>JAKRGK010000002.1:0-1200000 GCA_022392925.1 Ophiostoma tasmaniense
AAGTCGTCGTATAAAAAAAAAAAAAAAAAAACGTCGGGATATATATTTTAACTATTATAACGATATCGGTAGTCGTAATATTTTACTTCTTATCGCCGACGATACGGCTTAGTATCGTTCTCGCGACGGCTATAGTAACGTCTATTTTATTAAAGATTATTTCGAATAAATAAAGTATTTTAGTTTCGATAGTTTTAATAAACGTCGCGTACTTAGATTCGGTTGTTAAGTTAATTGTTAAAAGTTAGGTATCCTCGTCGCGTAGTCGTTACGAAGTATCGCGGGTAACGATTTACCTACTACTACGACTACGTACTAAACGCGCGTAACCGTTACGGCCGTAAGTTATACTTTCGAGTATTACGATTCCGATTTTGATGTTTGTTTGATAGATTTGTTTCGTCGTTGCGATGTAGCGACGATTTCGATGCGAAGAAAGTTTTTTTAGTTTTAATTAATACTAATAAATGGTTTTACGGTATATATATAATATTACGTTTTAATAAATATAATATATTTTAATATTAAGCTTTTAATTATATAATATAAACCGTAATACCGTTAAATAAATTAAATAACGTAGCGATACCTAAATACCGTTAAAAGTCAATATTATAAATTAAGTTAAAGTTAAAAGTAGGATTTTTTAATAGAAATTACTTTAGTCTTTTACGAATATATAAAAATTTCGTAGCTAACGGGAACTTACTTTTCCGTTATAAAATATAGCCGTTAGAAATATCTTTTAGCGAGTAACTTTTTATTCTTTTTAACGTTTTTTTTTATGTTATTTTACGTATATTTATCTTAATATTTTACTAGTTTTTTTAACGTTCCGTTTAACGATAATAACGTTTTTATTAATGCTTTTATTAATGCTTTTATTAATGCTTTTATTAATGCTTTTATTAATGTTATTATTAATACTTCTTTTAATATTTTTATTACTACTTTTACTAATGCTTTTATTAATATTTTTAGTATCGTTTAAAGTAAATAATAATCATCGAACGTATCGACGAAAATAAAATAAAAACTATAGTAAAAACAATAATAAAAGTAATAACAAAAGTAATAATAAAAACATTAACAAAAGTATTAATAAAAGTATAAATAAAAGTATTAAAAGTATTAAAAATATTAAAAGTATTAAAAGTATTAAAAGTATTAAAAGTATTAAAAACATTAAAAGCATTAAAAGTATTAAAAGTATTAAAAACATCAAAAGTATTAAAAATATTAAAAGTATTAAAAGTATCAAAAGTATCAAAAACATCAAAAGTATTAGTAAAAACATTACTAATAAAAAGTATTAAAACGACGTAAATACAAATCGTAAAAGTCACTCGAAAAAAAATATAAAAACGACCCTACTTCCTTTATAACTTATACGGTACTAAAAATAAAAAGCGTTTTACGTCGTACGGTAAGTACTTTTTCGGTAAATTTAACATTTCTACTAAGTTTTTCTTAACCTACCGTTAACTTAATTTATAATATTAACCTTAAGTAAATTAAATAACGTAGCGATACTTAAATACCGTTAAGTAAGTTAAATAACGTAGCGACACCTAAATACCGCTAAGTAAGTTAAGTAACGCAGCGACACCTAAATACCGCTTAGTAAGTTAAGTAACGCTACGTCACCTAAATACCGCTTAATAAGTTAGGTGACGCTGCGTTACCCAAATACCGCTTAGTAAGTTAGGTAACGCTACGTCACCCAAATACCGCTTAGTAAGTTAAGTGACGTAGCGTCACCTAACTTACTCTACTAACATTAATAGCTATAATAATCACAGCTTCACCCGGTGGTTTTCACCAGCCCTACTTAAATGGTGGCTTCTCATTGGTCCAAATCTGCGCTTTCTAAACTTAAGTGGGGCGGGTAGTTCTTACCCGCCTTAATATAAGTATTAGGCCGTCTACCGATAACTAAAATCTACCTCGACGTAAATAGTTACTTTTACTATTAAACCGCGAGGTCGTTAAGTAACGTTTTCGCTATTAGCCCGCTTTTTACTATTTATAATATACTCTACTAGAAATAAAAAAAAAATCGATTAGACTTAAAGAAAAATTAAGTACGTAATAGTTAAAAAAACCGGTTTTAAAACGTAATATACTATTTCGTATAAGCTAGAAATAAAGTATAAGAATATAAAAAAACCGCCGGGCCGTACGCGACGGTTTTATAAAAAACTAACAAACCGCCGTATAAAGTTTATTTCGGTTAACCGCGTTTTTTTATATAGACTCCGTAACGGCGGTATAGTCGTTTTTATATCGGTCCGCGATATAATAATAATTTCGTTTTCGGTCGTCGTAGTCGCCGGTATTTTACTTTTAGTTTATACTAGTCGTATATATAATACGAGTCGGTTTTTATACGGTTTCGTCGTTACCGATAATACGCCGTTCGTATTATAAAAGTAAAAAATATAGCCGACTTATTAATAAAACCGGTAGTATAAAATAACGAGAAACCGTTACGCCGATATAAACGGGGAATATATATTATAGTTTAAAACGTCGACGACTTTTTAAACTATAACGTAATACGTATACTTCTTAATACGTTTCCGCGTAATAAAATACTTCGCCGTAGTAAAAACTTACTAAAAATACTACCGAAACGATTAAAAATAATAGTTAACTTTCGTTAGTAACGTATACTTACGCCCGTTTTTTTACGCGGCCGCGTAAACTTTATTAAATATCGGCCGGAACGCGTTATTTTCGTTTACGGTCGGCGTCGTACGGGAAAACGCGTTATAAATACTATCTAGGTATACGTTTAGTATAAACTACGCGAAAATCGATAAAATAATATCGCCGTTTACTACGTAAAAAATCGTAGCGTCGTACGTTATATAAACGATTTAGTTAAATACGCCGTACGCCGCCGTAATAAACTCGACGCGTTATTAGTACGTCGTAGCTATTAACTAAAAAACTTAAATTTAACTAACTACGTCGTATTATAAGTATAAATCGTACTAGTCGATACCCGTCGTAAAAAAAAAACTAAAGCTTCGTACGGTTAAAATATATCGAACGCCGAGCTTAACGCGCGGTACTTTAAGTAATACGTTAAGCCCGGTCGTAGTCGGCGCGTTAATAAAAAAAACGGTTATAAACGAATACCGTATTTTATCGAAGCCGTAATTAATAAATTATTAAAAAACGACGACGACGAACGTAAAAAACGCCGCGGCCGTTTACGGGGTTTACGTACCGTTTTTATATACGACTATAATATAGTCGAAAAGCCGTACGTATTTATCGAAACTCGTTTATATAAAGTTATTATATAACCGCGTATCGAAAATATAAAATACGTTACAGTCGATACGGATATTTATATCGGCGCGTACTATCGTTAAGTCCGGTTATTTATTTAAATACTTAAGCCGCGGTAGCCCGTCTCCGTAAACGAACGTCGTTTACGTTTCTTTCGTTTTTTATACCGCCCGGCTTAAAGCCGTCGTAACGCGGATTTCGAAACGTTAATTAAACGGGCGTACGCGGTTTAATAAACTATACGATAAACGTTAGTACGACGATAATAACGCCGTATAAACGCCGTTTAAGTTCGCCGATACTTTACTTTTTTTCGCGAAGCTAGCTTATATATCCGTATTATAACCGAAGTCGTATAGTTTAAAATACGAAAACGTTTAAATACCGAAGTCGTTATACCGTTTTTTTTCGACCGTATACGACTAAATATATATAACGCCGTCGCGCCGTAACGGGTTTATTTTCCGCGGCTCGTACGTAATCGAAATCGTATCGCGTAAAAAACGTATAAAATACGTAATAGTAACCGCGAACGGAATCGAAAAAAAAAACTAAACAACCGACCCGTTAACGTTCGTTTTTTCGTCGGCCGCGCGTTATTACGTAGGTATATTATTTCTATCGGGTATACGAAAATTTTTATTTAAGTCGTTTTTTTTTTCGTCGGGCGCGTTATAACGGTAATAAGTCGCGGGCGGGTCGTTAGATATACGCGTTTCGGTAGCGGTAGTTTTAAATAAAGTTATATATACGTCGTTATTTAAAAATAACAACGTATTATACTAATAATACCGCCGTACGAATATAATATAACCGGTCTAACTAACGAAAAACTCGGCGGTAAGATTTATATACTACCGCCGCCGATCGGGGCTTTAGAATATATTAAACAACGGTAGTTAAAAAGTACTAAAAAAAAAAACGACCGACGGCCGTATATTCGTTTAAAAAGTATTTAACGCGGACGTCGCCGTAAACGGCGGTATCCCGATAACGATCGAAGCGGTTTAAAAAACGAGCTTAATGTTTTTATTATAGTATAAAAATATAAGACGGCTAAATAAAAATAAGTCGGCGCGTTCGTACTCGGTAAAATACGCGTTACCGGGATAAAAAAAATACTCCGTTTTATCGAACGTTATACGTATAACCTATTATAAGTAGCCGAAGTTAATATCGTTATACGTAACTTAAATCGTTTTTTTACGGCCGTTCCGTTAACTTATTTTTTTAATAATAATACGGGATAAAGCCCGTATTTTTATATAATTCGACGGTACGTAATACGTAAAACTAAACTTAATAAACGTAAAACTCGGTAAGATAAACGTAGTAAAAAATATAACGTATAAAACGTTAAATAACGGCAATATCTTTTTAGTTTTTTTTTTATATATATTAAAGAAAAATATATAAATAATATCGGCGCCTCGCCGTATTAAAATAATATACGGGATATAATAAATAAAAATACGGAAAAGTTTATTATCCGTTTCGACCGATAAATAGATATAAATATTTTTCGTTAATAGAAACTTAGTTTACGGCGTAATAACGACTTCGAACGGCCTTATAAAATTTCTTAAGTCGTACGTAATATATAAAAAGTTATCGACGTCGTAAACCGTTTAATCTATAACTTATAACGGTAAGTCGTTACGGTAAAAATAAATCTAAACGTTTTAATATCGGCTTTAGTCCGGCTAGCCGTTATATTATACCTCGAATATCGGCGCCGAAAAAAAGTTTATCCGTTTAAGCTTAAGATAGCTTTAGTTAAACGGTCGTACTAGGTAGCTTAGCCCGAAAGTCGATAAAGCCGGATTACTTTACTTCGATACCGTATTATTATACCTAGTCGGCGGCGTATTATACGTTATTTTTAACTTATAATAAAAAGAATAGTTAACGTTATAAACCGTTTTTTAACGCGCGTATTTTTCGGTTAAATACGTTATAAAACCGATACGAAAAATATACGTAATCCGTCGAATAAAACGTTACGTAAACGTAATAGTTTAGTCTTCGAGTTATACGTATATATCGGCTTAAGTTAAAAACGCCGCGTAACGTTCGTACGGCGGCTATAAGTTATATAGTTTTTATTCGTTAGTATCGGTATCGGTAAAACCGTCCGTTTCGTCGCCGTTAATACTATACTAGCTTTTTTTTTTTTCCCGATCGTTTATTTTTTCGTTTTCGTTATCGTCGATATATAAGTTTTCGCTTTCGTTTTAATATATATTCGCGTTTTCGTTTTAATATATAGCTTTACGTTCGTTTTAGTCTATATTTTCGTCGTTACCGTACGTAATACTTACGCCGTCGTACGTTATAAACGTATCGCCGTAAGCTACGTAGTCGTTATTATCGTAAGTTATATCGAACGTCGACGAAAATATCGACTACTAACGGTATTAAAATTCTAATCGATAAATATACTTAAATCGAAATATACGGCGTATACGTATTTTACGTCGCTTACGGTATAAGTAAAAATATAATAGTTTATTACCGGTTATAAGACCGTTTTACTTAAGTTCGTAAAATCGGACTCGAAATAATACTCGGACTCGACGTAAGTTAAAATACGTCGTTAAGCTTCCGTACTACCGTTAGCGTAATAAAATATAGTTATTATTAATTAATCGGTAGTATTATCGGTTAGTATCTTACTTAAAAGAAAATTAACAAACTATATTAAATGTCGTACGTAACGTAGTATATATTAAAAACTAAAATAACGAAACTTTACTAAAAAAAAAAAAATATACTAGTTTATTTTTTACCGTTTTTCGGTATAAACATTAAACTTAATAAACTTCGATAGTTTATAACGAAACTAAACGTTTACGAAGTTATAAGTAACGAAAATAAGTAAAATACGATAAATACTTACCGACCCGGTATTAACGGCCGGACTTATAACGTAAACGACTCGGTTAAAAATATACGCGGGCTTTAAAAATAAACTATAATAAGTAACTAAATACGAACTCCCGTCGGCCGTACTATCCGAGTTTTATTAATCCGGCGGCTATAGTTTTTTCTCGCGCGAAGACGTTTTAAGTATACGGGTAGTCGCTTTATTATAATAATATATAAGATTTTAAAAACGAAAAGAAAATAATATCGAAATAAATAACGTAGTTTTTTTACTATTTATTATATAAATATACTTAACTTTAATACTTAAGATACTTTAATAACTTAACAAACCGGGGCTTCGGATTAAATAAAAACTATCTTTGTAAAGAAATAAAATAAAATAACTAAAAATATTTTTTCTCGTAAAAAAAAGAAAGTATTATCGAAAACGAGACGTTTAATTATTTAAATAAAATTTGCCTTACTAGTTATATTCGTCGATAAAAAAAAAAAGAAAGTAAATAAACTAAGTATTATAAACTAAAGCTACGCGTTAATAAATAATAAACTAAAAATACTTTTATAAGAAAAAAAAAAACTAGCCGTTATTAATAATAATATATAAATATTTTTATTAAAACGAAAAAATACTATAATTCGTTTTCGTTTAAAAAAAAACAATAAAATATCGATATAACTACTTTTATTTTTAAGTAATAGTACTAATACTACGAAAAACGTTAAAAAACTACTACGTAAATTATAAATTTAAAAAACCTATATAAAAATAAAAATAAAAAAATATACTACGCCGTTCGGTTTTTTTAGCTTTTATTTTTATTTCGTACGATATACGTATAACGTCGTCGGCGTAAATTGTTCCGTTTTTTCTTTATCGCGGCTTTCTATTTATACTAAAACGCGAGCGAATCGAGCGCGACGAAAGCTATCGGTCGTTTATATATATCGCTAAAAACGAATCCGATCTTTACTAATATAAACTTATACTTTCTTACTTTTTTATTTATTTCTTTAGCCGCGATTATAACGATAACGACGAAACGCCGTCGGGTAATAAACGATTTATTACTTCGTTTACCGCTTACGAAATACGCCCGAATAAATATACGTTCGTCGCGTTTTACGTTAAATTTATTTTTTTCTTTTTAAGATACTTTTACTTCGCGGCCGCCGACGAATACGACTAAAATATTAGTATCTGTTACCGCCGCCGATACGTAGTATAATAACTAAAACGAAATATAACCCGCGTTTACTAAAGTAATTCGGAAAAAATACCGTTTATTAACGATTAAGTTTCTCGAAGGCTTATCTAAAAAGTTAGATAAAAAAAAGCTGTTATAATATTTACTAACCGACTTCGTTATAAGTACGTTACGAGACTTTTAATATACGATACTAATTTAAGCCGAGACTTATCTAATCGACGAAACGTCTATAGCTAACGACGCGACTTTTTTTTTTTTAATTCGTCCGACTACGTCTTATAAAAAAACGACGGCGTAAAAATATAGCCTCGTTTACGTTTTATAAAAAAAACTACGCGCCGAGTTTATATTTTACGACGCGTTATATAAAAACGGCTTAAAACGGTTATAAACGGCCGCTTAACTCGAAAAAAAAAATTTCGTAAACATCGTCTCGTTAAACGATATTCGAGTATTTTCCGTCGTTTTATATACTAACGTTTTTAAAAACCGGGGGCGGAAACGGTTAACCGACGCTTTTTTAAAATAATATACTAACGAAGCCGAACGGTATTTCGGCTAAGTATTACGAGATACGGCGACGAATACGGCGGTAATAAAATAAAAGTCGATATAAAAAAGTCGCGTCGGTTTTATAAAATTAACTAGTTTTATAATATAATTTAACTATATTATCTTATACGATATACCGACGCGTAATATAGCCGACGATATCCGGATTCTACGAAGTAAAGTCGATCTTATTAATTAGTAGGCGTATTAGTCGCGGTCGGACTATACGAATACGGAAGTAACCGCGTTTTTAGACGGCGAAAAAATTACGCGTAGTCTTTTAAAAGATCGGATTTATATATATTTAACGAATAAAATAGCTTTACTAATATTTTAACTCTCGAAAAAAATTTATACGTAACGGCCGATTACGATTTTAGTCGATACGTTTAGCCCCGGTATATTTACTTTACTTTCGAAAAGTATAATAATAACGTATAACCGGTACCGTATAAAAAATACTAAAGTAAAAAAAAAAAAAACTAGGTTTCGTACCGTAATATAAGCTATTACCGACGAGACGTTTATTTTACGTTAAGTTTATAATACGTATAATATACTTATCGTAAGGCCGATTTTCGACGGTAAGCTAAAATAAACAAACGTAAAAGCAGATTATATTCTTAATATTTAAATAACGCGGGACGGGAATAAACGTTTTTTATATAATATATTATTTTAAGACTTACTTAAACTAACGGTTTATAAAATAGTCTTACGTAGTATAATAGAAAAACTTAACGACGCGAAAGTAAAAAACGAAGTAAAAAATAACGGAGTAAACGAAAACGAAAGAAACGAAGTTAAAGAAATTCTTAAAGGCGATTCTATAAACGACGAAAAGCTTTTTTATTTTAATAGTTAATTATATTTTTTTATTTATATTTATTTCGACTTTTTATTTCTAACTTTTATTTTATACGAGTTAAAAAATAATACGGTATAATAAATATAATATCTTAATTTTTTTTTTTTATTTATATAAATATTTTTAATATCGATTTAATTTAAATTTTTTGTTTTAATCTTCGTTTTATTTTTTTATTTACTTTTAATAAATTAAGCCGAATTTAATTAATAAAAATACAAAATGTTAAAAATAAATAAAAAACTTATATTAAGCTTTTACGTTTACGTTTTTTTCTTCTTAATATCTATTATATAAATATACGAAAAATTAAATAAAATAATATATAATAACAAACATTTTAAAAGAAAATACGTTAATAATAATATATTTTAATTTAAGGCGGGTAAAACTTTATTTAAATACGAATCGAAGAAAAATAAACTAAATATAAACAAAAATATAAAAACGACGTTATATTATTTTTTTAAACGACTAAAACTAACCGCGTTTTTTTAGTATAAGGTATTAAAATAAGCTACCGAAACTATCAAAAGTTATTAATTATAAAAATTAATAGTATAAGACGCGAGAAGACTAAAAGTAGAAACACGTTTTACGGATATTTAATTAATAAATTTTCAAATAACGTATAAAAAAGACTGTTTTTTTTACTACGTTTATTTAAGGTTTTTTTTTTTTCTTATTTCTTTTTTTTAAAGTACTATAATTTACATATAGTTTTACTTTCAAAATACGAGAAAAAACCCTTTAATATAAAAACCTACGAGGTTTAATATCCCGTTAATTAAATCTTCGAACGAATACTATAGTTAAAAGTTTTAGTTGTTTATATTTTCTACTACGTATTCCGTATTTAATATATCTTACTTATTTTAATATAAAACGAGTAAAATTAACGGGAAACTAAACGCGTAATAAACTAAGCTAAAATACTCTAGCCTAAAACAAATTAAAAATAACGGGTATACGGCGCGAAAAAACCGTTAAAAAAACTAAAAGTAAAAACGCGTCGAACGAGTAGCTAATAAGTTATCCCGCGGAAAATATACTACTTAAGTTTTAAGTTATATATATTTTTTACTACGTATTCTTTATTTAAAATATCTTACTTATTTTAGTAATTTATTCCCGAGTAAACAAACGCGTTTTTTTTTTTACTTCTTACTTCTTCCGTTTTTTCCGTTTCCGTTTATTTTTTTTTCTTTTTATCTTCTTTTTTTTTTATTTTTAAACTTTATTCTTTTTTTCTTTTTCTTTTTTTTTTTAATTTTATTTTTCTTTTTTTATTTCTTTTTTTTCTTTTATTTCTTTTCTTTTTTTTTTTATTTTTTTTATTTTTTTTCTTTTATTAAGTCCGTTCTTTATCTTTTCGTTTAATTTACTTTTCTTTTTTTTTATTTTTTTCTTTCCCCGGGTTTTTTTTTTTTTTTTTTTTACTTTATTTTTATTACTTTTTTCTTTCTTCGTTTAATTTACTTTTTTTTTTTCTTACTTTTTTTTTTCCCCGGGTTTTTCTTTTTTTTCTTTTTACTTTATCTTTATTACTTTTTTTTTAATTCTTTTTTTTTAGTTTTTTTCTTTTAATTTTACTATTTTAATTATTTTTTCGCTTGTTTTTTTTTTTTATAACTACTTTTTTATTTACTTATTTTATATTTATTTATCGTACTTTATTTTTTTACCGTTTACGTATATAACTACGTAAAACCGGGCGTTATTTTAACATCTTAAGATGTTATTTTTTACTACGTATTAGTTTAATTTATCGTACTTTTTTTTTTTTAATCGTCTTAATTAAAAAAATAAAACTAGCCAAATTTAAGACTTTTATACTACCGTTATAACGACAACTACTTTCTTCGCATCGAAATCGTCGCTACATCGCAGCGACGAAGTAAATCTATCAAACAAACATCAGAATCGGAATCGTAATACTCGAAAGTATAGCCTACGGCCGTAACGGCTACGCGCGTTTAGTACGCGGTCGTAGTAGTAAGTAAATCGCTACCCGCGATACTTCGTAGCGACTACGCGACGAAGATACTTAACTTTTAATAACTAACTTAATAGCCGAATTTAAGTACGCGACGTTTATTAAAACTATCGAAACTAAAATACTTTATTTACTCGAAACGATTTTTAATAAAGTAAACGTTACCGTAGCCGTCGCGAGAACGATGTTAAGCCGTATCGTCGGCGATAAGAAGTAAAATATTACGACTACCGACATCGTTATAATAGTTAAAATATATATCCCGACGTTTTTTTTTTTTTTTTTTTATACGACGACTTAATTTTTTTCGTACGCTTAAGTAGTTATTAAACTTTTTAGTTTAGTCTTTAAAAAAATAAAAAATAAATTCGAAATTACTATAAATTATCGTAACGTACCCGACGCGATTAAATAACGAAAATACGAAAAAATAATTAAAACTATCTCGAAAGTTATAAACGATAAAAGTAACGACTTCTAAAACGTACGTAAGTTATTTAACGGCGACGTCGTAGTTTAATTTAAATCGTTAGTCGGACTTATTTACGACGGTAGTTTTAACTAAGTAAAAAAAGCTTTTAGCGCGGACGTTAAACTATATTAAAAATCTTATACCGTTATCGTAAAAAGTATTTTTAATCGAATTTTTAACGAAGCCGTTAAAAACAAAAACAAAAACATTAAAAAATATATCTTTTTTTTACTTAATACTAATACTATTAAAATACGTAACTTAACTACTAACTAACTAACGATACGAGTAAATAATAGAAACGAAACGAACCTACTATACTATAAAAGCTTAAACATCTATAAAATTATTTACGACTACGAATTATACGATACCGCTACTAAAATAACTAAATACTTCCGTTACTAAAGCTACGGTTATATAACGAAATACTACGCGAAACTTACGAAGTATAAAAGCTACGTAGCCGTAAGGCATATAAATAACGAATACTTAACTAAAAAAAACCGAAATACCTACTATTACGTTAACTACGAAAATAACTACTAAGCTTAAAACCTAATATACCCGATTACGCGAGCCTACCGCGACAACGTTACGGCCGCGTATCGAGCCCGCCCGTTTTATTTCGAAGTTAATAAATCTTTTTTTTTAATACTAATAAACGTACCTATTTTAATAACGATAATCTTTATAGCTTCGTTTATAGCTAAACGTAGACATTTTTAAAACCCCGCCGCGGCACCGTTTAAACGACGAAGAAAACTACCGAATATTACTTTTTAAACCGTTAACAACTACTTTATCGCTAGCTTTATCGTTTCGTTTTAACTTAATAATAAAGTCGTTATAACGTAAAATACGCGTAGCGAAGACGAACCTTTAACAATAAAATCTACCGATAAAAAACTTACTACTAACGAATATTAAATATCGTATAATAAAATACTTAAAAAAATAAAAATAACGCGGCGACTACGTTATTTTATAGTATAAAACCCGACATTATTACTAACTAAAAACCGGGCCGCGGATAATTTAATAGACTTTAGACAGTTAGTAACTCGAAATACTACGTTATTTACTATAACGGTAACGTAGTAATTTATTTATATAAACGTTAAGAAATCGTAGCGTAGTTTTAAACGGGAAGTTATAATTAGTATAGTATTATTTTTAAACTTAGAAACTAACATATAATAATATAGTTAATATACTCTTTAAATCCGTTACTACCGAACTAAAACAACCTTTTTACTAAAGTCGTAACGGAATAGTAACGAAGTTATACTAATATTATACTAAAAAACTTTAATATATACTACTTTATTTAAGATATATATTACCGTACTAATAAAAAAACTTTCCTCGTATCGAAATCGTCGCTATATCGTAACGACGAAATAAATCTATTAAACAAACATTAAAATCGGAATCGTAACACTCGAAAGTATAGCTTACGGCCGTAACGGCTACGCGCGTTTAACGCGCGGTCGTAGTAGTAGGTAAATCGTTACCCGCGATACCTTATAGCGACTACGCGACGAAGATACCTAACTTTTAACAACTAACCTAATAGCCGAATTTAAGTACGCGACGTTTATTAAAACTATCGAAACTAAAATACTTTATCTATTCGAAACGATTTTTAATAAAATAGACGTTACCGTAGTCGTCGCGAGAACGATATTAAGCCGTATCGTCGGCGATAAAAAATAAAATATTACGACTACCGATATCGTTATAATAGTTAAAATATATATCCCGACGCTTTTTTTTTTTTTTTTTTATACGACGACTTAATTTTTTTCGTACGTTTAAGTAACTACTAAACTTTTTAGTTTAGTCTTTAAAAAAATAAAAGATAAATTCGAAATTACTATAAACTACCGTAACGTACCCGATACGATTAAATAACGAAGATACGAAGAAATAATTAAAGTTATTTCGAAAGCTATAGGCGATAGAAGTAACGACCTTTAAAACGTACGTAAACTATTTAACGGCGACGTCGTAGTTTAATTTAAATCGTTAGTCGGACTTATTTACGACGAAAGTTTCAACTAAATAAAAAAAGCTTTTAACGTAAACGCTAAACTATACTAAAAATTTTATACCGTTATCGTAAAAAATATCTTTAATCGAATTCTTAACGAAGCCGTTAAAAATAAAAATAGAAACATTAAAAAATATATCCTTTTTTTACTTAGTACTAATACTATTAAAACACGTAGCTTAACTACTAACTAACTAACGATATAAATAAACAACGGAAACGAAGCGAACTTACTATATTATAAAAGTTTAAATATTTATAAAATTATTTACGACTACGAACTATACGATACCGTTATTAAAATAACTAGGTATTTCCGTTACTAAAGCTACGGCTATATAACGAAATATTACGCGAAGCCTACGAAGTATAAAAGCTACGTAGCCGTAAGGCATATAAATAACGAATACCTAACTAAAGAAGACCGAAATACCTACTACTACGCTAACTACGAAAACAACTACTAAGCTTAAAACCTAATATACCCGATTATATAAGCTTACCGCGATAACGTTACGGCCGTATATCGAGCCCGCCCGTTTTACTTCGAAGTTAATAAATCCCTTTTTTTAATACTAATAGGCGTATTTATTTTAGTAACGATAATCTTTATAACTTCGTCTACGGTTAAACGTAAATATTTTTAAAACCCCGCCGTAATACCGTTTAAGCGACGAAAAAGACTACCGAATATTACCCCTTAAACCGTTAGCAATTATTCTATCGCTAGTTTTATCGTCTCGTCTTAACTTAATAACGAAGTCGCTATAACGTAAAGTACGCGTAACAAAGACGAACCTCTAATAATAAAATCTACCGATAAAAAACCTACTACTAACGAATACTAAACATCGTACAATAGAATACTTAAAAAAACAAAAACAACGCGGCGACTACGCTGCTTTATAATATAAAACCCGACATTATTACGAACTAAAAACCGGGCCGCGGATAATTCAATAGACTTTAAACAACTAGTAACTCGAAATACTACGTTATCTATTATAACGGCAACGTAGTAATTTACTTATATAAACGTTAAAAAATCGTAGCGTAATTTTAAACGGAAAGTTACAACTAGTGTAATATTACTTTTAAACTTAAAAACTAATATATAATAATATAATTAATATACTTTTTAAATCCGTTACTACCGAACTAAAACAACCTTTTTACCGAAGTCGTAACGGAGTAGTAGCGAAGCTATACTAATATTATACTAAAAAACTTTAATATATACTATTTTATTTAAGATATATATTATCGTACCTTTTTAAATATAAATACCTTTTTTAACTTTATATATACCTTTAACTTTACTTTAACTACTTTTTTCGGTACTTTAACTAAGTAAAAATATAACTAAAGAAACTCAACTATCGACTTCTATTAATATTCGGCGCGAGTACGCGTCGAATACGCCGGTACTATAAAATAAGTAAAGTCGGACTATAACGTTTTCCGGTTCTAACTCTACGCTAAACCCCCGAAACCCGTAGCCCTTTTAGGATAAAACTAACGTATTCTCGATAAAAAGCTCGTTAAAAAGTTAACGGCGGATACGCCGCGGCTTCGCCGCGACGTAGCTTTAAGTTTATAAGTTTTAGACGAGTACGTCGATATACTTACCGTATTTTTTATAGATATAGTTAACGCGATAACTAAAACGAAGAAACTTTTACTCGGTAAAACGGTAGCGTAGTAGACTATAAAAATAGTAAAAGTATCGCGGCGATACTACGAAATATACCGGCGATAATATTTAACCCGGATAAAACTCGACTAAGAAGTATATACCGAAAAAAAAAAGGCTAAAAAGAAACTAATAATACGTACGAAAACGACGTTATAACGCGAGACAATCGTAGAAACAACTATAAATACCCCGTTCTTTTAGTAAATTAAAAAATAAACGAAAATCAAAAACTATAAGCTATTAGATGATATTAAACTACCTTTTTTATAAAAGAATAACGATAACTTAACGATAATTTATAAAAATAAAATAACTACGTTCGTTTAAAGATTCTTTTTATTACCCCCGGTAAACTTATCCGATATTTTAACGTTATAGCCTAACGTCGAGGTAGTCGTAGTCGACTAATATATAAATCGTTTAAAAGTCGTTAATATACTTAAATAACTTTTATCTTAGAAAATACTAGAAGATAACTACTTTTCGGCGGGCTTTCTTAAAGCTATCGGCGAACTATTTTAAAACGCGTTTATAGATATTACGTAAGTAAGTATAAATATCGTATACTACCCGTAATAGTTTCGTACCGTACTAGTAGTCGTTTTACTAAAACTAAAAAAATCGATATAATAAAAACAAAAAGCAAAAGTATACCGCCCGATTTCTTTTTTTAAAACGTTAAAAAAAGTAGTCGAAACGATTATAAGCTAGAAAGTTACGTCGACTACGGAGCGATACCGTATACTACCCGTAAGACAAATAAATAATAGAACGTATAAGTTAACGGAATTAGCCGGTATCGTTTTAAAAAATATCGTCGAAGTAACGGCGTCGTAGGGCGCGAAAATATTTTTTTTATAACTAGATATAAGCGGAGTATTCGATATAGTTAATTATAAACGTTTATTTTATATACTTTACTTTTCCCGATACCTAGTATAAATTACGTCTTAAATACGTAGCTTTTTATTAAAAAAGATAACGCGACTACGATTCGACGGCGAAAAATTAGACTATATACCGATTATAATAAAAGTATTATAAAAATTAACTTTTTCTTTAATTTTCTTCGTTTTATATATATTTATATTATACTACGACTTCGTAACGTACTTAAATATAACTACTATCGGCTTCGTAGACGATACGAACATAGTAACCGTTAGCGATAATATTTAAAAAAACTATAAAAACTTAGTAGTAGCGTAAAGTACGTATAAACGATAAGCTAAAAGATACGGAATAAAATTCGTACCCGAAAAAAACGAACTAATATACTTTACCCGTAGCTATACCGTAAATACTACGCCGATACGTTTTAACGGTAATATAATTATACCGGTCGAATTAGTACGATTTTTTAGATTTTAGATCGATAGAAAACTAAAATAGTAAAAGTACGTTAAAAAAGTTAAAAGTAAGATAGCAATATAAATATTCGTTTTTACGAGACTCGTAGCGTTAACGTAAAGATATAGTATATATACCGTACGGAAGCTTTACTTCGTATATATTAAAACGATAATAAAGTATAAAACGCCGGTCTAAAACGATCTTTTAAAACCGATCCTTTATAAGATATATAAAGTTATAACCGACATTTAAAAAACGGCCTTTAAGATAATAGCCGGAAGATATAAGTTTACGCCGCTACGTTTTTTCGAACTCGAAACGGGGGTCCCGTTAGTTTATATCTTTATACGTAAAAGAACGGCCGACTTTTATAAAATAAATAAAATCTACTAACTATACTTAAAACAACTTTAGTACGATATAATAGCTTATATTTAGTTAATCCGTTATTCGATACGCCCGTAACGAGCTCGTACCGGACTTTTTACGATTTTTGAAAGATTTTTATAGGTAGAATTATAATATAAAGACAAAAACGTATTTAAATTAAAAGTTATAGAATGGAGCCGCGAACTCGCCGAGTACCTGAAGGAGTACCGTAACTTTTACGTTTAGACCGATAAACCCGACTATAAGCTACTATTAAAGAAGTACTAAAAGATAGTAAAATACGAGAGTAGTATTTTAATATAAGTACGTATAAGATATATCGGCTTCCGAGGTTATTTTTTTAACCGTAACGTACCCGACGCGAATACGCCGCGGTATAACTACGGCTAATAAAAAAATATTTACTATATTCTAGTATAATACCTATATATAAAATCGTAACGTTAAATCCTTTATAACCGAGTTACCCGCCCGTTACGAAGTCGCCGCGACTTTACCGCGGCTTTAAAAAACCCCGACGACGCTTTATAAATCTTACGTTAGATTTTAAAAAGAAACTAGCTATTATACTATAAATTAATATAACTACTAAATAAAAAAAATACGATAGACTACGTCTTAATAACGAAACTAATTACCCCGATAAACTAACCTTTAACCTCGTAAAAAATAACTAACGAATACGTAACGATAACGACACGTATAAAATAAATTACTTCTCGTCGTTATCTTTTATATTATTTTTAATACTTTTATTATTAACCTTACTTTTACTTTTTTTTTTTACGCTAGTCGTTATATTAATACTACCCGACTCGACGGCATCGTCTATCTTAATATCTATAACTTCGTTAGTAGCCGCGTTACGGTCGCTACGAGTACGCGTAAAAACATCTATAGTATTAACGATATAACCGAAATTAGTTATAATACGGCCCGTATTAACGGTATTACGAACGACTTCGAAAAAAATAACGGAAGATACTTTTAGCTACTAACGATAATAATTAAAAACAAAATCCCCGAAAAACCCCGTAACGTTAACGCTACTACTACGGCTACGAAGCCGAGGCGCGCTTTTATTAACGACGCTAACGGTTAAGACTTACTAATAAATAGGCTAAATAGCTAAAATATCCGCGACGGAAACCGTACCCGCTAGTTAATTACGATAAACTTAGATAAAATCTTTTACTTTCGTACGAGTAGTATAGTTTAACTAAATTAAGTTAGCCGTAACGACTTTATACCGACAACGATAATAAAAACTATTTACTTAAAAACAAATATACTTAAAATTAATATAACGGCAGTATTTAATACTTTTATTAACTTACGTATAGTAGTCAAATACGCGCCCGCTACGAGAAACATACGCCTTATAAGTAGTCTAAACTTTTATTACGTACGTACCTATAACGCGGATATAACGGAGATAATATAAAACAAAAGTACGAATTATACCGCGCGGTACGCGCGGTTTAATAACAAAAACGCTACCGACAAAAAGAAAAACGCCGAAAGAACTACTACTAACGACGATAATAAAAACACTAGCCGAAGCTACGGCGGGGTCGTTACTACCGATAACGACAACGTTAAAGCCGTTAAACGGACTAAAAAAAATAAAAACAAACATAATATCGGAGAAAAAAAAGAAATAAAACTAGAAAAAACAGCGAAAAAAAAAAAAAAGAACGGCGAAGTAAATAAAAACGCGGCGAAAAAAAAAATCGGTAGTAAAAACGGTCGAAAAGTAAAGAAAAAAAAAAAAAAAAAAAATTTTCACGAAAAACGGGGAAAAAGTACGATTAATATACTCGTTAGATATATTAGTCGTACTTACCGTTTATAAAAGTCGTACTTTTCGGATCCGGAACTAATAAAACATCGTTATTTTTAGCCCTTAAAGCTATATACGTATTTAACCCGCTATAACTACGCTACGGCGGAGCTAAAACAACTACTACCTACTATAAACAACTATAACGACAAAACTAACGATAAATAAAAAGTAAGGTAAGTTACAACGTTTACCCCGTTATAACTATCTACGTAGTTAGTACGTTGCGTAGACTTAAGTATAGGATTATACGACTAGATAAGTAGTAGCTTACGTATGTTAATATTCGAACCTTTAACGCTAATATAACTACCGCTTAACGAAGCCGTAGTAGATAAAGTTTTTCCTTTCTAACTTTAAAGTTTTTTATTATTTTTACTATAGACGTATTTTATACTATAATACGCGGTTTATAAGTATAATAAATAAATAAATAAATAAATATTACCGTACTTCTTTAAATATAAATACCTTTTTTAACTTTATATATACTTTTAATTTTATACTAGCTATTTTTTTCGGTACTTTAACTAAGTAAAGATACAACTAAAAAAACTTAACTATCGACTTTTACTAATATTCGGCGCGAATACGCGTCGAATACGCCGGTATTATAAAATAAACAGGGTCGGACTATAACGTTTTCTAGTTTTAACTTTACGCTAAGCTTTCGAAACCCGTAGTTTTTTTAAAATAAAACTAGCGTATTCTCGATAAAAAGCTCGTCTAAAAGTTAACGGCGGATACGCCGCGGCTCCGCCGCGACGTAGCTTTAAACCTATAAGTTTTAGACGAGTACGTCGATATACTTACCGTATTTTTTATAGATATAGCTAACGCGATAACTAAAACGAAAAGACTTTTACTCGGTAAAACGGTAGCGTAATAGACTATAAAAGTAATAGAAGTATCGCGGCGATGCCGCGAAATATACCGGCGATAGTATCTAACCCGGATAAAACTCGACTAAAAAGTATATACCGAAAAATAAAAGGCTAAGAAAAAGCTAATAGTACGTACGAAAACGACGTTATAACGCGAAATAATCGTAGAAATAACTACGAATACCCCGTTTTTTTAGTAGATTAAAAAGTAGACGAAAATTAAAAGCTATAAGCTATTAGATAACATTAAACTACTTTTTTTACGAAGGAGTAACGATAACTTAACGATAACTTACGAAAATAAAATAACTACGCTCGCTTAAAAATTCTTTTTATTACCTTCGGTAGACCTGTCCGATATTTTAGCGATATAGCCCGACGTCGAGGTAGTCGTAGTCGACTAGTATATAGATCGTTTAAAAGTCGTTAATATACTTAAATAACTTTTATCTTAAAAAGTACTAAAAGATAACTACTTCCCGGCGGGTTTTTTTAAAGCTATCGACGAACTACTTTAAGACGCGTTTATAGATATTACGTAAGTAAGTATAGACATCGTATACTACCCGTAGCGGTTCCGTACCGTATTAGTAGTCGTCTTACTAAAACTAAGAAAATCGATATAACAAAAATAAAAAATAAAAGTATACCGCCCGATTTTTTTTTTTAAAACGTTAGAAAAAATAGTCGAAACGATTATAAGCTAAAAAGTCACGTCGACTACGGAACGATACCGTATACTACCCGTAAAATAAATAAATAATAAAGCGTATAAGTTAACGGAACTAACCGGTATCGCTTTAAAAAGTATCGTCGAAGTAACGGCGTCGAAAAACGCGAAAATATCTTTTTTATAACTAGATATAAACGGAGTATTCGATATAGTTAACTACGAACGTTTATTCTATATACTTTATTTCTCCCGATACTTAGTATAAATTACGTCTTAAGTACGTAGTTTTTTATTAAAAAAAACAGCGCGACTACGATTCGACGGCGAAAAATTAAACTATATACCGATTATAATAAAAATACTATAAAAATCAGCTTTTTCTTTAATTTTCTTCGTCTTATATATATCTATACTATACTACGACTTCGTAACGTATTCGAATATAACTACTATCGGCTTCGCCGACGATACGAATATAATAACCGTTAGCGATAACATCTAAAAAAACTATAGAAACTTAATAGTAGCGTAAAATACGTACGAACGATAGGCTAAAAGATATAAAATAAAATTCGTACCCGAAAAAAACGAACTAATATACTTTACCCGTAGCTACACCGTAAATACTACGCCGATATACCTTAACGGTAATATAGTTATACCGGTCGAATTAATACGATTCCTTAGATTTTAAATCGATAAAAAACTAATATAATAAAAACACGCTAAAAAAGTCAAAAATAAAATAACAATATAGATATTCGTTTTTACGAGACTAGTAGCGTTAACGTAAGAATATAATATATATACCGTACGAAAACTTTACTTCGTATATATTAAAACGGTAATAAAATATAAAACGCCGGTCTAAGACGATCTTTTAAAACCGATCCTTTATAAAATATATAAAGTTATAGCCGACATTTAAAAAACTGCCTTTAAGACAATAGCCGGAAGATATAAGTCTACGCCGTTACGTCTCTTCGAACTCGAAATAAAAGTCCCGTTAGTCTATATCTTTATACGTAAAAAAACGGCCGATTTTTATAAAGCAAATAAAATCTATTAACTATACCTAGAATAACTTTAGTACGATATAATAGCCCGTATTTAGTTAATCCGTAACCCGACTTACCCGCGGCGAGCCCGTACTAAACCTTCTACGATTTTTAAAAGATTTTTATAAGTAGAATTATAACACAAAGATAAAAACGTATTTAAATTAAAAGTTATGAAATAAAGCCGCGAACTCGCCGAATACCCGAAAAAATACCGTAACTTTTACGTCTAAACCGATAAACCCGACTATAAGCTACTATTAAAAAAACACTAAAAGATAATAAAGTACGAGAATAATATTTTAATATAAGTACGTATAAAATATATCGGCCTCCGAGGCTACTTTTTTAACCGTAACGTACCCGACGTAAACACGCCGAAATATAACTACGGCTAATAAAAAAATATCTACTACATTTTAATATAATACTTATATATAAAATCGTAACGTTAAATCTTTTACAACCGAGTTACCCGCCCGTTATAAAATCGCCGCGACCTTACCGCGGCTTTAAAAAACCTCGACGACGCTTTATAAATTTTACGTTAGATTTTAAAAAAAAACTAGCTATTATACTATAAATTAATACAACTACTAAATAAAAAAAATACTACAAACTACGTCCCGATAACGAGACTAATTACCCCGATAAATTAACCCCTAACCTCGTAAAAAATAACTAACGAATACGTAACGATAACGACACGTATAAAATAAATTATTCCTCGTCGTTATCTTTTATATTATCTTTAATACCTTTATTATTAACCTTACCTTTACCTTTTTTTTCTACGTTAGTCGTTATACTAATACTACTCGACTCGACGGTATCGTTTATTTTAATATCTATAACTTCGTTAATAGCCGCGTTACAGTCGCTACGAGTACGCGTAAAAACATCTATAGTATTAACGATACGGCCGAAATTAGTTATAATACGGCCCGTATTAACGGTATTACGAACGACCTCGAAGAAAATAACGGAAGATACTTTTAGCTACTAACGATAATAATTAAAAAAAAAATCACCGAAAAACCCCGTAACGTTAACGTTACTACTACGGCTACGAGGCCGAGGCGCGCTTTCGTTAACGACGCTAACGGTTAAAACTTACTAGTAAGTAAGTTAAATAACTAAAATATCCGCGACGGGGACCGTACCCGTTAGTTAATTACGATAAGCTTAGATAAAGTTTTTTACTTTCGTACGAGTAGTATAGTTTAACTAAATTAAGTTAACCGTAGCGATTTTATACCGATAATAGTAAAAACTAATTACTTAAAAGTAAATATACTTAAAATTAATATAACGGTAATACTTAATACTTTTATTAACTTACGTATAGTAGTTAAATACGCGCCCGTTATAAAAGATATACGTTTTATAAATAGTTTAAACTTTTACTACGTACGTACTTATAGCGCGGATATAACGGGGATAGTATAAAACAAAAGTACGGATTATACCGCGCGGTACGCGCGGCTTAATAGCGGAAACGCTACCGATAAAAAAAAAGACGCCGGAAAAACTACTACTAACGACGATAATAGGAATATTAGCCGAAGTTACGGCGGGGTCGTTACTACCGATAACGATAGCGTTAAAGCCGTTAAACGGGCTAAAAAAAATAAAAGTAAATATAATATCGGAAAAAAAAAAAAAAAAAACTAAAAAAAACAACGAAGGAAAAAAAAAAAAACGACGAGGTAGATTAAAACGCGGTAAGAAAAAAAGTCGGCAGTAAGAACGGTCGAAAAGTAAAAAAAAAAAAAAAAAAAAAAATTTTTATAGAAAACGGGAAAAAAGTACGATTAATATACCCGTTAAATATACTAATCGTACTTACCGTTTATAAAAGTCGTACCTTCCGGATCCGGAACTAATAAAACATCGTTATCTTTAACCCTTAAAGCTATATACGCATCTAGCCCGTTATAACCACGCTACGGCGGAGCTAAAACAACCACTACCTACTACAAACAACTACAGCGATAAAACTAACGATAAACAAAAAGTAAGGCAAGCTATAACGCTTACCCCGTTATAACTATCTACGTAGCTAGTACGTTACGTAGACTTAAGTATAAGATTATACGACTAGATAAACAGTAGCCTACGTACGTTAATATTCGAACTTTTAACGTTAACGTAACTACCGCTTAACGAAGCCGTAACAGATAGAGTTTTTTTTTTCTGACCCTAGAGTTTTTTACTATTTTTACTATAAACGTATTTTATACTATAATACGCGGTTTATAAGTGTAATAAATAAATAAATAAATACTACCGTTATTATAGTAATACTTTTATTTAAATAGTTTTAAAATATACGTTTTTCCGTACTTAAGTTAGTTTTTAGTTTTATAATTTAAACGTTTTAATAATAGCTTTTCGGATTTTAACGTTAAAACAGCTATACTTAATTTTAATAGTTTTCCGTTTTTTATTAAAACGTTTAATATTTTAATTTTAATAGCTTTTAGTTTTCTATTTAAACGGTTAAATAGCTTAATTTTAGTAGTTTTTAGTTTTTTATTTATACGTTTAAATAACTTAATTTCAATAGTTTTTAATACTTTATTTAAACGTTTAAACAGTTATTTTAGTTTTAGTAGGTTTCTATTTAAACGTTTAAATAGTTATTTTAGTTTTAGTAAGTTTCTATTCAAACGTTTAAATAGCTAAATTTAATTTTAGCTATTCTCGGTTCTTCGTTCAAACGTTTAAACAGCTGTTTTAGTTTAAGCAGTTTTCTATTTAAACGTTTAAACAGCTGTTTTAGTTTAAACAGTTTTCTATTCAAACGTTTAAACAGCTATTTTAGTTTAAACAGTTTTTTATTCAAACGTTTAAACGGCTATTTTAGTTTAAGTAGTTTTCTATTCAAACGTTTAAACAGCTAAATTTAGTCTTAATAAAGTTCAGTTGTCTAGTCAAACGTTAAAATGGTACCTTAAAGTAATTCGGTACTTGGATAGCTAATACTACTTGTTATATATATAGCTTATTTTCCCTAAGTCTTAGTCTTAATAGCCTAGTTATATTCAACAACGTAGAAATAAAAGTACCTGTACGACAACTCGAAGAACAAATATACTCCTTTTAATCTTATACGAATAAATACTACGTGTATTTTCTATCAGTAAGTCTAAGTGTTAATCTTATAAAAGTCTTAATCCTACGCTCTACATTAGACCGCCTTCTTTCCTTACTTGACGGTGAGCAAAGGAAGGCGGTCTAATATAAAGCGTAAGCCGACAAGTATATGTCTTATAAAAGTTTTAATCCTACGCTCTACATTAGACCGCCTTCTTTTGCTTACCGTTAGAAGCGTGGGCCGACAAGTATATGTCTTATGTAAATAGAAAACAACTCGTTTTAATCTTATAAGAACGAGTATTATATATATTTTTTATAAATAAGTCTAAGTGTTAATTTTATATTTAAGTCATGCCTATGCCTTATATTATCCCGCCTCGCTTTAGTCACCGATTAAGTAAAGTAAGGCGGGATAATGTAGAGTATAGGCTAGCCGAATAGCTAAAGTATTAATCTTGTAACAATAAACCGTTAAAATCTTATAAGAATAAAGAGTTTTAATCCTATAAGAGTAAAGTAGTCTAACTTTTAATCTTATGAAATCGAGTCTTAATGTTATAAGAATAAATAGTCTCTGTCTTAAATAAAGTCTTAATCTTATAAGAATAAAAAGTATTATCTTACAGAACGTCTTAATCTTATAAGTATCAGGCTCTTACTCTTAAGAAATCAAGTCTTAATGTTATAAGAATAAAGAGTCTCTGTCTTAAATGAAGTCTTAATCTTATAAGAATAAAAGGTATTATCTTACAGAAAGTCTTAATCTTATAAGTATCAGGCTCTTACTCTTAAGAAATCAAGTCTTAATGTTATAAGAATAAAGAGTTTCTGTCTTAGATGAAGTTTTAATCTTATAAGAACAAAGTCTACATAAAGTCTTAATCTCATAAGAATAAAGGTTCTTTATTTTATATAAAGATTCAATCTTATAAGAATAAAGATTCTTTTTCGATAATACTATTATAGTTTTAGTTTTCTTTTATACGAATTCATACATATTTTACTAAACGAAAAAGCCGAGTTCGATATATATATACTACGAAAATACGAATAAAAGTTTAAAAGTATAACGCTTACGAATACGCGCGCCTCGCGCCCGATAAACGAGATTCTACTTAATTAAAAGAACAAAAGAATAAAAGCTTAGGCTTTTTAATCGGTTCTTCGCGCGAACGCCATACTACCTAGTTTTGGGTTGTATGTGTGTGTTTTGCTACGTATTCCTCGTCTAGGATGTTTTATTTATTTTAGTAACTAACTAACTAATTAATTATCCTCGTAGGTAAGCTATAGCTTATACTTATAGCTTTACTTATTTACGTTTTCTTTTTATATAAATCTAGTTTTAATAAAATTTAGTTATTTAGTTAAACGTTAAAATAATACTTTAAAATAATTCGGTACTTAAATAACTAATACTATTTGTTATATATATAGTTTATTTTTTTTAAGTTTTAGTCTTAATAGTTTAGTTATATTAAATGTTTTTTTTTATTATTTTATCGGTTATAGTAAATAGTTATTTTTACGGTTATAACTAGCTACCGTTTTAACGGCTATAGTAGACTTTTAATCGGGTTTTTCGTTATTTTATCGGTTATAATAAATAGTTATTTTTACGGCTATAACTAACTATTATTTTAACGGCTATAATACATTTATAATTAATTCTTTTTTTTTAAAAAAAAAATAGCTTAGTTATATTAAATGTTTTTTTATTTTTATTTTATCGGTTATAGTAAATAGTTATTTTTACGGTTATAACTAGCTACCGTTTTAACGGCTATAGTAGACTTTTAATCGGTTTTTTCGTTATTTTATCGGTTATAATAAATAGTTATTTTTACGGCTATAACTAACTATTATTTTAACGGCTATAAGAAATTTATAATTAATTCTTTTTTTTTAAAAAAAAACTAACTATATCGTAGTTTTCGTACTTTATTATTATATAAAAAATTTTATATTTATTTTTTTAATTTTTTTTTTTCGTTGTTTTTTTCGCGAACGATAAAGTTACGATTAAGTCTTTAAAAACACGCAGATAATTAAAGTTTTAAATATATACTTTTTTTACTCGTTATCGTATTTTTAATTATAACATTGTTTTCTTTTAACTTTTTTTTATTTAATCTTCGAAATTTCTTACTTATTTTTATCTATCGAAATTATATAAAGTTTATATAATAATAAATCCTTTACTATTCTATTAATAAAATAAATAAAACATCTTAAACAAAAAAAACGTAGTAAAACATATATATACAACCTAAAACTAAGTAGTACGGTATTCGTACGAAAAACCGATTAAAAAGCCTAAAATCTTATTCTTTTATTCTTTTAATTAAGTAAAATTTCGTCTATCGAACGAAAAACGTAAGTATTCGTAAACGTTATACTTTTAAACTTTTATTCGTATTTTCGTAGTATATATATATCGGACTCGGCTTTTTCTTCGGGTAAAAAAATATATAAATTCGTATAATTAGAAACTAAAACTATAATAGTAAAACAAAAATAAGCTCCGTTTTATACGTCTCTCGTAGGATAAGCGATTTAGCGTCCGTACGTCGCGTTTCTACTATTAGTCTTCCTAACGCTTCGCGCGCGTCCCGTGCTAGTAATTTTTAACTCCTCTAAGGCCGAGGCATTTTGCTTTAACTTAGTACTCGATCTTTTTAAATTTAAGGTAAACTCCGTAAGTGTTTTTAAGTATAAAGTATATGTTTTTGTACGTACTTTTTAGTTTTAACTTTTACTGGGTTTTATCTATATTTTAACGTTTAGCTAGGAGTCCCTCTAAACTTTAGCTTTAGTAGTAAGGATTTGTTAGTATGATACCTTTATACTTTTTTATAGTTATTTTTCTTATCTATTACTTTTCGTATATTATTTTTAGTACGGTGGTAGACTTTATTTATTATATTTTTTTTTACTAAAATACTATTTTTACGGCTACTCCGTTTCTTTTTTATAAATAGTAATAACGGACCGGTATATTTTAACCCGAATTCCTAAAGTATAAATTTAAAAAAAAACAAAATAAAAAAAAGTTACTCGTAAAAAAAACTTCTAACGGCTATTTATTGGTATATAAAAACAGGTTCTCGTTAGTCTCTAGTTTTTTATTGATAAAATCGTTGCTAATACTAAGCTGATAATTTTAGCCTAGGCCTTTAGTAATAAAATCCTCGGCGTCGGATTAATAAGAGTTTTTCCAACTTATTATAGCTATTTCTCTATCCCTACGTATGTCAATATCATCGGGCTAGGCATTTTCAGCATTACTCCAACTCTTAGCTAATATATATGTTGTCGGAGAATATCTAGATAAGCTTTAAGATAAGCCGCCAAGATACCACAATCTCCAATTTGGAGAAGCTTCAATACATACACAATACACTTGGCACGGGAAGGGTGTTAAAGCCAAGAGTATTAGCCTTTTGGAGTAAGTAGTTGCCATACTACATTGAACAAATTCATGAATCAAATAAACAACACTGATTTGGAGAAAACAATTCTACATATTTCAGGCTGACAGCATTAACGTTAGACTAAGACTGATGTAAAAACAACAAAAGAAAGGAAGAATACTCCGTAGATATACGAGCAATTAGAACAATAGCGATCAAGCTTAGAATTGGAGTAAAGAGGCTCTACCACAATCGATTGTCGGCAGCGCTTCACAATCGGCGGAACGTGTAGAAACCCAATGATGAACAGCAATAGCTTATGTGAGGATGTAGCGATCAAGCATCTACTTAATCACCTCAAATGTTTTAGAACAAAAAACTTGTTTTGTTTGTGCATAGCTGATCTTAGCGGCGAGCTGGGGGAGCACACGCAGACTCGTTGTTTTCTTGCTTTTTGTACAATTTTGTGGATTCCACCGCATCCTTCTCCATTCCCACCGGAGCTGGGGCGATCTGCTGTTTCTAAGGCCCGCACACGGAAACAGCGAGAAACACACCGCAGTATGTCATGTCAAGTGAGACACTGTCATACTCTGCTAAATTTTCATCGTGGCAAATAGAAGGACTCAATAGAAGATGGCCAGCAGTCAAATGTACGTCTTCTTTATTGCATAGGAAGCACGGTATTACTGTGAAAAGAGGAAATACAAAAAGCCATACAGTAAGCTGTATAAGCACCGATGCAAATGTACTTCGTGGCCACTGGGCTATGCTACGCTTTCTGCCCTTATCCACTTAAATAGTACATCCGGCGGTATTTACAACCTTATTACATTAGTGTACTACATATTAGCCTCCGAACATTCCTCAATGGTGCATGACGTCACACAGTCTCGTATTAACATTCTTAGCACATAGGTTCGTCAATCTTATAAAAGGCCTGGCCAGAATGTTTTTGATCTGGGGACATAGATCCCTTTTCTCTGTTTCCTACTTTCCCCAGGACCCTATTTTCACCCGCAAAGATCACCAAACCGGTTGATAAACAATCAATTTTGCCCCTCCCCCACAACTCGTGCTGCCACGACAGCACATCATACAAGGCTGAACGGAACGCATCTGGCTCTACTATTGATTTATCATATCATCATTGGCATAAACGAAATCTCATGTCAGAACTCAACTCGCAGGGCCGGACCACTGACGTGTCCGAGAAACCCGAAAACCTGAACCAAGACTATGTTGGCGAAGCCCGCAGGCCGTTGGCTATGAACAACAATGGCACCACCTTCGACCCCAGTGAAGAGAAGCATGAGCTTACGGTAGAGATGGCGGAGGCTGACTTGCCTTTTGCCTGGCCGTCGTGGAAGAAGTGGTGGGTTTTGACGGTCATCTTCTTGGTCCAGACCTCAATGAACTTCAACACATCACTATACAGCAACGGCTTGGATGGCATATCCGAAGAGTTTGGCGTGTCAACACAGGTGGCTCGTCTGGGAGCAACGCTATTCCTCATTCTCTATGCATTTGGCTGTGAGTTGTGGGCGCCATGGTCAGAGGAGTTTGGCCGTCGTCCCATCATGCAGTCGTCGCTCTTTCTCGTGAACATTTGGTGTCTTCTTGTGGCACTGGCTCCCAACTTCGGCGCCCTGCTCGTGGGCCGTTGTCTCGGAGGCTTATCTTCGGCCGGTGGTAGTGTCACACTCGGCATGGTTGCAGACATGTTTGACGCCGACAACCAGCAGTATGCTGTCGCGTACATTGTTCTGTCGTCTGTCGGTGGCAGTATTCTTGGTCCCATTGTTGGTGGCTTTGTGCAATACAACCTTCATTGGCGTTGGTGCATCTGGATCCAGCTTATCTTTGGAGGTTTTGTGCAAATTCTGCATCTGCTTACTGTACCCGAGTCGCGCACAACCGTGTGCCTCGACAAGGTGGCCAAGAAGATGCGCAAAAATGCTGAGCCTGGGTCGCCGGAAGCTTCAATCTACGGCCCGAACGAGATAAACCCGGTTTGGCAGCGCATGGATGGTCGCGAGATCATCCACACATGGTTGCGTCCCTTCCGCATGTTCGTGACCGAGCCTATTGTCCTGTCGCTGTCACTTCTTTCGGGCTTCTCGGACGCGCTCATCTTCATGCAGATTCAGTCGTTTGCACTTGTGTATGATCAGTGGAAATTTAACGCATGGCAGCTTGGCCTCGCATTCATCCCCATCGGCATCGGCTATCTAATTGCCCATGCCAGTTTTATCCCAGCTATTTGGCGTAACAAACGTCAGCGTGAAGCACACCCCGAGGATGAGAAAGCACAGTACGAGAGTCGTCTATGGTGGCTCCTGTTCACTGCTCCCTGCCTTCCCATTGGACTGCTCATCTTTTCGTTCACTTGCAACGGCCCTCCTGTCCACTGGGTCGGTAGCATGTTTGCGTCGGGAATTATCGGTATTGCAAACTACGCCATCTACATGGCAACCATTGACTACATGGTCTGCGCCTACGGTCCTTACTCGGCCTCGGCCACTGGTGGCAATGGCTTTGCCCGTGACTTCCTCGCCGGTGTCCTCACAAATGCTGCCACGCCTTTCTACACAAACATTCGGGGTTCCGACAACAAGCCTCTCCGCAATGGATCATTGATTTTGTTCGCCATTTCTGTCCTTCTCGTCGTCGGCGTTTACTTTGTCTATTGGTATGGCCCTCAGCTGAGACAACAGTCGTCTTTCGCTCAGACACTTGCCAAGGAAGTCCACGAACACTCTCACGGTGGCCGCCGGCCCTCGGGGACCGAGCCACGCCCCGACGCAGGAGTGCAGACGCCACCGCGTGAAGGCGTTGCGTATAGAAACGGTCACAACTCCAACACTGCCACAGCCAAGCGTCCACAACTTGGCCCAGGATCTCGCACTAGCTCTTACCAGTACAGCCGCGACGTTGCTTCTATGCATGCCAGCCGTGCGCACAGTTTTGTTCAGAGCCGGGGACAAAGCCGGGCACACAGTTTGGATGAGCGCCGTGAAGTTGAAGATGACAATGCAGGACGCCAACCGACTGGTCATCTGACACCCAATACGCGGGCAGCAGCCGCCCACATTGCACAGAACGATCTCATGGCTCGCCTGGAGACCGTTCGGTCAGAGGCCGTTTAGATTCAGACTCCGTTAGGCGTCAATGTGGTTTGACATTTGACTTTTCCAGCTTAAACTAAAAGAATCCACCATAGAGGGATTCTTAGAATAATTCTAATTGATAAAACTCGATAAACACTTAATAAATGTACTCACACAACCCTTATATTGGTGTCATTTATTGCGAAATCACGATAAATATAAAGCCTTAAGACACCCTTGATGCAAATTTACCCACCAATTCATGGACTGATTAGTAAATTAGTCGTTGACTGTCTTTACTTGATAGATACTTCATAGTCAACGACGTGTCACTCAATTAAACGATGAAACAATAATATTGTGAACAGCCTTGGTATTACTGTGTACTTATCTCCGAACAGAGGGTATCGATTAATACCGAAAGTGTGGTCCTTTGTATTTTATGATAAGTTTGACATTGGTGAAAAGATATAATTAAACGACCAAATCAGCGAGCCACACATTAAAATGTAGATGCAGAAAACACACAATAGGATTGACATCGACCGAGTGGCTGTTGTCTACCGAGTAGGTAGTTTGTCGGCCCCCCTCACGGCCTATCCCGCATTGAGTAAAACAACCGGCCATACCTTGTACGGATGAAACTAGAGTAAACAGCTCGCAGCCCTTCAATTTCCGCCAAGCATTAATTAGACATGGCTACATACCACCACTTAAGGTTCGCACTTGCAGTCAGATCTTGCATTACTAGCTTACAAAACAAAACTCTACTTATTATTTGACATTTGTTCTTGTACATGTGCTAGTCGTTCATCCCGGCTGGCTCGCTTAGAACCGTCATAAGTTCAACATGCGGCCCATTTGTTTTACTCCGCATCTTGACAGCCAGAGCATGTCACCATGAACAGGAGGAGATTGTCGATCAATGCTGCGGGGTACATAAAGAGGAGTTGTCGTTTCAGACTCACCCCGGGACACGCAAGACTTACTTCCACAAATCATTCCAGAAACCCATGGCTCGCTTAGACGTTCTCGCTCTCAGATGGGAGTTGACGAGTACGAGGGTGAATATTGCTGTTGCCGCGAATCCGGTCGACAGAACAATGGGTCGGGCATGGCCAAGATATGGGGCCGTATAGATCAAAAGTCTTATGTTGGGACGGAACGAAGTGCTGATGATGTAGGGGTGTGACATTAGATGTTGAATCGAGTATAAGAGTCAATTGATATCCAGCTATATTGACCGAAATCAAAGTATCAATGCCATCTTGGTTGTCATAGGTCAATATTACTGCCAATTCAACCTTTATCTTTCTGCCTACCATGCGTCTCTCTCTTGTCATCGCGCTGGCTACGGCGGCTATTGCTTCGCCCGTCACCGGACCTCGACCTACTCCGCCGCCCGATGCTGCGCTAGTAAAGCGCGCCACAAGCTGTACATTTTCTGGCTCGAACGGTGCTGCCTCTGCAAGTGCATCACAGAAGTCTTGCTCGACTATTGTGCTTTCGAGCATTGCTGTTCCGTCCGGCACTACACTGGATTTGTCTGACCTCCCAGATGATACAACCGTGAGTATTAGGCTGAGCGGTTCTACTTGTATTGCTTTAGAGTCGTGATAGTTTTTTCAGAACTCAACTTATACTAACCTTCTAGGTCATCTTTGAGGGCGAGACTACATGGGGTTACGAGGAATGGTCTGGCCCTTTGCTCCAGATCGAAGGTACTGGGATCACCATCGAGGGTGCCTCTGGAGCATACCTTAATGCCGATGGTGCTCGCTGGTGGGACAGTGAGGGCAGCAGCGGTGGCAAGACAAAGCCAAAGTTTTTCTATGCCCACGATTTGATCAACTCGAAGATCAACAACCTCTACATCCAGAACACACCGGTGCAGGCTGTGAGCATCAATGGCGCTTCCAACCTAGTCATCACTGATATGACTATCGACAACTCGTCTGGCGATGATAACGGCGGCAAGAACACCGATGGTTTTGATATCGGTGACAGTACTGACGTCACTATCACTGGCGCAAATGTGTACAACCAAGATGACTGTGTCGCCGTCAACTCTGGCACGGTATGTTTTTGATGCAGTTTTGTTGTGGCGTGACTAACATTCTGACTAATTAGTCTATCACTTTTGAAAACGGCGTCTGCTCTGGTGGCCATGGCCTGTCCATTGGCTCTGTTGGCGGCCGTTCAGACAATGTGGTCGATACCGTCACGTTTTCGAACAGTGAAGTGAAAAACTCTGTCAACGGTAAAACAAATCTTCTCCTTGAACAACCAAGAAATGAAAACAGGATTAGTACTGATTTGTTCTTAGGCATCCGTGTTAAGGCTACTATTGGCGACACTGGTTCTATTACCGGTGTCACTTACAGTGGTATCACTCTCTCCGCTATTTCTCAATACGGTATCCTTATCGAACAGAACTATAACGGAGGTGATCTGAAAGGCACTGCTACGAGCGGTATCCCGATTACAGATCTGACGCTGAAGAACATCACTGGCACTGGGGCTGTTGCCAGCACTGGTTATGATGTTGTAATTACCTGTGGCAGCGGGGCGTGCTCGGACTGGACATGGACTGGTGTGTCTGTTACTGGTGGCAAGAAGTATGGCTCATGCACCAATGTTCCGACCGGCATTGCGTGCTCTTAATTGTAGATGCAATTACTCATGTCGACTTGTTGATATTATCTCGTTGCCCAGTCTGGTTTTAAGATAAACAGTTATTTATTGAAACGATTACAATAGCTTATGACAGCCTTAGTTCAAAACAACACACGCCGCGCCTTCTGAATCGCCACAATATCCCACGCGACTGGCTTCGTCCGCTCCATCCAACACTGCCAGTCATATTCTTCCTTGCTGCAGAACTTCATCATTTGCACAAACTCCCAGTATTCTGGGAACCATCCCGATGACTCCCAGTCGAGCAGCGCTGTAATGTGGCCCTCACTGTCTACCATAATGTTGCGCGGGGCGATATCACCATGTGTGAAGACCGCTTTTTTTGAAGAAGATGGGGGGCTAATTTTAGCGAGTCCCTCTGGTAGGTATTGAGCGCTATCACGGTAGCTCATGCCATGTCTGTCGACAAAGCGCTTCCAGATACGTTGTTGGAGTGTTTGTTCATCGAAAAACCGCGGCGTCACATCATTGAAATCGCCGAGTAAAATAGAACGGCTTGGTGAGGCATCGGCCGTACAGTACCAATCGCGGCTACCTGCTTGCAGTTCTAATGTCTCCGGTCGTGGGATCGTGCGAATGACGTCAACTAGCGCCCAGATGTCATCGCAGATACGAGCCTTGACGGTATCGTCAAACCCAGCCCAGGTTGCTTTGAGTGTCTGTCCCGGGATGTGTGCCATGGCCAGCTCGCCGAAAAAGACGTCTCCGTCATCATCTCTATCGTATCTCGCCCATTTGACATCGGGTATAGGGATACTCGGCGCATGGTGGCGTACTAGTCTCATCGCTGTCTCCTCTGCTGGCTGTACTTTCTGGCCCCATTTAATGACAGTGTCGTCGGGAATGATAAGCGTCACTGTCGAGAATGGCTGCCACGCCAGCTGCCGCTCTCGCTCAGGCTCATAGGGATCGTCTAAGCAGTTAGAACAGCTCGATTTGATATATTAAGTACGGCTTGTGATTAACTTACACGGTTCTGGATTCATGGCGTGGTGGTTGATGGTTGATGGTTGATGGTTGATGGTTGATGGTTGATGGTTGATGGTTGATGGTTGATGGTTGATGGTTGATAGTTGTAGAAGTGGAAGTGGAAGTGGAAAAAGAATGGCAGCGTTTGCTAAAGATGTAGAAAAAGTAAAACGAGCATTTAGATTACCAACTAAGAAAAGGAAGGTACGGAGAGGAATTATGATGTTGCGTAGAACTTGACTTCTGCTGGCAACCAGCGACGTAACAATAGTGACTCATGTGTACCTTTATTTAGGACAATAGTCTTAATCTTTGAAAACATATTGTCTGCGTCCGTGACTCAGTACGTCACTATGTACCTCAAAGTTCCAAAACATCGCTCACCAATAGCGCTAAAGGCCTAGTGGAAGCAACTTCATTTGAGGAGTGAAGGTCCTTTGGGTGGTAAGATAAGTGGATCTAAGAGCCTTAGCGCACTTTGACCTAAAGCAAAGCTCAACTGGAGACTCAAAAGGCCATCAAGCGAACAATAGAAAGTAAATGAATAATAAGAGAGACCAACAATAACATCGATAAGCACTTGAAATCACTTATTGAAAGATTGTTTTAATAACTCTCTATTAGCAACTTTTATAAACGACTCTTTATTACCGATTCTTCATTAACGATTCTTCATTAACGATTCTTCGTTAACGATTCTTCATCTACGACTCTTCATTGATAACTTTTCCTTAACGGCTCTTCATTGACGATTCCTCATTGACGATTCTTCATTGACGATTCCTCATTGACGATTCTTCATTAACAACTATTTATTAACGATTCTTCATCGTTCTAGTATTCATTATTAAAGACGGTTTATGATTGTAAGTCTGTAATTACTCATAAATAATAATGGTGTAGTTATAAAAAGAAGTTTAGATTTGATGTAGAACTTTGTTATACATTATATATATGAGCACTTCACATATTTCAACACTTCACATACTTCAACACTTCACATATTGCAACACTTCACATATTTCAACGGCATTACATCATCTTCAAGTTCCTAAACCGCGAAACCAAGCAAACGACAACGGCAAGATTGAAATGGAGAAAAACGCCACAACGAACGTCATCCGCCGAGGTCGGCAGTACGTCATCAAACCCGATCAAAGCCAGTGGACGCGCAGGGTCGATAACAACAGGCGTCCTCTCGGTCCCTGGCAAGCGATCGAGACAGCCCCGGCAGAGACACCTCAACCCCTCCAACTCTTTGTAGTAGCCCAAGAACAGACTCCAAACGAGCCAATGCATTGGTCGATTTTTTGTGGCCGCTCGGACAAAAATGGAAAAATCACGGGCAGCGTCTACCAGGTCTTCGGTAATGCCGAATGCATGTACTACGCTGATGCCAAGAACATCTGCCTGCTCCAATCGGCATCATTTCGCTGGCACGAAACCGTCAATACAAACCTGAGCCAGGAGGAGGAGGCTCGCGTGGAAGCCATTTCTCGGTCTGAGGAGCCCCCACATGCAGAAAATCGTCGCCTAGTTCGCGAAAACTGCCAAGGGTGGACTATTCGGGTGCTACGGCGTCTCGTCGAAGCAGGCATTGTGAATTCGCGGCACATTGAGCCGCTGGAACAACGGATGGACCCCCTTTGAAATAATCCACAGAGGCCCATAGTGCTCCTCTGCCCAATTGAGGACGGACGAATACGATATACTTTGTATCGAGAGAGCTGTTGAACAGATGCGGCACGAAGAGCGGACGGATGAAGCGCTCGAATACCAGATGCGTCCATTCCACCGAATTTGAATTTTCATAAATTACTATAGTTTTGAATTGAACTCGTTCAAGCTCAACGATTGTTCTATATAAATGTCACATTTCACGTTGCGTAGTCAGGCTGAAGTTGGTGAACTAACATGTAATTGCCGTATTTAGACATCACGTGCATAAGTAGCTTGGTGAGAGATTTAGTGCGAAGGGACATGGTGAACTGCCGCTTTTCTCACCGCCTATTGTCACCTAACTTTTCCTTCTTTTCTCCTTTTCTTCATTTCTTCTTGCCTCTCCTCTTGCCTGGTTCACTTTGAATCAATTCAATTCAACACGCTTCAACACGACAACAAGCACACCCGACGTCAAAATCAAGCTGCAGTCTCATTGACCACATATCTGGGATCACAATCAGAAACTGCAAACGGTAAGCGTAAGCCAACAATATCGTCGGCCGGGCTGTCTTGTCGATGTCACGTCTCGTAAGGAGTCTACTCAGTATTCTTTTTGCCTACTCTACTCTCTCTACGCAGTTACCCAGCTGGCCACACCTGTCACCGATACCTGTATCACGACACCCATTAACGTCCTCTCGATCTCTGGTCAAAGAGGCTTGTCTCCCGGCAAAACGTTTTGTTGCGCCACGACGATGGGCTGGATGGACTTTTGAATCCGTATTTATATGGATTCGGAAGACACTGCAAGATCAAAGGACCATCATAGTCCACGCCCGCCGTCGCAAGACACCCGGGGATGCCACGTTTGTGGCGTTCCCACCTCCCACGCGGGCGAGGCTCCAAGCGTTCCAACATATGTAAATGATGCTTATTTTCACATGTAATTGTTAGTCGCGGATCGTCAGCAGTGGTCGCGCGCTATTTCTTCTTCACATCATTGATATCATCGCATTTGTGGCACGGCAGATCGTGATAAACTGGAGCAAGATGGACACGAAAGAGGGCCGAGTGTGCTCAAGTCTTGGCACTAGTTCTGTTCCATGCAGATGTGTGCCCTGTGAGCCCCTGTAGCGTGCCTCAATAGCCTGTAAAAAACGGCGTAGTTACACTGCAGTACTTATCTTATCTAATCACGACCGTCAGCCCATACGTCATCCCATTCGACGAGCCAGCTACTCAGGCTCCCTGGATTCACACTGACGGCATGCCATATTATATGCCCACCTGGTTGGTAAACGTAGCCCCGCGAACTCGCGAGTCACCATGCATAAATAATAACTGGTGTCGTCAAGCTCGTTCAGTTCAACCCACGCTGCGTTGTCCCAACATCATTTGTGTTTCCTTTGATCTTCATACACGCTGAACTAAACTGCTCGCCCTCATATCTTTATATTTACATCACAATGGGCAAGTTCGACAATTTGCCTTTAAGCACAAGCGGCCCGATGGACTGCGCCCTACGTGGGACTGTACTGCTCAATCATCCCATATTTAACAAAGGGTCAGCATTCCCGCCAGATGAGCGCCGCGCATTTGGCTTGACCGGCCTACTGCCTGCGTGCGAGCAGACTCTCGAGCAGCAGGTCCAGCGTGCCTACCAGCAGTATAGCACGCGCGCCGACGATCTGGCCAAGAATACGTTTCTGACATCACTACATGACCAGAACCATGTTCTCTTCTTCCGGCTAGCTCAGGACCATCTTCAGGAGATGTTCTCTGTTCTTTACACACCCACCGAGGGAGACGCTATCCAAAACTACTCACGTCTCTTCCGCCGGCCCGAAGGCTGCTTTCTGCGCATCGACGATATCGACAGTGTCTTCCAAAATCTATCACAGTGGGGAACTCCAGACGACATCGACTACATTGTTGTGACCGACGGCGAAGAGATCCTGGGCATCGGTGACCAGGGCGTCGGCGGAGTGCTTATCTCACTAGCCAAGCTTATTTTGACGACACTGTGTGCTGGCATCCACCCCAACCGCACGCTCGCCGTCGTGCTTGACTGCGGTACGGACAACCAGGAACTGCTCGACGACCCGCTCTATCTTGGCCTGCGCCAGAAACGCGTCCGTGGCAAGCAGTACGATAAGTTTGTCGACACGTTTGTCACATCCGCGCGCAGCCTCTTTCCCAAAGCCTACCTTCATTTTGAGGACTTTGGACTCGACAATGCGCGCCGCATACTGGATACGTACCGTCCCCAGATTCCGTGTTTTAACGATGATGTTCAGGGCACTGGCTGTGTCACCCTCGCCGCCATCCTATCCGGCTTACATGTATCTGGCGATAACCTTGGTGATCTGCGTATGGTCGTGTTTGGTGCCGGATCGGCCGGTGCGGGTATTGCAGACCAAGTATGCGACGCCATAGCCACGGACCGCAAGATCTCGCGCGAGGAAGCAGCACGGCAAATTTGGCTTATCGACAAGCCCGGCTTGTTGACCGCTGATATGGACCGGCTGTCCTCTGTACAGAAGTTCTTTGCCAAAGATCGTGGTGACTTTGAGGGCTCGAATACTATCGGCCTCCTCGAGACAGTAAAAAAGATCAAGCCCAATGTGCTTGTGGGAACATCTACGAAGCCCAAGGCATTTACAAAAGAGATTGTACAGGCTATGGCCGCCGGCGTTGAGCGGCCTATTATCTTGCCGCTGTCAAACCCAACACGTTTACATGAGGCTGTGCCTGCAGACCTTTTGGAATGGACCGGCGGTAAAGCTCTTATTGCCACAGGCTCGCCGTTTGCACCGGTGAAGGGCCCATGGGGAGAGAACAAGAGCGAGATTGAAATTGAGATCGCCGAGTGCAACAACTCGGTCGTATTTCCTGGCATTGGTTTGGGCGCCGTGCTGTGCCGTGCCAACCGCGTCACTGAAGGCATGCTGGTAGCAGCTGTGCGGGCCGTTGCCGACATAAGCCCGGCACTCAACGTGTCGACCGAAGATAAGGGCAAGGAAGTCATACCGCCCCTACTGCCCGGTGTCGAGGTTGTACGCGACGTCAGCGTACAGATTGCCAAACGCGTGATTCAACAGGCAGTCAAAGAGGGCGTTGCCACAGAGAAAATTATCCCAGAAGACGAGTCTACGCTTGAGGAATGGGTGCGGGAGCAGATGTGGACGGCACGGTACCGGGAGCTGCGACCGGTGAGTCTGGAGGCAGCGTCGCGGCAGGCGGTGGGCGTTCGAAGTGGTGGGTTTCTGCAGCGGGACAGCTTGTAGAGATCACACTTTGATAGCGTACTTTAGATGTACTTCGTAAGTCTGAATATTACTCATTAGAATTTTGTCGCTTTTTTGTGTTTCCTTACAAATTTGAGGTGCTTTTAGTCGCAAGCTGTTACTCATCACAGTCTACAAAATTAAAAAAGCCTCTTTTGCCTCCACCGCGGCGACAACAAAAAAACATTCGCAAACTCTGGATTCCTATGAGCTTTAGCAGACGTCTTCGAGAATACTTCCTCTACTAAGCATCTTTTAGTATTTAAATCCTGCTGTGCTGCTTTTTTTATTTCGTTTCCCGGTCCCTTTTCAACCGTCATAATTACCCTTCATCCTTGTTTCAAAAAGTCATTTTCATCATCAACCACTACAAGCTCGTTCTCGTTCTCCATCTCCATCATCACCCACTATCAAACATCATATGGGATCCGAGGACCTTATGTCGGCCTCTGCCGACAGTTCCCTTGACATCAACACCATCATGTCCTGCTCCGTGAACGTGACTCTACCGGCGCTGATTAATTTCCCCATCACCAAGGGTATGAACCACAGCAATGTGCCGGTGAGCACGGTTTTTACCACATGCCATGATATTCAGGTGAACATGTCTTCCAATGCCACTGGTGCATCCGAGTCCAGCTGCCACAAAGCTGTGTATGTCTCACCTTCCGATACGCAACACGTCGCCACGGTCTGCCACCCCAATTTCATGTCCGGAGACGTTGTCGACGATGTCGTCCTTGGTAACTACTACAATCACCTCTTCAACAGCCCTCACGGTTCGTTTGGTGACTCCTCATCAAACTCAACTTCTACCGTCCTCGTACCCCGCGACACTGCCGCCACCCCCGCCGATATTGCCCAGCTCGCCGTCGACTCCCACAACAAGGTCCGCGCCAAGCACAGTGCCCCCCCTCTGCGCTGGAACTCGGATCTCGCCAGCTACGCCCAGACTGTCGCCAATCAGTGCAAGCTAGGTCACAACGTCGCTGTCGGCTCTGAGACCGGAAAGTACGGTCAGAGCATCGCATCGTGGGGCACCCAGGGTGTCGAGCACCGCTCTATCGATGAACTCGTCGTCGACGGCATCGAGGTGCAGTGGTACTCTGGCGAGATTGGCAAGTACCCCGGCTACGGTAGTGAGCCGCCCATGGATCATTTTCCTGCTTGGGGCCACTTCTCGCAGACAATCTGGGCAGACACAACCGAGGTCGGCTGTGCCATACAATCATGCCCGGTCGAGACAAACCCACTCAATATCCCAGGCATGTCGGCACACCTCATGTACTGCAACTACCGGACGGCTGGAAACGTCCAGGGCAAGTACGCCGATAACGTCAAACCGCCTGTGGCGTAGATTGGTGGTTTACCGACTGTGTGACACGGGCCAATGAGTGCTGCCTCGCTCTCTTTGCCGGTGCTTTGTGCCGGTTTTGTTTCTCTTGGGTTTTTTCAGATTCTGTCCGTCTTTTGATTCCCTACATGCGCCTCTCTTAGTCTTTTCGTCCGCCCATCGTGAAAAGGCTTGTTCAAACGTAGTTCCCCGTCATTGCTTGGCTTTCTTCGCTATACCTTGTTTTGTTCAGATACCAAATTATGTTTCTAGTTGTTTTTCTGTGCATGACAATAAACCAGTTCAATAATCAACCAAGCCATCACAGCTGCATGTCACTAAGCGTGATATTAACTAAATAACCGTGCCGTCACTACCTACAGTGCACGTCGTATGACGTATATCCATGTAACATCCCGTGCCTGTCCCGTGCCCGCTATAGCTATCACATATACCCGTTTGTTCGTTTCCGCCGCTTCACTTCTATGCCCAGCACTTTCTGCATCACTTTACGTCCTTAAGACAGGCCAATTAATATTTCAAATATAACCAGATTGCATATTGCAGCCATGTTACCTACAAATAATGTCATCGTCGCACATCACAGAACTACAACTCTTACACATTGACTCGTACATTCTAGAATCAGCTTCTTCGATGGCTACATCTGCCCCGGTCTTAAAGCGGATAATCCCAGTCAATATTCTCTTTAATGGTTGATGTGCTCTTGCACATAATTTTATCTTCCACACAGCAACATGATGCTCGCTCAGCTTGTATTTGCAGCTCTCGCTGCTCCCTTGGCTTCGTCGTCTCCGATCACGCATCCGCAGCAGCCTCTCGTTCAAACATTGGACAACAACTCACTGGGAGGACAGCCATATTTGACGGTCATCAGACCTATCAAACCCAGCCTTCCATTTGTTATCAAGACACCTCGCGGTCACGTTTACAAACAGCACCGGTCAACATTAGCAAGTATCAATGATTGGCTATCTAGGATACACTTGCACAAGGCCGGCAGCGCCAAGCTGTCGTGCTTCTGTGCCGGCGGGTCCATCTGTTGGCAGTCAGAAAATGGCCTTGACTGCAACATTGGATATTGCGGCTCATAGCTATGTAATTAGAACATCATTTGTTCTAGTTTTTTTTACGATGGTCGCTTTATCTTGACAAAGTAAACATAAGAAAAACCAAAACTTAATCAAATATTATCAAGTCTCGTGCACACTGGAGAGGACATATTCTGTCAAGTAGATAAAATGTTGCGAAAACACTAAATATCACAAAGGCAAGAGCATCAGGCATTATATAAATATGTCATATTGTGAGGTCACAACCTGTTGGGAACAGAAAAATGCCCGGTCTCGGCATACCGTACAAGACAGTCGCGCAGGTCATCTGCAAAACTATGGGCGAATTCATCCTTGATGACACCCCGGTGCCATGCCACGACAAACGACAAGTCACCACCGCGGACACTGCCGACATTGATCCCGATGAGCGAGTCTTTGCCGAGGCTCGACTGCGAGTAGAAGTTACGTCTAAGCCGCCACTCTGCAGAGCCTGCGGAAGACGAAGTACCATCGGCAATAGCCCCCGTATTGGACACACCCCAGGTGCTCTCGCGGGTCTTTCCGTCCTGTTGCAGCCAGTACTTGTGAAAATCGCTCAACCAGCTCATGAGGCCGATGGCGTTGTCTGTCCTCAAGGTGGCCACGCGCGACTTGAGATCGGCGCCCACAGCGGCCGCAGCATGCCACACGATATCATCTTTAGACACACCCGGCGAGCGGGCGTCAGTCACCATCTCGGCAGAATAGACATACTTGTGGCCGCATATAAAGTTGCCCATTTTGCGATCTATGTCAAAGGTCACTGGCCCTAACGGCGTTGTGGAATTGGACGACAAAGCCCACGGTGACATGCTAGACGGCAGGACAGCCGGGCGTGTGGATATCGGCATTATACAAGCAAAACTGGAAGCAACACTGGCTGGAATACGGCGCGCAAAGAGAACCATCTGTAGCCCGTGCATGAGGGCCGTCAGTGTCGTGCCGTGTTCACGGCAGCCGGCCAGCAGAACCGCAGCTTGTTGGGGCGTCAGGTGGAAAAGCCGCAGGGGACCATCGAGCACGTGCTCGTGCATAGCGACGCGCGGGCCGGTGTAGTATAAAGACTTCGGCGCCGGCTTGAGCCACCTGGGTCCCAGCTCGGCCCAGATAGTCTTAAAGAAGAAGGGCCAAGAGATTTTGAAATCGATCAACGACTCCTGTGTAGGTGTCAACTCCGGCAGCGTCGTGAAAGTGAGGACATTCCCATTTTTAGTTTGACTGCTATCAAAACAATCCAGGTTCAATACGTCGACCATCTCCGTGTGAAACATGGCACCACTCTTGCCGTCACCGACGGCGTGATGCAGCGCAAACGCCAGGTCGGCCCAGCCGTCGACCGTGTTGAGGTAAACGACCAGCCGCCACGGCGGGTGTGTCTCAATGTCCGGCCATGCTCGGGCGTTGTCGCGTGACATGTCGTCGGCCAGAAGCCGGTCATACTCGTCGGCCGCCAGACCGGGAGTACGCGGCACCCACTCGACATGCTCGTCAAGGCTGAGAGACGGCACAGACACGTAGACGGGCTTCTTGGTGTCCTCTTCAGCGATGCCTACACGAAGGGAGGGCAGCCGCTCTAGCACGACCGTAGCCAGAGCAGTCTTAATGGCAGTTTTTACTTTGTCTTCATCTTTCAGCAAACTCAACGGCAGCTCATACCGGCACACAGTGATGACATTGCGGTAGAGACCCAGCGAGTGACGCGAGCTTGAGTATTGTTCACTAAGTCGTCAGCCAATGTTCTTGCTGTTTTGCCACCTCATCATCCTCTTTTTTTATTTCTTCGTATTGTTTTTTTTCCTTGTTCCAACCATCCGCCCTCCTTTTCTCTATCTCTTTTTTTCCACATCTTTACATGATGCTAGTGGTCCATCGCGAGACGGTGAGAGATCCAGTCTCCAGCATAAAGTATGACAGGAATACAACAAATTGTACTCTGTATAAAAATGTAAGAAAATGATACTCACATTGTGCCAAGTGGCCGTAAGACGGTACGGGGCAGGGCCATTGTGTGTGATGCGGATGCTGATCGCTCTGCCGCCATTGGCTATCTGTAGTGCATTGGGTGGCTGGCTGACAGGGGAAAGGAGGCAGGAGACAGGCGGGGGCTGTCGAGTATTGGCAAGTGGCTCCTTCTATTTTCAAAGAATCTTGAGTTGATGGGAGGATATTTATAATGTTTGAATCCATCGCCACGATATTAACAACCGTTACCAACACAACCCCTTTCTTACACACGTGGCTTTACATCGAGCCGGCTATGTCGGCGAACGTCTTCCCCGGCTCGTATTGCAGGGTACTATTGTTACGGAGTCATCGTGCACTACTCAGTACACTGTAAAATATGAGGTCAAAGCTGTGGCGTGATATATCACGTGCACTCATCCACTGCTAGCCAGCTACTATCAAAATCCACCGCCACAACGGCCCGCGCCTGCCTGAGCAGACCGTAGTGGAGCATCTGTTTACCGCTGGTTGCTCATGTGGGCCTAGCACTCGTGAATATGTAGTGTAGGCCTGATAGTGGCCCGTGCACAGCGTGTTCGTGAAGTGTTGTAATTACTTGTCGGAATTAACTAGAGTAGCGCGCCGCCCTCTCAAGCTCTTTCTTCTTTTGGTGGCTTTTTGGCTGAATGAAAACAATCTTATTCAGCAGTTGCTGTCGCCTGTCTTTTCCCAAGAAACCGAGAACCCTGCAACTTCATCCTCGACCCTTGATCTCGCGAGCTGAGGCCGACTCCTACATACTCGGTGCCTGTCATTATCTCGACTCGTGCTTGTTGGCGTGCTCTTTGTTGTAGTCGATATTTAGCTTGTCGCAAACCACCTTTCGATCTCTGCGATAAGACAACTAATTCGACTACCCCTTTTCTGGGGACGACGACGCCGGCAATTTCACGGAGAAGGATAACATTGATTGACCCGGCCCGACCATTGCCTTACTGCCCAGCAGCTCGTCTGGTTGCAAACAAATATTGATCTACGCGCCGACAATGCCGCTCTTGGTCCTCTAGACCTTTGGATCTGGACCCGGTATCACGGCTTTGACAGCATCGTCAACAAAAGTTCAAGCAAAGCACCACCATGGACTCTCGCGGTACCACACCGGCGCCCGCCTCGAGTCGCTTGCCCACTAAGAAGAACAGCTTCCACTCTTTGCGCGAGGCCAAGGAAAACATCAACATCAACGCCAACCGGCGCCCGCTCGCGACCTCCCCGACTGCCGTGTCCGACACTTCCAGCGCCTCAGACACGGCTGGCTTCAACGCGGCCGCTGTGAATAACAACGGCAACGGCAACGGAGCATACGGTTTCAGTTTCGATTCGCGCCGTTCCAGCACCAGTTCGCAGCAGTCTGATTTTCGCGGCCGAACTTCCAACGGCCGGCCTGGCCAGACGCGTCTTCCTCGTCCCTCGCCTGGTGCACCCACTACAAAAACCACTACCACTACCTCTACAAAGGCAAAAACAAGCACTGCAAAGACTACGACTCCTGCCGTCTCCGGAAACCGTCAGGCGCTCTCTATTAAGGACGCCTTCAAAATGGCAGAGGAAGAGGAGGCAGCAGCCGTCGCAGCAGCTGCTCAGGGCTCACCCAGCCCTGCACCGCGGCCCTGGCGCGATCGGGCCAGCCGCGGTGCTAGTGTCAAGGGCACACCCACCCCCGGTGCCTCATCGGCCGCAGCTGCTGCAAAGGCTATGCCCATGAGCGCAAGCGAGAGCCGCATGCAAAAAATCCTATCCAACTCACCCCTCGATATTGGCGGTCGGCGCACAGCACGGCGCATCGGCGAACCCCCGACCCCAACAACGACTGACCCGGCAGCACACACAACTGCACACCAAGCTGCACACCAACGCGGCCTAAGCGAGGAGAGCATGCAGAGTTTGAACAGTCTAAATAGCGCCAGCACCACAGGAGGCCGTTCCGAGCGCAGCAGTGGTGTGCCCGACATCCGCCGAATCCGCTATGAAGAAGACCAGGCTCGTCTCATGGTCGCCATGGGCGAGCGTTCGGGCGGCCTCTTCTCACCCAAGGCCCGGGTCAGCCCCAAAATTGCTGTCGCTGGCCGTGAGCTCCATCGCCGGGCAAGTAACAGCAGCCTCAGTGATAAGAGTAAGGTTCCCGTTGCATCAGCTGAATCCCCTCGACCCTCCCTCACAACAGCTCGCTCATTGCTGAGCTCAACCGCAAGCTCGCGGGCCCGTGCGGGCAGTGTTCTTAAGCGAACGTCAACCGCTCCGGCCGACGCTGTCTCGCCCAGGTCTGCAAGACAAAGGCCATCATTAAGCTCTGCCGCATCGCCTTCCCCCATTTCGCCTATGCGTCCAATCAGCAAATCGGCCACTGCACCTCTTTTGATGCCACCCGACAATGCAGAGACAGGTCTTATCTCGTCGCCGGGCAAGAGCTTTGCATGGAACACTGATGAAGACTTCACGTCGGACAGCCTGATGGCGTCAAACAGCCCACCTGTGAGCACGAGACCTGAATCGCCGGAGCCAGAGCCGGTGAGCTCACCAGTAAGCCACACGCCGGCAGGCAACCCGCCATTGGTGATTGGATCGCCTGATTTGCGGCCGCGCAACACCAAGCTAGATGAGATTCGCCAGCTAGAGATTGATGCTTCGCTGCAATTTCCCGATGATATCTCGGGCCAAAGCAGCAGCAATGGCGAGCCTGCACCGACCGCGGACGACAAGAACGGAAACCCCGAGAAGAACGGGAACGAGCAGGGCCACGAGCTGCCAACACGGCGGCCCAGTCTCCCCGCCGAGCGACAGAACAAGGCCATTGACGAGATTCGTGCTCGCGAGAATGAGGGGCTATCGAAGCGTGCCATCTCAGCGGCAAAGCTTGACGAGATTCGCCAGCGCAATGCTGAGTTCCGGGCGGCTAACTTTGAAACACAGATGCAGCAGGAGGAGGAGCAGGAGCCGCGTGAGCTGCTGCCAGAAGAAAAGGATGCCGTGGTGGCCCGCGTGCGCGCTCGGTCTGTCTTTGAAGAAGAGGGAGAAGCCAATCGCGGACGGAAGCTGCTTGACATCAACGACAACGAAAACAGCAGCGTGGCAAGCAGTGACAGAGAGACGGCTAAGAACAAGAGTATCAGCCCTGCACTGTCACGCAAATCATCGTCGTCGACACACTCGCGGACGGAGTCGCAAGAACTATTGCGGAAGCTGGCACGTGTTACAACGTCAGTGGCAGCTGTCGAGCGCAAGGATAAGGCCCCACTGGGCGCACGCCGGCTTCGCGAGTGGTTCAGCAGCGACAATCTGCGGGAGGAGGATGAGAAGTCTGACAAGCTTGACAAATCTGACAAACTTGAAAGCAAGAGCCGGGGATTGCCTAGACTGCGTGACCCAGACACTCTTCGACCTACTGTCGGATTTGCCCAGCTTCGCCGTGTGTCGTCGACGGACTCCGCTGTTTCTAAGCGTCTCAGCCTAGCTCAGTCAGACGGCGACCCTCTTGACCGCATTGAGGCCGAGATGAAGCTGTTTGCAGCTCACGGTGACCAGTCGGAGCGCGGCTCCATTCGTGCACCATCGCCCGAGGGAGGCGACTCTGAGGGCTCTAAGGGAGCTCCAGTATCGTCATCATCAGGAGCTGTCGACGACGCCACACCCAAGGCATCCAAAATTGTCAACCCCTTGCTGCAGGCCACACCACGCGTCACTGGTGCATACGTTGAGACCCCAATCACTGTTAAGACCGAGAAGATCGTGCCCGACGTAAAGGAAGACCCAAAGACCAATGACGCCAATGGTACTACCCACACACACCCGCGGTCCAAGTCTCGCTCCCGCTCACGGTCGCGGTCGCGGTCACGGTCGGCATCGCGGCCACGAGCTCCTCTGGTCAACTCAGCCAAACCCACGAGTGCACGCGATGATCTACTATCGATCCAGCGCGACCAGCACATGGACGACTCAACATTGGACGACTTCGACACTCTCTTGAAGAGCGCCGAGTCCCATGACTCTATCAAGAAGACCGATGCTGAAATCATGGTGACGGCTATCAGCGGTTCCATGGAAGAGTTTGATAAGGAAATCACGGCTAGACTGAATCGCCACCACGCCGAGAGGCAATTGCTGTTGGCCAACAACCTCAAGGAAGAGACAGACGTTAGCGATGTCGACAGCATTCCGCCTGCTCCAGTTGTGACCAAGCGCAAGACACATCAGCGCCAGTCCTCGAGTGTCACATTCAAGCTGGATCCCAGAGAGGCTGAGAAGGTCGAGGCAAAGGAGGCTGAGGAAGCTAAGAAAGCAAAGGAGGTGCAGGCCGGGGTGAAGGCAATGACAGACGTCAAGGACTCTGCAATCCAAGAGATCAAGAACGAGAAGGTGCCCATTCCCAGCATCACTGTCACTGCGCCTGTCAGTGCCAACGTTCCCGTCGTTTCATACCTGCAGATCCCTCTGCCCAGTATGTACCACAACGGCGGCAACAATAAAAAGAGACTCACCTTCTTTGGCATCCTGGTCATGCTGTTCTCTGTGTGGTTCGCCGTGGAGTCTACCACATGCGCCCTTTACTGCCGCCCTGAGTCATGCCAGAGCGGCCAGGTGTGCCACTGGTCGCCCGACGACCCGTCCTTTGGCCATGCTATCCCCATCAAGGTGGACCAGTGGCTCACTGGCGGCCAGGGCCGGGGCCTGTGGGCATGGGCCATCGAGGAGGTTGGCGATCTGGTTGCCGACGCATACGATGCCGCCACCGGCACCGATATCCAACAGGTCGACGCTACCTACTTTTCATTTGACGAGAAGCGGCGGCACCGCCGTCGTCTGCAGAAGCGCGGATTGGTGCAGCCGTGGACGCCGTCGCCTGAGACGCGGACCAAGATCGATGCTTGGCGTCGTGCCCGCGAGGCGCGCGAGCAAGAAGCCGCCGCTGCTGCCGAGGCTGTGCGCCAGCGGACTGCGCAGGTGCATGAGGGCGAGGAGTACGACATTTTCTAAAGGCATAAATAAAGGCAACGATGACGACAGGCGTGAATGGCGGTCTTGGCTTTGTTTGAATGCGTTTCTCATATGTTTCATTTTCCGACTGTTTATTCCCTTTCTTACACTCTTTTGCTCTTCTTTATTCTCTTCCTACTCTCCTTTCTATCTATTATTTCTAATTTCCAGCACTCATTGCCCACCATTAAAGTTTCTTTTCTAATTTTTACTTTCCTCTTTCTTTTGTTTTCATGTTTATGTTTCTATTCTTCTTTTCTTTCTTTTGCCATTGTTGTCTCTCTTCCGGACCTCGGATATCACCAGTATATTGTCGTCTAGGTGTTCACACGGTCTCAATACAATTCTTCCCGATTAAGAGTAAAGACAGTCATACTTTCAAAGGAAATGTGATGACCCACGGCAACCATGCTCCCGGTAGCTCGATCTCGGCAAAGCAAGCATAGTGTCAAAACACTGCGTAAAACAATGAATATATTCCACAAACGATTAGAAATCTGAAAAACTATGGTATATCCTAGCACAAACACCATTCTTATGCATATGTGAGAGTGACGAAATGGTCCAGACACGCGGCCAAATGTGTGGAACTCAAATACAATAATAATTGTTAGACTATCTCAGACCATCTGTTGGTCCCTTTTCAATAATGAATTTGACGGGCTTGCGTGCACGCCGCCGCTGGCCGCGCATCGACGGCAGAGCCCCAATTGTGTCGGCACCGGCCGCGCCCACACTTGAACCGAAACCAGAAGCAGCTGGGTCTACGTCGAGACCCATACTGCGCCGGTTCGCTGTTTTCCATGCGCTGCTGCTACTGCGGCCGCGCTGCGAACGCTCATCATAGCCCCAGCGTCCAATACCGCCGGCTACGACCCAGCTGGCCAGGTTCTTACACTGGCTTGCGTCCAGCCACTCGAGCCGTGCACATCCATCCAAGACGTGCTCAACACCGACACCGGTGACACGCACACAGCCACGGACACTAAGCCCACGTAGATCGTTTAGATGTAAGGCAATGCACCGCAGCGAGGCGTCGCTGACAGCACTTCCACAGAACGCGAGCCGCAGCTCCTGGAGCATGGGCAGACCGAGGGCAACGACCTCGGTCGCAGTGTCAGACAGCGCACAACAAAATGACAAATCCAAGTGTGTCAGGTTTTTGGCGGCATTGACAAGCGAGACAATGGCGTTGTCGGACAAGTAAGTGCAGTCGGCCAAGCACAGGTGGGTCAACTGATTAAAGCGGTATGGAGCCCACGCCTGGAAACCGGCATCCGAGATGGACGTGCAGCGCGTCAGCGAGATGGACCGCAGGCGGTTGGATGCGTGTGCGGCGAGGTGCACCATGGAGCGGTCGGTAATGTGTTTGCAGTAGGACAGGTCGAGGATCTTGAGATTAGGACAGCCAATGACTGTCCCTGGTGCTGGGCCTTGCTTTGCAGGCTGCTCGTCTTTGTTGTCTTTGTTCCTGTGGTGGTCCTTGTGGTGTCTGCCTCGAGTGGCGTTAGAGTTGGCTATGGCAACGATTTTGTTGCTGGGCACTGTCGGTGGTGGCTGCGGCACGACCCAACCAACAACCCGCGCGAGCAAGTTGTCGCCCACTTTGCGACAGTTGCTCCAGTCGATTTCTTCAAGACCAGACGCGTTCTCGCTCATATCAAGGATCTGGTTGGCCGACACGTCCCAAACCGACTTCATCCGCCATGCCTTGATGTTCTTACCGCACCGCTTCCATAGTATTTGAAACCCTTCATCTGTGATGTGAAAGCAGTTGCTAATATCGATCTCGACAGCGCGTAGGCCTATAAATGGTGCGATAATGTTGACAACCGACCAGTCGTTGATCATGCTACTATACGGTGACAGGTCAACATGTGTGCATAGCTGCGGCGACGTCAGTAGTATGCGGCGCCACTGCCGGCAAACACCAGCCAATCTGACCAACTGCAGGAAATCGAATTGTTGGAACACAGACACCAGTGCATCTTCAGGGGGGAATTGACGCGTAGAGAAAGGAAGTGTGAAGATAGCACCACTGGCGCTGCTGGGAGTACTGGGAGTGCCATTGCGCCGTGATCCTGGAGGGCGTCCTAGTGTTCTGGCTTTTTTGAACGGTCCCCGGGACTCCTCCTGCGATGCTTTGCTGGCAGCAGGCCGCTCAGGAGCTTTGGGAAGAGGACCCTCTGGCGGCGGTGTCGTCAGTGGTGGAAACGTAAATAGCTTCAACGGGCTGCTATTAGCATTGACTTCGCTGGACTGTTGGATATGCTGCAGCGGTGTAGATGGAGCCGATGGTGATGCCGATGAAAGCGGTGAGGAAGACGACAGCGATGGCGATAACGAGGAAGAGTCGCTCTGGGGCGTAGGGGGTGCAAGTGAATTCCGCCGGCGGTTACGCATGTTCTCCATATCGACACTAAGAAATGGATCAGGATCACTCGGCTGTCTTGTCTCGCCTTCATCCTTTGGCGCCTTGGTCGGTGATGACGGCTTTGATGGCGTTGTAAATGTGACGTCGGGTACAGAGGCGCGGCGCAGGGTGGTGAGAGTGACGAGGGAGGTTGCGTCTGTCCCATTCTGGTGCTCGGTGTCAGATGCACGATCAGTGTCTTTCATTTCAACATCATCGCCGAGGTCGACATCGGTCTGGGAGGCATGTGCTGCTGCCTTTTTCTCTTCGGCCTGCTGCTGATTATACCGCACGCGCGCCGTTTCCTCAACCTGATGCTTTAGCTCTGGTGGGCATCTGCGCCACAGCTCCTCCAGTGCTTCACTGCTAATCATGAGGCACTCAACGCTCGTGATAGACCTCACAGTAGCTGTGCGCCGGCCTCGCGACAGGCCCAGACTTGCTACCTCACCAAAGTACTGGCCCTGTGAAAGACGCGGGCGTGCAAAGGTAGACTCGGCTTCGAGGACCTTGCCATTGGGAAGCTCGTGAATTACCTCGGCCTCACCACTGACGATGAAGTAAATGTCCTGGCCGGAGCTACCCTGCCGGATGATATCGGTGAACGGCGAGTATGTCTTGGGCTGGGCACTTAAACCAAGGAAGTGCAAAATATCTGGTGGCAGTGTAGAGAACAGAGGGAGCTCTTTGAGGGTTTTCCGCACATTGACGTAGCCACTACCAAGCGCACTACCGCCAACAGCTGGGTCCTCAATAATACCCGGACTCGGAGACTTGCGCTTCTTGGAGTTGTAGCTCAAGGCTGTGTTGTCCATGGTCATGTTGACATCGCCTATAGGCGTGTCGCTGGGCGAAACACTGGACGAAGAGCTGTCAAAGGCGGACACGGCTCGACTCTCACTCACAGTAGACAGCGTGCCCAGGCTACCGCTAGTTCCTGTCGACGATGCAGGCGTGCGCCGCTCTTGTTGTTTCTTCTTGAGGATGGTAAGGCGCTCTTCTGCCTCTTGCCGGATAGCCTTTTCCATATCAGGGTAATGCGGCAGCTCGGTATGAAGATCTTCCTTTTTAAGAACAACAAGCAAACATTTTGTGCGCGCGACAATGGTAGCTGTGCGCGGCACATCCATGAGCACGCCGATCTCGCCAAAGAAAGCACCTGGCTTGAGCTCGGCGTAAATAGCCTCCCCATCACGCGACGTTACAGCCACAACACCACGCACCAGCCAGTACATGGCCTTGGCATCGTCACCCTCGGTCAGGATGTGGTCGTGTGCCGCATGGATCTGCGGCCGCAGATGCTTACCAATGGCAGCAAGGAAGTCGTCGGGCGCGGACATGAAGAGGGGAAATGAGCGTATTCGGTCAACAAGGTCGAGAGGCATGTCTTTGATGGTGGACGCGGTGAGCGGGCTCGGCCGCATGGGCCGTGTCGGATTAGTCTCAACATTGAAGGAGCGGATCATGGATGATACGGAGGCGGGGGTCTGCTGGCCATTGCCGTGGCTAGCATGGTGATGCGCCAGGGCCCGGAAAGGCGAAGTCGGCGACGGGCCGCGTGCCCGTCGCATTGTGTGAGGAGGGTGGTTGCGTGGAAGGGGGTAGTTTGTAAAGTAGGTGTTTAGCAATTCATGCTATTCTAGTCAGATAAGGGTCGAGCAGCTTCACGCAGACATTGCGGGCTCAACGAGCGTCTGGTTGGTGATGGTAGGGCTGCGGCACGGTCCGTCTGACAGGGTGTCCAAAGCTGTAGCGAGGTGCAGCTAAGGCGCGTGCCTGTCGTGTCTTTGGAATTGTGAAGATGTCGCGACAGCACAGGCTGGTAGGGGTGGCCTAGAGAGACAATGTTCGGAGCAAGGCAATCGACGCAGGGAGTTGGTTTCAGTCGGTCAAAGCGCGAACGTGGGCGTGGGCGCGGGCGTGAGGAGGTGCCCAGTGGTGTCTCGTTGGGATGATCGGGCGTCGCGGTCGAATCAAGTCGATCAAGCGTGCTGCGTCTGCAACGCGGTCTAAGCTCGGCAGATGACAGATGGCAGATGGCAGACGAGGATGGACGGGGGAGACGGGGATAGTCGAAACGGTAGACGGACGGCTGGCGGCTGTGGCTGGCAGCAGCAAGGAGTGGGAGTCAGTGATGGACAGCGGAACAAGTACCCGGTAGTGTTTCGCTGTTGCTTGTAAGATAGCTAGCGGTCGTGTGTTTGGTGTTTCAACCTCGAGATGGTCTTGGGGTTGTGTGTGCCGCTTGGTGCTTGGTCCTATGTGTGCTACTTCGTATGGGCTGCTGACTGGAGGTCGCTGCCCGCTGGACGATATTGTTATTATTCTACTCCCACACACCGTCCTCCTCTTACCTCCTTTGGACCTTTTACTATGTACCTTTGTGCTTGACTGAGCGGTTCGGCTGCCCCACTTCTTCCCACCTACCCACGGGATCCACCCAAATGACGTTCTTGGGAAGGAGGCTTTTGGGAAGGAGGCTTTTCCCCCTTCTGTCGTACAGTGAGCTAAAAGACCTAAAAGGGAGAAAGAGGGGTCTGGATTGATCAAGCAATTGGACCAGTCGCAAAGTATATACTGCCACAAAGAAAGCAAAATAAAGCAAAAGTACAGCCTGAGTGACGTAGGGAAGGAAATAAGTCCTTGATAAATTTAAAGATAAAAAGGACTGTTCTAGAGGGAAAGAACGGTGCAAAATGCTGCTCATGCTGGAAAGAACTTCAGGGAAGCAGCGACCGGAATATTCTCAGTGGGGAATAAGGAACGCAAAGCACAGTGGAGATGTTATTGTGCAGCAAAACGAGATGAGACTGAAGATCAAAAGGAATGGAAAGAGATGACAGCGTCTACTTATGCTGGTCATGTTGCTTTTGTTTCAATGCCACAATACCATCTTGAGCGAATACCGGGCATCACTTGTGGTTCGCTGTTCCTTTGTTGTATTAAAGGCTCGTGCTGTTTGCACTTTCCTCTTTCTGCCTCGGACCGCTTATCGCGCACTTGCTCCTTCTTGTTTTGATACAATAATAATAATACAGAACTGCCTCGTTTGGTAATCTGATCAACAGCATGGACCCTGCAGCAGCAGCCACAGCGCCTCTACCGACATGTTGCGCACGCGGCCAAATGCAGGTGCTGTCTCAGCTTGATTTACATAAGCATGCATGCACTACCCATTTGCAGTCGACAAGAATTGTTGAAAGAACAGCCAAAGCATATAAATTGAAGTCTATTAAAACACCCAGATACACCGATGAATGGACCAACGACCAGGGTTATAGTGAGAAAGCAAGAATAAGCAAAACAATGTAAAAATAAAACAACGCCAAAAATGACAAACAAAGTCCAAAACATAGCCGTCCTATCCAAGCCTCCCCAAACATGCACCGGTCTAATCGTAAACACCAAAAAAAAAAGTTCGTGAATAAACAAGCAACAAAAGAAATCCATCTATCCCTATTACAGACCGTGGGAGCTCCAGACGCCGTTGGACATGCCACCGAGCGTCTGTCCAAAGTCCTGCCAGTCAAAGTTCTCGTCCATCTCATCCATCTCGTCCATTTTCATGTCCGTATCGTCGGCCAGCACGCTCGAGTACTGTGTGGGTAGGTTGAGATTGCTGGCCTCATCACTAGTCCAGAGCCATGGTGGCGCATAGTCTTTAACCATGGCATTAACCAGCGGTGTGCCATCCGGTACCTGTCCCTGTCCTTGTGCTTGTCCTTGAGCAAACGCGCCGAGGTTGGGATCTTGCCGGGGCATGTCGGCACCTGAAAATGTGCCAAAGACTGGAGCAGGGCCGCCCATGTTGACATCACCGGTTGCATTGCCGCCATTGTTATTGTTGCCCACGCTAGGGCCGCCGCTGGCCAGCAAGTTGCTGCTCTCAGTTCCACTTGTCGATGTGTCCACGTTCTTCAAATTAAGGAACGGCATCAAGTCGGTTGGCTCAAATGTTGGCTGAGAAAAGACGTGGTTGAGCACTGAATCCGGATTCTCGATACCTTGCGGCAACTGTTGCTGTTGCTGTTGCTGTGGCTGTTGCTGTTGCTGCTGTTGCTGCTGGTCATGCACTAAAGGCAGCCGGTGGGCTTGCAACTGGTTTTGATCCATATTCGGGGCATACGCCTGGATGGGCTGAGGGAGTTGCTGCTGCATTTGCAGGTCGCCGTCATCTTCACCCTCCGCTTCCACCTGCATCTCCGGTTCATCAATCAGCTGGGGTGCGCCGACCAGCGTCAGCCACCGCTCGCGCCACTGCAGGCCGTCAAGGTGGCCATGGTGGGCAGAGAACATAGTTGGGTTAAGCCGCGACCGGTCCTCCTTATCGAGACGCGAGATCTCCTCGATGTCGCCACGCAGTCGCTCAATCTCAGCTGTGCGATGTTTGCGCGACTTGTTGTAAAGAGCCTTGAGCGGTACAAACAGCGACGCGTTGTCGGCCATACGCTCCAGGTCATGCGGTTTTGGCGACATCATCATCTTGTTCAGCGCATGCCATGCGCGCTCAACTGATGCACTCCAAGGCCGACGTGCCGACTCGATCAGTCCGTATGCAACAGCCTGCCACTGCGTGTATGTCTGGAATAACCAGCGCCACTGTTTCGTGCGCGGGTCCATAGTTAGGATAAAGCTGTACTCAAAGAGCTCAGTCGAAGCTGTGAATAGGCGGTCTCGGACGGCACGCGACATGTTATCGTTGGCCGGGCCGGGGAATAAGATGGGCTGGTAAATGACAAGCGTCATCTTAGCACAAATAACACGTGCAATGTTTGCTGCCACCCAGAACATGGGGTTGCTACTTGCATTACCATGCTTTAGATATAGGTTCTCGATACGGTCATACACCTCGTGAATCATGCGCTCGCGGTCTTCCAGCGTCAATGATGCGTCACCCGGCTCAAAGGGGCCCATGGCCGAATGAATCGCGTGCAAGCGCCGGGCCACACGACAGATCTCGAATCTGATAAGTGCAAAAGTCATATCGGTGGCTCCTTCGCGCGCAGGTGGGAATGAGGTGCTTTCGGGGCTGATGTCGGAGTCGTTGATATTGAGAGGCGGGCGTGTGTCAACACCTTGCTCGAGAATAGTCAGGTCAGTGCCCTGGTCTTCAGCACAGCGCATATCCAAAATACACAGTGCCCAGAACACACGACGGCGCATCTCGACCTCGAATGGGCTGAGATTCGGGAAGTTGGTGCCGTCCCGGTGCAGGCCAATGGAGTAGGCAATCCGTATAGCCAGACCTGTGAGTGTCCATGCAAAGCGGGTGTCCTCGTGACGACGCACAAGAACGAGTAATAGCACAAGGGCCTGGAGGGTGACGAGATCGGAGGATACGAGAAAATTGGCTTTTGCGAGGGCTTGCTCGAGGGCGAAACGGTATTTGTTGATGAGGACGCTCTTTTCGGCCATAAAGTTTGTTTTGATCTCACTCTCTTCAAGAGAGTTCACGGCGGCGTAGTAAATTGCAAACATGAGCGCCTCTGCGGCGGGCGCAATGTTGTCGAGGTTGGTGCGCGCGTTCCGGATCAATTTCGTTGTAGACGGGATATGGAGGATCTTGATGACCGGGTCGACGTTTTCCTGATAGACTTGCCAGATGTATGGAATCTGGGACGGCAGGGGGTGTAGAGGACGGAGGTCGACAGTAGTAGACTGGAAGCCAAAGATAAAGGCATGGTGGTCGGCGGCAGGTCGCTCGTCTTCGTGCGCGGGTGAGCTCTCAGTACCAGACTCCTCACTTTGTGAATCATCGGTAATACGTTGCGTCTCGGCGCGCAAGTCATCGAGCTCATCGTTAATCTTGCTCCAGAATGCACTGCTAACATAGCGCGACTTTCCCATGTCATTAATCATGAGACGGCCAAACTGTTTCTGGGTTTCCTTGGTTTTCTGGTTGAGCGGACGGCCAGGACTTCCCCCGCTAGCAGACGGGGGGTTGGACAACGTCGCATTAGCGGGTTTTGGTGAGTGGCCCCAGGAGCTAGATGCGCTCGGGGTGTTGCCGGTGTGGTCCAGGCTGCCCCGCGCGTGCTGGCCCGAGCCGCCGACGCCTGCGTCACCTCCACCGGTACCAGAAGCCTCGGGTGAGTTGCTGCTGCTAAGAGGCAACTTGCCAGACGAAGACCCAGCCTCGAGCTCTACCTGGCCACTCAGCTCCTCCACGATGCCCTCAAGCTTGCGCAGGCGCTTGAGGAGCTCGATCTCGCGCTCACTCGACTGGTGTGGTTTTGTGAGGATAGCGCTGGGATCTTTGCGTCGCGGCCTTCGAGGCGCACGCTCGGGTGCTGGGAAAATGCAGGGCACAAGAGCACGGCGACAGTTGGTACACGGCATGAGCTTGTCGCAACGCACTTTCCGTCGCCGACATGTGACACAGCTCCGCGGATTTAACTCGGAGCTGGGCGGGGCAGTCGGAGTGTAGATGGTAGCGCCAGGCAAGGGGGGCATGGGCTGGGCAGCCGCAGCAGCCTGGGCAGAGCCCGCACCATGGTGGTGGTGGTGATGGTGCGAAGAGTGGGAGTGGTTAGTAGTCGAGTGTGCGCTTGTCGAGGGTAGTGGGTGGCTGTTGTTGTTGGGGTTGCTGCTGAGGCTGCCGAGGCTGGCGGAGCTGCCGTTGGAGCGTATTATGTCGGCACTGTTGGAGCGCTGAATGCTACCGCCAATGTTGGCAACACTGGCAATGCTTGGTACGTGCGTAGTATTTGAGCGGCTCGGTAAGGGGATGCCGGGCGTATTGGGCGGCATGTTGGGCATGTTGGTAGCATTGGGGATAGACGTATTGCTAAATGCGTCATGGCTCGAAGTAGCGACGGAAGGCGAGGGTGATTCGGTGTCGGGCGTGAGCTGCAGCGGGAAGTTGTACCTGCTGTCCGCCATGACGGTCGGTGAAAGGCGAAGTAACCACTATTCGATAGATATAGCTGGTTTGTCTTGTAAGGATGAGCGGCGTCAAGAGTTTAGATCGCAGAATCACAGATGAAGGGGGGGTCCTTGTTAGGCTTATTAGGTAGGAGGTAGGAGGGGTGAAAGGCGCCGAAAGGAGAAGAAAAGTATTGGCAGGGTGGAGAAGAACGCTGATAGACGATAGACGATAAGGAGGTATAGGTGTAAGCAAGAGCAAGTGCCGATATAGAAGTGAGTTGAGCTCCGAAGAGAAATGTACAGGACTGTGACCAAGGTTTGCCTGGGCTGGGCAAGACTTTGGAAGAGAGAGGTCTCTTAGGGTCTCTAAGGAGGGAAAGAGTGAGGGAAAGAGAGTTGGGAAGGAGTGAATAGAAAATAAAGATGGGAGTCGAGAGAAAAGTGGAGGAGGGAAATAACGGCCGGAGAGAAAGCGCACGGGACCGGAAGGGGCAGGAACTGGTTCGGTGCGGGAAGGAGAAGACAGTAAGGGAGGAGGTACTTGTGAGAGTAGGGGTGCCGGTGGTAGGAGGGAAATAGCCAATCAGTGTAGGCAGTAGAAGAGAGAAAAGATGAATGAGGCACAAAAGAAAATAGTGAAAAGGAAGGAGAGAGAAAGGGCCGAGAGTGAGAAGGCGAGTCGACAAGAAGCGAAAGTAGAAAAAGGGAAAGGCGCGAACAGAGGGTTGCGTTTCGAGGCAGGCAAGGCAGAGGGAAAGAGCAAATGAGGCAAAAACAAACAAAGCCACAAGTTACCAAGTTTGGTACGACGGTTTGTCTTTATTAATAAGGACTAGGGAAGAACTAACTGTCTGGAGAACGAGACAAGAAAGAGCCCATGGAGAGGTAACCAAAGAGGAAAGAAGCAGGAAGAAGCAGGTCAGAGAAGGAAAGAACGAGCAAGCACGAGGCGATTCTAGCTGGTGATTTCGTGCTTTCTGAAAGGAATGCGGCTGGTCAAAATCACGAGCAAGTGATGTTCTGGTTAGTCACGGCGGTTTTCAGCAGGGAAGTACTTCGCAAGATGGGAAACAAGAGAAAGGCAAAATGTGATCGAGTGTAATCGAAAGCGTCAATAGAGTCAAAAGGCCCAGAATGAAAGAGAATAAGCGGGTAATAGTGGAGCCTGTAGAAAGGGCTGTACTATGTACAAGTAGAAAGAGGATAGAGCGCAGTGGTTACTCTGGGACAGTGGAAAGGGCATTACTGAGAGAACTAGGAGAGAAGGATAAGAGGCATTGGGTTGGAAGGAAGACGCCAATGTCCAATCAGAAGGTGCAGAACGGAGCAGATGCCGACATCAATGATGTGCAGTACTATTAGCCAGTTGAAGAACAGTCTATGGCAAAGAGAGGTGATTGGGCAGGAGTACAAAGAACTGAGCAGACGAGCAATGATGACATCTGAAAAGACAAACAGCTTCAACAAGCAATTGATTAATGACTGTTCCCTTGTCTGTTTTCCTGCTCGGGCTGGAGAGTCGTATTCCGCGGACGGCGTGGAAGACAGGCGACAAGGTTGTCGATTTGGTGTGTAACTCGTCCCACAGGCAAAAGCTGTGGATTCAAAAATGAGAGCGGACAGTCAGCACGACTACCACACTGGAAGATCAAATTAAAAGCTTGTGTGTCAGCACTCGGAGAAAACAATTGGAGATCTGAATTGGGGTCACGCCGGCAGGCACGGCAACTCTGAACGGCAAGTTTGTACAGCAACTCTAATGACACCGGCGCAATGACCAGCGACCTGCACGCGGCGTATGCCGGCCCAAAGAGATAAGTGAGGCTCGAGATTTACTGCAATTTGGTAGTGACGATGCAAATGGCATGATGCATCCTAGTCAACACGTAAGCGGAGGGCGCAGGGGCAACTGGTACGAAAGGAGCCATACAACTCAGCTTCTAGGCCAAGCTTCAATACGCTCATACATTGTATACCGTCAAGTGTGTATGGTCAAACTATCTTCGATATCGCTGGCAAGGTAAACAAAACTCGATGCATGATTGATTGCAGCCAGTGTTGGACCATTGTTGGATAACAGCAATTCTCTCATCTCACGAATTACTTGCTTTGTTTCAATTTTTTATTCAATTTATAAACGGTGACTTCGGCTCCCACGGCCATCCCGGCGTTGAAATTTCACCAGTCTAAATAGATAGTGAAAGCTACAGCGATATCGCCGGGGTCGGGCCAGAGATCGCCGATGCAGAGGCATGCTCGAATAAATCGTTTTTATTTAATATTGAACTTTAATGCTTATTTCGCGTCACGTGAGTTTAGCCGAAGTCAGCCGTGATTTCCAGCAGGTTGACGTCGACATACAGCTTCACATTCTCAATCTCACTAAACCACTCAAGCAATACACTCAGGGAAGCTTAATTCAACCTGTTCCTTATGCATACACATTGTCAGGCGTACACAGTCATGCCACAGTGGGAAACAAAAAAGAATGAGAGATACTACAGGAAAAGGCATCAAGATGAAGGACAGAAAGACAAATCATATATACTTCAGACGGTATATAAAAAATAAATATACAAAATTACCAACAAATGCAATGCACGCTTATTATGCTCCCAAGCACATAAATCACTACACATCTACAGCTTTTCTTTTTCGCGCAGCAGCTGCAGCACCTCGGACCGCCGCCGCACTTCGATATCCCGTGGCGGGCCGGGTGGCATGTTGGATAGGACTATTGCCCGGTATGAATCACCGCTCCGCTTTCCCCGCAGCTCCGGCCCAGGCGAGTCCAACACCATGACTGTCCGGTCCTGGCCGTCGACAGTGCGTATCCGGCCGGCCATCTGAGGGCTGATGACACGGTCGGCCCATGGCACAAACGTCCGCGCATCCTCGTCGGGCGCACGTCCATCGCGCACCAGCTCGGCCAGCAGCCGTCTCTCGGTCGACAGTGTTTCTTGGTCGATGGGGCCTGGCGTTCTGGCCAGGAACGGCGCCAGCAGGGACAACAGGTAAATTTGCGGCGGGAACAGAATAATTTCGTTGCGCTGAGCGCGCTCGACCCAGGTGGCAGCTGGCGCAAACTCGGCCGACATGACTTCGGTGTTGTCGGCTGTCGGCATTTGGAACGAGTTTGGTTCCCCGTTCCCATTGCCGTCCACATCCAACGGCATCATATACAGATACATTTGTGTCGTGTAGCGGCGCGCCATGTTGGGCGGCGTCAGCCAGCGCGTAAAGGGAATCAAATTCTCCAAATCGGGCACGCCGCCGAGGTGGCCCAGCCACTCTTCAAAGCGAACTTGCTCGTTGGCGACAGCAAGACGCCCGCGGTCAATGTCCTCGGGGTGCAGCTGCAGCAGCGAGTGTGACTCCGTGCCGTCGGCGCGCTTGGCCAGCAACACGCCGCTCTCTTCAAATGTCTCGCGGATGGCGGCCAAGCGATAGGACTCGCCATCAACGTGACGCGCCGGTGAATCGACATGCGGTACCAGCTCGCCTTCGTGGAAGCGGCTCAGATTGCCGCCGGGGAAGACGTGCGCCGACGAAAACGAACCGGCCGTCTGGACGCGGTGCAGCAGGAGGACTTCGTTGGTGGGCGAGATGACGACGACACTGGCACTCGGTGCCGGGATGGCGAGCGTCTTCTGGGGCCGTCTTTGGGCAGGCGCACCCTGGGGGCGTTGGTCAGCCATCTTGGTTGTGTCGGTGCTGTAGAGTCGTAGGGGGCGTCGGGGTTTAAAAGTAAACAAAGCAAAAGCAAAAGCAATGGGCCTTCTCGCAAGTGACGCCGCTGGCGATGCTGATGCTGGGTTTGTTGCTGAAAGTAGAGCTCGAGCTGTAAACTGAGTTGCGCGCAGTGTTCGCAAGCTGTGCATGGTATTGGTGATGGATATGGGGCTGGAGATTGGGAAATTGCTGTAGAGGTTGTTGACTTCGTACTGTATTACTGTACTCGTAAAGTGCGGAGGTTGGCGTGGTGTATTGGGGCTGCTAATACCCTGCAAGCACTAGAACGCACTAGCGGGTAATGCTAGGCGAGCGGGCAAGCCGAGGTCCCTAATGTTCAGCAGCCCTGTGGAGTCGAATCGGTCATTTCGGCATTACAAGAAAAGTCATGATACTTGAGTCTTGTCGATTTCTTTGCTTGCTTCTTTGCTAAGCATTCACAATTCGGGGATATTTTTATAATATTTAATCACTTCACTAAATTCATTCTCACTTCGAATACATTTATGGGACTTTTATAACATATTTAAACCGGGATTGTCGGAACACTCCTTTCTAGTTCAGCTGATAAATGTGTTGAATTGCTAGCTAATGGACCATAACATAGCACACATGTAGAAATGTGTGTTCTGTCGTTGGTCTAGTAAGCTGTCTGTATGTTAAGTGCAAAAAAAAAGTAAAAGAGAGGGACTAAAAGTAGTGATAAATATGTAAGCGCCCGTGGTAGGGATTAGGTAGTAGTCCCCGTTACGTAGTCTAAGTAAATGTAAAGTGGGTTTGTACCCCTTACCGTTTTGTTTACTTATCGTTTAACCGATACTAGGCTTTTTTTTTAAAAGTCGAAAAGCTTTAGTCTTTTTAGAAAAATAGTAAAGTTTAATACTAAAATATATAAAAAGCTTAAGTAATTGTTTATTTTAAATAAAAACGTCGTTATTTTTCTTCGTTTTTTAATTTTTTCTTTCGACTTATTTTAACGCTTTAATATCTACTTTATTCGTATCGATAAGCCGTTTTAAAATATCATATGTTTTCCGTTTTGTTATAGTATTAGCCGGATTACTTTCTCCCGGTATTTAATAGACTTTAACGATTTTTTTACGTTCGTACGACTAACGAAGTATCGTTATATCGATCATAAGGCGTTTTTTTACTATAGTCTTTAACTTCGTTATAACGTTATATACGTTTTTCGAGTCCGTATAAATTTTTAAAAAGACTAGTCGACTATAAATATTATCGACTATCGCTTTAAGGCAACTTATAACATTAAAGCTATATATAAACGCGTATAATTCGGCTATTAACACCGACTTAGTAACTTTTTTAGCTTTAGTCGAGTTTTAATAGATAATATTACAATTACTTATATTATCGTATATCGTAATTACGTAGCTTAGCTAAAACGATAAATTTTTATTAGAAACGAAGCTTATATTTACGAAAACAACTACTTTTACCGTTTTTTTATTTAACTTTACAAATTTTAGTCTTTTATCGAGGTATTTAGTCTACTATTATAATCGGGAGTTTAATACGGAGACTTTTTTTTTACTCGGGTCGACGTACTATACGGCTACCGAAAAGTCGAACGCGGCTTCGGGTTGATATATAAAAACGACGTAAACGTTACGTACGCGTTACGTTATATATTATTACCGTATACCGAGTAGCTTACTTATTTTACCTCGTATACTTTTATTAACTATCGGCGTTTCCGTCACGGGTATAATATTAACTACCTAGCTTTTTTATATAAAAGTTATATTACCGTCGTTTATTAAAATAAGTATATCGTTATTAAACTTTAAAAGCTTATTAGTCGATAGTATATTACGAAGTTTCGTTAAAAAGCCCGTTTTATCGAAAGCGCGTTACTTTAGATTAGTAAACTTTTTATCGGCGAGTATAAAAATATCGTCCGTCTATAATTTTATTAATTTAAATATATTTTTTTTACGTATTATAAAGTATATATCGTATATCGACGGCGTTATTTTTAAATCGTCGGTATAATACTTCGTATATATAGTAAACTAATAATTACTTACTTCCGGGACGCCGTAAAATAGTTTAAAGATATATAAGATATCGTCGTCGTTTATAACTAAAATGTCTCGAATATTACGGCTCGGGTTTACGTAAATATTTCGCTTAAACGAGATAGATATTTATACGTACGCCTACGAGATATCGCGTAATAGTAGTTTTACACCTCTTTTACTTATTTTATATATAGCTATAAAAATTAATAGTCGTTAGCTTATACGTTAAATTATAAACGATTAAGTAAAAATTACCGTTTTACCGTAGTTATTAAAAGTTTATATTATAAATCTATTTTTTTCGATTATTTATACGGTGCCCGTATATTTAATTTCGTCGATAAATCGTCCGTTAAAAAAACGTACGTTATTAAGTAACTCCGTACGTAATACCGTTATAAAAACTTTTTTTTCTAGTAGTTTTAAAATCTTTACGCGTCGCGAGACGTTATAATTAAGTAGAAAGAAAAATACTATAAGTTATATCGTAGCCGCGGTACCGTAAATTACAGTAAATACTACCTTAAAAAAAAACTCGTATACTACTATAGTACTAATAGTCGTAGTAAATACTTTTTCCGGAAAGTCGTTTAGTACCGTAGTAGCATCTCCAGACTTCGTAAGTCGGTTTCGTCGGCGCTTAACTTACTCCGTAGCTACGGTAGTTATTTCGGCGTCGGAAAAGTTTATTTTAACGATCCGGACCGAAATCGACTAAAATATACTTTCTACGCCGTTACTTATATTTAAAGTAATATCTTTATTTTTTATAATACGTACTTTATACGGGCCCTTCTATCTTTTAGTCGTAGCCGTTTTACCGGAGCCGAAAGCGGGCCGTTATACTTTTACTTAGCCGTTTACCTTCGGCTTTTCTACTACTGGTCCGTTCCGTTATACTAATGTTTCCGTAACCCGGCGTTCGGAGTTATACTTTTTTAAGTTTTTAATAATAGCTTTAATTATAGCTATACGGCGCGAGATATTCGAGGACGGTATAGTCGCTTTTATTAGTCGGGGGTAAGTACCGAAAATAAACAGTATAAGTACGATACTAGAAAGTCTCGCCGTATCGTTAATTACTTTAATAGCTATTTAAAACGACGTATTTACCGTTATACCCGAAGCTTTTTTACGGATGATTTTATACGCGTATTTTAATATCTTATAATATCGTTTTATTTTACCGACGTTATAGTAAGCTTTAGTCGGGACGGGCTTAGTATACGACTTTAATAAAGCCGTATTCGACTAGAACTTATAGCTCGTGAAATATATACTTTAATTATATACGATAAAGTTAAAAAGACTTACGTACGTATCGATTTATGTTTTTTTTAGCTTATTTTATACGTACTATACGTTTAAGTTGTTTAGCTACTTTACCGTTATAAATCCCGTACCTTAATCTACGATATAAATATAAGTTATACCGTCGATATATACTACGTCGACTAATATAGTTTTATTAAATACTACGTTATTTTTATCGCGTAGGTTAAATTTAAAACGTTTAAAAAAGCCTTCGTTTATTTAGTACTAATAATAATACTTACGGATATATTATAATATCTTCCGGTTAACTTTATCTATACCCGCTTTAGTAAGAAGGTTATATAGCTTTTTAATAGAAAAATGGCTAAAACGGCGGTATATACGTTTAAGCTTCGTTATCGTATAAAAACTTTAAGCCGTACGGGCCGGGGTTATCTTTTTAATAGTAAAAAAAGTATGTCCGAACCGACGGACTACCGGTATCTTACTACGTAACGATACTATGACGTTACGTATATTGTCGAAATAGCTACGTAGACGGTTAATATCTTTTAAAAATATCAAAAAAAATATTTCTACTAAAAGTACGTAAAAAACGATAATACCGATAGGTATATTAATCGTTACCGATTTTACCGAAAACGTTTTTTTATTATTACCGAATCTTATATCGATACGTTTACCGGTCTATATATTTATCCGGATATTTAAACGTAACTTACGGAAAGTAACTAGCTATAGGTTACCGTATATAAAATATATAACCGTACCGGTATCGATAATAAAGCTTATAAATATCTCGTCGTTATACCGAATTATAGTATCTTCCGGTTAACTTTATCTATACCCGTTTTAGTAAGAAAGTTATATAGCTTTTTAACAAAAAAATAGCTAAAGCGGCGGTACATACGCTTAAGTTTCGTTATCGTATAAAAACTTTAAGCCGTACGGGCCGAAGTTATCTTTTTAATAGTAAGGAAAGTATATCCGAACCGACGGACTACCGGTATCTTACTACGTAGCGACATTATAACGTTACGTATATTATCGAAATAACTACGTAAACGGTTAATATCTTTTAAAGATATTAGAAAAAGTATCTCTACTAGGAGCACGTAAAAAACGATAATACCGATAAATATATCAATCGTTACCGATCCTACCGAAGACGTCTTTTTATTATCACCGAATCTTACACCGATACGTTTACCGGTCTATATATTTATTCGGATGTCTAAACGTAACCTACGGAAGGCAACTAGCTATAGGTTACCGTATATAAAGTATATAGCCGTACCGGTATCGATAATAAAGCCTATAAATATCTCGTCGTTATACCGAAATATTATCGGTATAGTTTATATAATACTCGTAAGTAACTTTAATATAAAAAAAAATATTGTCGTAGAAAAAAATATCGCGGAAAAAGTTATCGAAGCAAAAGGAAGTATAGAAAGTATCGTAGAAAGAAAAAATATCGTAAAAAACGTAGATATCGGAGATATTGTAAACGTCTCAAATATATTATCGTCGAATATAGTTTTAGCTTTTTTTTCCGTTATAAATATAAAAGTTATATAAACGTCAGCTTAATCGTCTTTTTTTTCTTCTTCTTCCTACTTTTTAATCGGACTATCGTTAACCTTTTTTATATACATCTACTCTTCTTTTTTAATTACGAAAAAATACTACGCCGTCGACTTAAAAAATTTACTATACTACGACTTCTTATAAACGTTTTTTTCTATTTATATATAATTATTCTATCGATAGTCTTCTTTAACATAAATAAAATACTTACGTAAGCCTTACCTTCCTCTATTACCTCGGCCGTTACTACGGCCATTACCGTAGCCGAAACTTCTACGCCGGGGTCCGGCGCCGCCGCGGTTCTATTAGTAAGTACGGTCGGTATAAAAGCTATCCGGGGTAGCCGTAGTCGTAGTAATAACGTTGCGGGGCTTTTTCGCCGTTTTAAACCGTTTATTTACCGCTACTTTTTTTTGTACTATAGTAATTATTTAGTCGACGTTAATATCGAGGTTAAAAATAGTATTTACCAACTAGCTTATAGCGGGGTTTTATTTAAAAACAATTATAAGACGATTAATTAGTATTCTTTAGGTTTTAAAGCTTTCGGTAAGGCACCGTTATTAACGCGACGTTTTATCGTAGAACTTCCTTACGACTTTAAACATAAGTTTATTAAAATACTCTTAAGCAACCTATTTAACCGTTATATTATACTATCTGTTATCTCGATAGCGTTGGAGTATAGGGGTCTTAAAGCGCTCGTATATCGCCGTCATTACTTTATTTTAATTCTTCGGATTATTTAGTTAAATACGTAGGTTTTGGCAAAAGTTATACGGTTTTTTTTCCGTTATTATTATTAGTAGTACTTTATAGTAGTAGTTAATATATAAGCTATAGTCCGTATACTTCTAGCAAAAAGCCGAAAAACGGTAGCCTAAACTTATCTCGTTTATAGTACCTTTATACTTCTAGCTTTTACTATAGGTTTTTTCTATACTTTTTAGCTTCTTTAATTGTTTTTTCTTATTAAACGGCCTTTTATTATTATTATTAAGTCTATACCGTCTTACGTCTTCCGGCTAGTCACGTTTTTTCCTTCTACTAAGTGTTTAAAGTACTTAGCTTTTATTAACTAACGGAATAATTCGTACGTTAGTATATACGGAAAGTTATCGAATACTACTTTTATAAGTCCGCTATTATTATTAGTATTATTATTATTATTATTATTATTATTATTCCGGTACCGAGGGAAAAAAGTAACGAAAGTTAAAAAATTAAAGGTTAATATATTAATAGTTAAAACGTTATATAAAAAAACGAGTCAATAGTATCCTATAATCCGAAGATACCGCCGGTATATCTTTAAATCGTAAACGTAGTGTAAAAAATTCCGAGATAATATCTTAAAAGTATAGATAATTACTTTAGTTAAAAAAAAACGAAGAAGACTTCTTTACTTTTTAAGTAGTAATAAAACTTTACGTTTTAATTACCGTCGGTAAAGATATTACTAATAATAAACGGTCGTTAGCTTATAACGCTGCGATTCTTTAAAACTACCGGTCGATATATTATAAAAGTAGCTTTTTACGAAGCTTATCGTTAAAAAACTATAAAAGTCGTCGTTTAAAAATCTAGTCTCGACTAACTTTTAGCTACGGGATTATTTTTTTTTTAACGATCGTTTCTACTACTCTTTCGGCTTAATTAAAGCTTTTATTAATTATACTTTTAATATATACGCTTCGTTATATTATTAAATCACGTAGTTCGAAAACATATTTTAGTCTTACATCTATAAAGTTTTTAGTCTTTTATTCCGTAAACTAACTTCGTAAAATATCGAGTAAATCTTTATCGTATACGGTAGTAGTTATAATACGTTACTTAAATACGTTAATATACTTACGTTTACTTATACTATTTATTACTTCTATTAGATTTAACGAAGCTAGCGCTAAAAGTAGATCCCCGTCGTTTTCTATAATATTTAAAATCTTTTTGTCTTACGTCTTAAAAGCTTAAAAATAGTTAGTTTTTAAGTCTTTAATTCCTAACTTACAAGTATCGAAACACTCCTTTCTAGTTCAGCTAATAAATGTATTAAATTACTAACTAATAGACTATAATATAACACACATATAGAAATATATGTTCTATCGTTAGTCTAGTAAGCTATCTATATGTTAAGTGCAAAAAAGAAGCAAAAGAGAGGGACCAAAAGTGGTGATAAATATGCAAGCGCCCGTGGCAGGGATTAGGCAGCAGTCCCCGTCACGTGGTCTGAGTGAATGCAAAGTGGGTCTGCACCCCTCACCGCCTTGCTTACTCATCGTTCAACCGACAGGGATAGTTATTTGTCAAATATTTAGAACAATTTTGAACGAGAAATTACAAATTGTAACATCTTGAGTCTAAATACGATCACAACATAATTGATCAACCTAAAAAACGAAAAATTTAATAATTATTCGATAATCACGTTGAAGCGTATAGAATTTGAAGAGAACCCCGACTAGAATACATACATCATGATCATAACCAATTACAACACCAAAACAGGCCTAAAACCATCAAACGCCATGTTCTGAGGAACACAAGATTAAATAAGACAATACAAACAGAATCTACAGCTTCCGCTCCTTGCCCCGGGTATTCTTCCGCCACGTACAACATACACTCTTGCTCTCGCACCACTTCTTGGCCTGCAGTTCAGTCACCTCGTTGGCTTCGCCCAACACGCTGTTCACCCACTCGGTGAACTCTTCAAGGATGATCGTATCGTACATGAGCATCTTTTCGTGCCACGACGGTTGCACTGGATTCGTCGTTGACGGGGCTGACGTGACTGCCTCGGTGATGAGTGTGAACAAACGCGTCTCTTCACACGTCGGCTCGCCTGCCAGCGCCTCGTCGTCCATATCGATCTCGCTGGAATTGACCTCGCCAACAGCTTCTGTTTCGTCGACAATAATGTCGCCAATGTCACTGTCATAAGCTAGTGACGCATCAGACGCGACCGAGCATGGAACTTCGGGTGATGAAAGCCGGTCACCGTCGGACACATCCGAGTCTAAAATTTCGATCTCGGAATTCTTCAAGCTCTTTGAATTCTTTGAGGTAGTTTTCTTGACAGTCGCCTTCTTCGCCTTGGTCACTCTTGTCGGTGAAGCAGTCTTTGCTGCCTTTGCTGCCTTGGTGGGCGCCTTTCCCCCCTTAGCTTTGGCGGGCGAGGCTGGGGCGGATGTTGTCGAGATGGATACAACCTGAGCAGCACTGGCCTGTGCAGCATTCTTTGCGTTCCAGCATTGATTCAATAGCGCCACCATCGCAGACCGCACCTTCATTGGCTTGTATCCGTACGAAGACACCTTGCTCGAGAGCTGGGCGGTCGACAGCACCTCAAAATTAGGGCGCGTTGTAGTTGTTGTCGTTGCTGGAGGAGCAGGAATGGCTGAAACAGCAGTTTTCGGGCGCGAAGGCGACATTAATGCTATAAGCTCTGACTGGGTAGGCGATGGGATGAGTGCCTGTGCCTGTGACTGAGTCTTGGTTTGCGTCTTGGTAGGCGTGGCTGGCAAAATCTTGTTCCTTGCACCGGCAACTGGTTTCAAAGGAAGTGAGGATGCGGGCTCTGCGGGCTCTGCAGACACTGCAGGCTGTGTCTGGCTGACCTTTGCCGTTGCTTTTGCCTTGACCAGCGTGGCCTCTTTGGCTGCTTTGGCTGCTTGGGATGCTTTGGCTGTCTTGGGATTTTTACTAGCAACAATGAGATCGACTTCGTCAGCTTTCTCAATGCCAACATCGTAGGCAGGCCCCTCTCTAGCTTGCTCTGCCGCCGCTCTTTGCGCCATGGCTAGCACTTGATGCGGATCTTCAGGGAAGGAAGCCGCTTCATCACCCTCTAGATCTACCACATGCTCGAGCGTGACTTGTCCATCCTCGCCGCGCCATGCTGCACCCCATAGTTTCGTTTTTGTCTTTGCATTTGCACCACTTGTTAGATCGATTTCGCTGGCATCTTCAAACAAATCCAGCAATGAATTTTCTTGTTCGCTCTCTCCATTTCCAGAACGATGACCGTTGGATTCTTGCATCGCGGCATGCAACTGTCGCAAAAAGGTAGGCGACTCATCGGCTGCTAGCTGACTCGACGTGCCAAACAAAAAGTCCTGGCGCATAGACTCGGCCCGTGCCGATTCGGGCGAAAGTACTACTTGCTTCTTGGTCCGCGGGGCGGGCTTCTTGCGCGGCTTCTTGACTTTTTTGCCATCGGCCGTAGTAGTTGCCGCAGCCGCAGCCGCCGACTGCAGCTTTCGTAACTTGGTGGTAGGGAAACCAGGGCGTACAACGGAGGGCTGTGTTGGCAGAATCTCGCCGCCGTTTTCGCCAATTACTTCGAGCTGTCGCTTTGGCCTGCCCCTCTTTTTTGGCGGTGGATTTGGGTCTATCGCCTCTACTGTGCCGTCTTCGTCCGCAGGAGGGTCGGCATATGCGGCCATTGCGAGCTCCGTGAGTGTCCTTGGCTTCTTCTTGGGCGCAGCTTTTGTTGGCGATTTGTTCTTCGCACCATTTGCTTGTCCACCAACACCTAGAGAAACGGCTTCGATAGTTTTTCGATTTGTAAAGAACGAATCCAACGGCGCTGGTGTTGCGACTGGTGCTGCTACTGGAGCTTCGCTGCAACGATAGTTATCATGCAAAGTTTTGAATACGTCACCCCGCACAGCTCTAGACGACTGCGTATCATTTCCAGTCGGTTCAGCCGATCCTCTTGGCGACGACCACTTTTCAACTGAAGGCGAGGAGCCTTCTCCTAGTAAAGTTGCTGTGTCAATAGGTGGTGGTGTCCAATCGCGCCGACGGCTGACAGCCTGTACTAAATCGCCAGTGTCGTATCTCTCTGGCCGCGGAGCCGCTGCTAATTCCCTTTCTTTTTCTGCAGAAGTAGCATTTAAGGCCGCTGTAACTTGGCGGATGCTTTCATTTTGACTACTGTTCATCTCGCCACCCGCGAAGTAGGCAGATCGTGTTGCACCAGATGGCGGTATTGTCTGTGTTGCCGGAGCGATCCGCGCTGCCGAGTCTGGAGTGGAGTCGAGAGTGACGTAGTCTTGATGCGGCACGGCTCCTTTGAGCTTTGGTATCGGTATTTTCTCTGGAAGTGGTATTTTGATTGTTCTTGACGGTAGGCTGGGTGACGAGGACATTGAAAAGGCGTGCATTGAGAACTTGGAGTGGGGTGTGGCAGTTGCAGGCATTGAGGACAAGGCCGGCATTGGCGGTAGATCTGGTGATGAAGGGACAAGAATGGTGTCGTGACGGTTGCCAGACCGGCTGCCCTGGCTATCCGACTGTCCCGACATCAGCCTGTCCGAGGCCGGAATGCCGTTGCAAGCCATGGTGGCGATGATCCCGCGTGGCAGATGATGGGCGTGAATGCGCAGTGCGCATCCTAGGCGTAGACGCGACAGTGTGGGTGGTGGTTGCGGATAGATTGATGTAGAGTGCTGGCCGATGAGTGTCTGGCAAGGAAAATGAAAGTTAAATGCAACTTTAGGGTGGTTGGCGCGGCAAACCTTGCACAAGATGCTACACAAAGCCGTCACGGAACAAAGGCAGTCACGCTCCGCGGTTGCACTCTACCCATTAAGCACGCCGTAGACCCATAAGCGGGGCCACTCTATCGCGTTGCCTGCGCGTAGTCACATGCAAGGTCATATGCTGATAAAGCGCGACGAACAATGATAAGAAAGTAACGAAATGCATGAGAGTGGGGTAAGTGGGACTCAGAAATGTGATGACAAAGGTATGTTATATAAGCCGAGCAGACCCATAATTATGGCTGACCAAAAACCACCATAACCCCCGAAATTTTTGTGCGCGGACCCGGACCAATATTGTTCCTACCCTTCCATGTGAGGAAAGTGAAGATTTGAGGGACGATTGAATTAAACAAATAGCAAAATTAATTATGAAAAGAAAAAATACTGAACGACCTTAGCGGAAAAATCCATATGGGCGAAAAGGGAAGGCACGACAACCCAGACCAGCAAAATCGACACCCACGTCTACCATCACGACTCTTCTACTATCACCATCACTTTTCACCACCACCACCACCTTTTTCCTCCCACCCCCCAAAATCAGTCAAAATGGAGAACGACAAGGGCGAGATCGTCGACCTTTACGTCCCGCGCAAGTGCTCTGCCACTGGTCGCATCATCAAGGCCAAGGACCACTCCTCGGTTCAGATCTCTATCGCCAAGGTGAGACCCGGAACTGGATGATGGAACACGGATGCGGATTTTCGAGTATCAAGTGTCGAGACGAGAGGAAGGGGGATGGTATCGGCCAGAACCAAATTGCGAAAGACGGACGATTATCGACGAAAGAGCGGAAGACAAACGAAGACCTGAAGACAATCGACAGAAACGAGGGCGACGACGACGATCCACGGCCACGACGACAAAGACAAAGGCAATTGAGCATCTCGGAAAGAAGGAATGACATCGAGTTTCTGTCGAGAGCTTGACGAATCGCTCACCTGGTATCGACGAATTTTGCGAGGTCCCAAAAACTTCAAATGCAACTCCCCGCACAGCAAACACGGCCCTCGCACTACGTTCCATATGTGAGCTCACCGCCGTTCATATTTATGGCATGCAAAACAAAAATCGAAGACGACGCCGACACACGACTGCTCGAATACGAAAGTATAATTGTCCTCAGTGCATCGTCCATCCGCCAGTCTTGTATCGTCTGTCTTCACAGTCTATTCTTTCGCCTTCCCCTGTCTTCGCTGTCTTCTCTCGACACTTGACTACGACAGAATCTGCATCAGACCACGCATAGTTAATCAGCTACTAACCACTCCCAGGTTGACGAGAACGGTCGCGCCATCTCCGGCGAGAACCACGTCTTTGCTCTGTGCGGCTTCATCCGTGCCCAGGGCGAGGCTGACGACTCCTTCAACCGCCTGGCTCAGCGCGACGGCTTCCTGAAGAACGTCTGGAACCCCATCCGCTAAATTCTTTTTTCAAAATTTTCTTTTGCAAACTCAATGTACGATTTGTTTTAAGAGAAGGGGAATGGACTTCTCTGGCGAAAATGGAAAATAGCCGGCGGACGGACAACATAACAAAAAAGCGACGAATACTTCGGCGAAAATAAAAACAATTCAAAAAATTATAAAAGACTTGTGGCTTGTGGTTGTGTCATGTTGATGTTGTTTTGAGGTGTTTGAAGGTATCTACGTCCGGCTGGCAAAGAGTGCCTGGATGACCCTACATCCTTGTATTTTGAGGCCACTCTCTTCCGGGAGATGTCCTACGTGCCGCAGATTGAAGAACTGTTGATGACGTCTATGTCTCGATGTATGGATATCTCGGTATTCAAACGTCTGCCTAGATGCGTCAATAGTTTCTGGCCTTGAAAAAGCCGTGATCTTACAGCGCCGTTTGGCCATGGTACAGATACGGGTCAGACACTATGCACATGTGTTAATTGCATTCTATGCTATTTTATGTGAACAAGCGGTCTTCATATCATCATCTATCTATTCTAATCTCTATCATTAATCTACAGGAACCACCGGAAGTCGGGCGACTTGGGGCCTTCCTTGAGCAGCTCCGTGGGAATGTCCACGGCCTTGACCACCTTGCCCTGGCGGTTGTCGCGCCGGCGGTTGTCAAAGATCATGTAGGCACCCAGCAGCAGCGTCAGCACGAGACCGGTGCCGCCAAAGGCAGCCGTCGTCGCCAGAGCAGGCAGGTATTGCGGCGCATCCTGGTTGCGGAAGATGTTGGAGGACACGACGCCCATCATGTTGGCCACGGGCACACCGAAGCTGGTGAGCACGACACGGCGGCCCTCGTCGGCAATGTTGTTGTTGTACAGCACGTCCAGCAGCACCGAGGGCGCACTGGTGCCCCATGTCATCATGAACGCAGCAAAGTAGGCCACGTGCAAGTCGTGCTGGACATCGATGGCAGCATAGATGACAAAACCGATGAACGTAAACAGGAATCCGAGGGCCACAAAGGGGAAGCGCAGGCGCGTGTGGTCGCTGGCAAACGCGAGAAGAAGCAGCATTACGGCGCCGGAGACGTTGGGGGCGACCGTGTACAGGTTGGTCTTGACGGTCTTGTAGCCAAGGCGCGCAATGATCTGGGGCAAAAACAGGGACACACTCTGCAGCGGCACACCCAGGCACATCTGAATGGCCATGATCAGCCAGCTTGTGGGTTCCTTGAAGATCTTGAACGACTCGCGGATGTTCATCTTTTCGTTGACGACGGCTGACGAGTCGACGGCAATGCGGTGGTAGGCCAGCTTCTTCTCGGCGTCGTTGAGGAAGCGAGCCTCGGCGGCGGACTTGGGCAGCCACCAAAAGGCAAAGACTGAGAACAGCACGGAGCAGGCACCCTCAATCAGGAACAGCAGACGCCAGTTGTCGATCTTGCCACCCTCGATCTGGAACACGCCAAACGCCAGGAGACCGCCGAAGGCGCCCGAGATGTTGGATGCAGCGTAAAAAATGGCAAGACGACGTGCCAGCTCGCCGCGACGGTAGAATGTAGTCTGGTAGTAGATGACGAGCGGGAAAAATGCCGACTCAGCCATGCCCAGGAACCAGCGCGTCGTCATGAGGCCGCCAAAGTTTTGCACACCGGCGGTGATGAGGGTCATGCTGCCAAAGGAGAACATCATGATGGGCAGCACGACACTGGGGCCATACTTCTTGCCCAGAATGCCGAGGAAGGGCGCAGTGAGGACGTAGGGAACAAAGAAGACGGACAGGATGGTGTTGTACTGGGTGCCGTGCAGGCCAAGCGATGTCTCGAGGCCGGCGGTCTTTGCATTGCCCAGGTTGGCCTTGTCGAGGGAGTTGAAGAGATACATGACAGCGAGGACGGGCAGCAGGTGGGTGTCAAACTTCCACACTAGAGCACGCTCGGCCTTGTGGTCAAGCACATGGGGAGTGTGCTCGGCGTCATTGATGTCGATACTGCCGGCATCGTCGTTTGCCGATGTGCGCAGGTCGTTTGCCTTGAGGTCACCTGCGGTGTCCTTGCCTCCAATGGAGGTCTTGGGTGTGATTTCGCTCATGTTGCAGATAGCCAAAAGGAAGCGGAATGTAGACTGAAGGAAGGCAAAAAGTCTAAAAAAGAAGATGCCGACTCAGTAGAGACGGTGAGACGTGATTGAAGGAAAAGGAAGACGTCTAGAAGAGAAAAAAAGAAAAGACCTGCAGTGCCGATCCGGGTCCCAAGGTAGCAGCTGTGTATTGTCGCACGGGGTGTGTTAAATACAAGTATGCATGCAGCTCTTATCAGAGAATGGGATGATCGAGGCAGCCAATGGAGCTGAAGCTGGGGAGGATGTACGAAGATTTTGAAGGGAGGGGGGTACTACAGATATATAACGAGTACTTTACATCTTACTGTTAATATCAAAGAACGGTATAAGTGGCGAAAGGATTAATTCAGGAACTGGTGTGAATAGCCCACACGTACGGCATCCGAGCTACGGAGACGAGGAACAGACCCCAACGGAGCAGACGGCGTCATACGACAGCACCCGATGTAGAAGGTCTCCGGATGGGTGTTCCTGATAGACTGGCTCTGCTGCCCTGATTTATTCTCCGAGTGTCCTATCTATGGGTTCGTGAATTCAAAATCAGCGATGGAAATATACAGAAATGATGTTTAATATACAGAGACGAGACTGCATACTGACACGGCGTGTCCGAGTACGATGTGTTATGATTGAATACTGCAATAGGAAAGAGATTAAGAACCAAATAGCAAAACCAAAAGCCATATAGAGTAAAACCGAAGGCCAAAGTTCAACAAAAGACCAGCATCTGTAGCATTAGGTGCACCGGCAAGAGCAAAACGAGCCCGACAAGAGATGCTAGATGAAAGACAAGGCATTGGCCGGGAGTGACCCCCATCGAGCCCCCGTGTAAGTGATAAGACTGTTGATCCTACCGTCGCAAAGACATAGAGACAGAGACTCGGCGGTACCTTGTCCGGCGCCAGCCGTATGCTTTAATTGGACGTCTTGGAGTATCTACAGGTATCTACATGTATCTCGGTAGCCGTCCATCCAATTGCCATTGTTGCCCTGCTGCCATAAGCAGTACCGGGAAAATGAAAGATACAAAATACGAGTGCAAGGACAGGCATGTAGTATCCAACTTTACTTATCTCTCTCTCCACGAGGCGACGATCACTTCGGGGCTGCCAAAAAGACGCATGGAAAGAGGAGTCGAGATAAGGCTAGGTTGATAGGTTTTGATAAGTTGATATGGGGTATTTTCATCAGGTGTCGATTTGACAAAGTGTATTCATGGGTTGGTAGAGCAGAGCCTTGACTCCTTGAAAGAAAAACCGATAGCGCACGCTTATTCATTTAACCTTTGCCACGCTTGGCAGCGAAATGGATTATGTTGATGAAAGGACGTTGGAACTGTGATAATTATCCAGCAATTTGAATTAGCTAACGATAGAAGCAGTAACGAGGGTGGAAAGCAAGAGGTGAAAGAAAGATTGAGACATGTATCTAGACAGTGAAGAGAAAGACCCTCAAATTATTACCATCAGCATGACAGGTTCTCCGATTTACTACCACACCGCGACATTCACGAATACTTAGAGACAGATAGACGCGAATTGTACACGCGACGAAGACGCACATTTCAAGACCAGCAAGACAAAATCAAGCAACGAAAATGGCGAAGCAAAGAATAATAAATCGAAACGAAAAAGAAAGAAACGAAAAAAGATAGGAACTCAATTCCCCATTCCCCGTTCACCCCATTCCATCCTTGCATTCCAATTTCGATACAACGCATTCTTATCATAGCAAGTAGTTTATTCGTCTCGTTGCATTTACTCCAATCTCTGTCCACGCTTCCTCGTTGGTTGGTATGTGCAACATAACCTGCGAAGGATCAAGTGCTTTGCCGTCTGCCGTGCCGCCACCTACGAGATAAATGACTAAGCCTTTCGATTTGACAACGACTGGCAGCATATATGCCATGAGATATTACTGTGTTACGGTGCATTGAATTACATCACGATACTTTCAAACAAGATCACACAGCTGTTTATAGGATGACTAATCAAACATCACGACTTTCGTGACTTTGATGCCATTTTTCGACAGGCCTTAAAAGCACCGTCTCAGTTAATTTCTCATCCAGACGCGTTGCATATGAAACTAGTAAGAATCACTTACTCGATGCTTTTACCTTTATCACTATGAGATCCTCGCCAAGACGGCAGTCGTCCGATTCTATTCTTCTCCTTGTGAGCCTCGTCACTTTGTCTGATTTCTTCCTTACTTTGCTCCCTTCTTTTTTGCACTTATTTTTTGCACTCTCTTTACTCTACTTACTTCGTACAACTTTGGTCAAGACGTCTGTACCGAAAAGGTATTATCTCCCAAATAGGGCAAACATGTTAACCCGCCCTCTGCCATTTCTCTACTTTCTCTCTTTGACACCCCGTCGGCCTTTTCACCTCCACTGCCTTGCCTACTTCTGCTGTCAACCCCACAGGCTTATGACGCCGCCGGAGTTTTGTGCTGGTTGTTTGGCCCTATTGCTTTGTTTTGTGTTTTTCTGACAGATTCTCTGCAAATTTCATCTCAAGCCATTCAGGCCCTAGGTCGTAGTATCCCGATTTCATCTCGATAATGCACCGCAAAGAAAATACTCCGTACCATGTACTGAGTACAGTGTATCATGCGTTGACTTTGACCAGTCACAGCTCTTTGTGCCTGTGGATGTTTTACTCTCGCTATTGGTATTATTATGAAATAGTTATACTTCTATTTCTTTCTCGTCATTCATGAATGTCACTCTTACACGCCACCTTGACCACCTTTTTGACTCCGAGAACCCGGCTCGATTTCATTACAAAAGCTATATACCAACTGAAATCAGATAAGAGTGCAGACAGGAAAACAGAAAACAAACGAGACACAATCATAAACAGAAACAAAAACAAAAAGTCTACCACTTGCCCGTCTTAAAGGTCGACCCAATCTCGCCCCATCTCACATTCGACCACGTCACCGACGTGCCCGGCGTGTTCTTGAAAATCTCATTGGGGTCGCCCTCGGTCGCATTGCACGGCCCAGAATTGCCGCCGTCCAGCCAGCTCATAAACTGCCCATTGTCGTTCCAGATGCTGAACACGAGCACCATGCCGCGCTGCAGTGCATCGCCCATACCCCCAAGACCGCCCAGCTTTTTAAACACGCCACTGCCGCAGAACTCGTCACTGATGGAAATCTGGTTCGGCTTGGAAGCTGAAGGCGACACTGCGGTTGTGTTGCTGTATGGTGCAGTCGTCGACACGTTGGAGATCAGTTTGCCATCCTGCAGATACAGCCGGCGAATCTCTGCCAGAGGGGCATTTTTGTCTCCTCCCTTTCCACCCTTTCCTCCCAGTGAAATAGAAAGGCCCGGACGCTCATGAGACTTGTTGTTATGCACCAAGAACTGCGTCACGACAGTGAATGGTCGCGACGTGTCGACTGTCATGTTCTTGCCGAGGCCGTAGAACTCGCGGTGGCCCTGTGCATACGCATTGTAGCCGCACCCGCTGCGGTCGCACACACCACCGCTGCTGCCATCCAGGCAGTCGGTGCCAGAACACGCGTAGATGCCCTTAATACTGCATGTGTGCGGCGTCAGCGCAGTCGCGCGGCTGTTGGCCTCCCAAATGTCCATCTCATTGCAACACGAGCCCGAGCTGTTCGTGTTGGCCTCGCCGTTGATGAATTTGCCAACAGGACATTGGGCATCACAGTAACCGGTGCCCATGGCGGCGCCGGCGCGGTTGTTGGCGCTCTTGCCGCCGCTCATGCTCATTTCTGAGAGATACAGCGCACCGTTCATGCCGCACGGCAGCTGCGACATGTCGACGTCGAAAGTAAACTCTGCATTGTGCAACTGGAGAGACTCGTAGTTTTTACCGTCTTCATCAAGAAGATAGACACGCGGGCTAGAACCCTGTCCGTTGACATACATGTCCAGAGTGAGGGTACCGCTATCGGATGACTTTGCAGTCTTTAAAGTTTTTGGATCTGAGGACCCCGTGAAAATACCAGTGGCTGTGTAGTTGACACCCTCGAGTGCGCAGTTGCGGCCACATGTTGCGGCATCCGGGCACAGCGTGCTGTCCAGAGTGTTGCCATCGGCCGAGTTGCAGCTCTGGTAGCCGCCGACCGTATGGATCCAGCGGTAGTTGGCGTCGAGCACAACAGCATTGTTGCGGGGTGTGCAGCCGCCTGCTTTGGTGCACCGCCACGTGGTGAGACGCGGGTGGACCTCGGCGGTGTAGTTGCCAACCTGCTGTGCAGACACGGCGAGGCCGAAGCCGAGTAGAGTGATGTAGTTTGATTTCATGATGTTGATGAGGTTGTCCTCAAAAAAAAAGAAAGATGTGAAAACCGCCAACAGGAGTTTACTCAAGATAGAAGAGACGACGCCACAGCAAGGCTAGTATCACCAAGTGAACGATTGATCTTCAACTGGCAACAAGCACTGGCATGCAAGCGGCGATCATATATACATCTTGAATGATGGAAATCATGATCAGGAACATATTAAACAAGAAACAAACGAATCTAAGTTGGAACTGCTTCTAGCTTTCCCGGGTGAGATTTCAAACTCATATTGAACACGGGACGATATTGCGCTGTTATTAAATCAGCCAATTAATTGATACAAGGTGCGGAGTGTAATGACTCGTTGGCGATGCTAAGACGTGTCGGGATCTCAAAGAAGCATTTCCTAATATGGAATGTTCCGTGGCCGACTAACACGGGAGCGCACTATCGAGGCCAATAGAGCGCTGTAGTCTGTCATACTCAGTAAATACAGCGCAATGCACCACTTAACTTATTAAGGGGCATGGAAACGACGACGGCAGCTTGTCCCGTAATTGATTGCAGATGCATATGAAATTTGTAATGTAGTATTGTATCTCTTTTAGATATCCATTATATCCAACTCAAACTCACTCCTTCTTCACCCGCGTAAAGGTCGTGACGACGGTGCCGTCGGCCAGCTGCTCCTTGCTCTGAGCCAATTCGTAGCCTCCCAGACGCGGCAGCACCTTCCGCCACAACGCCCAGTAAACAACGCCTCCAATCAGCACGACAATGCCCACAATCGGGTACAGCCAGTACGGCAGGCTGGTGTCGCCCTTGCCGCCAGGCGGGCGCAGGAACGGAGCGACAAGCAAGAACGACTGGCCCACGAGGAAGAAAAAGGCAACGGGCAGCCACACGCGGAACGGACGAGTGATGTGCGGCGCGCGCCAGCGCATAATAAACAGACCGACCACCACAAATGTGGACAGCACGGCGCCAGGGTAGCCCTCAACGTCAATGATAAAGTTGAACGCATCACCAAATGGAATGGCGACAATAACGATAAAACTGGGAATGAAGTGCAGCAGCAGACCAGACGAGGGAGAGCCGGCCGGCCAGGTGCTGGCCCAGAACTTTTGGTAGGGGATGACGCCCTCCTTGGCAAGCTCCTGGTTGACACGGGCCTGCGCAAACGTGACTGTCAGCACATTGCCGAGCGCAGACAATGCAATAAAGGCCGACAGCACGCGGCGTGCCGTCTGGCCAAAGACCTTGCCGACAAAGTAGGACGCGACGGTGATGCCGCTGCTGGCAATCTCCTTGGGGGTGGCGGCCGAGTAGTAGGAGACGTTGGCGAGCAGGTACAGCACGCCGCAGATGCCGAGACCCAGCGGACCGGCAATCTTAAGCGTGTGCACAGGGCGCTTGACTTCATTGAGCACATAGGCGGCGTTGGACCAGCCGGCATAAGAGTTAAGAACTTTGAACAGCGCGGTGGCATAGAGGTTAGACGAGGTGGCACTTCCGACAAAGGCGTTGCGGAAACTGGCGTGGGGGTCGGGCACAGCATCGACGCGGCCGCTCAGCACAACCCAGCCTGTCACAATAATGAACAGCAAAATGATAATTTTGATGCTGCCGATGGCGTTCATCAGATGGACACCAATCTTGGGCACAAACGTGTGCACGAGGGTGACAAAGACAATAACGCCAATGGCAATGCCGCGCTCCTCCCACTCACTAGCAACGCGGCCGGCGGCGACGACAATGTTGCTGGCAAAGACAATACAGCCTGAGGCAGTGAAGCCGAGCGCAATGGCCTGGACGGCAAAGACAATGGTGGCCAGGAAGCGTGGGCGGCCGTATACGGCTTCGAGATAAACCTTCTCACCACCACTGCGCGGGAACATGCAGCCAAACTCAAGCCAAACCATCTGGCCGGAAAAGGCCAGGGCAAGACCAAGCACCCACAGCATCAGGGCAGCACCGACACTGCCGACGCCGTTGGTGATGGACGATGGTGTCGAGAAGATACCGGTGCCGATAATGCGGCCGACAATCAGAAAGGTGGTCGAGAACAGGCCCAGATGGCGACCAAGACCGCCGTTTGCCGACTCGTCAAGGGTGAGCTCACCAGCTTCGGCAGCTTCGACGACAGGCTGGCTGTCGCCAGAACCGGCCGTCGTGATATGTGTAACATCACCATTGTGTCCGTACTCTTTGCCGGATGAGTAGTCGACTGGCGCAGCACCAGATGAAGCGACAGGGACTGGAATGCCCGAAACTGGGGTTGGTTTGCTGCGCAAGCGATCGGCCCAGCCCCTCGAGGCGGACAAAAATGATGGCATTATGAGGTGAGTCGTAGGTGAGGTCGGAGGCACCCAATCAGAACAGAGAAGATATGAGAGGGGATGGAGATGGATGATGGAAGAAGAAAGAGCATAACAATAGGAAAAGGAAAGAACGTGAAGATCAGGAGGCTAGGCCGCGTCTTTATATGGAAGCATGCTTGGAAGCTCATTCTACAAGTAGACACAAACCTCAAAGAATAAAAAGAGAGAGCGACCGGCCTGTCTCTAAAAACGGAAAGTACTCTGGCGCATGCTGTACACCACTGGCACCGACGATCATCAGCGTGTAAGGGGTACAAAGTACTTGTCAACGGCAGGCGTTGCGGTTACGACATTTTGCGATTTTTTGTGTGACTACGAATTACAATAAAGAGATAATACTTTTGATCAGTATTATTTTTTTCTTTCTGTTTTGTCATATTTGTACCCCCATTTCGGCATCGCCATTCGGGCAGGTCCATCCAGGCAGTGAAGCTGCCTCGCCATGCGGCGCAGAGTCGGGCATTTGTTGCATTTTGCCATTCTACAGAAAATGAAATAGATATGAGAAAGCATAACTTCGATAAGATATTCTACATCTTGGGTGGGAGTGCGTGCGTGTTCACGGCTGGACTTGAAGAGTAATCGAGCGGACGAGTGCTACTCTGTGATATGCAATGTGTAGAAATAGATGCACAGAGATGGAGAGATGGCAGGGAACGTTCAGGATAGACCGAGTCCAGACTGAGCTTGAGATACCGACAGATACAGAATACTCAGTAGATACAGGAGATATGGTGTATGGACGAGGGACTGACGATCGTGTAAAAAGGGGAGGCTATGACAAGAACTACGGAGCAAAAGAAGAGACGAAGAGAAGAAAAGCGACGGAGTAGAATGAATGTAACCAAGACCGAAATACCAAGTAGGTGAATAAGAGTTGATTAATATCTAATATCTCATATGCTTGATAGCACCGAAGAAGGTAGACAAGCGACAGAGCAGTCGGGAATCGACAAGAATGTCGGCTTGCGTCCGGCACTAACTGCCATGCTACCATCTACTGCGTGTCGTGTGTCTTTCTTTATCTGTCGCCTGTCTATCTATCTGTCTATCTGTATCTCTCTATCTTGCTGTCGCATACACCTTCTGCTAGCCCGCCAAGCTGCTTCAGATCTGTTCAAAGCTTGTCTTTTAATGCCCGCCACTAAAGCTGGCCAAGGATCTGACTTGCGTTGTTTGCATCACGATTATTCTTATGTCCTGTATTCTCACTCTTCTTTTCTCACTTACAAAGTACATATTTTTTAACTCTTGTCGTGCCTCAACGTTGTCATCGGCGCAAGAATGGCGTCAATTCGCAGCCCTACCATTGGCTCTTTGCCCACTGAGCACCACATTATAAACAGGAGAAAGTAACAAAACAGCGCGCAAAGACCCCCCCTATCTGCCTTTCCAGCGCCTTGACTGTTTTATCTGCTTGTTGCTTTGCGCTGTGTGCTTTGTGCTTTGCACTACCACGCCATTGCCCAGCTTATGCCTCTTCGCCAGCCTCCGCCCTGACCTCTTCAACTCTGCATCCCGCGTCTCTTACACCAAGAGAAGAAAAAGAAGAAAGAATAGGTCAACATCGAAGACGCCATCGATTGAAGTGCTATTCTCTCGTAATGTAAACTATAAAAAATGGTTCACAGATCATTTACTTTACCGCTACCGTAGAGCTACAGAGACCACTGCCAACAAGACCGCGACTCCAACCAACAGGGCGAAAACCATAATCAAAGAGACCAAAAACAGGCTCGGTCAGGAATCTCACTCGGTATGTCTGTCTTGCCTCGATTCCATCCATCGTCTGTTGTCCGCCTCTGAACAGTCTGGCAGCCTGCTCATCCTCTGCATGTCTCAGCTGCATCACGCGCTCGCATCCTCTATGGCCTCACTCGGCCATTCCGCCGTGTTGTTGGCAATGATGTGATAAGGATGAAGATTATTTAGGAAGCTGCTAAATCCTATTCGAGTCCTATCTGTATATCTACTCGTATGCCTCATTGGCTTGAATACAGCCGACTAATGACTGAGCATCGACGTCAGTGGCTTGCGGCGGTTTAGCTTTTCCGCGACGCGACGCCACCATCTCAAGTTAACCTACGAAGTACAGTGCCATGCTGATAGCCTGATTCCGTCAATATCGGTTAATTTTATTAGTTGTCGTAATTCAGCCTAATCACAAGGCTAACCATGGTGTTGATGACTGGCGACAGTGGTGACAATAGCTTCAGCATCAATTTGTCTGGTCACGTGACAGTTCTCTTGAACTCGACCGTTCATAGACTCAGCTTCATAGACTTAACACAGTCATTCGGTGCTCATCTGGTTTGTACTTAATACTACCGCTCATATGTTGATATCAAACATGCTCACTGGCTATTCTTCAAGGGATTTATTATGCTGTAGCGTAGTTGTTAGGAGGTAACTGCATCAACATTGCGTCTCAAATGACCGAGCATTTTTTTATTGATTCGACAAAAAAAATCGAAAACAAATATCAACCACGGCAATTTCTGAGTGGTGTTCTTATCCGACTTCGTTTCCAAGAACTGAGAGTCTGATTAACTGGCTAAAGAAAGGGAAAGGGGCAAACTACTTGTAGAGCAACTGAAAGCATGAATTGTGATTATGAGAAGGCAGATTTATGTATTTTTGTATTGATATTTATTTTGGATATCAGGATCGACATTATTTTATCAGCTTTACTACCAAATGAAGAAAACAAATCCTTATCATTCAATAATTGCTACAAAAACTCTCAATCCTTTAAAAATTGTATAATAAATCAAGAAGCAATGCTCATCCTCTATAAATTTACAAGTTACTGTTGTATCACACATGCAAGGCTCCCACTAACACTAACAGCGGGCACATCGACAGGATTTTCACCCCACTCTCATAGATGCATTCTCAGTAAACTCATTCTCATTCTCATTCTCATTCACTCTGGTACCAATACTACATTTACCACCACCCGCAATGGCCTTTCAAATCCCTATCGAGCACTTACCCCCGGGCTATGCCGTCTACGGCGCCCTCTATACAGAAGTCGCCAACGCCGCTTTCCTCCACTCCCAGCTGCTCGCCCGCAACGCCGAGTTCGAGTACGCTCTCATCGACGCCTCCACGCTGCTGTCGTCCGCCCAGGTTTTGGCTGCCGTCTTCAAGGCTGTCTGGGCCGCACATACCGGCTCACTCAAGACGCCCAATGTGCACTCTGAGACCGTGCTGGGCCTGAGCCCGAGCCTCAACATTGCGGAGGCTTACCGCCGCTACGGTATTGCTCCGGAGAGCCGCAGCGTCGTTGTCGTCAAGATTATCAAGTCAGAAGACGCAAACGCAGCCAAGGAGCACCTGAAGAAAAATGTCGAGGGCACATGTGTTCCACTGACAGACGAGGTGGTGGCCAAGTGCACTGATTTCGGCAAGGTTAAGAAGTACTACAAGCTCAACGGCGTGCCGTCTCTGGCGAGTGCGGGCAAGGACAAGGACGCACTGACATCAGAAAAGCTACGCGAGGCCGAAACCCTCGCTCTCGGAGCCATGGCATTGCGTGGTTTGTAATTTTATATAATTTCGTTTATTTTAGTATCATATACTCTGGCGTTGGGTTAATATCAATTTGCATTTGCATTTTCACTTTTTTCTTTCACTTTTTCTTTCAGTTTTTCAATCACTAACATGTGTTTGTATATCATTTTATTGTCATGATCATAACGCTGTATGCTAATGCTTGACCTTGGTGGCCAAGTCAAAAACTGTAACTAAAACTGGACTGGAAACCGAACCACCCAACCATGCGCCTTGCTTGAATCAAATCAACTTTTCCTCTCTCCGAACTACATCTATGCAAGTCTGAGCACCTTCTTGGTGCGGCCCACCAGCTCCTCCCACATAGCATCACGGCTGGTCTTGGTCCGCTCAACGGCGTCGCGGTTCTCGTGAGCACGGCGCAGCAGGTACTTCATGCACTCGCCGGTCGTACCCCAGACAAGGTACTTGTAAGTGCGGATGGGGATCTGTGCAGGCGTCGTCTGGGCATCAACAACAAGCTTGCAGCTGACCTCGTCGGCCATACCCTGCAGCTGGCCAAAGGCAACATCCGTGGTCTTGGCCTCGCCCGAGGCGAGAATAGCCTGGGCACGCTGGGTGCTCTCGGCGTTGTGTGACGCCACGACCAGGTCGGTGGCGGGGAACACAGGGTTCTCCGAGGCGTCGAGGGGTGCGCGCCATTCGCGGCGCAGGACGGCCTCGGCACACTCATCGTAGCACTTGTCTGTGTCCGCCTTGGTGTCGTGAATCAGGTGACGGGGGTCAGAGCCAATGTACGCACCGCGCACCAGCTTGACACCCAGGGCAAAGCCGCCATCGCGGGCAATGCGCAGGTGGTTCGACAGAACGCTGGGCAGCTCCTTGAGGTAGGCCTGGTAGGTACCGTAGACGACCGACTTCATCTCGCCGCTGGCGTCCTTCTTGGTGTTATACTTCTTCATGTACATCAGAGTCCAGTCGTCAATGCCGGCCTGCACAGCGTGCTGCTCGGCATCAAACAGAAGACGGACACCGCGCTGCACAGCCAGGTCGCAGATAGCGTCAATGGCCTTGGCCAGTGCAGGTGCAGGCGGCAGGCGCTCAGTCAGGTGGTGCAGTGTCTGGACACCGGCACCGCTGAACTTGAGTGCCACAAAATCACCCTCGCTCGTGAGGCGCACCGTCTCAAGGGTGCCCTCGGCCCACGACTTGATCTCGGCCGCGTTGACCTCGGCGCGCTGGGCGGCAGCGGCAAGGTTCTTCTTGTCCTCGGCAGACATCACAACCTCCTTGGCGTAGCACAGAATGACGCCGCTGAAACCAATGCTCTTGAGGCCGTTAATCGTGCCGCGCACCTCGGCGGTGTTCTCGCCGGCACAGAACTGGGCGTAGAAGGTCTTCTTGAGGAAGTAGCGCAGCAGAGGGTTCTTGTCGGGGTTAAGCAGTGGGTTGGTGCTGTGAGCTAAAACCGTCATAATGGCCATGGACGGGCTCAGAAGAAGTGGTGCTGACGACACAGTAGTTGTCATGAGCGAGCGGAGGACGGAAGACAGCGGCAGGATCGATAGAGCCGAAGGCTTGTTGGCGGGTGGTGTTGGGACGGGAGCAGTACTGCCATTGAACTGTGCTGCCTGGGCCGGCGGGCTTGGGCGCTGGTCAGATGTGTGAAGGCTGCGGCGAAGGGTGAGAAGAGAAGCGGAAGAAGCGGAAGACGACAAGGCGCTGCACCGGGGCAGGCCCTGGCGAGTAGACATCCGTAGCATCGTGGATTTTTGATGTGTTGAGTATTAGTTGTAGTGAGAATAGTTTGTCAAGTGAGAAGAAAACAAGCAAGATAAAGTGAGGAGGGCACGATAAGCTTGGGGTGTGGCGGAGATAGCAAAAAGACCAATGAAACAAAAACAGCTATGACGCTATATTTGGTGTGCACCGTTTGTAGATCTGCTGGTTGGTATGGTGTGGTCTGGCCGGTTCGGGATTATGAGACAGGTCCAAGACAGATGTAAGTTGAAGGTGAGCAATGAATAGGTAACAGAGAACAAAAGATTTGAGAAGATGAAGGAGAGTTAAGGACAGACTATTAATATTATATCTACAAACTGTCACGGGGCCATCAGGAGCACATGGCATATATTCTATACTATTTAGGAAGTGGTTACCCATTCGTACGCCTCCGAAGATCGCAAGAGCAGCCGACGGATTGCGCGCGCATTTTACATTTTAGTAAACATCCATTGACTTTCCTCCATTTGTCAATTCCTGCCAATTTGGCAGCTCCAGTGATCGTGCCTTCCATTCTAGGACCATATTAGGACCACATTGAGACGATTCTGGCCAGCATAGTGCAACCCTATGCACAATTTGAGTGTGTTTGCTGGTGCATCAAGTAGTCGCGTCCGTCGCTCTTCCCTTATCGGCATGCTGATTGACGTGTTAGTCGATTCGACCGTGGAGATAAGCCGATAGCTTGGCCCTTGAGCCGTTCCCATTTACGCCGAGGTGACGAAATATGTGGTGAGGGTCACGTGTACTACGTTAGCTAGTGTCAAAATGCCGTGGTTAACCGGAAAATAGACACTGAGACGAGACCAGCAGACTATGGGGAAGAGGAAAAAGTCATACCCAGACAGTAAGGAGGAACGAATTAAGGTGAAAAAACACAAAGTGCACAGAAAAGAGACGAGGATAAGCGAGATGGTCTGGCCTGTGGACGCAGATGAGGCTATGAATGGAGAATCAATAGAAAAAGACGACAAAAACAACATAATAATATTATAATAATAACGTAAGAGCAGTCAGGAGGGGTAAGCTTCCAGTAGAAATTGGAGAACAAACTGTTAAAATTACCAAAAAATATACCGAGCAAAGAAATGACAGCCAACAGAGCCGCCACAACGCGGCATACGCGGTGAGCTGGCTGTCAGAGTGGGAGGGAAGCTGGAGAACCCGTGCCTGACTAAGCCGAGCTGGCCGATGCTAGGACGATGGGCGACGGTGCTGGGAAGGAGCTAAAAATACTAAGCCGAGACCAAATATGCCGAGGCAGCGATTCTGTAGCACGACGAGACGGATTGTAAATTGTCAATTGATTGGGAAATAAGTGCACGCTTTCATTATTCTTGACATATATGCTATCCGGCGCGATCGGCCTATAATAGACTAATGTGATGCACTCTAGATGCAGGTGCAGATATCCGCGTGGGCTGCCATATAGAGAAATGCATCTTGGCTGATGCCAGGGTATGCACATGGCTACCACACAGTACTGGCTGTGGTGGCTCGTCTAGACACGCACGCTGTCGTTCGACCACGAAGACACCGGCTGTGACACAGTGCCCTGCATCCGGCTCGACTTGGCTATGGTCGGCCTTTCATGTCGACGCCGAGAGTGGCACGGAGTATTCAGACTCGTGAAGAATTGAGCTGAGCTGAATGAGTCCCGTGGAGACGGCCTCACTCATACTCCTGACTCTGAACTATTCACTCGACTTCCTCAACCTTGCCAAACTTGCCCTTGGCCCACTCCACGTAGCTGATAGGCCGGCCCCGCAGGAGACCGACGGCATCCTGCAAGCCACCGTATGCGGTGCCGACGATGATGGCCGTCTTGGCTGACCGTCCCGCCGTTGCCATTGGGAACCGGTTCCACAGACTGAAGCCGCTTGCCACCGTGACACAGGCCAGGACTGTGTTGACAAAGTCCATGCTGCCGCGGTACTTGTCAAACAGCGTCTCCAAACCGAACACAGCCGTCGTCCAAAACGACACCCGCATTCCCATGCGCATACCCTCACGGATGCCACCGTAGGCCACATGGTAGTTCTTGCTCTTGTGGTATAGATACCAGCCAGCTGTCGACTGGGGCAGCTTGTGCGCGTGCTCGGCACGGAAGCGCATCCCGGCCATGGTGCTGCCGTGGGCGACGCCGAGGCCCATGCCGATAGTAAACGAAAGAACCGAGGCAAGCGGGATGCGCAGGGCGTCGGGAATCGAGAGGCGCGATTGGCGGCACAAGCGAGCAAACTCTTCAGCATCATCCGAGGGGGCTGCTATCTGGGGCGTAGGGAGCGTTACAATGCTGGTGTTGGAGTCAACGAGGCCGCCGGGAGGGGTAGAACCACCCCATTCCTCTCTTTCTGATGTCATGGCGAGTGTATGTGTCGAGTACTCAAATTCGGAATATTCGAGTTGCTGGTTTGATGTGCATGAAATCGCGAAGCTCTGTAAAAGTCAAGCTAGATAGCCCACACCTGATTGGCTAGCAGTGCGCAGTGTGCTAGACCCCCAATGCGGCATCGGCTTTAGCGTGTGCTGCTTGTCCAACAGCCTCTAGGTGGTAATAAGCGCGCCATGACAAACGAGGCTTCATCGCCCGAACATTAAACAAGTCGTTAATACAGTCAAAATGGTACGAGACAAGCTGCGGTGATATAAAAAGCGCACCTAACTAACAACCACAGTCTGCTGTCGCCAATGTCGAGAACTGCGTGTCGCTGCGCCTCAAGTATGGCCCGCAGACCCTGTTCCTTTTTGCCGACTGGTCTGGCACCGTCGACGGCATGACCAAGCAGCTGCTTGCCGTGCTGCGCGACCGCTACCCCAACGGCCTGCTGGACTACCCCCTGTCGCCACCCGCGGTCAAGGTGCCCAAGGAGGACGAGGCCAACTTTCGGATCGCCTACGCGACGCCGCGCAACCCGCGCGCCATGGATGGCAATTGGACGCTACTGAGCGACCACAAGCAGAAGCTATCACAAGTGTCGCCTAAACTGCGCGACAACTCCATCATTGCCTTCCTCATTGTGAGGGATGGCGAGCCAGAGCCCGATGCTAGCAGCTTTCACGTCCAGACACCGTCGTACTCTGACGATGAAGAGTAGGCCGGGCTCAGAGGCTGACAGGACCAGGATACGGATTGAATATGGAGTTTGGCGTTTTATTTATGTTGTTTTTGTGACATTGGTCAGCCATACTTTGTGCCAACCGCCGAATGCCGCCTGCGAGTGGCGAGCCACGTTGGCAGAGCATATATTCTGGTCACAGTTGGCTATGCACATCATCTACTGGCTCTTGCTTGTCAATTGGACCAATTAGTGCATCTGTACATGTGTGGATGGTTGATTCTGCTACAAACAGTCTCATTTAGTCATATCAACGGCTGTTTGCTTTGGCTTTTATATCCGAAGCCGCTTGCACTAGTAGGCCAGCCGATAGCAGCGTGGTTATATATATACTCAAAAGACACAATGTTGTTTCTGCCAGAAGATTCTATCAAGAATATAAAACGTCAAAGCCAGTTCACATCATCATGCGACCAAACGCCCTCTCTCGTACTCATGATCCACGAACACCTTCACTAGGTTTGTTATACCAGCACGTACACCGAAGCTATGGGATGATTAACGGAAGTCTGACTGCAGCAAATGCTCTCCGCGGTGAATAAACATTTGGCCAAAAACCAACAACACATTCACCTACAACGAGGTTGCAAACAGTATGGTATTCAACGAGATGTGAAGCTATCGAAAAATACAGTCAGCCAACACGTGACGTGTCATGCTCTCATGCTGGTCGCTGACGGCATAGAATTCGAGAGAAAAGACGACGGCCCCACCCGCCATCCACTGGCATGGGCAGGGATCCACTCGGGCCAAGGCGCTCAATTAGAGCAGCCAACTTGGGCAACATCCCACCTTAAAATTTGCAGTTCTAGCGACGCAATAAGGGAATAAACGTCACTGGGCATGCGATAAAGCGCACAGCACTGTACCGATCCTCGAATTCAGTTTGGACAGGTTTCTTTACCCAAGATCAACCCAACGTCACCAACAATACATAAACACATCGCCATAATGCTTCGCAGAGCTGCCGCCCAGCGGCTCCGGTCGCCGGCCGTGGCACCATCCTACGTCCGCACATCGACGGCATCCATTGCGCGCATCGTCGCCGAAAACTCGACCTCCACCACACGCTCATCACCTCTCACACAAACAAGCTTCTTCTCTACAAGAACAGCTCTGCAGGGCCGTTTCCAGCCGCCGAACAAGAGCTCTCCCCCGCCGCCGCAAAAACCCGCACAGCAGCAGCAAGCACCCTCGACCGCTGCAGCACCCAACACCTCTCAGTCTACCCAGAAGCCATCAAAACCCGAGGCTAAGCCAGAAGAAAAGGCAGCAGAAAAGGAGGAGGAAGTTTCTATTCCCTTCTCGGAACTGCCTGACCTGACCCAGGGCATCCCATCTACACTTGACCAGGAGCTGCGTGGTGCTACCAAGGAGGCTGCCGCCCTGGCTGCTATTCGCGACGAGCTTGCCGCACAAGCAGATGCCGGTGCTGGTGGTGAGGCAGGTGCTGGTGGTGAGGGCGGAGAAGGCGATGGTACTGGCAAGGCCCGTCGCGAGAAGGGCGAGCTGCCTGCGTCGGCCTATGTTTCGTCGTCGGAGAAGCGCCGCCAGAAGATTGCCAACTACATGTTCGCTGGTGCTTTCGCGCTCGGTGTCTTTGGTACCGCGTATGCCGGCCGCAACTGGGACGACGAGGAGGAGGCCAAGCGTCATCCCACGATTCCCAACGGCTGGGGTCTTGGCCTGTGGTGGGATCGCGTGTCGGCCCGTACCGGCGAGCTGCTGACATACTACCACGAGCCTGCCTTTGAGAAGCTGCTGCCAGATCCGGACCCGGTGTACAGCCGCCCGTACACCCTGTGTATCAGTCTCGAGGACATGCTGATCCACAGTGAGTGGACGCGCGAGCACGGCTGGCGTGTCGCCAAGCGCCCCGGTGCCGACTACTTCATCCACTACCTGAGCCAGTACTTTGAGATTGTGCTGTTCACTACGCAGCCGTTTGCCATGGCCGAGCCCATGGTGCGCAAGATGGACCCCTTCCGCTTCATCTCGTATGCGCTGTTCCGCGAGGCCACCAAGTACAAGGATGGCGAGATCGTCAAGGACCTGTCGTACCTCAACCGTGACCTGTCCAAGGTGATTATCCTGGATACTAAGGCCAGCCACGTCAGCGCCCAGCCCGAGAACGCCATTGTGCTCCCCAAGTGGGAGGGCAACCCCAGAGACCAGGACCTGGTCGCCCTGATCCCCTTCCTCGAGTACATCCACACTATGCAATACGGCGACGTCCGCAAGATCATCAAGTCTTTTGAGGGCAAGGATATTCCCAAGGAGTTTGCCCGCCGTGAGGCCATTGCGCGTGCCGAGTTCACCAAGCAGCTCGAGGCGCAGCGTGCAAAGCGTCGCGCACCCGGTGGTGGCCTCGGCTCGCTGCTGGGCCTCAAGTCCAGCTCCATGAGCACCATGGTCTCGACGTCGCCCGACGGCCAGACCGTGAGCCTGGCCGAGCAGATGGCACAGGGCAAGATGCTGCAGGACATTGCGCGCGAGCAGGGCCAGAAGAACTACGAGATGATGGAGAAGGAGATCCGCGAGAACGGCGAGAAGTGGCTCAAGGAGGAGGCGGCGATGCAGGAGAAGATGCAGCAGGAGGCGATGCAGAACATGAAGCAATCGTTTGCCGGCTGGTTCCTGGGCTCGGCTGAGCCAGAGCAGCCCAAGCCGGCCGAGTCTGGCAAGCAGTAGGCAGTTGTAGATTAGTCGGCTGATTGTCTATAGCTGACCCAGGCATTATGTAAAAACAAATCAAAAGCGGTATTGTATATCTGATGGATGCAAGTGCATCACGGGTGGGAGTGGCATCTCCTTTTTTCTATATTTGCTCGTTACATCTCCTTTGTATTATTTTCCTACTGTCTCCATCTTTCATGTGTCGCATCTTTCACGCATTCTGTACATTCCACTCTCTTCTCATCACTGGGATTTTGTTCATATCAATGGGTTAATTTTCTTCGTCAAGGCTTATGATGTGCTGTATCTTCGTGATGGTGATAGCAGAGCTGATAACATGTCAATGGAAAGTGTTTATTTTCATCATCTATATGCAAAACCAAAAATATCCAAACTAACAGACGTAGACAGCAACAAGAAAACAGTAACAATGTCAAGATATACGTGAGATAATATACAGGCTGTTTAAGAATCCGAGAAAAGCACGCGAGCTTGAGAGACACCATGCAAAGTTGCAAAAACGCAAAAAAGGGAAAACAAAATCATTTACAAACACGCCAATTCCCCCCCGAAAATAATACAGATAATAGTGAAGATAGCGTTATCAGGCCTTGTATGCTGCCTTGGCACTGCCGTTGGTCAACTCTGTCTTCAGCGGCTTAGCCGGAGCTATTGGCGACACGATCGTGACAGAGATTCTCTTGTTCAGGAACGCCGGCTTGGATGGCCACTTCAGAGCCTGTCCAGTGAAGGCCTCAGTAGCTGCGACTAGGATAAAGACCAAGAACACGATAACTGTAATCAGGTCGACAATGTGCGTAACCCACCACAGATGCTGTCGGCCAAGGGCGCACGTCGCATACTCGTAGCGCCACTCCCATGACTGCTCGTCAAACCACGCGCTGAGCAGACCGACGTTGCCGCCAAAGTCGCCCATCATACTGCGCACTGTGATCTCGCGAACACCGGGCAGCCCGTCCTCGTCCTTCTTAGTTTGTGACAGCAGACCCGAGTCCTTGGCAGCAGACCACCGCACCTTTTCCCACCGGCGGTCATCGCCCGAGATCGCGTCCGACTGGTTGATATAGTGGTATGTGTCACAGCCTTCGTGGTCGTGGCCGTTCATGATCAGGCCCTGGCGGCCCTTGCCACCGCCGGGCGCACCGCGGTCGCTATGCATGCCAAATATGCCCTCCAAAAACCCGCCGCTGGCATCCTCGCTCAGCAGATTTTGCTCCTTTAGAGTGTCATCGTTGTCGTGGAAGGAAAAGTACGGCGAGTCTACGCACACGCCCTCGGGCTTGTACAGCGGAATGTGTGTCAGGATTAGCGTGAAGTGGCCCTTGTACTCCACGGCAGCGCCAGTGTTGATGACGTCGTTGATAAATCGGTATGTCTGATCCTGGAGCTCAGTGCTCTGGGCGGGGGTGTCCAGATTCATGTCATTGATGTTCAAGATCCGCAGCTCGGGCACTAGTAGGTTGGAGTCCGGATTGGTCTTTTCGTCAAAGGCGAGAGCGCGTGCATCGGAGCCTAGGCGGTCGACTGGCAGCTCGAACCTCAGCTCGTAATTTGCTTTGCCGAAAGCACGCTCGAACCGTTCAAGGCGCTCCTCGTTGATGTCACCCGCATAGCCAATGTCGTGATTGCCGGCGACGTTGATGATGCGGCGTGTCCAGACATCGTTGGTTGCGTTGCGCGTGGTCGGGTCCGTGTTCACGAGGTAGCCCGAGAGGTCGTACTCACTGGACGGGTATAGCGCAATATCGTCGGGCACCCGCTCGCCAGATCCTCCAAACATGCGGCCCCAGAATCTGTCGGCGCGACGGTCGAATTCGTCGTCGTCGATCCACTGGCTGCCGAGCAGGTCACCCAGCACAGACACGTGTGTAGGTGCTGTCCACCAGCGCATCATGCGCACAATATGGGCGAGGTACAGATCGTTGCCCACAAGGTCGAGACGTTTACGAGCAGACTCGAGGGTGTTGGGAATGTCGAGAAACCAGAAATCAATAATGTCATGCAGCTCTTGGCGGATGCGCTCGCCGAGAGATAGGTTCTCTGACGAGCTGTTCTCGGAGTCGTCTGTGTTCGAGGTGGTCTTTTGAAATGCGGCGAGCTTGAGGGCATGGACCAGATGTGGGAAGGAGGAGTCGCGGTAGGCGTTGGGAATCGATGAGTCGCCCTCGAGCTGGGGATCGCCGAGCGCCAGTAGTCGGAACGGCGCAAAGGGGCGCGAGGCGAGGTCGTAGCGATGGCTTAGGGACAGGCCCAGCGACTTATTGAGGCTTGGCGGCATATGCAGACCTAGGGTCTTGGCAAAGGCGGCCGCGGCATCGTTGTCGGAGATGGCCTCGGAGACCTGTGCGTCGGCGTATGGTATTGGTCGATGACCGGTGGGAGGCAGCGGAAAGGCGCATTGGCCAAAGACGGGGTAGAGGTAGATGTAGGTTGTGAGCACTACCGCCAGCGGCACAAGGATTCGCAATGCATTGCGGAGGATAGCCGCAGGAGACGGGGCGAACATGTGGATGGCATGCAGCGGTGGTGAGGCCGGCTAGGTTGTCGTGTGTCGTGTGTCGTGTGATGCGAGGATGTCGAAGCTGGAATTCGAGATTGAAGCTCTGAGGTTGGCTGACTAAGAAGTGGGTACGTGTGAATAAAGAGCAGAGCTGCGATCAACCAGCAATCAAATTAAGGAAAGAAATGAAGAGTAGGGACAAAATAGAAAACACGATCGATGTAAAAAGAAGTCAACCGTGCTATCAAGAGCTCGAACATTCGATATCTGTGAAACTACTATGTACTTGAACAGAACGGATGTTTGCTGCATCAATAGGAGACCCCTGATCCCAGGATTAATATACTATTAAATTTAGCTATTAAGTTTATTTACGTTTCAGCTAAAATATCCACATCTCGACACATAGACTCATAAGCATAAATTCACATGATATTTCGGTAATTGGAGGCCACAGCACCCGTCACTGGTATATCTCCATCATATCCAGGTTTAAGTCTAGAGGAAGGCCCTCTAATGCAAATGGCAGCGTCACTTGTAGGCCCCAGAGCGGCCAACCTTGGTTCATGCTCTGGTTGAGGTTGATGGACTCATTGGCCTCGACAACTGGCATACCACGGTCATAAGGCGTCCCAGACGGTGGCGGCACGACCGAGTCTGGCTGCAATGCATCGGCGCGAGGCGGCGGTGTCGTCATGGGTGTGTGCGGCGATGATGCCGCTGGCCCAGGAGGCTGGCCTCGCACATCATAGAAGGTGTTCTCCAGGTCCTCAAAGTCCTCCCGCGTCCTCCCCGCATACAGTGTCTTGTTCTGGTTGGCCTGCTCAAACAAAGTCTGGCAGTGCTGAATCGCCATCCACCAGCCGGCGCCCATGGGCCGCACTTTTCGGAACGCGTCTAGATACCGCAGATTATTGCGGATGACGGCGTCTAAAGCAGAGCCGCTGCTGCGACCGAGGTTCATGCTGGGAAAGTACTTGATATAGAGGTTCATTGTCGCTGCTGAGAAGCTGCAGAACCCGGCAAATGGACTGTCCAGAGATGCTCCGTTTTCCCCCATGTCCGAAAGCATACGCGCAATGTGGACTGCCGAGGAGAATATGTCCAAGGATCGGTCTGCCCACCATCCTGCTGGCGCTGGCAGGGGCAACAATGGAGGGTCAATAGGACCAGTCGGCTCGTCTTCAAGTGTTGGTAGAAGTGGAAGATATTCTCTTGCAAGGAAGAGCAGTCTGGTTGTCAGCATGTCGAATCATTGCGTATTGGAAAGAATGAAGACTTACGCAATGTAGTAGATCAGGTTGATGTAACCGAATTGCTCGGCATGACCCATGGCGGCATGGCTTTCGACTGGCGTCTCCGGGTACTGCACGCGCCTGTCCATGCTTCTCCGCCACGCCTGAAGCTCGCTATAGAGAAGCATCCACGGTGAGGTCTCGGCCCACGGGTGGTTCTCTGGTCGGCTCATACCCGCCATACGCCGGCCGCCATTGACAGTAAATTTGAGCACCCGCGCCCAAATATCGAAGCCCTTGAGCAATATGCCGTAATAGTGGTCGATATCATAGCCGTGCAGATTGTCACGGTCAATCTCACGCTGGCCGTCCTTGGTGTACTGGCGGCGCTTATTCTGGCTGGTTTCAAAAGGACTGGAAATCATGGCTGTATCCGAAGTCGATGCACCAGCACCAGCACCAGCGGCAACAGGACCTGAACCGAAAATGTAGTCTGTTTCACTCGAGGGCCAGCGAGCTTCCTTGTCGTATATTGAAAGCAAGAACGGCTGCGACTGACCGCAAAAGACCATTCGGTCGAGTACAAAACAACTCCAAAATGTGCGGTTCTGCTCCTCTTGCTCGATAGCAGTGAGTGACGACGCTTTAATTAGCACCGGTAATGACTGCATCATACGAGTGGCCGACCCGGCAAGCATCCAGGCGCGGTACCCATGGCCCATGCCCCATTCATACATTGCAAAAACAAGCAACGTCTGGACCGTCAAAAGGTCGGGGATCACATAGACCGTAACATGCCGCAGCAAAAAGTCGGCACTTATCTCTGCTGATGGCAAAGTACTTCTTGTGTTGCTTTCGGCCGTATAGCATAGAGATATCACAGCCGCGCAAAGCAACCTTAATTTCTGCCGTATTGGATGGCCTTTGTCGTTCCATGCGAGGCGGAGTTGCCTTGTCAATGTGGGCATGTGAATGAAACGCAGTTCTGGAAATTTCTCATTGAAGATCGAGAAAATGGGCAATACAGTATTCACATCAGCATTGGCAAATATATCAGAATCAACACCGGGGCCTTGTCGACATTGCGCGCCATGTTGATTGTCAACGGGGGAATCGGGCAGCGGCGAGTTTGATGCTGAACCCGACTGGGACGGCAGTGCTTGATTTTGATTACGTCTTTGTCTGATAGCCGTGCTAGAAGGAACAGCACGCCTGTTTCAACCTGTCAGTATACGATTATATGCTGTGCGGATGCATGATGCAAGATTAATGATATGCATCTGATCGTCAGCGACTCACCCAGCTCTAGGCTTCAGATTTGGCGGGCTCAAGATACACTCCTGTGTCTCAGTGGGGCCTTTTTTAGAACAGTTGCGACATGGAGCAGTGCCTGTGTGAACGCATTTGACTTTGAGTTTCCTACTCAATAATCAGTGTTAGTGAAGCCGAGCCGGTGCATGGCAGTCTGGGAGCCGGGCCTGTCGCAACCCACCGGCATCTCGCACACGCAATCGTCATGCGGACCATTGTGACACAGAGTTAAATGTGAATTATAGTACTGCATACACTGCCGGACAACAACGTTGAACGATTCTTGAATCACCAAATGCGCCGATCTGTCGAGGGTGTACGTGCTATTGACTAATATGAAAGCCGTTGCATTCGGGTATCTACTACAACATTCCCTATCGGCGTAGATAGGGTGAAGGCTCAGAGCAGGTTGATAAGAACCGATAGGATATGCCAAAGCCGCGCTAGGAGCATCGGCTTTGAATTAAAACTGAAATGCTTAACTCCAGAATTTGATAATATTTAAGCATGCATTTGGATCATTGATTTCTTGTAAAAAATTGAATTTAGATGCTACTCAAATTGGAAGCAAAATGAACGTCACTTGGCAGTTTCTTTTTGTCGACGCAAACCATCAAGTCATTATGATGGCTGGGACGTTAAAGAAACAAAGCGTGGGTATAACAACAAAAATCACAAGAGACAAGAAGGAAAATTTGATGCCGCAGTGATTCCTAGTCAAGACCAAACAGAGACGAGTCCCATGCTTGAGTAATGTCGGGAAACGTGCCAGAGTTCCATGTTTGCCCCAGTATCTCTGTCCAGTCAATGCCACCGACCAGACTATCGTCCAGCTGTAGCTCACCGTATAGAGCTTGTCCGCCTTGCTGCATGCCATTCAGTGTGTTGAGTGCCGAGGAAAACCGGTCAAATAGACCGCGAAAGACCTTTCGGACACCCTCAGCATTTGGCCAAAATACCGACAGGTTCTCGGCAGCATTGCACACACGGTCAAGCAGACAAAGGCTGTTTACCGCAAGCATGGGGCTCGTACCGGCTCCTAATGCGTGTTGCACATCCTTGGCAATGTGTATGGCAGCGGTCGTGAGCGAAGTGACTGCGGTGAACGAGCACTGCGCAAGCATCTTCTTCTCGTGTAGGGACTCAAAGCACGAGACAATGTCGGCGCTGGCACCGCTAACGATGCGCCGGTGAGCCTCTGCCTCGTCTAGCGTGCGCTCGTTTGTGACGCCAGAGACACTCGAGGCATCAGAAGCACCGGAGACACCAGAGAGAAGACGGTACAAGTGTATCACCAGTGTGTGGTATTCCATCCTTAGGGCAATGTCTCCATAGTCTTGGGATTTGCTGCCTGCCGAGGACGGGAGACTTAGCATCCACTGCACAAGCTGGCTGTTCAGCTCGTCCGCCCGAAGCCGGAGCGCAGAAGGTGTCAGGGTGGATGTAATGCCTGGAGCACTCAGACTCATGATCTCCAGAGCCACCCGGGCAAGCTCGACCTGTTTTACAAGGAATGACTTCTGTAGTCTGTCATTGGAACAGCCCGACGCCTCAAGAAAATCTTCTACATCGAGGGGCTCCTGGTCAAAGTCCTCGCGCCGGATCGCCGGCGGCCGGCCATGCTCCAGAGCCGAGAACATTTCTGCGTGGAATAGCATCCACCAAACGCGGCGCCACAGACGACGGTCACTTATTGGCATGCGGCCAGGCACCAAAGGATCTTTGAACAAATTGCGATGCAAGCCGATACCGAAGCCAATACGGCATGCTACTCCGAGCCAGAATGAGCTGTTGCAGCTGGCCGTATCGCCGTTTTGCAGGTGCCATGTAAACAGCAATGCGGCTTGGACGAGATGCATACGGTCCTGTTCGTGCCGCATTTCAAAGACGCACTTGGCACGGCGGAACAGCACAGCCTTGACAATGTGTCGTGCCTCGATAGCTTTGGGATGTGTTGACACATGGGCTCCCACTAAAAGTACAGAGTGCAGCAAAATCAGTGGAGGCTGCTTGTCGGGGTCGGGGTCAACGTAGCGTGCGCGAAAGTCGTACTCGTCGATGACGGGAAAGTAAGGATTGATCTTGTCAAAATAGGCGTTTATAAAGTCGTCGCGAATTTCCATTTCCGGAAAAGACAAGATCTCGTTGGTATTGGGAAGGTCGATGACCAAAGCCGGATGATTGTCCTTGCTTGGACTGTCGTCAACGTCGTCAGCATTGCCGGCCTTGTTGCCAGGGCTGACTGTATTTGTGGCCTCTTGTATCTTTCTATGTCTCGAATTTAGGCGCAGAGGAGGGCGGATTTGAGGATATGGATAGAGAAGATACTGAGGGCGAGGCTCGTCCAGCTTGATTAGGTGTGTCATATTGGAGATGTGGGTGCCGACGTAGGTGACTCGAATGCTGTCAGGTGCGTCAAAGACACCCCATGAAGAAGATGACAGCCCGTCGCGGAAGAACCGATGTAGGCCATTTTCAGCGATGTTGATTGAGAGTGCAACCTCCTCGGGCGGTATTGGCGGCGCTGCGGTTCCTTTGGACGTATTTGGTTTTGAGGAGTAAGACGTCGACCTTGTAGACGCAGATGACGACGGCGATCTGCTAGAGAGGTGCCCAGAGCCTGCAGAGCTTGATATGGACGCTTGCGCAGCTGTGGGAAACTCATGTCCAGATTTACTTTTACTCGGAGCTGTGCTTGATGATGTGGGGGACGTCGAAGTCGCCAGGGGAGGTGTGTGGGAATGTGTAAATGGCTGTGACTGTGCAGGAACAGATGCAGATGTAGACTGTCGACGCGCAACTGCTTTTTTTCTCCGCCAACCAACAGTGAACTGACAGTCCAGACCGCCTCTCTTGCAGGAGCTACACGGCTCTTCGTCGACCGAGTCACAACGCACCTTGCGTCGTCGACAGATGTCGCACGAGTGCATCTGACGGCGACCAGAAGCAGACATTATGCACTCAACAACCCGCCGAGGTGGTATGTGAGACTCAGTTCCGGTTGCCGCAATTTGATTTGTTTACTGTCCGCAGATGTGGGTTTGCTCCGTGATGAGTTGCGAAGACGGATTGTCTTTGATTTTGATTTCTGTGTATTGATTTTTGATATTTGGAAATCGAACAATGAACAATGGAATAGTGGCTTCATCACGCAAGATCGTCTGGCGAGCTCCGAGAAGCTGCCGCATGTACTAATACCAGTTGCAAGCAGCTTTTTGCTCGATAAGAACGGCCCCGAGGTTGATCAGCTTGGTAATGGAATGCCCTAGCGTAGGATTCTAACTGTGGTATTATCGTGGCTCTCCGCACTGACAGCAGGGGCACTCCACTGCACCGCATAGTGCCAATCAATATTAGCGCTCATCACACAATCGGAACTCGGAACTCGGAATCCAAAGGCCTGGCCACAAGTCGACTTCCGACTTACACGGCCCTCTGCAATCTAATCGGCAAGCATTGGATTAGGGCCCGAATGCAACAAGTAAGCAAGCACATGGACGGCAGAGAGGGACCGAGTAAACCCTGCCCTATCTGACCGGCGCCGATTCACAGAGCTATAGCAGAGTATAAGACACGAATCAGTTATCTTCAATTCTTATCATTTAGCTGTCTGGGCTCAATCCAAGCATCTCACAATCTCACAATCAAACATCCCAGCATATCGAAGATGTACAAGCTCAAGCCTGCCGTCGTCACGGTCGATCCCCACAAGCTGGGCGTCAGACCGACCTATGCCCATGTTGCTTCGACAATCGGCTCCGGCTCATCCAATGTTGTAATGACTGCCGGCCAGGTTGGCTCCGACGAGAGCGGCAAAGTCCCGGCCGATGTGACTGAACAGGTCACACTTGCATTCAAGAATCTCCAGCGGTGTCTCGATGCCTCAGGAGCTACAGTGCAGGACATTATTAAGCTTGTGTACTACATTGTAGACTACGACCCGAACAACCGCCTTCACTTTGGCCCCCTCAAGAACTTCTTGCAGGGACACCGGCCGCCGGCGACACTGGTCCCCGTACCATGCCTCGCCGGCCCCGAGTTCAAGTTCGAGGTGGAGGCCTACATTGCGATACCTCAGCAGCCTCTGCGCGAGGTGGACGTTGTCGTCGTGGGTGCCGGTCTGAGTGGCCTAAAGTCTGCTTATGAGTTGCAGCGCAAGGGCTACTCGGTGGCCGTTGTTGAGGCGCGTGACCGTGTTGGCGGTAAAACTTGGTCGATTGAGAACTCGCCCGGCGATGGCAAGATTGTGGACCGCGGTGCCGCATGGATCAACGACACGAACCAGACTGAGTCGTGGGCCCTCACACAGGCTCTTGGGCTGCAGTCGGAGCTGACAGTACAGAACACTGTCGGCAACATTGTGCAGCAGGAGGTCAACGGCGAGCTTTCGCAGTTCGCGTATGGCTCCGTCACGGGCAGCGATGCGATCGTGACTCTTCGCGACGCTACAGAGAATCTCTGCCAGACAATTGACATTCGCGATCCAGTGCGCACGGGAGGCGCCCACCTCGATGCACTGAGTTTCGCTCAGTGGGTTGAGAAGACAATGAAAGAGTCTGGTGCCGACGAGGAGGGATACCAGATTGCCCTCCGCTCGGCAACCATCTGGACCAACGCAATGCTAGGTCTTGAGCCCACTGAGATCAGCGCCCTGTTTTTCCTTAACTACTGCAAGAGCGGTGGCGGTCTTTTGACTATGCGGTCGGACCAGAAAAACGGCGGCCAATACCTGCGCTTCCACAGAGGTGAGTTTTGACGCTTCAAACTCCAGTGGAAAAAAACAAACAGAGTATGATACTGACTGATCTACAGGCACGCAAAGTCTGTCTATTGGCCTGGCTGGCCTGCTCAAGCCCGACACCGTTCTGGTGTCGTCGCCCGTTCGTAAGATCATACAGACTTCCAGCGGTGTTCGTGTCGTTTCGGCGCGCGGTGAGTTTATCGCCAAGCGTGTCATCGTGTCTGTGCCGACACCGCTATACAAGGAGATTCAGTTCGAGCCTGCGCTTCCTGCTGCCAAAGCCGAGCTCGGCCGTCTTAATCTGAGCGGCACGTACAACAAGTTTATCCTTAGATACAGCTCACCGTGGTGGCGTTCCGGTGGACTGTGCGGCATGATCCTGTCCTACACAGGACCTGTGTGTGTGACGCGGGACTCGAGCACTGATGTCAAGGGCCAGTACTCCTTGACATGTTTCCTCGGTGGAGCCAAAGGACGGGCGATTGTGGCACACTCCGAAGCTGAGCGCTACAAGCTTGTCACAGACCAGATCAAGACTACTCTGGGTTCTGGCATTCCTGGTGGCCCTGCTGCTGTCCCGGAGGCAATTGGCTTCACCGAGTATGAATGGTCAAAGGACCAGTGGGCTCAGGGCTGCCCATGCCCCGCGGCACCTCCAGGAGCCATGACCAAATACGAGACTGCCCTGCGGTCGACCCACGGCAAGATCCACTTCGTAGGAACGGAGACATCATATGAGTGGAAGGGATACATGGACGGTGCTCTGCGGTCAGGCATTCGCGGTGCCGACGAGGTATCCAAGGCACTGGAGCTTCCTAAGCTGTAGATAATCATGCGTAGCGAGCTGCCAATGTAGACATATTCATACTTGAACGATAATGCAACATATCTTCTCTCCGAAATCATAACCGAACGTTACAACAGACTAGATTTTCGAAATTGGTTCTCGGACTTTTTCGTATTAAGCCCATGAGACCAATATAGTTAATGGCCATCGACATGATCTAAAAATATAATCAACCACAACCATACACAATTTGATAGGACCGAACTTGAACGGGCGCCAAAAGAATGAAATTCTACCAAGACGGAATTAACGCAGCGAGCTTAACTAGGTGATAGAAAAACCCAAAAAAGAAAACGTACAGCAGAGGGTATTCGCTGGTCGTCACCGACCCAACTACTAATCCGCCGATTATTGGTTTAACTAGGGGAGAGCGGACGGGATCCCGTGCTTTCCAATATCTATGGCCGTACGTGGGAGACGACATGAGGAAGTTAGTTAATGTAGGCAAAGTGCTGATCTTGAAGAAACAAGAACGTCTTTTAGCCAAGGTCGTCTCGTACGATCTGTTTTTGTATGTCTTGATTATTAACCGCCCAATGTATTAGAAATAGCACGTTATGTATAAAAGTTCTAGGGTCCTAAAATAAACGCCTCAAAATGATAAAAACAAAAGAAACCTGCAGAGGCGGAGGGCCCTATTTCAAGAGATTCGCGGGCTGGAACTGCCCATCTCGTAGATCTCTTCTTGCTGGTGCTTGTAATATTTGTCCGACTTTCTGTAATCGATTGAGCTACCGGCTCGGGAAGTTGCTGGCTCTGAGCACATCAACTCCACTGCCTGACTCGAGTATTGTCCTGGGTCGTAGCTTGTGCGATCAGCGCCCAAGACAGTGGCGGCAATTTCCCGATCTTTTCTCCGAGCTCGTCTTATCATGTAGACAACTACCATGGAAATTACAGCCACGCCGGCAAGCGACCCCACTGCCGCACCTGCGATGACACCAACTGGAACTTTCTTAGAGCTAGTAGCGCTCGTGGAGCTAGATGGAGCCGCAGTCGATGCAGTAGTCGCCGCTGTTGAACTTGAAGTAGCCCCAGAGCAAAAGGACGTGACATCGGCATTGCTTTCGTCGACGGCAACAAGTTGGCGGTTTGTGGTAGGGTTTGCTTGCCACAAAGTAAACTCATTGGCATCCTGATTGATCATCACATATGCCACTGATAAAAACTGTCGGCCTAGCTGCATCATGTCGCCAGCATTGACATCCTGGATAGACAAAATAGTTGTGTCGAGGCCAGACGCGTTAGCCTGGATGACACCGGAAGTATCGATGTACCGGTCTGGCACGATAAGCTGGTCGTTGGGAACGCGGACGTTTAGCCCAGACTGGAGTTTGATAGTGAGATCACCGGTATACACGTTTGCCTCCTTTGGAAGGTAACGGTTGGCAAAAAACACGATACCGTCGGACCTTGATGCGTCGATGGATGCATTGGTCAGAGTCTCGATGGCACTAAAGTATGGGTCTGTGGGTAGTGTCATGAGGACTGGATACGAAGGTGTGATGCAGGCTTGAAGAACCGCTGATTCGATGTTCGGGAATATGCTTGCGTCTGTGCCATTGGAAAAGTTCAAAATCATGTCCGTTATGGTCAACACCATGCGAGAGGGGCAGACGGAATTAGAACTGGCGAGAGGCAAGGTATATTTCTGGCCTGCTACCACCTTTGCTGCATCATATCCTCCGAGAACAAAAACGCCTTCCATCTGGGCCGTCGAGTCAGCACCGTTAAGCCCCCAAAACATGCTCCAGGTCCGGCTCGCTATCTTCCCGGTAGATTTTAAAACGTTGAGTATAGATGAGTTAAAACCCAGGCCGATGGCATTCATCGGCTCGTAACCCTGCTGACCTAGGTCGTTGAGAGGCACACCAAAAACAAAGTTATCGATGGCTGTGGTGGAGTTCGCGCCGGCGGATGAAGTTGAAGATAAATTGTTAACGCCAAGACTAAAGGTATCTTCTGTGAAAGAAACCGATGACCAAGGCGATGCATCCACACTGTATGACCCTGTAGACGGAACTTTGCGTGTGCTTGACCCAATCGTGTTGTAGGCACCTCCGCGGAACGTTGTGCACTCTGCGGTCGTGTAGCCGGTAGCACAGTGGCCGTCTGTACCATAGACAAAGCTGTTGTTGAGCGGCATGTGAGGCAAAAAGGCAAACGACTGTGCTGGAGTGCCGATAGATATTTCAATGCCACGAGCAATATTGTTGTTTGATAATGTCACATTGCCGATGGTGACTGCGAGAGGCTCCGGTGCACATTCGGTGGCGGCAGTGAGCACTGGGACAAGCGCAGCAGCAGCCACAAGAGCCGCTAGAAGTGTGCTCGATAAAGGCATTTTTTTTATTCGGCGACGGTGAGGCAGTTTATGCCCCGTGGCGTTGTGTCTTCGTGCGCGAGAAATGCAGTTTTGAGTGTCTCATTGAATATTATAGTCGTTGCATTGATTGAATTTGAAGTCGTACGGAATATAAACAACTCAGAAAAATGAGAGACATACAGATTAAGATATAACACAGCATGTCATTTCTGACAGGTGTAGGAGGCTCACATTATTATTATTATGACCAGACCAAACACCTGCATAGCGTTGCATCAACTCATACTGTTCTGTTCTGCATCATACATGAATTTGGCCCATTTTGCTGGCATGGTTGATTCCAGGAAAGCCATTAGACGCCGGCTTCAGGCAGAGCCGATCCTTCCCGGAGCCTGACGAAACGCGCGACGTGGGTTTAATGTTGTTGGAAGATGGGTGAGCGCTTAACTTGCCATCACCGCATCCATTCCGATGCTGTATGTCCAGTAGCGGCTGTGGTCAGATACATGTACAGCCAACAGACAACAAAAATTGCGGAGACGGATAAGCATAATGAGTTGGCAGGGATTAACAGCGATTAGTCGAGTTTAGAAGCGGCCCAGGCCGGAAATAAGTACGAAGTACCTTCATCACATGCTACGTGATGAAATATTTGACAAATTATAGAACGTTAACATTAACGGACACATTCTGCAGTGTGTGTTTAAAAGTTCAAGCCTGCCACAATGTCCACGGTGCTAAGCGTTGAAAGAAAACCTTACGTTGGTTAAACCCAATGCCCAGACAATATGCGAGAAGGACGACGTAATCAGATCCAGAAATAAATATTCTAGTTCCCGCCAAAAAGCTTAAATATGGCCAGCAAACTATCAGAATGTCACTGGCAATGCCAGAGAAAGATAAGATGAATTAAAATGAAAAACAGACGGTCAATAAATAAATAATAGAATCTGTGTAATGAATACTTCTCAGCAGTCCTCAAGAGGATCGAGGAGTCAGACGCCAAAGGGCTAGGCGTCTACAACATAGCTCTGATTGGCCATGATCCCACTTTTATAATATTCAGGGGCTTAATGACAGGGCACCCGCCAACCCCCAATGGCCGGCATCAACCAGAAAGGCATACATGATGATCGCTTATTTTATTCGTTATTGTCAGCCGTAGACAGATCATACATAATAATCTCGGGCACTTCGCGCTTCGATTAACTTTGCCCACCATAAGCCCCGTTTCTCATTTTTTTTCCATCGTAGTATGTTTTTCATATCACCCATACCAGTTATAAGTTTGTTTTCTCCGTGGCTTTCTCCTGCTTGGGTCTTTGTTTTTCTTCACCACTTACACGCTAAACCTCGCATCTCCGAGCTATTTTTACATTATTATCACACTATGAATTTGCTTCCTGGCGCCTTTCGGACCTAACGAGGCCCAACCTACATACACCAGACGGCGAATCTGCATCTTGACATTGGTTCTTGCGGCTGATCACATTCTCGCACCCCCCGCGTCTACGCTTACTGTTGCCGCCCGCTGAAATCCTCCGGATCCTTTCGCCGTGCTGGGATAGGAACCTGCAGCTCGACCGACTCCTCACTTTCAATCACATTGATAGCAACAGTTGTGTTTTTCATCAGTTTGCTTGTTCCTTTTTAGTTCATCTTACAACATACTTCTCTCTGGTTGCCTGCGGTTTTATGGTCATACATTCTTAGTCCGAACTAGTCCGGCAAACAAGCAGCAAACAAAGATGCTGCTTCGACCGACGCTCGTCGTCTCCCGGGCTATGCCTGCGGCACTTGTGACTCTGTTCTTGATTTTCAGCCTTACATATCTGTACCACTCTCCAAACGGGCTCGGTAACGGCGCTGATACCATCCGTCAACACCTTCCAGACTTGCCTGTGTGGAAATCCGATGGCAACCCTTCTCATACTGCTGTCTCATCTCCCTCGACTGCCAAATCGCTGTTGGCAGTCACTTTTACAACTATATTTGCAGCAGCAGTTCCAACACCGACGCCTACATCACTACCTATCGAGTACGACAATAGCAACATCGTTTCGGAGTTCTGCGAAAATCGGTTCAACGCAAAGTATCTCGCCAACATTCGGAATGCATCCTACCAGTACTGCGATGCGTCCTCGTCGTCTAGTTTTACATGTTTCCACAGTCACACATCAGATGACTCAAGTAGAGACTCGCTATGTATCACAAAGGGCACCCTTGTCGACATGTCTGTTACCGATGACAAGAAATTCTTAGTCAATTGCAACATCCAGGAGCCATGGCCAGCAGACTTGGAACGCGGTGTCATTCCGTTTGCCAACGTTCGGCAGTATTGGTACGACACAGGCCCGAAGTTTATCATGGACAAGCACTTCAACTTTGTTTCCGAGTCCAAGTTGCACCTGCCAAACCAGCCTGCCGAGAAGGTTAATGCTGGAGAGCAGCCCCGGCTATTCACACTCCTTATTAAGCGTGAGGGCGAAGGCAACCCTTGGCACTGCCTGATGGAGATATGGTCTATGACCATGACTATGGATGTGCTACGCACGTCTATAGACCCTGCCGACCCGGAGAAGAGCCCGTACTTCCGCGTCCCAGAGGATGTTGGTAACATGCAGGTTGTCATTCTCGATGACCGTGCTAACGGTCCTTACTTCGACTTGTGGAAGCTATTTTCTGGCCGCGACCCCATCCGACTGAACCAGATTCGCGGCAATCCAGAAGCGACAAAGTTCTTCAAAAACACAAACCAGCGTCTCATTCTCCCTCTTGCTGGTGCCACGAACCCATCATGGCAGAACGACTGGGAGGCACGCGACTGCACACATTCTGACACACTTCGCGCATTTGTGCGCCGCGTACTCGGTCACTACAACATTAGCACGCCATTTGCGTCAGAAGAGACAAACCAAAAGAAGCGCCAGACAGTCCGCGTCACAGTCATTGACCGCAAAGATGCAAATACTCGGCGCCTGGTCAACCAGCAGGCATTGCTGACCGAGCTGCGCGCCAGGTACCCCGACGTCCAAGTTCAAGAGATCGACTTTGGAGCCATAACCTTTGCAGAGCAGTTGGCCATTGCACAGCAGACGGATGTGTTGGTTGGTGTCCACGGCGCCGGCCTGACGCATACAATGTTCCTCCGCGAGCAATCAGCCGCTGTTGTTGAGATCCAGCCATCGGACATGGGTAATACCTACATGGGCTTCCGCAACATTGCCAACATGCGCGGTATCAGCTACTTCCGGACCGAAGCTACGCCGGCCAGGCAAGAAACGACCAAATCAAGCCCAAGTCCGAGCAAAAGCAAAAGCGAAAGCGAAAGTGAAAGCGAAACCAAAACCAAAGCCAGCACGCGGGACGTCTCGACTCTGTCAAAACGGGCCTCGTGGCACACGGAAAACTTTGAGATTGATACCGAAGTCTTCATTCGGGCCGTCGGTGCTGGCATTCAGGCTGTTTATAACAAGAATATGCACAGCCATGAAATTGTATGATAATTAATTTTTTGCGCTCGGCGTTTGGATTAAACTTGGGTCCGGCATCATCTTTTGCATTTGTCAACCACTTTCTTCATTGCATTTTTGCTTTCGTTTTGCATAGTCGCTTGCATCATATACACATATAGCTTAGCATTTCGGTATTGCCTTCAATTTCATAACTTTCATAACAGTATTGTACATTAATAATTCGTTTGAAAGCTTTTTTATTTATCTACTGTGGCTTTCACACGGCGATTGCTCGATGCAATCCAGAACAAGGCTGCGGTTTTGAAAAGGTGTCGATGACGCAAAGTCCGATTTAGTAGGTCGAGGCCGCACTAATAATCACTAACAACTGGCGGATGGCCCGTCTAAATTAAATGCGGGTCGTCCCAGCATGGCAAGTGGGTCTATTTTGTAATCACGTTCCCAATCGCGCTGACGTCTGCCGTTACAGGCAGGCGCTATCACCCCGTAAGATTACACGTGCGCAGCGCACGACACATCAACTCACGGCCGACAGCCTCCTCAACAAGCCGCGAAGCTGAACTACGATGACAAGTGCGGTTTCTTATTATTTCCCATAGCTTCATTGGACCTATCTAGCACGGATACTTCAACATGGGAAGGGCGGCACGCACATGACCTTACGTGGCCGACAGCTGGATCTCCTCCTCGACGACGACGACGCGACGACGACGGCCCCGAAAGCTACTTCTGTGACAATATACCGGCTTCGTAGGCGTACGCGCCCACACCTACTCAACAATGTCTAATTCTAATTCACAACCATCCTATATCCTTCCTCAGAACCGGAAACTGCGACACCTTCGCGGCATCTACCTGCGCAACCTGACCTTTCCCCAGCCGCGAGGATACAGCGCCGACGATGGGTCGATCAACAAGACGTCAATAGAAAAGAGAGAGCGGGCATTGTCCAACCGAAGCTCAAAGGCGCTCCAGCATGCGCGGTCTAGCGACAATCTCAAAGCCAGTGCATCCGCTACAACGGCATTGTCATCCTCCACAGCCCCTGCTGCAGCCCCCTCGACAAAAGACCACCTACAGGCAACCCGCGGTCGGCGAGTGACCCTCTCTGGCGCAAACTCTCTAGCCCGACAACACATCCTCGAGCAGGCACTAGACAGCAGTACAGCCGATGCTTTCTTCTCGATCCATTGCGAGGGCTGTTCAGATCCCATCTACGTCAGTGAGGTGGAGGAGAAGGCTACCAATTTCAACTTTCGCTTCTTCGACCTTGCAAATCTCGAGCCTTATATCTCGCGGCTGTCACAATTGACGATCAAAATATGGGTGCGACGCTATTTACCAGCTATGTCAGTACCACCAGCTGCATCGTCACCACCAACTGCGACCTGGTCTCTATTACTAGAGGATAACATTGACCTGCGCTTCCTTGGTTGCATAGGGTCTCTTAACAGCATGCACTTCCCACCCAACGCCCTTATTTTTCACCTTGTGGACGGCATCTATATGGCTGGCGTCCGCAGGCCTGCACCTCCTGCAGGCGCCAAAAAGCAAACTGCCGCCGTTCCTACATCATCATACAACTCGCTTATGCGCCTGGCCAACCTGGAAAACTCGGTACAGGACTGTCTAGCGACACAAGACCGCCTCTCTGCACAGATCGACGACCTTCTTGCTAAGGAGCAGCCACCAGCGCTGCCAGAAGCCGAAGCGCTCTGCCATCGCGTCGCTAAGGGCGTTGCGCACCAGCAGCGTTTGGTGGAGGCCGCACGTCAAAGGCGTGACGAGATCACCGCATCTATACAAGCTCGTCGGTCGGCGATCGCTGCCGGACGCGCCCTTCAAGAAAAGGCCTCCGCCGACGTCGAAAACGCAGCCCAAAAACTAGACACGTCGCGTGCCACAGTGGCCAAGACGCAAGACAGTATTCGTGGTCAGCGACGGCGCATCTGCGAAGACCTGATGCGCATATTCAAAATCGTGACAAATGTCTACAACAATGAGCCGCTTGCCTTCCAGATATGCGGCATGCCGCTGCCCAACACCGAGTATGGGTCGTCAGTCATGACGGGGGCACAGGCAACCTTTAGCGGTGCTAGCGGAGAGGACGTACTGTCGGCCGCCCTCGGGTACGTGGCTTTGCTGGCTAATGCGCTGCAGAACTACCTCAGCGTCGCCATGCCGTACCGCGCTACAGCGTACGGCTCACGGTCTGTCGTGCGTGACGATATTAGCAAGATCCCCGACCAACAGCGCGAGTTTCCGCTATACATGCCCCGGGGCGGACTCAACTCCCAATATCGGTTCGACTATGCGTGGTTTCTCATGAACAAAAACATCGAGACCCTGTGTATTGCACAAGGACTGCGCGTGGTGGATATCCGGCACACTCTGCCGAACTTAAAATATCTACTGTACGTGTGCAGTGCGGGAACAGAAGAGCTTCCAGAACGGAAGAGGGGCGGCGTGCGAGGCCTATGGTTGGGTCACATCCAGCGGCATAGCACAGCATCGACTCTGAGTACATTCACGACCGGCGACGATGATACCAGCCACGCCCCTGCTAAAGATAGCGGCATTAATGCCACAGTTGCAACTTCGGGCAGCAGTCCGACGAACGATGTCCGCAGAGGCAGCATGGAAACTAGTTTTACGTTTCCTGCCAATGGCCAGACGCAATCACCATCACTGCTGTCACAACAACGTGCGGCGAGTCTTGCTATGCCACCGCCAAAGAGGCCGTCTGACATCGGATTGTCGCAGCCAGCAATCAATCTTCCATTTGCCGAGGGTGCCGGTACCTGGACATTAAGGACCAAGGGCATGAGGGAACATATTGATAGATGAGACACAGTTCTAGCGGATACACGTATATAATTTAGCCCTTTCACAATAATGATAATCAGCCATTCAAAGACGCATACAGTAAATGATCAATGTGGATAGTATTGATAAGAGAAAAAATGATGTTGTAGACGATAACAGCCCGATAGAGATAAGAACATAAAAAGGTATGCATGCAATCATTACATAAACATGTCCACATCATGCCACAGCCATAGCCATAGCAGCATCGTAGGCCGAGACAGAGCCAGCCTCGGCGACTGGTCGGTTGGGGTCCAGTCCGCGCCCTCGGGCGGCTTCCTTATTGGCAGCGGCTGTGTTCTCCTCGTTGTCGGCCGTAGCAGTCCAGCCGTTGTGTGGCCCCCAGGCGATGCGTTTATTGTGAGCTTCCGCCGCGTCGAGCAGCTCAACCACGATAGGGGACGCCTTGCGTACACTCTCGTATCCATCAAACTCAATTACCTCAATACTGGGAATGTCACGCAGGATATCCTCCAGCAGTTGCCGTGAAAATGTCTCGTAGAAACCCTGCTTGCGGAACCCGTCGAGCCAGCTGACACTGGGGTCGATCTGCACAAAGACGTTGAGCCGTCGCACGTTGACGCACTCGGGTAGCGACAATTTTTTCGAGACCACCCAGCACTTGGGCGGCTTGTTGAAGCCGGGGCCGAGACGTAACTCCAGGGTAGTCATGGCGGCGCGCTGATGCTTCTTGAGACGCGCGAGCAATGGGCGGCGTGTCTTGAAGAAGCGGCCCGGCGATGTGGGGAAAATGCGGAACGTATATGTGCTGTAGTAAAAGTATGATGCCTCCTGGTAGATGGTGCGGCACGTGCGCAAAATAAATAGCTTGCGGTACACCCGGCGGTAGTTTTCTGGGCACAAGTCGGCGACGCGGTCGGCGCCTTCGAAGTGGTATGCATACACCTTGACTCGCAGCTCAGACGGCAGCTTCATGAATGGAAATGGCTTTGGGGGTTCTTCATCCTCTCCCTTGCCAACTTCCACAAGCTGACCATCAACCAGCTTCATTATTGGTGCTGCCGGTACCAGTGTGGCGGGGTCCACGCCCGACAAGGCTGCCTCTGCGGCGGCTTCAGCCTCGGCCATGGTATTGTGTGAGGTCGTTCCAAAAGCAGTGGTGACCTTGAATGGCACTCTATACGGTGTCGGTGCGCCCGCAGATGTAGATGCAGACGAGTCGTTGAGGCTCAGCTTGTGGATGGGTATTGTACTAACATCGAACTTGGCCGGCTGGTCGTCCTCGTCCTCGGAGACATAGGCCGATGCATATGCCGAGGTGGATGGGGTATTCTGGCTTGGGGTGTTACGGCTAGATGTATTTAAGGTGGAAGAGCTGGGTGTCGGCACCGTGGGCGTGGATGCCACAGGTGCCACAGGCCGTGATAGGCGCGGCCGGACAACCTTTGCTTTCTTTGCCATGGCGATTATCCGGGGTTTGAATGGGGTGTGCTTTAGCCGGCAAGTCGAAACTGATGAGGTAGTCAATGGAGAAAGCGAGAAACAACAATATAGTGCTAAGATCTAGATGACGGCCAGTGTAGATATGGACCTCAGTCTTGCTTTGGGCGGAATCGAGGATAGTATGTGCTTTTGTAACTTGAGAGTGGCCCCATCGTGAGTTGTGGTGACAATGCGACGAATCCGCGGCCACTCTCTAAACCTTCGCATGCGCACCGGCCATTGTATATGGTGAGAGGTGATGTATGAAATGGGCGAGGTAAAGGCATGCGTCGTGATGTTCTTGGAATGAAGAATGACGCACGAAAGAGGAGAAGATCTGGTAGCGGCAAAACGGATTAATCAGCAAGGCTAGTGGCGCGATAAGAAGTGGCGGAGAGATGACGGGATGGCACAGATCAGGGGCAGGCAGGCGCTATCGAGCGCTACTTCCCCGCCACTGAACCAGCGACCCTTGTTTCCTTATTCCCAGTTTTAGCGGCACAGCACTTAAGTACTGTGACAGAGTAATACATTCTACATCGACACATTGGCCCATAATATTATCCATTTTCTATGTACATAAAACTCCATCCCCAACCCCTGTTACAGCCATATACAGACATAATTGTGCCTCCCCTCGGCCGGCTGGGTTTACATTCAAGCCGCATTGGCCGCAGCAGCAGCAGCAGCCGCTCCGTTGGTGGCCGACGTAGCCAGAGCCAGGACGTTGGGCTGGCCCAGCTTGTTCTGGGGAAAGCGGCTGTTAAAGCCAATGATGTCGCGGGCTGTCTCAAAGGTGCTAAGCGACACAGTCTGCTTCTGGGTGGAAACGAACCAGCTGACGCCCTCGGAACAAGGGGGCGTAGTCAGAGAGCCTTGGTAAGTCTGAAGCGAAGCAGCCTTGATGCTGTCAGCAAGACCAGACATGACCAGAGGACCGATCTTGGCCTTGGTGCCGGGAGTGGCGACCTGGCCAGCGGAAGCCCAGACGGTGTTGATCAGAGTTGATCCGCCAGTCTCGACGCCAACAGCACCTGCAGCGCCAGTGGCAGCACCCGCGGCACCCTCGGTGGCAGCAGCGCCGTTGGTCGACTCGATCTTCTCGCCAGTGGAGCCGCCTGTCGAGCCGCCAGTAGTGGCGCCGGAAGCAGCACCACCAAGAAGTTGCAGCAGGGTATCGAGGACGCTCTGGCTAGTAGACGAAGTGGCAGGCGTCTCAGTGCCAGCCTCAGCCCCGAGGCGGACAACCTGGACTTGGCGCTTAGACAGAACGTCGCGAGCATGGCGGCGCCTAGTGGCCGCCGTGGCGTTACCAGCAGCGGGATTGACATTGGCGCCGTTTGCAGTGTCGAGGTAGTTGCCGAGAACCGCAATTTTGCCGTCAGCCGACTCGAAAACCATGTGCATTTCCACTATTGTGTTAGTCGCGACATATTGACTAATGTTTAGGTAGGATTAAAACATACTAGCGAAGGATCTGCCGGCATCAAGGTGTTCACTGGGAAGGTGGAAATGGAACTGCTTCATATTGAAGACGGTACCAGCCGACGTCATGGTTGCATTGGTGCCTTCGGGGATAACAACCTCAACGGTTGTTCCGAGGTTCTCGATCTCAGTCTCTTCGATGTCGGGGATGTTAAGAGACACATCGGCAGCGGAGACCAGAGTGAACTGGTCCTCTGTCATATCGATGGGGCTCTGGTTCTGGCCGGTGGCACATGCTGTGTTGGCGGCAGGATCGAGGGACAGCCAGTTAAGAGGGCTCTACTGCTGTTAATATTTGTCATGAAGTCATGCAAACCCCCATCGGACGGATACTTACGATGGCACCAGTGTAGCCAAATGTGTTGACCTTGACGGTATCGCCCTCCTCTGCACGGGCATGCAGATGTGTGCCGTAGGCGCAGGAGGCATATGCACGCTCAGCAGCGAAGCTGGCGATGAGAAGGAGGTAGGTGTTGATATGCATCATCGTGATAGCCGGAAAACGAATGAATTATAGGAAATAACGGACAGTACTTAAAGGAATGGAGAGAGATAAAAAACGTAAATAACTGGTAAAATGCACGTCCAGCGTGAGAAGAATCGAAAACGAAAGAAACAACGAGAGAAACAGAGAGAAACAAAAACCGGTCTAGCTGGTAGAGAAGAAGGATGCTTCTCACATTCCGAAAAACATACGATGCGTCAAGATACTTATACAAGAGACAATACACATTTGGCACGGTATTCTCTGCCTTTGCCTTGACATTGCCACTACCTCTTCCACTGCCAGCACCAATATGAACAAGTTCAATAAAGGGGCTCTGCATCTACAGTAAGATCCAAAGGGGCTCTTAGCCAAGCGCCGAGAAAATTGAAAGGTCAGGGCCACAGATCAGTGGTAGCCAAGAGGTATCGATGATATGTAAAGGCAAAAGCCAAAATTTACGTTAATGCAGAACACACAACATCAACGTCTGCAGTCAGACGTATTTTCAGTCATCGGAGGAAGTGCTCATACTTACTGAGTAGAAACGCTCATGACAGCCAAGGCACGGGGCTCTTTACTCCACGTTGCTTCAATTTGCGTAGTCTGGCTTGGCTTGCTTGGCCTGGGACGATTTGGCCATGGTGGTCCAGGCCCTGCGTCAGTCGAGTCGTCTTTTAGCAACATTGCAGTCGTTGTGAAGAAAGTCGAAATGGGTTTTTTATTGCGGTTTTTACTGAGCGAAGAATGAATATACAAGTCAGAAGTTGCAGCCTCGTCAATGAATTCATATGTTTGTTTTGCGATTATTGATAAACACATCTAAACAAAACAACCAATAGGCACTAGCATAGTCGGTCTTCGTGGTAGCCGGTGAGGAGGTGGAGACCCTCCCCCATGTGGGAGCATTGAAGGTCTTGGTTCATCCTAAGTCAACAGAAATGGGCTGATTCTGGGTTCTCCAGTACACTACGCGACCAATTTAGAAACGCCTGACACTCAAAGGGTTAACCCCGTTCACAGCAACACAGCAACAGCGCAACTATAATTATGGTCGTGTTTCAATATTCTCGATATAGAAAGTGGCAAAACGACTCTACAGCGCCTCCACGACCTATGGCTTGCGTCTGTGGCGGCCACCACCTCTTGACATGCTATGCGCCCAGCCTCCAAGACAAACCTGTTATATGCAAGGATGCATAACGGGGTACGGGGTCTGTTTACTATGTAGATAATGTTGATGAAAATAATTCAAGGGATTTTACTGTAGAAGAGTCGCGGCAACGAGAGAAGCAATCCAAGGGTCCTAGTGGCATGCTTGTGTTGCCGCCGAGAGTCTTCGTCGCCATCGTCCACGGCTTATGAGCCTTTAAAACACAGGCTAAACAAAGCTAAGGAGTGTGAGCTCGATATCGGAGATTAAGATCTTGCACTACGGCAGACTATTATTCTTGGGGGTGTTTGGCAGTATTGTTGTAGTGCTGCCGCATACCTACGAGTAGATGCTGCTAATAAAGATCCAGAGTGGTAGCTTGCTGGCTGGCTTCTCTCTATGCCAGAACTGGATTCGGTCAACTATATCGCCACCGACTCTGTTAGAAGAATTGCTATTATAGCAGGGCTCAGCAGTCAATACGATGTCTCGATGGTATTGAGATAAGAAGTAATAAAACGCATTAGCCTCTCTTGGTGATACTGTTCTGATATAGCGGAAAGATCTAATATAAGCAGCCATATAGATGCCGAGATTTGCTGCCCTGATTTGGCTTAGTTGTAACTATCTGAATCATATTAGTTGCAGAAGCCAAGAGAGGCAGTTTCCAATGATGAGTCAACCATCGCCGCTCTGGATGACAGTCTGACACAATGCCTACAGAATACGGTCTGCCCGTCGGCTTGGCTGCGTGGGTGACATATATATATACGATGTATACGCGTCCACGAAGGTATGAAACTTGACAACAGTAGCGATGTTCTTAACATGCTTTCGTCAAACGTTCACCCTCAATACTTGAATAATCTTGGCAGAGATACCGTCTGCTCTCAGATCTTTATGCCAGTCTCCTGAGAGTTCATGATACCGGATGCAGGATGGTTTCTGTTCGAGGCGGTCAACGACTCTCACGGGACAGTATTTCAGCAAGCCATCTCTCTTTCCTTTCATTTATTTATTTTTCCATCATGACAAGGTTGGTCCAGATATCGTTTTATATTCAGTATTAGTAAAACCATTGTCAATAATTCACGGTCTGCATTCAGCGACCAATATCAACCTGCCATCGAGACCTTAGAAGGCCTGACTCGAATCGGCGCTATGAAAAAAAATGCCACAAAAAACCGGGAGCTGGCCTACGAAGTGGTGTTGACGATGCTATCACAGAAGCATCTTGCAAATATAGTTTACCGGTGTTACGACTAACACGGGGCGCCAAGTAAGGGTTCTCGTGGTATGAAACGCGAAAAGAAAAGAAATTATTAGTAAGCATCGTTTTCGCGGCAAACCCAAGGGCATGGAAAGTGGTGTTAGGGCTCCACTCTGGATTTTTGGTCGGTGGTTCGATGCCTCGACGTCAGTGCTCAACCTCGCGTCTCCTTGCACGTGGCCTGCAGTCATTGTATGTTTCATCATAAGCTTAAATCGTGATGATCTTTGTGTTTTTCAGTGGCTATGTCGACTTTAGCTAGAATATTGGCATCACATGTATTTTGATGAGTGCCAGTTTAAACGTATATATTTAGATTCACACTAATTTGATGTTGATGATTTTGTTTATAACTTGTCAACGTATTTCTGGTGCATCTTCACTATTTTGTTCATTTTTAAACAAACATTATAAAATTTACATATGTATGATTTATTTTTTGAAAGAAATAATGTCAAAATAAACGCACGTTTCAACACGACAGAACAAAATCAGATAAAATATGTAACGACAAAAGAGAACCCATAGACGAAATGATAACAGAGCTGCTTTAAGAAACATTGTGGCGAAAGCCCATGCCAAAAGAAGTTTATGCCAAAGTAGAGTACGCCGAGTGCATCTAAAGAACAACATATACAGCACGATCCAAAAGAATTACACCTGTCATAAAGTTAGAAACCTCTCTATCAAAGCCCTAAACTTCACAATGCCACTCTCTGGTTTCAGTCCATAAAAATGCCCACATAATAGAACGGGTATCGTCAATGCCAGATGTAGTGTTACAATATGTGTCAGCGGCCAACTTTGGTGGGGAAGTTAGTGCTACTAATTTATCGAAGGATGCAAAGGAGCAATGGCAAGCTACGATCCGCGAAACATAACAACACTTCACAAATCTAGACACTGATCGCACACTATATCATAATATGTTAGTAGGAGAAAATGAGCAGTTGGAGTACAGAACATTATTGGTTGCCGATGCTCGTAAACACACTAATGCGGCTGATACCCCAAACATACCCCAAATTGCGTTGATGGATGCAGTCTGACAATCTCAGTCTCCATACACTTGAGATGCTGTGCTCCTCAACGGTAAATGTGACATTGGCGCAAGTGGGCATAAGTCTCACTGATCAGACTGCCGGCTACGATGCAGATCTGCGACGTCTTCTCATGAGTCGACGTGACCTCATGTATCGAAAAGTTTCGTATGGGTGACACTTGGTATATCTTAGTTCATATAGGTTGGCGAGTTCGTGTCGGCCATATTGTACGATGTCCTAACTTTTGTCGTCGTGTAGATGCTTTGTATGTAATATGACCGGCTGCGCCATCGCCGTGAACTAAAGCCCTCACGGCCAACCTCTTGGCTGTCTAGGTGAATCGAGCAGATTCAACTGACGACACAGATTCCATAGGACGGTGGTGCTTGCAAAAACAAAATGTCTTTTCGAACACAGTCCAGTTCAACCCTATTAAGCGTCTGAGAGGAATAACGTTTCGGGACAGGCGGACCGCCTAGAACCGCGCTCCGAAGACGAAGCGCCGAGTTGGCGTGAGATAGTTTCACACTGGCTTCCGAGACCATGGCCGAGATTCATCAATGAAGCTATCATCAACCTCGTCCGAGCATACAAACTACTGGGAAATAGTCACGATGCCGGGCTTGACTCGGCGAGGATTTTCTGTGTACAGTCTTAACCACAGTTCTCCATCTATAATGAACTCTATGGCAGCCTCTAAACAGATATATTACAGGGTCTTTGACGAATAGCATAACATTTACGTAACCTTTACCTTCCGCAGTTTTCATTACAGCCCGGCTTTTGTGTGTCTGATTTCTTTCACCGTGTGCGTTTCTTGATAGCAGAGTTCTATGCATCATCACACAGCCCGCTTACAGTTGGCCCTACTTAGCAGTCCCTCTCCTACCGGTTATTTGATAGTCTCTTACATAATCTCTCCCGCGGCATGTCTTCGTCTAACCTGTTGTTATCTTGATGTCCCTTACACAGTTGTTCTTATTTAACCTATGGTTGTCACTGCCCAGTTTCCATTACAACTCCTCCCAACCATACTTCGATACAGTAGTTTCTTGCCGCAACTGCAATCCACGTGACCTACTCTGGAGTCTCAACGACGTTCACAGTGAACACGACTGGGATGCATTTGATGTTAGTTTCGGCGTCTTTTAATGTGCCCAGCGTCGTGTGATTCATTCAATTTGCTCTTTACTCCGCACAGAACATCGGAGCCGTTAGCTAAAAAAAATCGTGAGGAGGCGGGTGACAGACCACATCCCGCATGTGGTTGATCTTCGGTAGAACCATAGAATCCCCGCAATACGAAAAAGGTCTTCATGCAAAGACAGCAGAGACCCAAGCATCGCATATCATCAGAGAAAAATCATACGAAGTATGTCATCTATTACAGGCTAATGAGCTAATGACACTGAACCCCACACGCAAGTCGGGATATTCTGCGGTGACGATTTGAATACAGAACTCAAGAGAACAGAGCATTGGAGGTAGTCGGAGTCACCACAATGGGCAATAGCCGAGTTTTACGGAATTTAGGGTTTTTAGGAATAGTTCGGCAAAAGAAAGGATATAAGTACGAAGTAACGATGAAACAATCGAAATGAATTAAAAGCAGTGGCGTCGGCCAATTATGTCTTGGACAGCCGGACGCCACAGACTTGGTAGAGCTTGTGTTTATCTATATTTATCAAATGACTTCAATTTCTTGTGCTGTATATAGTTGCGTGTCTTTTGAAAACAACAATCGCGTTCACTCACGTCTTTTTTTGCGTTTCGGAACAAGATACATGTGCCGGTATTCCTTACCCGTACCCCTCATCACTATATATCCGTCGTACTATGCGACGTCTTTTTTGTTTTTGATAGAACTACCATTTTTTAGATTGCCTGCCGAAGCTCAGGGCCAAGATATCTCCAAGAAACGGGCTACGATATACACAGGTACGCTGTAGACTAGTATTAAATACCCCGGTCAAGCATTTCTACCAAGATAATCCAAAGTCAAGATAAATGAACAATCCGGCACGGATAACTTCTATCGCATATTGCTGGTTACATGCACATGCTACATGGTATAGATCGGGCACAAATCGTTGTTGATCGGACGGCATTAGTATCGGATATGTGCGCGAGCCATTCCTACTCGGTCTAGTGGCGCATGGATTCCGGGCCGATTGCGTACCACAAAAGCACATGGTGTCGGTCAGGCATACCTAATCCGTAGACCTAATGTACTATCTCATACTAAAATGGAGTAAAACGACGAACAATCTTGCTGGGGACCAATTTCCATGGGGTACGCTCCACATAAACCCCATGGCATGAACCCCATGGGGCCGGCAACTCACGAGGCAAACATACAAGTAAACATTAGGTGAGTAATCTCTTTCATCAAAGAAAATGAAGAGGAAAAATATCGAAAACAGAGGGAGGGCTAGGAATTTAGTCGAAATAGGCCTTGGGTTTTCATTTGAGAAGAGGAAAAAGTAAAAAGGGGAAACAAGAAGAAGAAAGGAGTTGGAGAAACGGGACAATGAAGTTGGGGTAAAGAGACAAAGGATGGATCGTTTCTCATTCTTTGCTTCTCATTCAAAAAGATTAAGGGTTTGAAGTAAAGGTGAGAACGAGCGTACAGATGAATACCGATTGCAGATTCGAGAGGATGGTTCCGACTGTGGCAAAGAGTTGACCCTGGGCGTCTGCTGATTCTCTTGGAATAGAGGGGAGAGTAGTATTATACATGGCAATCGACGAAATTGTGGGACGTCAACCTCCAAGGTCCGGGCCACTCTTCGACCTGTACTCTGTTTACCGTACTTTGTACAGCCTGTCACGCCTTGCCCGGCTTCTTGACTACGCAAGCTACAAGCTTCGTTACGACCGGCCATTGACCGTTGACTGTTGAATTATCAATCAATACAAAATACACTAAAAACATCATTATTGCCAAAAGCTAGGAAAAGGACCGAATCATGGAAGCACCCACGTCTGGGCGACATGTAGATGCCAATAGCTGTGGAGATAATTCTCTTTTTTCTTTAGACTTATGGTGCAGAGTAGAGAAAGAGACAAACATAGGCCCAAAGAAAACTATGGTTTCCGGGGTCATGGGACCGGGGAAATGTATTAACATTGACATCTTTTCGTCAACAGCACAGACAACCGCGCTTTTGTCCATTAACACCCATTGACGTCCATTGACACCATGAGGCGAACCGACTTCCGTGCGTGTTGATCCGAGTACATAACTGCATGATGCCTCCCACATGGCAGAACCCAAACTCTCGAGAAGATCAGCGCAAAAGACAACTTCGTTTCGGCTCTACTACCAGTCAAAATGCACGGCAACAAGATCTACACCAGCCTGGCTGTCCTGGCCGCCGCCAGCTCTGGCATTGCCCAGGATGTCATCGTGGACGACACATACTTCTACGGAGAGTCGCCCGCCGTCTACCCTTCGCGTAAGTACTCTTTTATCTTTGCGATTTGAGTAACTACTAACATAACAGCTGAGGCATCTGGCAGTGGTGAATGGGCCTCGGCCCACGCAAAGGCCAAGGAGCTCGTCTCCCTCATGACGATCGAGGAGAAGGTCAACCTGACCGGTGGCATCACTACCACCACAGGATGCTCTGGCCAAATTCCCCCGATTCCCCGTCTGGGTTTCCCTGGTCTGTGTGTCACTGACGCTGGCAACGGCGTCCGCAACACAGACTTTGTCAACTCGTGGCCCAGCGGTCTTCACGTGGGAGCCTCCTGGAACAAGGAGCTTGCATGGAAGAGAGCTGCCGCCATTGGCAAGGAGGCTGTCAAGAAGGGCGTGAACACCCTTTTGGGCCCCGTCGTTGGCCCCGCGTTCCGTCTTCCTCTGGGCGGTCGCAACTGGGAAGGCTTTGCTGCCGACCCCTATCTGGCCGGTGCTCTCGTCCACAAGACCATTGATGGTCTCCAGGACAAGGGTGTTATGGCCTGTGTCAAGCACCTGGTCGGTAACGAGCAGGAGACTCACCGTATCTCTGACGGAAACATCTCGGCCGCGTCTTCCAACATTGACGACGCCACCATGCACGAGTTCTACATGTGGCCTTTCCAGGACGCTATCCACGCCGGTGCTGCCAGTGTAATGTGCTCGTACAACCGTCTCAACAACTCGCACGCGTGCCAGAACAGCAAGGTCCTCAACGGCCTGCTCAAGGAGGAGCTTGGCTTCCAGGGTTTCGTCATGTCTGACTGGTATGCCCTGTCTGCTGGCTACGTCGCTGCCGATGCCGGCCTTGATATGGTCATGCCCAGTGGTGATGGCTACTGGGGCGACAACCTCACTCTGTCCGTGACCAACGGCTCCATCTCCGAGTCCAGAGTCGACGACATGGCTACCAGGTATGTTACTTTACTGGCTGCATAAATAATCTGTATACTTACGAATATTCTAGAATCATCTCTTCTTGGTACCTTCTGGACCAGAACACTACCATCCCCTCCCCTGGCGCTGGTATGCCCACTGATCTCTCTCTTCCCCACGACATTGTCGATGCGCGCGACCCCGCCGACAAGCCTTTCCTCCTGCAAGGTGCCGTTGAGGGTCACGTCCTGGTTAAGAACTCCGGCATCCTCCCCCTGAAGAGCCCCAAGCTGCTCTACCTTGCTGGCTACTCCGCAACCGACCCTGCCCAGACTTCGCCCGCTATTGACAACAATGGCTTCACGCTTGGTTGGTTCTCGTCCGAAGAGATGTACACCGACTTCGCCACCTCTTTCACCGGCAAGATCAACATCCCCGGCCCGGCTATTGCCATCAACGGCACCATTTACTCTGGTGGTGGTTCCGGCGCAGGCACCCCCGGCATTGCCTCGTCGCCTTACACTGCATTGGTCAACCGCGCCATGGAGGACGGCACCCAGCTGTACTGGGACTTCACCTCGTCCGAGCCTGTTGCCGACTCCTCTGCCGATGCCTGCCTTGTCTTCGGAAACGCCTGGGCTACTGAGTCCGTCGATCGCCCCAACGTTCGCGACGAGTACACCGACAACATGATCGAGGCTGTTGCCAGCAACTGCGCTAACACCATTGTCGTCCTGCACAACGCTGGCCCTCGCATTGTCGACACTTGGATCGAGCACCCCAACATCTCCGCTGTCATCTTTGCTCACCTGCCCGGCCAGGATAGCGGCCGCGCCCTCGTGTCTCTGCTGTACGGCGACGAGAACTTCTCTGGCCGCCTGCCCTACACCGTGCCCAAGAACGAGTCCGACTACGAGGGTCTCTATGGCCCCACCTACCCTGAGGGCGAGTTCGCCTACTTCCCCCAGATCAACTTCACCGAGGGTGTCCTCATCGACTACCGCCGCTTTGATGCCTTTGGCATTGAGCCCCGCTATGAGTTTGGTTACGGTCTGAGCTACACCACCTTCAACTACAGCAACATCAAGATTACCCGCAAGCCCAGCACGCGGATCAGCACTTACCCCATTGGTGCTGTTGTCGAGGGTGGCCAGACTGATCTTTGGGACGTTGTCGCAACTGTGTCTGTCGAGGTTTCCAACACCGGCTCTGTGGATGGCCAGGAGGTGGCACAGCTGTACGCAGCGATCCCCGGTGCTCCCGCGCGCCAGCTGCGTGGTTTCGAGAAGGTTGCCATCAAGTCGAGCGGCAGCACGACTGTCACCTTTGAGCTGACACGCCGTGACCTCAGCGTCTGGGACACCCTTGCCCAGAAGTGGAAGCTGCAGCAGGGCAGCTACACCTTCTACGTCGGTGCCAGCAGCCGCAACCTGCCTCTGCAGGGATCGCTGACCATTGCCGGCAACAACTGCACTGTGCAGGCCCGGTAATTTTCTATTTGTTAATAATCAGTACTCGCTAATCTGTAATTCATTAATAATTTAAAACATTTCAAATGTCTGCCTTGACCCCTCTGCCTCGTAGTTGGGTAACATTGTCGCATAACATGGGGCTTCAAGGATTACAGCTCGTTCCGACGGTAGATGGCTGACCAATACATCTCTGATGGCTATTGATTAGCCTTGTCGGCATGATTGTGTTTCGATAATCCCACGCAAAGAGATTCAGACCAGATACATGTGATCGCCATGCGTTCTATGACTGGGATAACTTCCACACCGGGATGGAACATCGCATTCTTCTAGGAAAATCACACGAGCTAGTCCAAGAAGAAGGGTTTATTATGCAGTCTCGAACAAGGAGAAAGATATATGCCGTCGAAGCACAGACAGGGTCCCTGGTTTACGATCTCGGGATTGGCAGATAGATCGCCAGAATTAAATGCGAGAAGCCAGTCGCGCATAACGAAAACGAGTCGCCAATGTAGACAAAGGAGACACAAAAACCAAAAGAGCCTACAGAAACTAGGTGTGCCTAGGAATATCTCTATCATATCATGGTAATCTCCAAACGCGTTTCATAATTTCTCATACATCCTGCTTTTTAAGCTTTCCCCGCGTCCCGTACGGAGCAATCGAGGTGGTAGCGCAGGTGGGACGCAACCATACCATACCTTATCTAGCACTCTCCAGCACATCTGCAAAGCGGCGCAGACGATAAAGCTTATTTGAACCAGATCCCGCTGAGGTCTTGGCAAAGTGCAAACAGTTTCAATTATTTTTCCACCTGCTGGTGTAGGCAGCAACCCAAGTAACATCCAAGCAGTCGAGGCAGTAGCCACGGCATGCCCGTTGATTGCTTCACGATAGATGCGAGACCGAAGATATGCGACAGATGCAACAGAGCAGAAAAACGAAGCTGTTCAGATTTCATCGTCGGAGAGTATGCAAAACCCGAGATCAAGCCCTGCTCCGATGAGCCGTGAGCTTGTCTATAAAGGAGAGTGCCTCGCTGCTCGAAAGAGAAGAGAATGACAGCGTCAATCAGCAACAAACTCGCCATCTACTACATTTCCTACTACACTCTTCACATATATTTTACTCTACTCCTTTAGTCGACAATTTAATTTTACCTCCCAAATTCTTCAAAATGCAGCAGGCTCTGTTCATCATTTCCGCCCTGGGTCTTCCCCTCCTGGCCTCTGCTGGTGTCATCTCTAACAAGGCCAACATCATCGTGAAGAGAGACAACCCTCTGACGGTCCAGACGTTCAAGACAAATGGGAAGCCCACTGGAACAGCCGCCAATGTCGACGACGCCGTTGCTGGCTCGGTTGGCACAGTCGTTCTGGACTGCGGCACCATTACTGCCACGGTCGTCGAGGCAAAGCCCGTGACGTGCAACTTTTTGCTGCCGGCCACGATGCCTTCGGGCACATTTACGGGCACCCCAGGTGCCGGATTCTACAGCATCTCCGTACCTGGCAGCTGCGCCGGTATCGTGGAGGAGGTTGGCGTTTTTATTGAGGCAACGGGAGCTGGCGACATTGGCGAGAGCCCCAACCTGGACAGATGTGTTGGTGGCACCAATGGCCACGACAACATCAACCTGTGCGTTAGCGGCACCACCCTTGTCGACTGTTGATCAGCCCGACTTGCCTCCCGGCTGTTGATCGGCTCGGTGTATCTGCAAACTGTTGATCGGTTGGATAGATAATGCAATAATTGAGAATAAAGTAAAACATAAAACAAAACGTGTCTGCCATAAACATGATGCTGTGATTATGAACTTTATCATTCAGAACCTTCCACCGGGGGTTGCTTCGCGGAAACATCTTGCCCTGTTGGAGGAACCACGCAAAACCTAGTCTCAACTACGTATTGGCAGCTTCCCCAGCCCATCTCGGCCGCAGCTCTGCCATTTTGCCTACATAAACACGGCCAAGCTGTGTCAGCTTATACCGCATGAGATGTTCCTAGTACACACTGGGTTTTCCTGCATTGTTCAGAGTTTTGTTAAGGCCACTATCACCATTTGGGCCTGTGTCATCGCGTCTCTGTGAGTGTCTCAATGTAGCCAGTCTCCCGGTCCCAACTGATTAAGAAAGCAGGCATGCCCGTGGCAATGCACAGAGGCTGCATCGCGGCGTGTCCCCATGCAAGAATAGCCGAAAGCTTACACGAAGCGCTATCATCACCGGTATTGATGGCTCGGATAAGGATGGTTAAAATAAAAAAATCCAGGGTGATATAAACCCGTCCGTTGGGGTGAGCTTCGCACGACTGGAAACAATTTATGGGGTAGATTCACAATGACTCGACCTAGCTAATGCTGCGTTTTGTATCCTCGCAGTGAATCTCTTTGTCCTCGCTGAGCTTTTTTTGCTATTTAAGTGCGATACGGTGTTATGTTCTACAAGGCGTATTGGCGTGAGCTTGGTCTGCAGTCAGGCATGGTCGAAGCAAATGGGCCGTTTGCTGTGCTTATATCATCACTCAGATCATCGTTGCTTGTCTGGAAAATAGGGCTGCCCCGGAAGTACCGTTGACAGCGGCAGGTTCCTCGAGTGCTCCAATACCCCGGAACGTTCGTAACTTGCCCAGGAAAGCCGACTTTGACAGTGAGCCACTTGTTCGACAATGGCCGTCTTGTCCATCACGGACATTTTCCTCCAGCGCTTAAAGGCCGACACGCCTTGGACTGTTTACCTGGATATAGTCTCGTCCAATGGAGCTCTCCTTTTGCAGCACATTGTCGTAATCCAGTCATCGAAAGCCAATATGTCTGTGGCAGTACATATCCAGCACAGCGTGGCTATCTCTCTGGCGCTCATACCTTTGAGTCGACTGGCAGGCAGCTAAAACTCCGGCCGTGGTGCTCTCATGATCGCGGCTGGTCCATCACGAGATCGACGACTATGGCCAAATCTCCGAGTAATTTTGTATGTGCGGCGGTAGACAGCTCACATTAATTCACGTTCTGACGGCAGGTGCATCTCTATTGTTGATGAACTATGAAAAGATATGAGAATGAAGACGATGGTTAAGGTGCGTCTGGAGCCCTATTTGGAACACTCTACTCCATACGGATTCAGCTATGCCGTTATTTGATGAATGCTATTATACCTCGCGGGGCAGTGCCTATCAAGGCTATATCAATACCGCCAGCCTGGCGAGACCAAATACAATAAATACCCAAGACTCGGCAGCCAGCCGAAAATCAGCCAGCAAAGGATGCCGTCTCTTAGATAATGGCTCAGATAACAATAGTGAGTCTTGGCTGCCAAGATGCTACAATCTGAAATCCGGGGAAACTGTAACACAACAAACTTGGCATGGGAACGGTGTTGGCGATAAAAGCGTCAATAATTGACCAAAATAAAAGTTGCAGACTTCATCTTAGCTTCCTTGGTCATTTTGATATGCGATTATGTTTGATATGCACGGAATAATATGAATGCTCTGAGAAGACGTCATTGCATGCTGGCATGGGTAAGGAACAGATGGGTCGAAGAGAAGGCACAGAAGGAACAGAAGGACGAGAAAGGAAGATCTTCGGCGGCTTCCCGCTGTGACAACTGGAATAACAGCGATCGAGGGTGAGAATAGCAGCAAGGAGGGAGTTTGTCAGTAAAGAGGAGTGAACCTAGGAGGTCTGCTGGGATTGATGGGCCACAGGGCGCATGTCCTTATTTCCATTTTCCTGTTATAAATGGGCCCAACCAAGAAACAGACAGGTAGTCTGGCAGTCAACAGCGATCATTTGTGTTCTTGCGTTTGTATTTTCAGCGATGCTTGTTGTTAGTTGTTTCATGATTTTCATCTTTTTGTTTAGTTCCAGGAACAAGTTTGATTTCTGGCATTTTAGACGCCCAGTCAGCCATCAATGTTCTGTAATACTTCATACAGAGTCTTTCGTCCAAGTTGTCTAAAAGACAACTGTACCTGCCAAGACTCGGACCCATCTAACTTCTCCGTAAAAGCTTCGATAGTACCTCTACATATTCATGTCTCTGGTCTACTTTTCATAGTCAGTCGGCTGGCTGTCTTAACCCCTTGATGGGTAAGACATAATCGCGTCGCGTTCTTTCAGCAACAAAAATATGCCAGTTGAGTGCTAAAAATGAAAGAATAAGGGGTATCCAGGTAAAGAATGCCATCTAAACAGTCATTTTAACAAGCATTTCTTGAAGAGTCCTACAGTCATGCGCGTCATGACAAGAGATGCTCGAGATGCTTGTTTTTGCGTCTTGTCTTGCCATGCTTGGCTTTTGAGATTGGCTGCAGTTTCTATCCTCAGTTGACCGATTGAACGACGGCATACGCCGGAAATTGGGAAAGGCTGGTGGTATTAGGAAAAACAAGCATCACGATGCAGATTAAAGCTTCGTAACGAAACGGTGCAAGACGGTGCGAGACGGAAAGAATGTCATTCGTATACGGAAGGAAGGAGACGACCAAAATACGCTTATTTCTAGCGGCACGCGGTCGCATTGCGGCACACAACATGTCCCGCATATACGAAGTCTTCTGACTCTAACAATTTATTGTTGCTTTGCATACTACTTTTGGCTGTTTTGCTTGTTTCTCTTCATCGATGCTGCATCTGCACTTTCTTATCACGACTTGTGTTCTTGTCACACGTTATTTGCTCTTCTCGTCATTCCGGTTTTGTCTCCGTTTTGTTAATCCTCGTGTCTACTTGTAGCTATTTGTCAAGAATACACCGTCGCGCCTTCCCACTTCATCTCAATGCTGACCAGCTGCATGCCAAGACCTCGTGTTGGCAAGCGCATCCGACAATTCCGTTTTGACTACCAGGAAATACATCGCATGTCTCTCTAAATCGCCCTGTAAGATGTACCTGTTCTCCGGTTTTCTTCTCCGTTTTTGTACCCGTTAATTCTCCGTATTAAACCAACTTTTGCAGAACTAACACCACTATCCCCTAGATCTAAGAATGCATTGCACTACTGAGTACAGAGTAATACATTCTCGCGCCACGCTTAAACACTCTAAATCCTTAAATAGCAACAAGCTTAAAATCTTAGCTAAATAGCGCGTGTTGGTTAAGGCGTGCGCCCCTAAAAACAGTGTGTTTAGCGTAATAGGCGTGCATACCACTAGCGTTTTTACCGTATTTAGCAGTGTGGGTGGGAGTGGAGCAGTGAGATCATAGTCTTGTCCGAGGGGTGTCAAACCCTCCCTCCTGCCCATCCGACCAAGTCCACTTCCTTCTTTGAGTTCTTTCCCAAAGCATGCTCACTTCAACCCGTCGGCCATCGGGCGTGTCGATAGAGGGATGTGTGCTCGTATTTCGTAGTTTAGTTCTAATTACTGAGTAGGATGCATGTCGGGGTCGTAAATACTGGGGAGTCGTAGCAGCTGTCTTACTCGACGTGTTTGCTCTTCATTCTCGCTCGTCTCGTCTCGTCTTTTGTTTTCCATATTCTCGTCAACATCGTGGATTGTCTTCGCGTTCAACTCCATCTCATCATCTCAATCTGCTCTTGACATGGTCGCGATACTGTCAATTTGAGCATCATCTGTCCAACTAAGCCGTCACTCGTTTACACTCTCGCTGTCTCTCGTTACACGCTTCACAAGCATCACCACATCTACGTTACCGCATCATGAAGATCTCAACATCACTCGCGCTGGCGGCCTTTGCCTCCGCGACCGCCGCGCTCGACGTGGACCTCACAGACTCCGCCTCCATCAAGTCTGCCGCAAAACTCATCGCCGCCAACCTCTACACATACTACCAGGGCAACAAGCCCGGCATGACCCCGGGTATCCTGCCCGGGCCGCCACCCGCCGGTGACTACTACTGGTGGGAGGGCGGTGCCATGTGGGGGACACTCATCGATTACTGGCACTTCACACAGGACACCACTTACAACAACGTCTCCGAAGCAAGCATGGTCTTCCAGGCCGGCGCCCCCGATTACACATACCAGCCCGCCAACTGGAGTATGTCTCTCGGAAACGACGACCAGGGATTTTGGGGCCTGAGCGCGATGCTCGCCGCCGAAGTCAACTTCCAGAACCCGCCCGCCGCCGACCCCCAGTGGCTTGCCCTCGCCCAGGGCGTCTGGAACACCCAGGCCTCGCCCGACCGCCACGACGATACCTGCGGCGGCGGCCTGCGCTGGCAAATCCCGCTCGCCAACAACGGCTACAACTACAAGAACAGCATCGCCAACGGTATCTTCTTTAATATGGGCGCTCGCCTCGCGCGCTACACCGACAACGACACCTACGCCCAGATCGCCGAGGAGACCTGGAATTGGGTCCGTGGCGTCGGCTTCATGTCCGACAACTACGACATTTATGACGGTGCCCACGTTGACTTCAACTGCACCGACATTGCCAAGGCCCAATTCTCGTACAACGCCGCAGTCTTTCTGCAGGGCGCCGCCTTCATGTACAACTACACCAACGGCAGCGCCGTGTGGCAGGACCGCGTTCAGAAGCTCACCGACCGCACCATTGAGCTCTTTTTCCCCAACGGCATTGCCGTCGAGCTCAGCTGTGAGCTTGCATCGTCCATCCAGTGCACTACCGACATGCTGTCGTTCAAGGGCTACGTGCATCGCTGGTTGGCCGCGACGACGCAGATCGCGCCTTTTATCAAGGAAACCGTCATGACCGCGCTGACGTCCAGCGCCAAGGCCGCCATGACCGCGTGCGACACCAATGGCGTCTGCGGCTTCCGCTGGACCACCGGCAGCTACGACGGCAACACGGGCGCCGGCCAGGAGATGAATGCGCTGGCGGCCTTGCTGAGTCTGCTGATTGATGAGTCCTACGTCAAGCCGCCGCTGACCAATGCCACAGGCGCCACCAGTGTCGGCAACCCAACGGCCGGCATGGGCTCGACGGGCGGCTCGAACAAGAACACCAAGGCCATCACGGGCGCCGACCGCGCGGGTGCCGGCATTTTGACGGCGCTCACGCTGTCGTCTCTCATGGCCATCTGCATATGGCTGTCTACAGAGGTCTCCGAGCACGGCAGGTGGAACTCGTGGAAGCAGTAGTTTGTTTAATTTGTCTTTTCCCTGTCTGTTTATTGTCGGTTATCATAGGTCGGTGGTGTATGGCGTATATCTTTTGTTTTTCGGTGTTTTTTTTTCACTCACGGATGACCCATATAGTTTGTTTCTGTCCTATTCATATTTGTTCAATTCATCATGGCCAAATGCCAGTTCTATGAAACTATTCAATGTTTACGCAGTCTATCGTGAAGCAAAGTGCCAACAGTACCGAGTCGGAGAAAAGAAAAACTAAAAAGATAACACCGAACGCCTCCCATAGTCTATCGACTTATACCCTACCATCGTCATAGTAGCCGTCTGCATCACGTTGCAGGCTGTCCTCAAACTCAGCTACCCAATCCAGCACAAACTCTTCCTCCGCCGCCTGCACCTGGCGGATCGGCAGCGGCGGCAGGTCTTCCGTCGTCTCCTCCGGCAGCAGCCCGTTTTCGTCCCAGTGGTGCACCGCACCGCCCGCAATCAAGATAAACGGCTCGCTCACAGTGCTCTTCCGGCTGGGGTCCTCGTGTCCGATGGCGTGCACCGTCGCCGCGCGCCACGGGTCCGCCTCACCGTCGATGAACGCGACGCGCGGGTAGTGCGCGCTGTAGTTGCCGTACTTGTTGACCGACTCGAGATCGGGCAGCTCATGGATGCCAAAGGCTTCACGGCAAATGGTCGAGTGGTACTCGGTCGTCAGCAGCCGGCTGACCAGCGGTAGGCGGTCTGCTGGCACACCCGAGCCTGTCGGCAGGTAGCCCCATTGTGTGCAGAACTGGTACGGCCACGCGCGCCACCGCTGTGACAGGTCATCTTGCTGGTAAAATGTGGTGTTGTGGTTGCCGAAGCACTGATCTTGCGTTTTGCCGGGCGCACACGGGTGTGCGGCCTCGACCCAGCCGATAAAGTTGAGCATGGGCTGTGTAAGCTCGGCAACCTCCTCGTGGTACGATGTTGCTCCCAGCAGAGACTTTACAGCATCGCTGCGTTCGCCCAAGTCGGGGTAGAGTGCCTCGTCGGCAGTCAGGTTGCCGCAAAAGTAGCCAAAGTCGGGGTCGCTCACAGCCGGGTCCCAATTGGTGCCCTGGAATGGATCCAGACCGCTCGAAATGACAGCGGCGAAGTCGTCGTTGTGGGTGAGGTTGCCCAAACCAAAGACCTCTTTCAATTGGGTGATACGGGCTATGTTGTTATTGTCTGTCCGCTTTTTAAGCTCCGAGTAGTCATCGCTCCTTGCTTTCGGCAGCAGAATCTGGTCCACGGCATGGATCAGCTTTTCTAGCACACTGATGCACTTCTTGGGGGCATAGAGCCGGTGCGCCTCATAATACTGCCAGTAGTCGTAAATGGCTACCGTGACGCCCGATGACGAGATAGCGCCCCAGAACACGTCGGGGTAAATGATGCGCGCCAAGGCGGAAAACACGCCGGCATACGACCCACCGTAGATGATCCACGGTGCCTTCGAGGGCGACGTGTCTTCGGTGACGTTGAAGACAACATGCTCGGCAAAGTAGGCGGTGTCGGCCAGGGCCTGCTCCATGCGCAAGAACCGCAGGCTCTCCGTGGTCAGGTTGTTGTAGGGGAAGCTCGTGCCGTAGTACCGATGCTCGAGCACGACACCGATGCCGTTGGTGGACTGGGCCAGGCGTGCCAGCAGGCCCTTTTGCAGGAACGGCAGTCTGTTAACGCCACTCGTCTCGCCCGAGGCCAGCACGATGACGGGCCCGCCTGGCCGGTAATGTGAAGCGTCATACCAGTAGCGCAGCTGGAAAGTGTCATTTGTGTGCGGCTCATAGATGGAATCGTTGTGAAAGTGGTCGATTGGGACTGTCAAATTGTACGCGGGGAACTGGTCTGTGAGGGATTTCGTCGTCCTCATTGTCAAGGCTGCCGCATCGTCGTCGACAATGTCTCGCTCAAGCTCGCGGATGGGCCGCCATGTCTTGAAAGCCGTGCATACCGGCAGCACCGGTAGCACCGGAAGCACCGCAAGCAACCCCGTAACACGCATTTCGAACTTTCCGTTGTTGTGTATGAAAAGTCCAAGAATCAGGTTGACATTGAGAATGGGCGCGTAATCTTTGATATACCAGATCAAGGTGTCCGTGCAGGTGTCTCAGGTGGACTAGTCATGGCGGCTAGGCACACACTGTAAGACAACCAGATAGCGTGTAAAGTGAGTAAGATTGACCTTCCCCAGACAGCTACCTCCTACCACTACAGCGCCCACAGCGGGTCCCTTCCTGATTTAGAAGGTCAGCGGCTAAATCGAATGCATCACACGATCACATCAAGTCGAAGAACCGCGAGGAAGGGAAGGAGCGATGAAACTTGTTTATTATTGTTTACCACCACAAATCACATATGAGTAATCAACACCGCAAGCGTCATCGCCAAAGCTCACATTTGGACACAATTTGGACTACTTTGAAAGATGCGGAATTATCAGTGGAAATGGGGTAATTTAACTCGAAATCGCAATGTCACTTGAGGTTGCATCTGATTTTAGTGATTATTTCTGATTATCAGTCGCGATATCAATTAATGTTCAGTGCAAATTATCAGCTCTCTGTCTTGTATGACTAATCAGACGTTTTACGACGACGGTCGTGACAACGTCATGCCCTTAATAGCCCTCGGATATCTTAAGAAAGTCTGCTCGCTGCCGGGCCGTCGGCGATGTCTTGCGCAGCTCCTCCAGCGGCATCTGCCCGGGATTCCGGCGCAGCTCGAACCGCTCGTAGAGCCCGCCAAACTCGTTCACGGCTGCCGTCATGTTCACAATCGTATACAGTCCGTCGTACCGAATTCCCAGACATGGCGACCAGCGTGACGGGAAAGCGGCAGGGCCCAGTGCCGCTCTTTTGGAGTTGTTGCCGCCTGCGGGCGCCGACCGCAGCACGCGCACCGGCTTGCGGTTCTTCCATGATGCGACGAGCGCCTGCGTGAAGTGGTTGGCGGGCTCGGCAAACTTGTTGGGGTCGCGATTGGCATGGCTGCGACTACCCGAGTAGAAAACGGTGTCGCCGCGATCGTCGTCGAGTTCGTGGTACTGCGGGTTGCCGCCGGAGACAACGATGCTGTAGGCGCCGCCGACGCGCTCGCTACCCGAAATACCGCCCTGGCTGCTGCCGTGCGCGCCGCTAACAAGCGCAGCAATCTGCAGGGGCCACCAGCTGCCGACCTTGAGGCCATTGTGGCCAAACACCTGGGCGGATTTCTGCGGGAAGAAGGGGTGACGGCGGTAGACGGTGCGGCCGTGTTTTGTGTCGTCGCTGATCTTGGACTTGGTAATGATGACACCGGCCATGATGCCCTTACTGCCGTAGATAGGGTGGTCGGTAGCTGGCAGATGGTCGACGGTGTCGCGAGGCGGCGGACGCGGTGCAGATGACCCGCCGCGTGACGACCCGGTTTCCATGGCCTCTTCTTCGTCGTTCTCGTAGTCGTCATCGCCTGGCTCTGGCTCAGACGCACCCCAGTTTGTAGCATCCCACTTGGCCCGTAGGGCATTTGCACGATCAACAAACTCGGTGGGGAAGCCATACTTTGGATCTGTGATGATATCCAGGCCCTGCCCAATGAACGTGGCGGCCTGAATCTGGGGGGTCATCTGCACGCTTGTGTCGAGGAACGTGAGAAAAGAAGACAGCATACTCATCTGCCCGGCATTGGGCATCTTGGACTTGCCTGCACCGTCGGCGGACGCGTTCTTGAATTGCACTGCCAGGCGTTGGATGAGGCGCTGTCGGCTCTCTTTGATCATGGCGATCTGTGAAGCCTGTGACACGCCGGATAGAATATCAGTGCGTGCCTTTTTCAATTCTGTCTCCGGCTGCACTTCTGTTGATGGTCGTTTCCCCGCTCTTGGCGGGTTTGCTGGCTGTGATGCCATGTCGGCATCCGTGTCTGGGGCTGTGTATGAGGGCGTGGCTGTAAAAGACGATACAAGTCCACTAGACGGGATCACTGTTGGGGTGTGCGGTCTTGATCTCTGGGATCCTGATGGGGTCTGGGAGTCCGGAGAATCTTCTGGAGACTCTGGTCTGTGCTGTCGTGGTCTTCCCACTTTCTTGCGCGGCCGTACTAATGGTGCTGGAAAAGATGGCGGTAGTTCGGCCCTTCTTCTGCTCAGTCTTTCGCCGTACTTTGCCGTGATTACAAAGTATGGGCCGGCCTGCTCTGGTGAATTGTCTTCTTCACTATCGCTGTTGCCCGCGTGGCTGCCTAGCCTCAGGCCCCTCTCCTCCATCTTCAGCACCTGCATGGCGGCCTTTGTGATGCCAGCCCGATCATTGGGTGCTTCAGATCGGGGTTCTTCCGCTGGTATTGCGGGCGGCTGCCCTCCCTGTTGTGATTCGAACCCTATTTGCTGATCGTTCAAGTTCATTTCGTTCATTTTCCTGCTTTGTGCGTCATCAATCTCATTGATCTCTACAGCATCTCACTGCGACATAAGGCTGTGGTGAAGACGGCGATAGTGGGTCGCGACGCGTGAGAAGCGCGATTGGTCAACTTGCTAGTTGCTATTTACGCTGTAGATGCGCCAAACTGCGGCAATGCCATGTTTTTTACCGACATTATTTCAAGTTTGGAACTCGGCTGTCAGTTATCATTCAGTCTTTCTTTATGAGATTAATTCTTAGATATTTAACACCAGGTATATATGATGGAAAAGTGTAAGATGGTACTTATTGGCCTGGTCTTGCAAAGCTAATCAGAGGTAAAACTACTTGTATTCCACGGGTGCTTTGCGGGACACTATTAGCGGTTATTTATGGGTCCTGTCTACTACACTACGCTTATAATCATTGCTATTGACACTATTTCGTATGCCACTTTCACCACCGCAATAGCCACACCCTTTCACATCACGAAAACCTAGCCCTTGGCACTTATCTATTCATACCTGATTTTTATACCTACTCATAAACATTTAATTTTAAATAACTTTACGACACATGATTGTCCCTCGACATGACACCCATAGCCATGTGGCGGCGTGCACTTCCGTATTAGGCAACAATGTATGGGTCCACTTTAATCCACGACGTCAACGCGCTTCACATCGCCGTCCTCACCTTGGCAGGTTCTCTACTCTGTACATGTCTTTTCGAGTATCAACATCAAGATGAAAAGCTCGTGGCGCCCACTTCCGGTGGCCCCGAATGATAATGTGCCACCGCTACTCGTTTCGACGTCGTTTGGCCCGGCGTCGTACTCGGTGGCCGTGACCGACCTCGCGCGTGTCTGGTCCGAGTCGCTCGATCGCCGAGCCATTTGCCTGCGTGCGTTGCAGGCCAACACCACCATCGACCCCAGCTATGACAATGAGCAAATGGGTGTTTTTCTTGCAAAACTAGAGTCTGTGTTTTCAGATTCGGAATCCGAGTCAAGTCTGTCACTGGCCTCTGACACATCCGGGAACGAACTGGTCTTGCATATAAGCTGTCCCCTGCCGGGCGGCCTGCCACCACTTGACTGGTCTTTTCATCTCTCCCTACAAGAGCAAGGCTCCATTTCGTCGCTTGTCCAGCCTCTGCTCCAGGACCGCGCTCGCAGCCAGCGGTCGTCTGCTGCGCTTGTCTCAGCTCTGCGCCAGAAAGACGTCGTCATTGCCAAGCTTGTGGAGAAGCTCGACTCCATCGGCGCCGGCTTTGAAAGTGCGTTCCCCTCCCTGATAACTTCGGGTGGTGGTGGAGCCGCAAACTCTCGACGTGCCGCTCCGCGAATGACGCGTGCCGATGTAGAGCGGCGTATTGTAGGACTAAAACCATTCGATGAGTCTGCTTTCTGGAGCCAGCAAAGACAAATCGAGTCGACAGACGATAGTACACCCTCTATTTTGTCTTCGTTTGGCGAGCTTCCGTGCGGGGTTGATTCTATTGAAACCAAGGAGAGTACATCTTGGTGGCAGAACATGGGCAAGGTTGCTCTCACGCGGGCAGCTAGTGCCAGCAATAGCCAGAGCACCCTGAAGAGCGAGGGGAACACAAAGGCTCCAGATGAGGATGGGTTTCAGACGACGCCTAGCAAACCCATAAAGACGTCTGACCTTTCAGACCCGATGCTAGAGCCACCATCGCCAACACCACTCAAGTCGCCCACGACCAAGCCGGCAAAGTCCAAAGGTCTCGGAAGGATTGGTCGACTTGGAGCTATTGGCAAGAAAAAGGAGCCAATGAAGGAAGCAGAGGAAGAAGCACAGAAAGAAGTAGAGGTTTCAAAGCCAGCCTCTCCACCACCTGCAATTGCCTCAGACGATGATGAGACGGCATCGGAAGCCGAGGCTGAGGTGGCAGGCAAGCAGGAGAGACACGTCGATAAATCGAAGGCATTGGATACGAGTGCGGAAGAGAAGACCTTTGACCAAATTGTCGATAAGTCAGAAACAGTCACTACAGTACGACCAAAAACACGTGGGGGCCTCGGCCGGATAGGCGGAAAGAAGGAAAAGAAGGCGGAGCCTACAAAGGAAAATACGGGATCAGCCAAGACAGATTCCGGGGAAGTTGGAGAAGAAGAAAAGGCAGCCCAAGAGACCCCAGAAAAGGAAAAGGAGCCGACGAAGAGAAAGATTGGTGCCAGCGAGTCACCAGCGGCATCGCAACCACTACCGCCAGCACAGCCATCTCGTCCACCGCCAGAGACGATCTCAGAGACGAAGCGAGCCGAGATTTTACAGCAAGCAGTGGTAAAAAATGCCGCGCCCTTGCGCAAGAAGAGAAAGTTCTAGTCAGGCTGAATGTAAAAATTATCGATATTATACTATGGCCATCTACAATGTTATATACTTTTTGCTGCACACTAGTTGAATCCCAGCCAAGTGTTGGTGCAAGTGACTTCCAGATTGGCTTCGACCTGGTTCAGACAGTACGAGAGATTGCCGCCGCTGGGGCTCTGCACGTCAATGTCGGTCGCATAGATATTGCCGCACACACTCGTGGACGAGCACGCAAAGGCCGCAATCTCCGGCGCATAGTGCGTGCTGGTCGTTCCCTGGAAGTTGCGGAACACAATGTTGCTGATCGTCAGCGGGCTCGGGTACTGGGTGCACAGCGTCAGGTTCTTCTGACCGTAGCACTGTGTGATCTCAATGGCATAGTCCACATTGTCGATCAGCATGCCGTCGTACGTAATGTTGTCCACGCGCCCGTCGCCGCCGCCGCCCTGCAGATCACCGGATAGCGCCGACGGCGCGTTTGGCCACACCTTGATGCGCGCACCATCCGATGCGTTGTGCATCGACACGTTGCCCACCCACACGTGCTCGACAATGTCGAACTCGCCGACATACTGGCCCAGGCTGCCAACACTGATGCCGTGGCTGCCCGTGCACGACAGCGACTGCACTAAGACGTTGGTGCTGTTGGGCTTGAACGACACGCAGTCGTCGCCGTTAACAATGACCGAGTTCTGAATTGTGATGTCGGTGCTGCGGTACGTATCCCAGCCGTCGGTGTTTTTGGCTACATTGGCGCTCGTCGACGCGCCCTGGATGGAGATGCCGTCAAACACGACGTTGCTGGCGTTGGCCAAGAAGTTGTAGTACATGGGGCTGTAGCGCAGGTTGAGGTCGGCAATCACGCTGTCGCGCAGGCCATCGATGCCAATGAGCACGGGCCGCAAGATGTAAATGTTGGACGCATACAGATCGTACCAGGTCTGCCCGCTGCCGTCGAGCGTGCCTCCGCCATAAATAAACACATTGTCGCCGCCGAGCTTGAAAAAAGTGGTGACGTTCTGGTAGATGAACTTGAATGAGTTGGCCTGCCAATAGTCGGTGTCGTCAGTGAACTTGATAGTACCCTGGATGTCGATGTCGATGTGGCTCAGGAACGTCCAGTCCATGGCGGTGCCAATGATGTAGGTAGTGTCGGCACTGAAAACTACATGGCCGCCACGGTTGCACTCGTGAAAGGCCGCTAGCACAAAGGCCGAGTCGTCGGTTACACCGTCGCCGTGGGTCTTAACGGTGCAGACGTGCGTTCGGGCGGGCGGCTTGGGCACGGGCAGGCGTGGGTGCTTGGGGGACGGCACAATATGCGGACGCGGCGAGACGTGGTCCTTGGATCCCGGCTTGCACGGTGTCTTGCTAGGCGACTTGCTCGCATCATGGCTTCCTGGGAGAGCCGAGGCCACGCAGGCCAGAGCCGAGAGGACAGACAGAAACTTCATCTTGATGGCTTGCCGGTGTCAAGTTGTATCTGATCTACTGAGAGGCCCAAGAAAGCTTATATATTCTCTTTACTTTCCCTTTCACATGCACGAGATGTTTTTTGCAGTCTTCAGCTTCTCCTTCTCGTCGTATTTTTCCGTTCTCCGCAGACATCATCTACTGAAATCGGCGTCAATGCAACCCTACCGAGGAGGAGTTTGCGGAGAGACTCGTAGGGTCATAAACAGTGAGGAGAAATTCACCAACAGGTCAGTTCAACAAGCTTGACAAGCCTGCTAGAAGACCACAAATGAAAGCCTAGAGGCCAGAAGCGAGATATGCAAACAAGATGAGCCATGCTGTCTCCACGATACAACCGCTAAGCGAGACCCCATGCGGAAGCTTGCTTGTGTCGATCCGTGTTCTTTCTCCACCTATCATCCGGGGAAGTGGTACAGAGCAGGTTAGAGTGTCAATGGCGGGATGTGATGGAGATGAGGAGAAGAGGAGAACAGCAGAACGGCATGGGATAAGATGAGGAGAACAGTGTAATATGCAGCGAGCCTCAATCTCCAATTCTAATATACCTATTGGTGGAATATCATGCCGTCTGATAGATCAGGCTACATCCATCCGTGATGATAAAGTTGCCGAGCACCGGTTTGTTTGCTATCGTTTTTTGCTTGATAGTGAATGCCAACGGATCGACCTTTCTATTTGAATCTTCTAGACCAGTCTGTTCCAAAATTCAAGGTACTCATGACTCTATTCAAAAGAGTTTTTTCTTCATTATAAAAATGTGAACTTTATAGTAACTTTCTAGCAGTCTTTTTTTAAAATCAAAATCGAGTTAAAAACTCACAAAAGCCAACTGATTGGTAAGATTCACTTGAATAAACCAAAATTAACAGCACATCAACAAAATTTAATGACAATAAAAAAAAACGTACAGCAGAGGGTATTCGCTGGTCGTCACCGACCCAACTACTAATCCGCCGATTATTGGTTTAACTAGGGGAGAGCGGACGGGATCCCGTGCTTTCCAATATCTATGGCCGTACGTGGAAGAGTATCATGTTGCATGGATTATATCGTCAACAATGACTGGCACTGGGGATGTTCTTGATGTTGAAACAAAGCTTACGTAATCATGACAGTTGCCGGCCATGGCGAGGCAAACAGTCCGTGCTACGCTCAAGTGTCAGCATAAAAGTACAAACCTCAGTACTTTTACATCATCGCGTAGTTCTTGTGTATATTATTGTTGGCTCTAGCTAATGAAATCAAAGACTCAGCCTTGCATCCTCCCGCCGCCAAGCCAGGTCTGTGTTCGTCGTATGCATCTTTGCTGCCAGTACAGAACGAGTCATTTGTGTGATATTTCATGCTCAAGTCTAGCGCTTTTGGTGACTCTGCCTCTGATTCATAGATCGGTTCTGCCTGTTGTACTGCACGCAATATCTCATCCCATCCGTCGTCTTTGCTGACATGCTTGGCTCTCATCAAGTCTGCTGGTACTTTGCACGCTATGGCATTTGTTGTACTTTAATTGCATATTACTGGTCACGCTGTGAACACGACTGATTGCCCTTTGCAAACATCTTTTATATCATATTCTATGTTGTTATGCGTTGCGAAATACCCTGGCGCGCAGGTCGTCCGCCCATCACAGCGCATCACTAGCGCCCTGTAATTAAGAGCGTTTCAAGAGCTGCAGCGCACTGTCGGTACCGCCTTCCCGCCACATCCACTGCACATGGGCTGTTACCGCGCGCCCGCGTTTAGAGTTTAGTGCCTAAAGCTCAGCTGATAGTTGCTCGGTTTCGGTACTTTCCGCTTCTGAGATCGTCATCTGCCACGACTTCTGCATCTTGGAAGCGTGGCTTCCTGGATCGCACCTTCCTCTCTCGTGTCTTGCCTGGCCATGTTTCTCGCGGTTTCTCGTGTGTCTTGGATCTCTTTGTCGCAATCTCGCACCTTTTCACTCCGTGTGTCTCAGAAGCCTGTATGGTCGTTCCTTCCTTCTTTGTGTACATATCTCGTTCTTCGGCGTTACCGTTGCTCTAGCCTAACTCCTCTTTCCTCCACTTAAGGCTGCATCCACTCTCTCGAGTATCACCACTATCGTCAACTCGATCGTCAATCGCCAATTCGATTCTTTGGCGATCTGGAACTACCAACGCCAATCTATAGCGACATACAGACGCTCCCATTACGAAGACGAAGCGCATCTCCAGTCCGTACTGATGACGCCGTGCTTCCTCACAGCGATGGCAGCTCTCTGATTTGTTTTATCCTTGATCGCCGACGACCGTCTCTCGCGACGCACCATCTTGGGTTGACACTTAAACCCAGATCCAAGTTTCAACACCAACGACCGGGCGGATGCCTTTGCAGCAGTTGCCTCCTGCTTTAGCTGCCGACTCCCACCCCGATGGATCCGTCGCGTGGCCCCAAGAGGGCACGCGCCAACGACTACCCATCTGGCGCGCACCCCGGCGCAGCGTACGGCCATGCCGACTATAACGACTACAGCGGCTTCAACGAGTATCGTTCTCAGGGCCACGAAAGCCACAACGCCCAAAGTCACGGTCACAGCCAGGACATACAAGCACCCCAGTCCGCTGTGCCACGGGTGCAACCCCCTGCACCCACTCAACAGCAGCCACAACAAGCACAACATTCGCCGCAGTTGGAGGAATTCTCTGCTGTTGTAAAGAGCAAAGTACAATCATACACGCGCACTGGTCAGGCTTGCGACCGCTGCAAGGTTCGCAAGATCCGATGTGATGCTTTGCCCGAGGGCTGCTCGCACTGCCTTGGCCAGAACCTTGAGTGTTTTGTCACGGACCGCATCACGGGCCGTACTGAGCGCCGCGGATACCTCCAAGATCTTGAGCGTGAAAAGACTGCCATGGCTAACCATATCAAACACCTCGAACAGTTGCTGAGAGACCAAGCTGGTGCAGAGGTGCTGCCTTGGAAGTGGTCTCCGTTCAAGCTCACATGCCCGCCACGCGTGACGCTGGACGACCAAGGGAATGTAGTACAGGGCGAGGCTGGAGAAGGCGATAGTGGAGATGACAAGATACCGTGGAAGCAAACTGGAACTGTATGGTGGAAGCCTGGCCCCAGTGGAAGCAAGTCCAGGCCCGAGTCTAGCCAGCAAACATCCACGGACGCAGATACACCGGCACGGGCCAAATTTTACTCTGAAACTCTTCTAGCCTCTGATAAAGATCTTCAGTCGTGGCCCATCGACAACTACCTCGGCGTCTTTGCCGACCGCGCACCACTCAACTCGGTCAGCGGCACTACTGTCTCTATCCTCGGAACACTACTCGACATTGACGGTAACGGTGCCGGTGTTGAACCGGAGCCGTCGGCTGTCTACCACGAGCCAACCGGTCTCTACAACCGGTCTATGGGCTCGTTCCTGCGTTCAACTATGAATATTAACCCCCCAATACACATCGACCTTCCCTCGCGGTCCGATGCCTTTGAATACTCGGAGTGGTTCTTCTTAATGGTCCACCCATTTGCGCCCATCCTGCACAAGCCGTCATACATGGCTCTTCTTACAAACATATACGACAACCGCGATTTCACGCCATCTATATCAGAGCTCACAACTATTCACATGGTTTTTGCTATAATTTATTTCCAGTACGGCGTGAGAAATCGGGATCAGGTTGACCGCCATATCCATCTCCACGACCTTTCAAACAAGCACTATCACTGGGCCCTGAGCAAGTTCTATCACATCTACTCAGACCAATCTGTGATGGCTGTCCAGGCACTTGTTCTTCTCACTCTATACGCGCGTGCGTTCCCAAAGCCTGGCTGTGGCTCGTCGATAGCTTCATGCGCTGTCATGAAAGCCATCGACCTTGGTCTGCACCGGAAATCTGAAATCCCCGAGTCAAAAACGACTCTTTCAAATGAAATGCGGAAACGGGCGTGGTGGCTGGCTTTGATGTTTTCTGTCACTCTTAACGGTCGTCTAGGACGGCCTATGCCTATAAGAGCAGAAGACTTTGACATTGAGATGCCCACGGCCATATCGGACGAATACTTGACAGAGAGCGGCATCACGGACCAATCTATGATTGGAAAGGCTTCGTTCATGGTTGCCCTGCACGCCATCAAATTTACCACCCTTTACATGGACGTGAACTCGTACCTTTATGGCGCCCGTCGTGACCCGCGCCGCTACGGCCCGATTGTGCGCCAGCTCGAGACTCAATTCAATGAGATCCAGGACAATTTGCCACAGGAGCTTCAAGTCGAAGGCTGCAAGCCCGCCCACCTCATGTATGCCCTCTACGCCCATGCTGTCTCCCTCGAGTTTATGCTGTGCTTGCACCACCCGTCGGCCTGCATGACGAGTGACCCGCAGGTGTTTGCTGAGAATACGCGCATCTGCGAAGAGACGGCACGCAAGCTGCTGCGTCACGTCCAGAAACTGCTAGAGCTCAAGTCACTCGACACCACGTGGTACCAAATGTCCGTCTACTGTGCAGCCATGTTTTCAACCCTGGCGGCCGTCTGGGAGCGTCGGCACAAGGCCACTGCGTCAGATATTGAACAGCTGCAGGACGAGACGAGTATATGGCTTTCCATCATTGCCGAGATGAACATGCTCGCAGGTGCGTCGGAGAACGGCCAGCCCTTCAACACCAGACTGACGCAGATCTGCGCGCGCACTATCTTTGGTATACTGCGCGATATGCCACCAGCAGCGCGCAAGGCCGTTATGGCCAACAATGCGCTGCTAACGCCTAATATCGCGGGTACGAGTCGCAAAGCTGCGTTGTCTGCAGCACGCCTTGTTATCAACAATGGCGCGAACAACCCACACAGTGGTGGACACGATGGAGCAGGCAATATCGCGGCCGGCAGTATCAGCAGTGCCGACGATTCGCGTAGCGGGGATGGTACGCCGAGCAACAGGTACTCGCCAGGCAACGTGGATAGTGTCGCGTTGCACCTCGAGACCCAAGCGCGCATGATGTTTGACAGCCGGCGCGAGCTGGCACAAACAGTCCCAGCTGTGCCCGACAACGCAGCCGCGGCAAGTGTTGCTGGACAAAATGATAGCATGCAGCTGTCGCCGGTGCAGAATCACAGTACTGCTTCCCGCTATTCTGCCGGAGAGACATCGTACACGCCGACTGTCACAAACGTGCCAAACATACCAAACGCCCCAAATGCCCAGAATGTCCCGGCTATGCAAATACAGCAGGCATACACACACCAACCACATCAAATGGACATTTCCACCGACCTCAATGGTTATACGCACACACAGCAACATCAGCAGGCCCTTTTCGGTCAAGCCTACCATGCCCATCCGGCCGCCCCGCCAAATAGTGATGTCGCTGTTGCTGCTACCACTGCTGACATGGCTGCCGCCGCCGATGTTGTTGCTGCCAATCCCTGGACAAACTGGACGTCGTCTATCAGCGACAACCAGAGCCACGACCAGTTCAATAGCGCCAACGCTCTACTCGACCTGAGCATGCTGCATCACCGTCTTGCCCGGGGACTTTCGGCAAGCAGGTCAATCGGCAGTGGTCCTGACCAGTCAAATAGTGGTGCTGCCGACGCTGCAACGGCCGCAGCTGTCTCGCACATGGTTAGCCACGGCGGCGGCGCGCCCGCCCAGCAACAACAAGTCGGCAATGTCAACAGCACCAACAGTGGTAGCATGCAAAGTCAACAGCAGACCGACATTGACCCACACGCAGGACAGTGGCCGCTGATTCTCTTCAGCGACAACGGCACCGGCGTTTGAGCTATTTACCGTAATGTCCATTTTTTCTCACACTTCCATCATCTAGAAATTTAGACGCTTATAAGGTCGCGATGGTCATAACGCGACCACAATTTACGAATTTAATTCTGCATTTGATTAGAGATTGGGTCAAGAATTGCTGGAATTTGCTGTTACATTTATCCCGAGTACATATCCATCTGGGAATTCCACTTTATGTATCTATCTTGCAAACATTTTTGAGGATCACTTAAGCGTCAAAGAGAAATGACTTGCTAACTGAAAGATGCAGCTTGACATCAATATCATTGGCATCCGAGCTGCGGCCGACCAGTATCTCGTAGTCGCCTGCGGCCACTGCCCATTTATCCGCAGTCTCGTCCCAATAGGCCGCATTGGTCCGGCCCAGAGTGACTGTCACCGTCTTGCACTCGCCAGGCTGCAAGAATACCTTGGCAAAACCGCCGAGCTCCTTGATTGGACGGTCAACGCCACCCGTAGGAGGCACGACATAGAATTGGACAGACTCGGCACCTGCTGCTTTCCCGGTATTGCGCACCGTCGCAGACACAACTAATTTGTGTGACGGATCTAAGCTCAGTGTTCCTTCGGACGACGCGCTGTCGACGACAAATTCAGTGTAGCTCAGACCATAACCAAAGGGAAACAGAGGTGAGGCAACGTCCGAGTCTGTCGCATGTCGGTCAAAGTGTCGGTAGCCGACATAGACACCTTCGTTGTACTCGACTTTGCGCGTGTGATACGCGTCTAGGCCAAAGTGCCCATAGTTTGGCATGTCCTCAATGCGCCGCGGCCACGAAAATGGCAACCGGCCCGACGGGTTGACGTCGCCCAGCAGCACATCCAGCAGGGAGTTGCCCGCCTCCTGGCCGGCATACCACGTCTGGACGAGGGCTGACACGCTGTCGAGCCACGGAAGATCCTTGGCCGTGCCCGTGGTCAGCACGACAACCGTCTGCGGGTTGGCAGCAGCCACTGCAGCGACGAGTTTGTCCTGCGAGCCGTTGGCGGGCAGCGCCATAGACTCCATATCCAGGCCCTCAGTCTCCCACATGGTGTTGTTGCCGACAAACACAATCGCATAGTCAGCCTCTTTGGCTAATGCTACGGCCTCGCCGAGCAGGTCATGTTCCATCTCATCCTGGTATACAAAGCCAATGTGCACACCAATGGCGTCGGCAATCAGCGGGAGGTCACCAATACTTCCAAGCGGACGCTCTGACATGACGCGCACCTCATACGATTGGCCGGCAGTCATTTCGTGCTGGAAGTGTTTCTCTTCCTGAGCTCCAACCATGAACGGCATCGAGTCGAGCGTGTCCCGAGGCTGCGCTGCCACTTCCTGGCCGTCAACAAACATCTTGGACGGGCCGCACGATGAGTAGCTCCAATAGTGGTTGCCGGACTTGATGGGCACAAACGTCGTGGTATAGCGGGCCGACTGTGCCTCGAGCACATTGTCATTGAGCAGGCTGTCCATTTGTGAACGTAAGTACACCTGTGCATGGTCCGGCGTGGCGTCAAGGTCGGCCGAACCAGCACGAGTCAAAAAGTACTCGCCCTTTAGCCCAGGCACTGTCTTCTCAGAGTCGGCGTATATGTTCTCGGTCATGACCGGGTAGACGCGGAAGATATGGGCTCCAGGGGCCGTTGTAATCTCAATCTCGGGGTATTCGGAACCCAGGCGGTCTACAAAAGCGTCATAGGCAGAGATTTTGTAGTGGCAGTTAAGAGATGCACTGCCGCCACCATGTGCCGATGCTGTCTTAGCCAGCGGACCGAGCAGGGCAATCTTCTTGATGTTTTTGTTGCCGAGAGTGAGGGGCAGTGTGTTGTTTTCGTTCTTGAGAAGGACGATGCCGTCGGCACCCGCCTGGCGGATCAACTTTTCGTGAGCAGGGACGCGTACGCTATGCTCGGCGACGGGCTCCCGGCGGTCATCAAACTTGCCCGTCTTGTTGAGTAGGCGCAGGAGTAGCTTGATCTTGCTGTCAATGTCTTCGATAGAACATTCGCCCGCGTCGAGTGCTGCCTTGACCGGCTCAAATTTGCGCCGGATGGGTGGGCCAGGCATCTCGAGGTCGAGGCCGTTCTTGATGCTGTTGCCGACATTTGAGCAGGCGCCCCAGTCGCTCATCATGAGGCCTGTCCAGCCCCATTGCTTGCGCAGGATTTCAATCAGAAGTGATGGCTGGTCGTCAATGTGCTTGCCGTTGACCTTGTTGTAGGCCATCATCATGCACCACGGATCAGCGTCCTTGGCCACGATCTCAAACGGTTTTAAGTAAATCTCGCGCAGAGCGCGCTGAGACACGGTCTCGTCAATATCAAAACGGCGTGTCTCCTGCTCGTTGGCAGCGTAGTGCTTGACTGTGGCGCCGACACAGCTGCCCTCCTGCATACCCTTGACAAAGCCAGCAGCCATGGCGCCCGCCAGTAATGGATCCTCCGAAAAAGCCTCAAAGTTGCGGCCGCCGAGGGGGGAGCGATGCAGACAGACAGTCGGGCCTAGCACGACATGTGCGCCCTTGGTCTGCGCCTCTTCGCCGAGGGCCTGGCCGATCTTCCATGCGAGGTCCTTGTCAAAGGTCGACGCCAGCGACACGCATGCCGGGAAACAGGCGGCCGTTGGGCCGTCGAAGATGAACTCGCCGCGCGCACCATTGGGCCCGTCGGTGACCTTGAGGGCTGGGATGCCGAGGCGTTCGATAGCGCGAGTCTCCCAGCCATTTTGACCCGATAGCATCGACACCTTTTCCTCGAGTGTCAGCTGCCGGACAACATTGTCGATTTCGGATTCAGAAAGCATGGTTGCGGTGGAAGGGGGGAGAATAATGAGTGTAACAACTAAGAGTGTATCTACCGAATAACCGGTCTGAGTCTCAACCTTTTAAACTGCAATGAATCTACGCATGGAGCAGATATGGACTCGCAACATTGATGTTTCGCCCAAGATCATCGCCCGGCAATCCGCATCTTCTCCGCATCTTCTCCGCGATCAGTATCATCGCCTTGAGTCTGGTCATAGGCCCAGGCGACAAAAAGACCCAAATATCAGGTCAAGCTGCAAGCTCGGCACAAGTTCAAGCTACAAGCGAGGTTGGAGAACGACCTCAAATAAGAACCATACGAAAACACAATCGGATTGCTGTTATCCGGGCATTCTCCGAACGGGACCTACCGTGTAAGTCGTCGGCTAGCCATCATGCCACCAGTGAACAGTAACCTCCACATGGCCGCCCTTGGCTGTCTTGTGTGTGGATATCGTTACCCGTCTGGGGTGTCTGGGGCAATGTGAACTGATGTATCTCTTCTCTTATTCTACATTGACTCGAATGAGCTCATAATGTTGTGTCCATGACCACCCAGCCAAGAGTCAATAGTCCCAGTGTCAAAGATTCACATTCTCTTGGTCCATTGTAAAGGATATACGATGTATGCCATAGCCGTTGCTCAATAGGAGCCGTCTCAACCGCCCCGTTCGACGATGACACGGCCCAATCTCCGCATCTTTCACGATGCTATATCCGTAGAATCACTAGATTCGTCAGTGTCAAAAGTCGACTAGTCTCAGCTGTATCATTACTGTCATTTTGACTACCTCCTAGCCAAACTGGTACTAAGCATTCTTGTCGACTCCGAACTCGCGTCTTGGCCTGGCCTGCCCAGACGACTCATTATAGTCGTATTCTCCAGACCTTTTCCGAACATTGATTTTGACACCGCTGATTAAGAGATTATCAACAAGATGTCAAGGGTGCGAACGCGGGGAACGTTCCTCCCCAGACTTTGATCCTTACTCCATATCTGGGGTAGGTAGTAGTGAAGATGATGCCGTAGCTATATGGTGATCACCGCAGAAACTCATCCATGCAAGGAAATGATAGCCATGAAGAAGCAACAGCCGAAGAGACGGTTAAAATGGCAGAGACCAGAAGCAAATGCAATGCAGATCGTAGAAGTGAAGCATATAGAGATGGGGAGGAAAATAGAAGACAAAAAGAATCAATAAAAGCGAGGCCGTCAGAGCACACCATAACCATTGACAAGACAAGAATGAAAAGTAGAAGAAGGGAGGCATAAGATAAAACTAGGCCATATAGTATATCACGCGATATCACAGCTCAACCGAATATATTTGCCGATTGGGCTTTTATATACGCGTCCCTTACCCCGGAAAGAATCCCGGCCTTTGAAAAATGAGGATATAAACTCGAGACGACGCAATCCTCCAATCCTTTTGCTCATCCCTGCTGCTATCTCATCATCTTCACCATCCTTCTCTATTCTCTTCTGCTGTTCTCTTTTGGCATCCCCAAATCACCCTTCAGTGGCCCATCATGTCGGACACCAACGAAAAGGCCGGCGTCGACGAGGTCGAGGAGACCGTCGGCGTCATGGAGGTCAACGACAAGGTCAAGAACTTTGAAGAGCAGCAGCACAGCCTATCTATCAAAGAGGCCATATCCCAGGAGTGGAAGCCTCTCACGTGGTGTAAGTATTTACGTGCCCGATATAATGTTCCCAACTAACAACAAGGCTTCTACATGTTCTTTGTGTGCATCACCTGGGGCTACGACGGCATGGCCGGCGGCGTTGTTGTATCCATTGCCCAGTTCCGTGAAGAGTTTGGCTACCTCTACGAGGGCGCCTATGTCGTGCCGGCCAAGTGGCAGCTCAGCTGGTCGGCCGCCATGATCGTCGGTCTCATCATCGGCGCCACCGCTACGGGCTTCATCGTGACCCGCATCGGCCGCCTGTACACTCTCGGCATCTTTTATGTTATTTCCGTCGCTGGCGTCTTTATCGAGTTCTTTTCCACGACGCCCGAAATGTTCTTTGGCGGTAAGCTGCTCGTGTCCATTCCCATGGGCGCCTATACATCTTTGGCACCCGCCTACGCTGCCGAAATGTCGCCCCTTGCCATCCGCGGTGCCATCATCGCCGGCAGTAACTTTGCCATTGTCTTTGGTCAGCTGCTTGCCTACTGCGTCATCCTCGGCACCACCAACTACGCGGGCAAGCCCGGATACCAGATCCTGTTTGCCTGCCAGTGGATCTTTGTCGGCATCGCCGCCATCCTACTGCCATTCATGCCCGAGTCGCCCTACTGGCTCATCGCGCACGGTCAGGACGACAAGGCGCGCTCTGTCATTGCCAAGCTGCATGCGTCCGACTACGACGTCGACGGCGCATTTGCGCAGGTCCAGCGCGCCGTCACCAAGGACAACGACACAGGTGCGTCGCAGGGCACCATGCTGGACTGCTTTGCGCGTAGCGAGCTGAAGCGCACGCTGGTATCAGTGTGCATGTTTGGCATCCAGACGTCGTCGGGCTCGGCGTGGGTGCTGGGCTATATTTCGTACTTTATGCAGCTCAACGGTGTCGACACCGACACGTCGTTCCGCGCGACCGTCGGCATCACGGGCTCGCAGGTGATTGGCAATATGCTGGGCTGGTACAATGTCGAGCGCTTTGGCCGTCGCGGCACGACACTCTACGGCACTGCCGTGCTGTTTCTCGCCCTCCTGATTATCGGCATCGTCTCTGTCGTCCCCAACAGCCCGGCCGCCATTTGGGTCCAAGTCGGCTTTATGGGTGTCTGGTCTTTCTGTACGTTTCTTGTTTCTTTTCTTCTCATCCAATCACTGCCCTGTATGCAAAGTACACTCCTAACAGCATAGTCTACCAAGCTACGATTGGCTCGTCGGCGTGGCCAATCTCATCCGAGAACCCCAACTCACGTCTGCGGTCGCCTACACAAGCCCTGGCCGCCGTCACCAACGGCCTCGGCGCCTGTCTCTGGACGTTTGTGCTGCCGTACCTGGTCAACCCCGACGAGGCAAACCTGGGCGGCAAGATCGCCTTTATCTTCAGCGGCATGATGCTGCTGGATCTCGTGTTTATCTACTACATGATTCCCGAGACCAAGGGCCGCACATATGCCGAGGTCGACTACCTGTGGAAGAGCGGTATTCCAATCCGCAAGTGGGCAAAGACGCATGTTGTCCTCGTTTCAGACGGCACTCACACGAGTGATTCCAAGCAGGAGTAATTGCAGTCGATATGGTTGATACGTAGTCACAGTCAGATCAAACCTAGTCAATATTAATTACAAGGCACAAACTATTCTGAGAGTTCAACCGTTGCGTAAGACAGCCAACAGATTTATTTACGCCGTTTGAAGAGATGACTTGACATGTGTCTTATTCTACGTTACGTTTGTCACATCACTTCCTGGTTTGTTATGTTATATAAATCGATTTACTTTATTTTATAGGCAAGATTCATTACAAGATATACAAGAACGAGTGTTACAACTCTTTGTCCTCTGACTCTTGGTGTTATCCTTTGTCTTGCTCTTGAGTCATTATATAATCCCTCTTGTGATCCGCACAAGAATGCCGTCGCTAACACGCTGAAATAAAAGAACAAAATAGAAACAAAAAGGGACAGAACAGTAAAAAAGACAGGTCATGATCGTAGGGGTATATTGCGAGAAGCACGATGACGCTGGTAGGAGCCGTAGTGAGGTCGAAAAATGACAAAGCCGTGGGATAAAACGCCTGCCATGATGATGCACACGGGAAGAGAGAAAGAACCCAAACACCTTTGACGATGCTATTGATGATGTGCCGATGTGATGCGATGATGTGATTGCCATATGCCAATGATACCAATGCAGACAGAGCCATGTTGTTACAGAACAGCAAATAACTCCGGATAGTGCAAATGATACACAATATGTGCCAGTTGAAACGCCTTGAAATGGGAGAATAGACAAAGCAAGAAAGGAATCCTTGTAATCCTCAAATGAAGAAGCAGAGAGAAAAGACTAATCTCTCTGGATGGTGGCGGCGGCAGCCTCGCGGCGCTCGCGCATACGAGTGCGCATAGGCCGCGGCAGAGGTGTCGTAGTCTTTTCGACTTTGATGCCAGCGGTGATACCACCGCTAGCACTGACACCAGGCCGCCGCCGACTGCTCCGTGATGGGCTGGCGAGACGTTGTTGGGCAAATGGCTTGTTCGGGGAGAAGCGCGACCGGGACACACGTCCGGCAATGCGGCTGTTCTCAATTAGATTGTCGTAATCATGTTCACAGTGGTCGAGACCAAGGTGATGATGGGCATGCAGGGTGAAGGGCCGCGACGGTGACGTGTTGCGCTGGTAAGAACAGACATCAGCAGGGACGGGCGGTGACTGAGAAGAGTTGGAGGCGGGCAAGAGCATGGGCGATGAGCATCGCATATCATCGACCGCGAAGCCCGGCTGCAGCGGGCTACGACGCGTCGGTGTTGTGGTGGCAGGAGTAGTAGTTGTTGTTGGGCTCTGGGGTCTAGCAGTCTTTTCGGTGGCCTTTGGGGACAAAGCCTTGGGGGACAGAGAAGTAATGTGCTGCTGAACATCCTGGACGTGACGGTCCATGGCATGAGAAATGTGAGAGTGGGCGTGGGCATCATCGTCAGTGACGTCGACATCTGGCTCGGCATCCGACATGGAGTCGGGCGTCTCAGGGCCAGAGGACTGCGAGCTGCAGTCATCGTCAAACGCGTCAGTGGCTTCAGCGGGTGTGATTTGGGTAATCTGTGAGGTTTCGGTGTCATTGTGGGCGTTCTCCACAGCAACATTGGCGGCCGCGGCGGCCTTAATTTCCCGTTGTTCATTGCTGTCATCGCCGGCTTCAGATTCCAGGTCGGAATACGAAGACATGGTGTTCATACTCTTGATGCTGTAGACATCATGAGAAGAGGTCTCCATGTCGTCCGAGAACGTGGTGATGGAGCGAGGCGATGGCGGCAGATCATCGTGGTAGGCGTCTTTGGCATCAACTTTACTGTTGCTCAGCTGGTGAGTTGACTGGTACCAGGGGTGATCGCTGGGAAGGTAGGATGAAAAGAAGCGGACAAGCGAGTCAAGCGAACGCGTGCGAAAAAGCTGCAGCGCGTACTCCCACTGCTTGGTGTTGACAAGCATCGGGTTTGCAATGATCTCGCACGACGCTGACTCGAGCGATTCGTTTAATTCATTGAGACGCAGTTCGCGGCGTTTGCTGAGCAGCTGGTGGAACTCGGCGGTCGTCACAGCTTCACTGGCGATCTCATGGACATCGTGCTGGAACGCATCCGGGTCTTGGATAGTAGACTGAAAGGTGTTGTATTGTTCATGGAGCGTGGAGTGGATGGCATCGCGTCTCATGCCAAACTTCCAGGCCGGCCAGGCCAAGGCAGGGTCGTCCATGTGTGGTTGTGTGGGTGTTTGAGTGAGTTTATAGTTGGTTTAATGAGACGGGGTTTGATGAGTTGATGAGATGAGTTGATGAGTTGATGCGTGGATGGTTAGTGAGTTGATGGTTTGAAGACGTGGTGATTTAAAACTTGATGATCATGAGATCAAGTGATGAAGAGCATGAGATAATGAGAATATCAAACGTGCGAGAAGAATCCAGAAGAGTGCGCCGGTCGAGAAGTGAGTTGCCAAGGAGTAGAACACAATCTACAAACCGCCAGAGGGACGAATGACGAACATGTTGACGGTATTAGAGAGTGTTAATGTATTGTTCAGTTTTTGATGCTTGATGCTGTCTGGCAATGTTTGGCTTCTTCTGGCGATTCTGTTGGGATGATGATGAGAGAACAGGGAAAGAGCGATGGGAGACTGAAAGATGAGGAAAGAGCGATCAAAGGAAGAATCAAGGGAGAAGAGAGACGACGGAAGAGGCAAGACCAAATCCTAGACAGCAGGGCTGCCTATCGTGAAGAATGTGTAATAGATTGCTATATTGTGGTCATTTGAATCGTAGAAATTATGGGATAAAACTATACGGGGCGGGTAGATTCAAAGTGGTCAAATGGATGCGTTTAGAGATTCAAAAGTCGTGATGGTCAGGGTGAAGATTCGAGAGATGAGAGGAAAACGAGAGAAACGGGGGGATAGGGGATGCCAGAGTGCGAAGCGGCGGCAGGAGCGAGAGCAGACACTTTCTCGAAATGCACTTCCGATACACTAGTCCTAAAACATACATAGTGGCCAACTATTTGTGGGTATTATGCCCGCTTAGCGTCATGAAATGCATCCGTAGGGCTAGTACCTTTTGCACTTTCAAGGACAAGAGTCCTAAGAAATATTATGATAAGTACAAGCGACCCAACAGCCCCGCCCGTGGCGACACCGAACTTATATGGGGCGTAGCATCTGATGGCCGTGCTAGATACAGTTTAATTACTGTGTACTTCCAAATTCTTTATTTTGCTCCCCATTGTACCGAATTTGTGACGTGTAGATGTACTCTTAAATGGTGGTGTGGTAATACGAAGTACACACATCTTTTCTGCAGGCGGTGCTGCCTGCATATGTCTCCTACGTATAAGGGTGTGTGGGGCATAGGCCAACTACAAGTATATCGTTGTCTCGCCAGTAATACGATGTATTCAAGGATTCGTGACGCACGATGTCTGGAATCGTGGCGATGTGTCCGATTCTCATGCGGCTTCACTTTCCTGTGGCTCAGTCAATGTGGCTGGCTCACATTAGGTCAAGTATCCACTCCACCCAATAGCAACCGTTTAGCCACACAGTGCAAATGATGCTCTATATCCCGTTTGCCCGCTTATCTACTACTACGATTTCAAAGACCGTTTCTATTTAGCTGTACACACGGTGTGGCGTATGGCGTGTGGCGTGTGGCTAGTGCTTCCGTTCGGGATCCGCAACGGCCTCTAGGCAGCTGCCGCCTTCTTTCTTTGTCTTTCTTGTCTTGCCTCAGTCCCTTCCTCGACCTTTTCTGTCATTTCATCCTGTCGCCAACTTGCCGTCTCCTCTCCATCCGTATCAGCCAGTATCAGCCAACACCTTATTAGTACTTATATACCCCGTCCCTTCTCGATCGCCGTGTCATCCTTCACTCTCTCTTTCTCGTCTTCCCATTTCTGCTCTTTTCGCCGCTCCACACGTTGATCCCGTCATCCTAACCTTATTTCAGCGTCGCCATTCGAACAATCTGTTTCTTGTCCATCTTTATTCTTTCTTTCGTATATCTTCTTTTCTATCAATTCTTTTCTATCAAATTCATCTTCTCTTTGTGCCATCTTATATTTCTACTTGTCTCTCTCGCCGTGCTCTCTCGGTCTACGATGTACTGACCCGTCCGATGACTCGTCTCTGCTAGCCTATGGTTAGCACCTGTGACTGCATATCTGTGCATACTCTGACTCTTCCTGTCTCTTGATTCGCCCTATCATTTGCTCCTGCTATCTGTCTCATTCTATTGTCTCTGCCTATTTCTTATTCCTCATTTCTTATTCCTCTTGTCTCCTGGCTCTCCCGCACATCTCTCCTCCCGCATTTCAGCCTCGACAGCCCTACCACAACGTACACGCCTTTTGTCATCTTGTCCTTTGTATCTTGTCCTCTTGTCACGCCAACACTCTCACCTGCTACTCATTTAGTTCTCTATGGTTCTCTGTGATTCTCAAAACATCTTCTTATTAAATGCGTTTCAGCATCACATACTTGTCGATATCCTATTTTACCTCTAAGCCTCCTTCCTCTGCCAAAAAACGTCTGCCCCACCGAGTCCACATGTCTTCCCGGCGCTTTTAGTGGCGCCTTCGCCCACATCTTTGCTTCTTTCCTCGAGTGCTGTCAAAGTGTTTCTTCGTTCCTTCCATTTCGAGGTCGATACTTGAGCTTTTACACTTTTATGCTTATTGCCAGTCACTCTTGCCTGTTTGTTGAGTTTTGCGTCTTCTCTTCATTTGGTACCTTCCCGCAAACTTCAGCTCGGCTCCTTATACTTTAAACATCTGAGTCGCGCTTTCCAAATCCGCCACTCTCACTCACCTGGACACATCACTGGACAATCCCGCCATTACTAGACAAAGCCTGACCTCACGACATGACCACAACCTACAATAGCAAATTTTGATTTTGGATACTGGACTCACTAGACGCCGTCCACCTGCTCTCTTTTGGTTATTTATCTTAGATTTCACAGTATCACAATCTCGACACGCTTTGGACTCTTGACTTTTCTGGCCCAACCGACACCGGCTTGAATTATATAAAACGGGAAGGAGCGACCACTGTTTCCTGCTTGGTTTTATGTACCGTCTGATTCACTGTCCTCGGTTCCTTCTCTGTTCGGAAATCTACTTGCAGTTGTTCTTTCTTATTTTGGACTCTCTTGGAATAATCGTTCGATATTTCGTCATTTGCCAGCATCGACTTACTCTTCCCATCACGATCACGTCCGTTGTTCTTTCCTCATTCATCTCCTCCACGCAGGCAGACCCTGCAACGTCTGTTCTATTTTCTCTCCTGCGCCCTCCTCCCTCCTGCTACGCTCACTCTCTTTCCTAACCTTATTAATACAATCTCACATCGCTTTCCCCTCGACAAATAACACTCCTCAGCTTGCCCCACCCTTCTCCTCTGTACTCTAGAGTGTACAGGTGGACCTCTCTGCCCTACGCCTTCCTGGCGAGTCCTGTTCTGCCCTCTTCAAGTCCTCCAACCCTCCTTCCTTCCTGTCCGGGCCTCTTCTCTTCTTTCCTCATTCCGCCTCACTCCCTGTGGCTCGTCTCCTGCTGCTTACTGTCCTTTCTTCCTCTCTAAGCAGTTACTTCCTTAAAGAGTACTGCTGTCTGGCTGACGTAACCTTTGCGGCCAACGGCGCCCTCTTCATCTTCTCCTTCTTAATTTCCGTCTTCTCTCTTCCCGTCTTTTCTTTTTCCCACCTCGCCCATCTCTCTTGTCTACGTCGTTTCACTTCTCGCCGCAGGCCACCACGAGTATATAATACCGCCGCCTCGCCCGCCCACAACCGTTCTTCTCGTCTTCCCCATCTCTCTCTCCATTCTTATTCATATCCCGCCTTCTCGTTACGACGCCCGTCACCCTGCCGCCGTGCCCGTCTGCCGTCCACCCTTTACTGTCAGACTGCCACTCAACCACCTGTTGGCCTCACTCTCGTGTGATTACTGCCCTCGCCAACCATCTACCGTCTGCCCTCCTCAACTCTATCGCCTTGCTCTTCATCTACCACCAGGGCACACCACACAGATCGGGGCCGGCCCTGCGCTCCCTCGCCCATCCTCCTCATGGCGGCTGTGGTGCCGTCCGCCTCCTCATACTATGAGACCGAGAAGACTGAACCATACAATACGTCCGAATACTTGAAACAGCTTTCTGAGATGCAAAAACCACCGCCCAACTCACCAAATGCACTTGGCACTACCATCTCCAACTTCCATCTCGATGAGGCCGTCGTTCCGTCGGACAAGGACATCCGCCTCCTTGTCCGGCCCCTCACCAGCCGTCCGGTGAGCCCTGGCAAGTCGGATAGTTACGAGTGGTTGACTCTGCGTTCCGAACGGAGCGACGCTGCTGCCGCCGCCGCCGCCGACAGTGACTCGGATGGGCCAGACTACATCACCGCTCCTGTTGAGACTGTTCTTGCCGTCACGCAGACGTCTAAAGATATTAGTTTTACCGTGCGCATGCCCGGCGAGACTGATTCTGAAGGCAGAGCTATTCCCCCGCTTTTTTGCGTGCTTTACTATGAATCTGCCAGCGATAATCAGATTCTCAAAAACAACTGCGATTTTCCCATCAATCTATCCCGTGTATATCCCTCCTACTCCCCGCAAATGTCATCCTCTTTGTTAGTATCACCGTTGTCACCGTCATCTAGCTTAGACGGTAAGCCGGTGACACCCGGTTCTCCGGCCCATGATGATATCGAGTACATTGTCTACCCGGACAGGACCCAAGCATTGTTGCCCGGCACATGGCGTATTAAAATGGAAAACATTGCAGTCCTCGACTTTCGTATTCTTGAGCGCCGCCGGCCAGTTTACAGGGCCTTGCCGGCAACTTCGGCCAAGGACATTCGGACATCCTCATCGTCAGGCAAGCGGTCATTTTCGCTCATTGCCGAGGGTGACGATGATGACAGCGAGCTCCCTGAAGCGCAGCGGCAAAAGGTTGATGGCGATTTCGACACGCCCGCATCGCCCAACAACAACGGATCGGCCGTTGAATTCATCCGGCCCACCGCCGAGCCATTTGTGTTCCCGCTTCCCAATTCAGACAATGGAAAGGACCTTGAGACGATCGATACGTCCAGGCAGCATCGTCACGCTCTCTTGGACTTAAAGTCAGAGGACTCTGTCATCATTCCCGGCAGCCATGATGCTGATAAATACGCGGTGACTAAACATGGCGATATTATTGCGTCGACGAAGCTGTCGACCGTCTTCACGGGCCGCATCCACGGTCACCCTAAAGTACCAGCTGGAAGCATCGTCATCGTCAAGGTCATCAAGACTGAATCCTCTCTACATGACCAAGGGCGCTGGAATGTGACGCAGGCTAACACATGGAAGCGCGAGGTTGATCAGCATGGGGCACTGGAGCATAACAGCATTGTGCGGCTCTATGCTGCTGATGCACGCTGCCTGTCACTATACATGGAGTACATTGATGCCCATGATCTTGCTCGGGTCGGTGAGTGGCGTCAGCCCAACACGGAGCACTTCCTCGGCGATCGGACCGACGCCAAACGCATCCTGCGCGATATTGCAGGCGCGCTAAACTATGTCCACGGCCTCAAAGTTGTGCACAGTGACATCAAGCCCGCTAATATCCTCTTCTCGCGCGAGCGGGGCGCCGTCCTATGTGACTTTGGCCTGTCAACTCTCGCGGCCGACCAGCAGGCAACGGGCGGCACGCCTTACTACCTGCCACCCGAATTTATCGGCCTCAAGCAGCGAGGGCCGCCCAGTGACGTATGGGCACTTGGTATCGTGATGCTCTATGTTCTACGCAAGATCGCGTTACCCGACACGCGCGGTGGACGCCAACGACCCAACCCCCTCCACTGGAAAATCGCCGATGTCAACAGCCCCATGCCGAAGGCGGTCATGCCGCCGCACTCGGCCCATTCGAGTATTCCGACACGGTCTCTGCCTGCGGTCGTGCAGATGCGCATGTGGCTATCTGAGGTCAACGAGGCCAAGATGGCACTCAATGAGGAGAACAAGATTGAGCGGCTGACGTACAAGATGCTGATGCCGAACCGTAAGCAGCGAATCACGGCGCAGCAAGTTGTCGATGAGCTCTTGGACGAAGATTGAGCACGGTATGTCGAGACGGTCTACGATGTATATGACTTTGTATAGTGTGCATTTGTCTGATGGTTTTTGTTTGTTTTGTTCCTAGTGCTTTGTTTATGCATACTTCTTTGTGGTTGTGATGGGGCCTACGGGCATGGGTTACACCTCTCTTTATGATATACGGATTTGTCTGATTTTACTTTTCTTTTCTCTACTTTTGTTTTCTTGATTTGTTTCACAGCTCGACTTTTCATACCCCATTTGCATTTTTCTTTTTCTTTTTTTCGCATGTTGTTTCTGGTTTCTTATTTTATTTTCTACCTTTTTATGTTTACGTCGGCGAACGTCATTCTAAATTATTCATGTTCCAAAAAAATCGTATATTTGTATCCTCATTTTTCGCTATTTTTCTTGTTTCGATTTGCTACATTTGTTCAACTTCTCGGGCCTTTTCATCTCATGTTGTTTAATTCCGTCATAAACTTCTTTGACCTACCAAAGAGCCGGCGTTTGTTCGAGACAGAGCCTGAAAAGTTTGTGCTATTTATCATTTATCATTTCGTCTATCTCTACTCTCCGATATCTCTACTTTGCATCTATTTTCAAGCATAGACCATCATATTTTCGTCTCTATCAATATTCCGATCTCATCTTATACATTCGAATTTTACTTATATCCAGAAGAGGTGCTCTATTAATCTGATTCAGCCTTGCATCTTTTTATTAATTGGCTTTTACTCACAAGTGGTACAGCGAGCATGAGGTACATACTGCAACATGGTACTTCATAAGCAGACGGAATTACAGCATGTAATAAAAAACTCCATTAAAAAAATTGTGATGTTGTTGATATAAAAAGCCTATTAGTTTTCCAGCCAGTCCGTCCCATGCACCATATCCAAAGACCAAGTATGACCGATCAAGATGAGACAAAAAGAAGATATTAAACGATAAAGAAAGTGAATAGAGAAATGAAAGAATGAGTATGCTATGATATCTTAAACCAAAAATTATAATAAATAACTAAACGACTAATAAATGTAGATAGGCTCCAGGAACGGCGCCTTGTCCATGTCCGCCTCGACATTGCCCTTGTTCGTCAGCCATGCGCCGCGGTCCGTGATCGGCAGCACCGCCCGCGTGTGCGCCACTTCTTGCCGGCTCACACGCGCCGGGTCGCGCGGAATCCACAGCTTCGGGATCGGTGACCACATCTCGGGCGGCCAGTAGCCGCGCCGCCAGTAGTTCTTGGGATACTCCATCGGCGGCTCGTCCATGGGCAACATCTTGCGCAAATAGCTATAGTCCTCGTACACTTGCGGCTGTAGCCAGCGCAGGAGAAAGTTGCCTTTTTCTTGCAGGGCCTCAGGCTGCGTCCACGACTTTGGCAGACGCTTGCTGAGCCATGGCGGCATGCGCTCGACGCGCTCGGGCGAGATACGGATGGTAGGCACGCTAAAGGACCGTGCGTCCGTCTTGATTTCTTGGACGTCGGTCTTGACGCTCTTCTTGAAGCGCTCACGGCCCCAGTCGGTCACCAGGCCCATCAGGTCGCCAGCACCGTCGAGGCCGGCGAAGCTGGACAGCCCGCGCGTTGACACCGGGCCCTGGTGCAGTGCGTCACCTGGGTCGTCCTCAAGGCCGTAGTGCTCGTCTGGGTCATAGTCGTCGTCAGCGTCGACGGCGTTGTCATGGCCGGCCGACGCCGATCCATCGCCGACGCCCTCTTCCATGTTGTAGTAGTCGGCATTCAGGCCGCCGCCGTCGTTGCTCGTGCGGTCGGCTGCTGCCGCCTCAGCTTCCTCCCTCGCCTCTTCCCGCATATCCTCGTGGCCCTTGGCCAGGTCCTTGTCTTCCAGAGCCAGCGTCCGCGGCAGGTTGTAGAGCAGCGGCGTGACGGCATCATTGAGAGAGATGTGAACGAGAACGGTAAATACGAGGAACATAATCATCATTATGACAGGCCCGACAGCCGCTTGCAGGCCAAAAAGACCAATCAGGCAGACCTGCGCCAGGTAGAGGCCGATCATGAGGTGCAGCAGGCCGCGCGGGTAGTGGAGGCCCTTGCTGTCGCGGTCACTGTCGTAGGCGTAGAGCAGGTTGTACTTGTACACCTGGTAGACGACGAGCATGCCGACACCCGCGAAAATGAGAATGAGCGGCGCAATGCACGTGTAGCTGATGGCGATGACGCCCATGTTGGTGTACACGGGGAAAACGCCGCCCCAGTGCGGCTGCCGCAAGGTCTGATAGTTGCGCACGGCGCGGCGGGGGTTCTGCATCGTCTTGGACAGCAGCGTGTGCCGGAACAGGTCAAAGAAGTGCACCATACCGATCGCTCCACCAGCGAGGCACTGCACCGTAATATAGGACAGATAAAAGTTGGACGCCTTGGGCAAGTTCTCCGACAGGAGATCCTTGGCCGACAGGGGATCCTCGAGAATCTGTGTAAAGGCCGCCGACGCGGCCGAGGTCAGGGTCGTGATCAGGAATACCTGCACGACCTGGAAGCAAAAGTATGCGTTTTGCGTGTACAGTTCGACCATGGGCTCGGACACGACACCTGCCGAACGTGCGCATACGCGCAGCATACTCGGCACGGCAGCCATCAAGAGCGATAGGGCCACAGCGGGCAGCAGACCTTCAATGACACCCGTGATTGCTGACGGCAGGTATGCAATCCACTTGAGGAAGAACACCTTGGACGACAAGAACGAGACGTTGGACACGACACCGACCAGCGCGGCCGGGATGGACCAGAACACGATACCCACGGCGATGGCGCCCATGATCAAGAACCGCCGAATGATCCGCTCCCACCACCGCATGCGCAGCGATGACCAAATCACGTCTTGTGGGCGCACGCCGATAAACCGCGGCGACATGTGCAGCGGCTGGTGATGGGTGAGCACCTGGTACGCAACCTGCGCGGCTGCCTGTGTGTCAAACTCGACAAACATGGACGACATGGTGTCGCCGTCACCCGCACGGAACTGCCGCCGCATCTTGGCAATGTCCTTGTTCAGCGACTTGATGCGCTGCCGTGTCCATCGGATAGTGTCCACGCGGCGGCCAAAGTTGGCAATTGGGCGGTGGCCTGGGCGCTGTTCGGCCTTGAGCCACTGTGCTGCCACAGACCCACGGATGTCAGGCAGGTTGTCGGCGTAGCCGTATGGGTGCACGTAGTGCCTTTCGTCGTCGTCGTCGTCGGTTTCGGGCTCTTCGACAATCACATTGTTCTTGGCCTCGTCAACAATGACAGCCTTGTGCTTGTTCTTGCCTTGGATTCCCTCCTTGTCGTCTTTGTTGTCGTCGCCGTTGACAGATGTGCCGGGAGTCGACGCTGTTGCGACCTCGGTGATACCAGTCATGGGACTGGCCACTGTCGAGGCCACGGCAGTCACAGTCATCGAAGGGCTGGAGCCTGCATCGGAGACTGAGCCAATCCGGCTGGATGACGGATCCGACAAATCGTTAATATCCCGGATTTCGCGAATCATAGCCGGTGAGAGGGTGGACTGCAAGACATTTGCAGACGAGGACGTCGATACAGGAACGGGGGGCTGTTCAACGGACGTCTGCGAGGTTTTTGACTGCCCCGATGAACGCCGAAGAGATAGTGAGTTTGTATTGACTCGGGCCACAGCCGTTGTTGCCGGTGAGAGGGGAGACCCGGGAGCGGCGAACTGATTCGAGTCGGTCCGTGGTGTGTCTGGTGGTGAAGACGAGGGTGAGGACCCGGATCCCGATGCCAATGCGGAGTGTTTCGTAGAGGCTCTAGATGTGGCGGACGCGAGAGATGTGTTGGTGTTTGTGCGAACAGGCCCTGTCACGGGTACATTGCCGAGTCCAGCTTCGGCGTTGGCCACAGCCTCGGCCTTGGCTTTAGCACCGCGGCCAAAGGCACCAAAGGGCAACGAGAGGATATTGCCCTTGACGCCGGCCTTTTCCTGTTTCTCGCGCTCCTTGTTGGCCTTGCGGATGAGTTCGATCTCGGCCTTCTCGAGCTTGATGGCGGCCTTTTCGCGCTCGTTGACGAGACGCTCGAGCTGGCGTGTATTGCGGGGGATCCAGACATTTTTGACCGAGTCACCAAAGAGTTTGCGCACGCGCTGTTCATCGAGGAAGCGCTTTGGCACGCAGGTAAAAAGGACGGTGCGCGCAGACAGACGGTGCATGTGCTGGGGGGTCATTAGATAGGCCTGGCGCAGGTTGATGTAGTAGATGCACTCGCGGCAGATCATTATGAGAATAAAGCCAAAGTAGATATAGGCGATGAGGGCGTGCGCATAAAACTTGTACGGATTCGACACGTCACCGATAGTGAGCAAGTTGAGCTCCTCCAATTCATTGCCGCCGGTGGCGTTGACGGAGAGAAGAACGGGCCATGATATGACACAGCCGGCGAAGCAGATGGTTGCAAGAATGCGAATGTAGCGCAGAAACAGAAAAGCGTCGAGCGAGGTGTTGTTCAGAATGAAAGCGTCATCGATCTTGTAAAAGTCCTTGATCCAGGTGAACCAGGTGTTGGGCAGTTCGGGGATGGGAACAAGGGGGTCGCGGCGGATAGAGGAGATAGTGCGCGCGGCATAGACACGGCGGCATTTTGGGCGGAAGATGAAGAAGATGGCTAGACAGATACCGGAGTAGACGAGGACGGGGATGAAGGTGCTGCCGAGTGATGCGGCCGAAGACGAGTCGGTGCCGGAGGAGGTGACATGGCTGATGGTGCCGGTGGTGGAGTTGTCGCGCGATGAGCCGAGGCGAGGGTCTTCAGATTGGTTCTGGAGGTTAGCAATACGAATAAGAGAGGTACGATGCATCATGGAGATACACCGTAGACTCGACAAGACGTTGCCATAACTTACTAAACGTTTCTCGAGGCCATTGGCAAGGCCATTGGCCAGCGATGTCCACTCCATCATGTCATTGCTTCGTGGACAAAATGTATTGTGATGCAGACACTCAATCTAGGCGCCTGGTGTGAAGGACGTTGTCATGTCGAGGTGGAAGAGTTGTCGGGGTGGGTGAAGGTGAGAGAGGTCAGCGAGAGTAATAACTAATAAGAAGGAGAGGAAGACCAAGAGATAAGTGGAGAGGCAGTGGACAGGACGTGATGATGCACAAGTATAAAATGTAATGGGGTGGATGGAGAAGAGGAGCAGGGAAGGAGCGAGTGACAGATGCGTCCCAAGAGCAACGTGAGATCAGATCAGATATTGAATATATGGAATAAAACCGATAAAATAAAATCAGAATTAAATGCCGTAGATAACGATCGTGGAAAGAGCGACGGGCCGATATAACTAAAACCAGAAAGCCAGGAGACGAGGAAACCAGATCAGAGGAAGGTGCGATGGAGATAAAACCAGATAGAGAAGCAAAAACTTGAAAGCAGGCGTTCTGTCGGAAGGCGCGACCAGGCAGGGCAGGCGCAACCCGAAGGAGAAGTGTCCGCCCAAGAGACTAACAGGACCCAAGACTTGGACTGGACCAGGGCCTAGTGGATGAGAAAAGACGCTACTTCTAGCATGAATTAGCGGGTTGCAGCTCGTCTGCAAGCAGGCAGGAGCAATATGTGCAGGGCTAGCGATGAAAAATGATCAGACGGAAGGCAGGGCCAATCAGCAGTCGCGGGGAGAAGGACGAGAAAACGGGTCCACTTTATGAGAAATAAAATTAATTACAAAATAACCCGTTAATTCACGTGGGCGACATCACTGCATCCAGAAGAAAGCAGACAGGCAGAGAAGAAATATACTTTGTATGAAACCAAAGATATCAAAAGAAACTACTGAGTGATAAAGATAGACAAACAGGATCTCAGGCGGTATCTTGCATCACAGTCCGGATATATGCCCATTGTGGCCAAGGACTCAGACCAAAGAAGCAATATGAACTTGGGGGAGATGAGCCGAGGACAATGGCGGCGGCGTGTCTTTGAATACTGGATAGGAGGATAGGAGAATAGTGAGTGAAGGTAGACACCGATAAGGGAGGCAACTCGAGCCAAGCTGTTTGTTTGTGACACGAGAGCTGGAGAGACAAACTGCAGAGGCAAGATAGAAAGGACAGCAAGGGACTGGCGTCAGCTTGCCATATCTAGTATGTATCTTTACCTAGACTTGACTGGAGAAGGGAGTCTTGGAGTGTCCCTTTTACCCCAAGAAATATTTTCACTATTTATCATGTTCTTTTGTTCTCTCTTTGTCTGCTCCTAAACGCCTTCATAGCCCGTTTCAACGGCGGATCGGTTCCGGCAACTACTCTGTAGTTCTCGAGTAGTGTGCATGCATTACGAGTCGAATGGTACGACATGATTTACACGAAGAGAAAGCAAGAGGAAAAAGAAAAAAAATCACAAGTCGAACTCATCTCGTTCAAATCATGGAATCTCGTCCATACAAAGGATACATTGGTACAAGCGTGTACAAGGTCGACAAGGGTCTATCAAGGGTCCACTTATCAGGAGCCAGTCATTAGTCGCAGAGGCAGACAAGAGACGAAAAGGCAAGAGTCAAGGTGGGTCGGAGGGGCAAAGAGTGAAAGAGGAAGGATCGGTGCACAGGCCACGCAGCTGCGATGCAAAGGTTAGGTGCTTGGATTTAATCGATCAATTTATCGATCAATTTGGGCAGACTTAGATCGATATGACTGAATGAAATAGGAAAGAGCGATATACTATGATTGAAGAAGGAGCAAACTGCATAGTTGACACGAAGGGTTGTTCATGAAATATTATTAAGCAGAATATATCAGCGATAATGAACAACATCGCTTGGTAGACACGAAGCAAGACACTTCCAAGGGCTATGAACTGCAGTGCAGTGATAGGCAGTCCATCACTGTAATACATACAGTCGCAGTAAGATGTCCCGCCCATCTGCTCATCGCTGCATATCGCCGCTTATCCTCTGCCAATCCCTTATGCAGCTCAACGGTGACACACGAGGAGACGGAGTATGTCATGCACAGGTGGTTATGCCGGGAGGTGCATGTGCTGTTCCGTAGCCCGAATCAATTCGCGTTGCATGCGAGCAGTGTATCAAGTATGACAATATAGTCAGGCTCATGCAATCATTCAAAGATTATGATATTGAGGTTTGAGGTCTGCAATTTTAATGAAAAATATGATTTTGAAGAGGTTACGACATTCAATGAGGAAAATACACACAGTAGGGCGAAATAAAGGTTGCAACCCGGGTCCGATCGTCTAGATTGCAGTGGGCAGAGGTGGAAATACGGATAGGTAAACACAGTCTAGGCTTGCTGGGCAGGCGAAAAGGTGATATGGTAGCATTACGCGGCATAGAGCTGAGTTTAAGTTACAATCACTAGGGGAATACGAAGTAAGCATAAGCAGCAATAGGGACAAGCGGTGAATCGAATGTGAGAAGTGATTCGAGGAGCCAGCGAACGAGACAAACTGCGGATAATGAGGACGAAAATGGGACAATAAGAGACGAAAGAAAAGACGGGAAACGAAGACTGAGAGGCTGGAACAGTGCCCGGAAGACGGCAGCGGAGACGAGGAACGGCGAGAGAAGGGTGGGCAGCTTGATAAGTGATAGGACAGAGCGGTGCAGAGCCAAGGTGTGACTACATGAGGCTGGGTTAGGAAACTCTGTTTGGAATAGGAAGTTGAGACTCGAGGAGTCTCGAGGGCCGTGGCCAGGACGAGAATAAGACGACGATCCCTGCTGTCGGCCTGTCTTACTCTGTGCGTCGACCTCGCCGGTTGAAGTTTGAAGCTACGACTTGACTTGCCAGTCTTTCAGTGTCGTCAGATGATCAGCGTGTTAAAGGCATCTTGGAATCAGATAGAAATCGGACAACACAGCCAATAGAGGCAGATCATTGTCGCAGCGGTAGTAATCAGCGATCAAATGGCTGCAATGTGCAGTCTTACGTCTCCGCCGCCACTTGGAGCGAGAGTATCGAATAGTCAAGACGACCTCAAGGACGTCACTCGAGATCGCTGTGGACAAGGACAAGCACAAGAGGCTGACGTTCATTCCTCGATTCGCCAAGCCCTGCCACAAGAGGGCACTTCCGCCCCTGTATTTGTCTCTCCTCTCTCACTCCAGGCATTCCAGTCGCCCTTCCGAAACTCTTCCAACGGTCGCCGTCCTTTCGTCTACTTTCTGTACAAGTGGCAGACCGACCCTCCGTGCTGTCGCTCATTGTCTGGCGGCCCCTTGCGTACTACCAATCTTGCAATGCAGCCTCCCTCTTGCGATGCATATGGAAATATCATAGACTCGGTCCTCCTGAATCGATAGTCCTGCTCAAATCAATACGGGCAGATTAACCATGGTCAACAGAGCAAGCCACGGCTATCAAGGAGGGGGAGACAGTGCACAAATCAACTCCGAATCTGTCCTAAAATTTACTCTACTGAGTGCATGTTCTACTTTTGTGGAGTGAGAAACATGCTGTGCCGATCAGCGCAATGTCATGAAGTTTACAGAGTACTTCGTACAGAGTGAGAACACCACCGCACCCAAAAGCCAAAGCACACTCCTCTTCGCCGAAAAGAAAAGCCGTTGAACTCTGTCGACACGATATCTTGCTGGTCTCTCGGCAATATCGAATAGTCTCGTCGATGATCTATCTTTTGGAAATGATATTCTACTTCTCATATTTCTGCCCTCTGTTTCTCCCTAGTCCCCCAATATCAACTGCATTAGCCCAGTGATGTGTGTGTCCGATCTCATTTTCGGCGAGCGTCGCGAGTCTCCTCTATTTCTCTCTATTCTATTCTCTTCTCGTAGTAGCAGTCTGCCCAGAAATACGCGTAATCCACGCCCTGTTCTGGCCCCTGTCGGTACTTTTGCAAATTACCCCTTTCGCAATTAGAAAGAGTAGAAATAGTTACTCTGTAGTAGTTAACGTGATGTATGATGTAAAAATGGAAGCTTCAAAATATTCTCTTTTAAAATAGATCTCGTCTATCGACAGTGGTGCAATTTAATCTCAAACTCCGGACATGCAGACCCAACAAAAGACAGGAAAAGGTATTGGAAACGAGATGAGGACGATGTACAGTAGTATTGGGGCTGAGAGCAGGGATCACAGTGTACTCTGTACAAAAGACAACATGGAATAATAGATTAGATTAACAGCAAGTTCCGTCGTCAGCCTCACTTCCCCTGTAACATGCTGCGATGACTTACGAGTGACGAGATAGCAGACAAGGAGAAACTGCACTGCAAATTTCATAACATGTGGCTGTATTCGTGGCTGTTCACGATTGGAGTGAGGTATAATAACAATACGACGGAATAAGCCACGAGTGGCTGTCGTAACAGCGTCTGCATTCTCAAAATAATGCATGCCCGTACTTTTACTGGGTTAGGCCGTGGCGACAATGCATACCCAGACCGTGGAGATGGACGGCGCCTTGAGCAACTCGAGAACAGACAACAAGGTGGCGGTGGCACTTACGACGCCCCGGCGACTGTCTTCAATGGCGTCGTGGCTTCGGTGATACATTGATTTGTAGCACTCTCTTAACGAACTCTATTCTGCAATAAATGTATCATAAAAATCGAATTAATAGCTAAAGCAACTATAATTGTAGCATTCATAATCTGCCTCGTGTCTAGCCGCTCTTCTCCTTGTCTGACGAAGAGCCAACCTCGGGCGTGGCCAGCTCGGCCGGCGGTGCCTCGCCGCTGATGACGCCGCCGGTTTCGGCCTCAGAGTCGGCGCCGATTGTAGACACGGGGCCCGTGAACCACTTGCGCGCGTCCACAAGATAGTACAGCGACGCGCCGCCCCAAACGGCCATGTTAATGACCACCGTGTAGTTCATCGACTGCGGGTCGACATCGGGGCCCGACGACGGGAACATGCACAGCACAATGCCGTAGAACAAGAAAATAATCGAAAACAGCGCGACAGGCTTAGAAAAGGCGCCGAGGTAAAATGCGCCCGGCTTGAAGCGCGACTCGCCCCAGACCAGGCGCGCAAAGATGGGCAGGCCCCATGCCAGGTTGTTGCCGGCGACGGCCAGCGAAAACAGCGCCGACGCGGCGGCCGATGCAATGAGGCACAGCAGGCCGAGGATGACAGCCATGAAGACGGAGCCCCAGATGGTGCGCAGAGGAATGTAGCCAAACGTCTTGCTGATGGGGCGGAAGAAGCTCGAGAACGGCAGCGCACCGTCGCGCGAGAACGCCCACATCTGGCGCGACGCAGCGACCAGAATCGACACGCCCATCATGTACTGCACAATAAACAGGAACGCCATAAACCCCAGCGTGCCGTTCTTGCCGAGCGCGTCGTAGTAGATCTGTGCCATGGGCTGGCCGTATGCGGAGCCAAGCACGTTCTCAATGTTGGGGTCGATGCACGCCGCAATGACAATGACAAGCACAAAGCCCAGGCCCCAGCACATGCCGATCGACGACAGGATGCCCAACGGCACAGCCTTGGCCGCGTTCGACGCCTCCTCGGACATGTGCACGCACGAGTCGAACGCGCCAATCGTCCAGATGGGCGACAGCCACGCGAGCATAAACGTCCAGCCCGTCGGCCATGTCGTCAGGTTATCGAGCGTCGCAAAGATAAACTTGCCGTCGTGGCGGTTGTTCTTCATGCCGACGGGCAGCGCAATAATAGTGGCCAAGATGAGCGCAATGTTCAGAAAGACGGCAAACGACTGCAGCTTGTTCATAATCTTGGTCAGGGTCGACGCCAGAATGCCGTGTGAGATGACCGTGGCCAGGAACACGGCATAGACGACACCGTTGGACGGCTCCCACTCGCCGTCGCGCGCAATCACAATCACCGAGCAGAACATGAGTGCGAAGCCGTAGTCGATACTGCACAGACCGCCGACGAGGCCCAGACTGTTGCTGTAGCCGACGAGGAAGCTGAGGTAGTTGCGGGTCTTGGGGCTCGCGTAGTAGTGCGTCCAGTAGTAGAGGCCGCCGCTGGTGGGCATGGCGCTGCCGAGCTCGGCCATGGACAGGCCGACCATGAAAATACAAGCGCTGGCAAGGAACCAGGACCAGACCATGCCGGCGGGGCCCGCAGGCAGCGAGAAGGCGAGGGTACTGGCAATGGACGGCAGCAGGCCCATGATGGAGAAGGCGATGCCAAACACCTCGAGGGTGCTAAAGTTGCGCTTCAGCTCCTGCTTGTAGCCCATGGCGGCTGTGCTGTTAGTTCGACGTCACATCGACAATGAAAAGACAGAGAGATGACTGACCCAGGAGCTCGGCATCGGCAGCGCTGGCCAGGTTGACGCCATTGTCGGCTGTGGTGATATGGGGATCCGAGACCGGCACCTCGACGTCCGTTTCGATCGCCATGTTTGTGAATGTCGGTTGTCGATGTTGCTGTGATGTCGATATTTGATGGCGTCTAGTCGTGATGTCTTTATCGAAACGTACACAGTCACGTCTCACGAGATTACACTATCAGGAACAAGACAGGCCAAGCAGAGAGCAGAAGTAGCCGGACGAACGACCGACAAGTATATATGAAGATAACGCCAGTCCAAGCTTTGACCTCTGCCAACAGCTAGACAGCCACTGCCAACCAAAAACAATATATCGGAACGCCGTACATTCCTTTATCTCTGCATCTCGCGTTGCATCCGCGGTATTGTTTGCTAGTAATTGGCGCCGTAGATAGCTCTCTACGTAGGTGGCAGCTCCGTGGGGTGCTACTCCGTAGTAGTCCACTGATAAAGCTCTCTGTTGCTCCTATTAGCACCCCTGCTAGGTGATCGACGTCTCACCACAGATGGAGGAGATAAGAAACAATACAAGTACTTTTTTACTCGATTAGTTTAAATTCATTTCTACTTCGTATTTCTCCCCGGACATGAAACGCTGAATAGTAAACATGTTCGCTTGATGCATCATCTTCTCGTCCGGGGGCTCCTATCAAGTGAGCGTTCATCTTGGCAGAAAAGCTTGTCAGTTGGCTGTCACGAGCAATGAGTGAGGCCGGCACATCTATATATCATCCATCCATCGGCAATAAACAATACATTATTCTTGACGCGGAATTGCCGATGCTCGGTACTCGGTACTCAGAGCTGCAACCTAACGGTCGACCAGGACGGGAGTACTGCTGCAGAACAGAAGATTTCAGTGAAGCCGGTGAAAGATACATGTGCTTTTTAAACTGATGAAATCAAGTCTGCAGAGTTAAGATAACAGTCAGTAGCCAAGTATTGAGAAGTCAATAACAGGAGACTAGGGTAATTCAAAAGAAACAGGCTAGGGGGCAGCTAGTGACGGATAAGAATGGGTATGGGGACCGTTATCAGGATAATCAGTGCAGGCCTCCTCTATCTTATCACCTATTTGACGAATTGCCAAGCAGCTGCTGGCAACTAGATCCCTCAATATGCTGCTCGGTGGCCGCCTGGACTTGCCAGATGCGTGCAGCTGGTATCGGTTGCCTGCCGAAAAACCTGTCAATCCTCCTGGTAAACCGGGCTTGTTTGACGAGGCATGACATCTCGTATCTTAGCGGCGGCTTCATGATCTTGTTCTCAATGGCCATGATCTTGTTCTCAAAGGCCATGATATTGTTCTCAAAGGCGTACATTTGCGATGCTGCCAGCAGCTTATCCCAAGTCTTTCGCGGCAGCAGGTGACTCTGCTGGGTTCGCCTGTTTGATACCTCGCTCAAGTGAATCATTTCTCTGGACACGGATATAACCACATGATTCGTTATCACGCCTCACCAGGCTTATAGTTACTATCGATTTCACCATGCCACCACCCTACAAGTTTCCTACTTTCTTATCATGAGCCATTCCCAATTCGCATCCAAGTAAAATAGATGCTTCTATGCTTCTTCTATCCAACATTCGTCAATGCTACCCCTGTGGTTAATGTGGCTCCGTAAGTCCGATCTACGCAAGCTTCTCTGATAGTATATTGTTCCAGTCTTGCCTCTTTCTGGCATCTCCTGCCGAGACCGGTCTTGCAATCGATTTTGTACGATGCACCAAGTAGATTGGGGATTGCTACTCTGCAAATGCTGATAGGAGAGACACCATACTCTGTAGGCAAGGCTACTGTAGACTGTGCCTGATCGAGTACTCAGTATAAGACTACGAAGCGATAAGCCGGTTGTGGTGCAATCATTGCAATCAATGGCCATCGAATAATAAGTCATCTAGATAAGTGACATTCTCCATGCACACAGCTCGTTCAATGGATATCGGTACACTCGGCGATACTATCCTGTATGGCCGCCAGCATGTCGGATTGTCAAGTGTATAATACCCGTAGATATCAATAGGCTATCAAAGTCAACATGACCTGATCAACATAAAGGTGTACATCACATGTTCTCCCTAGGGAGCACAGAAAGTACCTCTGGATTGGGGTATACATAATCAAGAGTGGCCAGTTTGCGCACAAACTGCTCCAGGTACCCGTCCATGCGGGCTGTCGCCTCAGCTGACAACGTATGGTATGTCTCGTCTCGCTCCAGCAGGGTGGCCGCAATCTTACGTGCCTTGAGAATCAGCGACGACCCATTCGCCTCAAGTGCTTCTTGCGGGAACCCTTGAAGGATGTCCAGCGTCTGGGATGCAAACAACTCTCTCAACTCCCATATTTTGGCGTCTGTAGATGCCGTCCTTGCGTTGGGGCCTCTCTTGCGCTCTAGCTGCCCTGAAAACGTCTCGAGAGTTGTGCTTTGCACAAAGAGGCTGGTCATGCGAATGTTGGCGGCGATGATGAGACGCTGCATTGTGCTTCTTGGCAGTGCCTGCATCGCATCTTTCCGGTTGCACTCCATCTTGAACTGCTCTGGTTCTATCAGCAGCTCGGTCGGGAGATGCTCCATGGTGGTTTTTAGGCGGTGAACAAGACTGGTAACAGACGCGAGGGTGAGCCCGGCGCCGGGTATGTGGTATTTGAATGGTGGCAGTGAAGACGATGACGGCAAGTCCAGATCAGCCTGCAGCTCCATCGATAATGGCTTGGCTGTGAGGATCGACTGAGGCGGCCGTGGAAAGTCTGCAGAAAATACATCGACGACACACAAGAAGACTTTTAGAAGAGCGCAGAACCCCGACACGATGGGCCAGTGCGTCTCGGCGCCGTTGCCGTTGCTGTCGGGAGAGCTCTGGTCCGGTGAGTTTGCGTAGAAGTGCAGTTCGTCCTCGTTCTCGCGAGGGATCATAAACTCCCAGTCCGTCTCGAGAGGATCAAAGCAAAGGGGGAAGCGAGGAACAGCCGCGTCAATTCGGTCGTGTCTGTTTGTCAGCGTACTGAAGTAAAAGCTTAGTATGAAAATACACACATCTGGTTGATATAGAGAAGCCAGAAGAGACGCTTGCAGATCTCACTCTCGAAGCTCGTTAGAGACTCGTGCTTTTGTTTCTGGTATAGCTTCAGAGTCCTAAAGTTCAGGATCGATTCGTTGGCCAGCATGCGCGACGTGGTCGATCTCCCCGTGTAGTATGCCGCCAAAGACAGCACCATAGACGTCACGCAGCTGTCAAGCGACGGGTCTTCGTCCAAGGGCGTGTCACTCATACCCCGACTTAGGTGCACAAGCCGCGTAGCTCGGTCTGCCATGGCCTGCACGCTTGCGTATCGGCCGTTGCTGTACGCAGAGAACCGGCGGGGTATAGAAGCAATAGTGGCGGCGGCAACGGCCATCACTGTCTGGAAGAGACGTCTGTTTTCTGGCTCGTGTATATTCAGCGGCTTGTTGACGGCAGCCATAAGCGTCGGCAGGTGCACAAACGGCAGCACCGGATACAAGTAGTCCCGAAAATCGGTCAAGATGATCGCCATGCACGGTAGCGGGCAGAGGTGCGTGACGCCGATATTTGGCACGAGATTTTCTGGCACAGCCGTTCCGGGACTTTGGCTGTCGTAATGTCTATCGGTATCGAGCCGTGGCGTTGATGCATCACTAGTTACGGACAGTCCTCGTGAGTTTTGCTTTTGCTCCCGCGCCGCCGTGACGTGCCGGCTGACTCGGCCGCGCGGCCGATGTCCCCGAAGAAACGTGCAGTCCACGCCAGCAGACAAACATCTCGTGCAGATCCGGTCGGCTTCTTCGGCAAATATGCACTATGCTGTTAGAATCTTTTGTTGGTCATTCTGCTATCTACTTCATTGGCATCCTACCTGGACCTTTCTCAGCCGGCACAGGTCGCACGCGGCCGTGGAAAGCTTTTTGCCCTTGCGCGAGCTCCCCGTCGAGGGTGTTACCATGGCCACATCGATTTGGAGTCTACTGGCTTTTGAGTCTGATTCGTGGAGATCGGCAGGAGCTACACTGAGTGAAGACGGGCCGAGTCACCATGCGCCGGAGTCAGACGTTAAGAGTGTCGTCGTTGATGAGTAATCACAGCCTTGCATAAGGGTAAATGTCTCTAGGAAGGAGCCACCGGCATTCTGCAAGATAAACTTTATTTCGGAACATGGCAAGTTCACGCAGGGTCAATCAGGAAGGAGCAATCGTGAAAACAACGCTCAGCGCAAGTGGATTTAGTGCCAAGGTGACAGCAGTGGGGCATCACCCCATGGGGTAATCGAGGCAATAGTTTCGCCTCGAGCGTCTCTACGCATAAACTTCTATCAGTGATCATTTGTACTATTTTACAACATAATTGATGCATGATAAATATCTATCTAGTTTCAAAATTAGCTCTCTGACATTTCGTTAATATTTTACGGCGAATCAAATTGATACTAAGTTAAGAATATAACTTTTAATTCAGATCATAGTTTTCTGAAAATCAAACCAAAACAATTTCTAATTATTAAATTTTACTCAAGTTATCACTGCAATTCAATCCCATTGAGTCAGTGTCTCCATGATTATGATCATTATTTAATGTTTTGTAAAGTAGACTTCAAATCAGCCCCAAACCAGCCACTTTCCACTCAAATTCTACGAGCTCATACCGTACATAAAGACCATGGCCATGGCCACCATGGACGTCAGCACAGACGAGTTCACACTGCTCAGAGAGCCCGCACCAGTAGCCGTTGCGGCAGTTCCAGAAGCAGTTGACGATGCAGTACTGTCGCTCTCGGTGGTGTTGCTCTGCTCGGTAATCACCTGGTAACTCAGACCCGCGCTCGTCGTGCAGTTGCCGTTGCCGTAGTTGGTGATCGTGGCGTTGGTCCGGAAGGTAATGTCCGCGCAGTTGTACAGCGCCGAGCCCGACTCGCCGGATGTCACAACCTGGATCGTCGCGTGTTGGCCATCGCCAGGAATCAGGTCAGCAGGGAGTGGCAGGTGGTCGATGCACAGGGTGCCCTTGCCGGTCTCGTTGAGGAAAGAGGGCGTCAGCGAGTAGTTGAAGTTAGTGACGTTGTCGCCAAGGCCGATGTTAATGTAAATATAAGACCAGGGGTGGTGGAGGTCGAGCGAGAGGGAGCCGCCGGTGGCGGGCCAGTCGGTGCGGTTTCCATTAGCAAGGTCCGTCGGGACACCGGCGCCTGTTTGTTAGCATTGAGCTCTATATATATATTTTCTGGAATAACAAAAACAAAAACACATACAAGGGAACGTGTACTGCGAGTAGCTGTCGTTGTTGAGGGAGTCGGCACGCCAGACGGGGTAGTCAACGGCGAAGTGGGCCGAGGCCAGGCCGGCCGAAGCCAGGACAACAAAAGGGGCGAGCATTGTGGTAGATGTGGTAGAGAGAGGTAGAGCTGAAGATGTTGCAGGTTGAGTAAAGAGTGAGGGAGTTGAGGGTGAGATCAACTTATGGCATTTATATACAGAGTGCCAAGCTTTCCTTTTCTTCTTCGAGTATTATTCTCTCCATGGATCCCCAAGGGACTTTAGTATGGTCCACGACGGGATGCCAAGAGAAACGTGCAGGATGGGGTCCAGCGAGTCCAGACAAGGGCAGATGCCATCGATGGTGGAACAGAAGTGGAAGAATAGGGACAAGAAGAACAAACATCTCACTGAGTCTTCCGAGTGCCAGTGAGGTGTCTATAGTTTAGATGGCCTGAACCGTCACGCCCATGTACTTGAGCAGACGCCGGGTTCGCTCAGCCACTCGTCCACTCATTGGCAGCCGCAGCTGCCTCAGCACTTGGTTTATTTGATCAGCTATCACTGATATCAGTAAAATGCTCAAGTGCATCCGACAATATCTTTGGAGAAGCATACAACCGAGACGCAAGATTTCACTTGCGGTGTCGGGGCAGTCGACCACGGCGGCGCCCGTGTCGAAGCTGAGCGGGAGGACGAGTTTAATATCGCCGCGTGACACGAGGCTATTTTCAAAGCGGGCGAGAGAGTTCGTTTCCGTGATGTCCGACTTTTTGGCGATATTGGTCACAGCGGTTTCTAGGCGATCAAGTCGACCGTTTATCTGCTGCATCTGTTGCTGTATCTGCTGTATCTGCTGCATCTGCTGCATCTGCTGCTCTGTTGCAGTCGCTCGAGGATCATTATCCCATTATCGAACGCAGGAAGATTACGCATACGGCCTAACTGTACGCCGACGCAGCGCACATGCTCGGCCAGAGCTTCAATGTCTGGAGACGGCTCCAGGTCGCGCTGAGTGAGATAAAATGCGTGGATCAAAGCGTAGCGAGAACTGGTGCTTTGTGAGATGAAAAGCGTGGATAAACGCTCAGCGAGAACTGGTGCTTTGGCATTGTTGTGATGGGGCTTCCTATGGTGGGGCTTTATTATGGGGCAACCAGTTGGGGAAGGAATGTGTTAACCAAGCCTAACACCCCAAAGAGGAAATTCACTTGTGATGCAGGCCGATATTTGAAAACTTGCTCAAACGGCCGCACGAGTGCTACCGTGCTATTCCTGCACATTATGTAAATTTTGGTATTATCTGTTGGATGTAATCTGTCAGAAAGCGGCAGAAAGTGACCAAGAAGCTTAAAGAAAGAATAAGCGAGCTGACAGGCTACCGCGGCTCTAAAGTAATATCATGAAGAAGGAAAGAAAACAAAATGGCAAGACACGCATATTCAAACCTTAAAACCAATTAACTTTGACAGCCTGAGCTTGAGCAAATTTATTGGAGAAATAGGAGCTACAGGAGCAACAGGGACTACCGAGTACAGGAGCCTCGTGAGCAAGTTATCAAAGCTTATTAAGGACGAGCTCGGACGTCTATCGCCGGCTAAAAAACATGAGATGGAGAAACAAGAAACATAAAACAGCGAAACAACCCTGGATACGTTCTAATGGTCTAATGGTCTAATGGCTAATGGTCTACCCCTGCAACAGCTTGATGACCTGCCGCCACGCCACCACAATGTCCGCCTGCTTGTCGGTCCATGCGTCCGCCGTCAGGTGGAGATCCTCACCCTTGGCCGCCGTCCTGAGCGCATCGCGACTGGGAAACGACAGACAGATTGGACTCGCCGGGGCCGCCTTCATATCGATGCCGCCGCCCAGGATCAGCTGGAGTGCCGCCGCCGCATGGCCGCCGCCGTGGCCACCGTAGCTGACCACCATGAACGGCTTGCCGGCCCATTCTTGGAAGAGATAGTCGATCGCATTCTTGAGCGCAGCCGGCACGCCCCAGTTGTACTGCGGCGTGACAAAGACAAAGGCATCGAGCGCTGCGATGCGGCGGGACCAGGTGCGCGTGTGCTCGTGCATGTAGCCGTCAGGAATATTTACGAGCTGCTTAGGGATGCCGGGCTCGTCGTAGTGTGCAGGCAGGTCAAGTGTCCCAATATCAATGACATCAAATTCGACGGACACGCCTGGCTGTTGAGCGAGGTCTTTTTCAATAATGCCTTGCACAAAGCTGGCCATCTGAGGGCCGACGCGGACGACACGTGCTGAGCCGGAGATTATGCCGACGCGGAAAGACATTGTGGATGTATATGTAGATGAAATTATTGTATAAGAGTAAACACTGGATATAGGATCAAGGATGCAATTTCAGGCCTTCCTTTGTTTTCTTTTTTTGGATGCTGGCGCCGTCGTCTCTTTATACCGAAAGCCGGCGATTTCACACCTTTGGCTTGATGCCGTATTCTTATCAAAAGTTACAGAGTTTTGGCCATCACATTTTCCGCGCAGCTGCCTAGTTGCCACAGTCACAGCCTTGCCATATCATCGGCATTTTGAAAACGGCCTTTCACAGTCGGCCCCGGCTTGGCTCTGTCACTTGTGACTGGTGCTGCCTGTATCTCCGAAAGACCGACGGCTGACTCAGCCAGAATTATTGAGAAGGAGCGGACTTTTCAGGAGAATTTTATAAACTCCGCCCACTTATACCACTTACACGCATTTGCACCGTCTTATATTCCACGTCGTAGCCTTGCTTACTTTATTCACACTTTATTCAAACTTCATCTCTTTGTTTAGCTGGACCGCAATCCTTGATTTTGAAGGGACTAAGAGTGACCGAGAATCTTGACTGGCTGGTACGGCTCCTCCAGGTAGGCCTCCTCCTCAGCTGTCAGTTCCTTGCCCTTGAGATCCGTCGCCTCGTCCAGCCGGGCGATGCTGCTCAGTCCGACAATCGGGCTTGCGACGCGCTTGTTGATCCACGCCAGCGACACGTGCGACATGGTCCAGCCGCGCTTTGTCGCAATCTCCTGCACGCGCCCAATGATCTGGATCTCTGCCGGCGTCAGGTCGGGGACACCTTCGGACCGCTTTGTCGAGCCTTTGGCCGCCGGCGGCCGTGCCAGGTTGCCGCGCGCCAGCGGTGCCCACGGGATCAGGCCGACGCCCGTCTCGTTGCAGAAGCGGTTCATCTCGCGCTCCTCCTCGCGGTACAGCAGCGAGTAGTGGTTCTGCATGGACACAAATTTGGTCCAGCCGTTCTTCTCGGCGACGTGCTGCAGCGTCGCAAACTGGTACGCCCACATGGACGACGCGCCAATGTAGCGCACCTTGCCGCTGCGCACCAGGTCGTGCAGCGCCTGCATCGTCTCCTCGGGGGGCGTGCTGGGGTCGAATCGGTGGATCTGCAGCAGGTCAATGTAGTCGGTGCCGAGGCGCTTCAGGGACTCTTCCACCTGGTGGAAGATGGCAGTGCGCGACTGGCCGTATAGGTTGGCATAATCCTTGCTGCCGTCGATCTGCTCGCGGATAAAGGCAGTGCGCAGGCCGACGTCCTCGGCGACGATGCCGTGCAGCTTGGTGAAGATGACGACCTTGTGGCGCGGGATGTTGTACTTGACCAAGGCCTTGCCGATGATGCGCTCGGACTCGCCGTTGGAGTAGACGTTGGCAGTGTCCCAGGTGTTGAGGCCGCGGTCGTAGGCGGCCTTGAGGATGGGCAGCGACTCGTCCTCGCCGAGCACCCAGGGTGCCCATTCGGGGCTGCCAATGGACATGGCGCCGAGGATGGGCACCGACACGCGCAGGCCGCTCTTGCCCAGGCGCTTGTACTCGACCTTGGTCGCGGCAATGGAGGCTTCCAGCTTTTCTGTAGGAGACGACATTGTAATAGAGATGAATCTACAGAAATAAAATGGTTTTGGAACGAGAGGGCCTACGTTTATATATGGGCGCCGGCAACTGTTTGTTCCGAGAGCTGCACTTGCCATGTCTCCGATATTGGCATAGGTAGCCAGTAGTATTGGATAAGATGTCAAGGCGTACAGCTACAGTGGACTCGAGCGTGGAGAACGAGTTAAGTCCAAAAGAGCTAGATTAGGAGCACTTTGATCAACAAAGACGCGGGGGTAATGGAGTTGATATGCTTGAAGCCGTTGTGATGTCAAAGCGGGGTTTACGCTGGAGATACAAGGGGTGATTGAGAGGGAGGCACAACTTTGTAATGGCCAGGTTTCATACGACGTGTTGATAACGAGTTAGGACTTGCAAATGTCAACAAAAAAGAGCGCAAATAGTTGTCAGGTTTTGAGAATCAGTGTCAACGGCCTACTTCTATGGACCTTTTGTTACACTACCTGTCACGTCACTCATGCTCTAGATGTCGCAGTTGGGGCCCGCATCGCATCCATGCTGCCGCCAGTCTAGTTGTAGCCATGTCCGTTTCAGACACATACAAGCAAGCTTTATTATTATTAAATATTTGAATAATTTGTTTGATTTTGTAGACCAATAATAACCAACATGCAATCATCGCTATCATAATCATCGCAGCAACTGACAAGACAAAACAACGCCGTCGTCACTTGCAGACAAGCAGGATATCAAATATCAAAATATCAACAGGCGAGCAAAGTCCTACACCTTGACTTTAACACCTCCAACTGTTTCAGCCGTTTGAGCCGCTTCAGCAACTGCTGCCGATTCAGCATCTTCAACGCTCTCCCGGTACATGGCATACATCCGCGGGATGTCTTCTGCAGCTACTCTAGACCACTCCGCCGCGACATACTCCGATACACCTTCCACTGTCCACTTGGCCGCCGCCGCTTCAGCCTCCTTCGTCTCGTGGTCGTCGGCTGATCTGTCGCCCATGACAAGACCCAGCCGCCGCCGCACAGCTGCGCACACTTCGCCCCGGTACCTGCTCGGCAGCGTCGACGGCACGGCTGCTTTGGCAGCTGACCGGATAGCCAGCAGGTGCCGCTCACGCAGCCACGACGTGCGGGCCTCTTCAAAACGCGCCTGCGAGCCGGGAAAGTAGCAAAAGGCGGCATCTCGTGCTGTCTCGCGCGTGGCAGGAACATCTGTAAGGCTTTCTTTGGCCTGGAGAGCCCGCTGCGGCACAAACTCTGTCGCCCACTGCCGGAACAGCGGCCGGAAGCTCAGCCGCCGCCGGTCGTTGGACTTGAGCCGGTCCGTGAGCTCCTCTTCGCTGGGCAGTGCAAAGAAGCGGCATTTTGTGCAGTACTCAAAGAGCGACGTTGCGTCACTAAAAGGGGCTTCCCACTGGCCGTCTGAGAATTTCAGTTGTAGAAACTCAAGCACGACCGCCGGCTCCGACGACAGAAAGATCTTGGCACGGTTGCGGTGGTGCTGTTCGATCTCGGGCACACGCAGCCATAGGGCGCGCTCGTCGACGGTAAACCCAAGAGGCCGCAGCACGGCGGAGCCGATAACGTTCCACAGATCGCCGTGGGCGTGTTTAAACAAGGCCCAGTGGAAGCGCGGCAGGGACGGGTGGAAGGCGAGATCGACCTGGATGTGCGGAGTAGATGTAGATGCAGATGAAGATGTAGAGGCCTCGGGGATCTCAGGGATCAAGTCTGCAAATCGAGGGGGCCACGGGACAGCCAAGGACGCCTTTCCTTCGTGTGCGACAATACTTGACCGGACGGACCCGAGCCGGCTTAGGGCTGTATCGAGAAGCCGTTTTTGGTCGGCAACGACGTTCGTCTCTGTCTCCTTTGGGAGCGCCAGTAGAATATCGACATCGCCAAAGTCGATCTTGCCTGGCCCATCAATAGGTGATGCGACTGCCCAGAACAGGTTCCGAAGAATGTCGTGGCACTGCTCCCGGACGGCGAGGTAGACGGCCCTCGGCATTCTGGGCGTGTAGAGGGGATTTGGCCCCGAGGCAAAGACGGAGCCGCCCATTGTGAAGTATTGATACGATAGAGATACGATAGAGATACAGAAGTGAATAAAATTTGATAAAGGTAGAAGGAGAGAAGAAGAGGTGCCCAAGAGAGAAGAGAGAGCAGAAAAGAGAAAATAGAAATAGGTAATGATGAGGCCAACCAGAGGGTGAGCAAATCACACGTCGGCGGGTATGTAGTAGCTGCAGGTGACCATTTCCGATTTGTGACAGCAGCCGTTTAAAATAAAGCCCGTATTAATGGAAAGGAATGATATTCGTTATACAAAGAAGAGAAAGTAGGTTTCTCATACTAGAGCGAAAGAGTCAGATGTCACGAATATGTCGTAGTGTGATTAGTGCTGCCATGCTGGTTTCAGCTAGATACACTATATATTGAGAGATCTCCACAAGGCTGATTCGCCGATGAGTCTCTTAGTCACAGTCATAATACCGTCAAGTTAAACCCCAGAAGGAATGAATTAAAATGTCTATGCAGTTTCTAAACGATGGCTACCAAGTGTATTTATCAATGTATTTTCATGCGAAGCAAATGCGAAGCAGTGATTGAAGTCGCTCAAATCAAGTCGAGATGAAGACCAAGACGATAATGATGGTGACGATGACCAAGATGATGCTGAAAACAAAAGTGGGACTCCAGTCAATAGAAATTCTATGCTATGCCAAAATCAAAAACAACAACACCGAAAGCTTTTCCCTCGGAGGCTCTACCGGTGCGACGGATCACGCTCCAGCTCGTAGAACAGCAGGTACACCTCCCGCTGCATCCCCAGGACCTCGCGCGTGCTCGACTCGCGCACCTTTTCGTCGCTGATCCGCCACCACCGGTCCTGTGTCTTCTTCTTCCGAGGGCGAGACGTGGTGTTGGTGGCTGTGGCGGTAGCAGTGGCCGTCGTCGCCGAGCTCTTGGGTCTTTCTGTAGTGGTGTTTGTATTTGCCAGGGCCGCCTTGGCGCTGCGCCGGCTACCAGTGCGGCTAAGGCTACGCGACGACGAGGCAATCTTGGACAGCGTCGAGCGCGCCACAGAACGCAGGCTCGCCGTCTCGGCGGCGTCACCATCACCAATCTCAGCCGCGTCTTCACGGGGCGCCGACGTGGGTGCAGGCGGCAGTGAGGGTGCTACAGACGACGATGACCGGCCGCGGCCCAAGCTAGAGGGCGACGACGGCACGCCGCTTGAGGCTGTTGTGGACGTGTTGGTTGCCGTAGACACGGCTGGCGGCAGCTCAGTGGACAAGCTGGGGCTGCCATTGCCGGCGACGCTACTAGCGGCATCCGACATGCCGATGCGCGGCGTCGTGGCGACGGGTGTGCCAGCAGGGGAGTAAACCTGCGACTGCTGGAATGTGTTGGGATTCGAGTACGGCGCCGCAATCGTCTGCCGCCGGAACGACTCGTAGTGGCCACTATAGTGGTTACCCTTGTGCATCACCACACTAAGCAGTTTGTACTCGCGCCGGTCCAGCAGCCCGCCCAGCGGCAGCTTCTCGGGGAACGCGACCTTGGCCGAATTCTTTTGCGACATGTTGGAGGCGCTGAAGATGGACCGTGACAAGTGGATGGCCAGCACCTTTGGGAAGCTGACGAGCCGGAAATGCCGTGCAATGCGCCGCTTGGGCGCAATCTTGACATCCGGCAGCACGATGCTCGGCGACGGGTGTTCCGGGTCGGTATCAATTGCCTGTTGCAGCTCTGCCAAGGCGACGGCACCCTCGCGCTGGAACTGCTCAGACGGTGGCTCCGCCTGGTTGTTGGCCTTGTCGAGCTCGGCCTTGAGCATCTCGTGGGCGTGCACGAGACGGCATTTTTCGCACTTGAACTCGTCAATGTACTCCGTCTTGAGCATCATATCAAAGCACTCGCTTAGCGACGTCGACGACGACTGGGGCACGTTGAGCGTCAGCGTGCAAAACGTCTGTTCTGACGGCCGCGGCTTAAAGTGGCATGTGAGACACTCAATCTGAGACTCGATCTTGCCCTCCATGGGGAATCCCTTCTCGTCCTCATCGTCAACAGTACTATTGGTTTTGACGTTGCTCAAGCCGTTGGCCGTGGTTTTTGTGTCCGTCTTCTCCACACTGTCGAGCTTCTCATTGGGATCAACGTTTGTGTCTGCCTCGGCTTCTGGTGTAGCCTCTGCCTCTGCGTCTGACTGTGGGCCTGTTATCGCAAGGCCAGCCAGTTTCTCGCCGACTGCCTCGTCCAATGGTTTGTTGGCCTGGTCTTCTGCCTGCTCGGCAACCTGACCGGCCGCCTGTCGCCGTCTGTACTGCCGTGCGCGCTGCCCAGCATGGTACTCGTCACACAGCCGCTCCGCCACGATCTGCAAAAACTCTTGCGCATCCTGCTGTTGTCTGCTAATGCGCTGGCGGAACGCCGTCTCCAGCACCCGCACAAACGGTGCGGCCGTGATCACCTTCTTGTAGATGGGCCGCTCGTTGAGCATGTCAATCATCTCCTTGAGGCCCTTGGTCACGAGACCAGCCTGCAGTCCCTCAACCTTCCACACAGGAAGGACACGGCGGTCACCACCGCCCTCCTCTGATGCGCCATCGTCCTGCGGCACGGCATGGACGTACACACCGGAGTCGTCAATCGTGCGCCGGTGTGTTTCACGGATGAGGTATATGCGCAGATCGCCGAGGCCGGCCAGAGCCTGCAGGACAGAGTTGATGAAACAGTCGTTGGCGGCATTCGCAAGGCCGACGACGCCTGTTTTGCGACCAGTGAGGGAAGAAAGGGGGTTGCTGCTGGTGGGCGGGTTGCTATCGATGAGGTAGGTGGGCGCAAAGACGTAGACGAGGGCGATGGTGGCCAGCGACGCCCCGGCCGCGTAGGTCGCGACCGAGAGTCCCTTGTCTGGCATTGGGAGAAGGGGTGAGGCGTGGTGTCGCAGTCAATCGCAGTCGCAGCCAATCGCAGTCGTATTCGTGCTGTCGCGAACGGGTGTCGAGAGCCGAGTAAGCGTCGAGTGCCGAGGGTCGGAGAGATGCCGAGTGACGAAAGGGCGAGCGAGATACGAATTGAAACGAGACAGAAAACAGTAGAGACCAGAGAGTAGCAGAAAGCGCCCACAAAGACCTGGACTGGACTAGACTGCGGTGGATAGTCGTCTCGTCGGGCCCAGAGTGTTTACTTTTGAGACTTTTTACTCTGTGCTCTGTAACAATACTTGCTTCCTGGCTGGCAAATGGATCTTTAGTGCTCTAGTGGGCGACAAGCGGGAACTGCGGGACGCTCGGCGATCGGAGAGAAATCCTGCGACCGAGCCAAGCGGTCTGGAGTTTGGAGGAATGCTGGGGAACGAGGGGTTGTGTGTCGGTTGTCTGTCGTCTGAAGTCTCGCGTATGCTATGTTGTCGTTTTCGTATGTGTCTGCAACAACCGTCGCCGTCACTCTGCCGTGGTCAGCCTGTGGTTAGCGTTGGCGGATTGTTGACCGAGCCAATGGAATAGGAAATACCCACCTTCTATTCGTCGATGGGGGCCGAGGCGCAGATTTCCCTTATAGATTCCAGATTCTCGATTCTCCAAACTCCGTGCTACCAAGTGAATCAGTGTGGATGCTATGACAAGGGATTAGCAAAGAGGCAGCAACCAAGGCAGAAGTGAGAGAAGTAGATGAAGAGAGGCAAAAGTGAAGTCGAGACGTTGAAAACAAAGTAACGTGACTTGAGACGACGATTGAGCACAATACGGAAAGAGTAAACAAAATGAAATAGAAAAGGAAGGCACAACCCAGTGACTCGCGAGCAGAGTGTTTACTGAATCTGGTATTGACGCAGTCTTCCGGGGAGCGTTCCGGCTGCAGTGCAATATTAATACACTGTAGGGATTGAGTATGCGCTGTCAGTCGCGCCTGACTCGGGGTAATGCTGACACCAGGACGTCACCAAGGTTTGTATCGCACAAACACGGAAAGAAGAGTCTGACAAGATAGGCAGGAGCGACATGGGCTTTATCTTGTATTTATTTGTAAATGCTTACGTTAGCCATGGTGCGCATCGCGCCTCTACGGTTGCAATGATCTCAAATGCAAGGCTGGGCGTCCATCTCAAGTGCAAATAACTTTGAAAACGGCATTGCGCCGCGTCTTTGCGAGCACTATCAACTCGATGCATGCCGAATGCATGCGGTTGCAGTGACCAGGACACTACATCAGCCTCAATGGCACCAAGTCTGGCCGGTCAAGCTGGGCAATTCTCAGATGCCAAATTAGAAAAGGTCAACGATCCCCGTGTCGCATATCAGATCATCAACACTCTCTTTGGAATCATAGCCGCCATGCTTAAATTGTTGTACTTGGGATGACAGGTACTAGCGCGATCTCGAAGATTACATAATCAATCCTGGTGCGAGCGGCTGGACATTACGAATTCAAACACTGCATGAATACTATTAATCCCTGTGCAAATAACAATTTTGATGCTTGGTATATTGCAACAGATAAGTTAATATCTGCCGCTATGATTTGCTTTTATTCAATTGTGCATATATGAACTACTCTAGCTCTTAGCAGCACCGGCCTTGATGAGCAGGATATCACCGTCCTCGACGACGTAGTCCTTGCCCTTGGTCATGATCTTGCCCTTGGCCTTGACCTCGGCCTCGTCACCCAGCTCCTTGAGCACGTTGAAGTTGTACACAATAGCCTGGATGAACGTCTTCTCAAAGTCCGTGTGGATGACACCGGCGGCCTGGGGCGCCTTGGTGCCGTTGCGGATGGTCCACTGGCGGACCTCATCGGTACCCGAGGTGAAGAAGCTGCCCAGGTTGAGGACCTTGCGCATCTGCAGGACCAGCTTGGGCAGCGACGACTCAACGCCGAGGGTCTTGCACTCCTCGGCGACCTCCTCGTCGGACATGCGGGTCAGGCGGTCCTCGAAGGAGACGGAGATGGGGATGACCGGGTCGCCGTCGGCGTGCTCCTTGATCCAGGCAGCAATGCCGGCCAGGTTCTTGTTCTTCTTGCGAATGTAGTCCTTCTCGGACAGGTTCACAAGGTAGACGACGGGCTTGGCCGTCAGTAGGAACAGGGGGTTGATGACCTCGACCTGGTTTGTTAGTTTTGTACAATAGAAATTGCAAAGAAAGAACGGGTAAAAGAAAAGAAAGATCAGAGTTATTTTTAATCTCATGACACCAAAGGTATTCGAAGAGCTGGGTTTAAAAATTCAGGCGCTAGGGCCCTTTATCATCATCAAAGGAGATCAAGGCTCCTGGGTATAAAGCAAAGCAGAACAACAAAAACAAGATAACTCACCTCCTTGGGGGACCAGCGGCCCTTGCGGACGTCCTTGCCGTCCTTGACCCACTGCAGGATCTTCTCAATCGTGGCCTCCTCCTCACGAGCCTTCTTCTGCTCGAGGGACTGGCCACCCTGCCGGGTCTTCTTCTTCTGGTTCTCCAGCGCCTTCTCGATGAACTCAATGTCCTTCAACCGGAGCTCCTCGCTGATAATGTCCAGATCACGCGTGGGGTTGACGTCACCCTCGACGTGGATAATCTCGGCATCGTCAAAGCACCGGACGACCTGGAAGATGGCGTCGACGGCACGAATGTGCGACAAGAAAGCGTTACCCAGACCGGCACCGGTCGAGGCACCGCGCGTCAGACCGGCAATGTCGTACACGGTCAGGTTGGCGGGCACACGGGACTTGGGCTGGTACTTTTCGCACAGCCAGTCGTAGCGTGCATCGGGCACGATAACGCGTGCCTCCTCGGGGTCAATGGTGGCATAGGGGAAGTTGGCAGGGTTGCCCAGGTCGCACTTGGTAATGGCCTGGAACAGAGTCGACTTGCCGACGTTGGCGAGACCGACAATACCACTCTTCAAGCTGTTGCCGGGACGGCCCAGCAGGATCTTCTCCTCGGCGACGGCCTTTTTCGGCGGCATCTTGCCTTTGCGACTGTGTTGACGGGTTTGAGAAAAGGGTAGAAAGACGATTTGAAAGCGTCCTCTAGAAAATGATGACACGAACGAAGCAACGCTCGGGCGGAGCGTAAAAGTCGACGTCGTGTTGCGGGCGACTAGCCTCAGGTCGTGCCCGGGAAGTCGCTAAGGAAAAAAAGAAAAAAAGAGGAAAGAAAGAAGAAAGAGAAAAGAGAACGGAAAGATTCTCTTGTAGTCGTGGCTCGAAGGGCGGGAGGGGGTTGGTTTTATATTGTCGTGGCTTAAATTTTAATGAAATTGGACTTCGAGGCAAATTTTTAAGAACACTACTCCCAGCCAGCTTGATTTTGCCGTTGGCGGGGCTCGCATCTGTCGCAGTGCAAAGCTCCCCTTGTTCTCCGGCAAAGGTGGGGCACTTGCACTGTTTGAAGCAACACTACTGTAGAACGGCAAACAGCAGAACAGGAGATGAAATCAGCATCCGGAATGGAGCAATATATGTCCGAGCTGATTATGTAAACCCATCTGGTGGAGTCTCAGAGTTGAGTATCCACCCTCATGCACCTGTAACTTACAGTGAATGCAGGCGGTCCGTCTCCGCATTTGGCAGCAAGTGCGTCATGTAACACCAGGCCTACGTTGGCGTGGCTTCCAGCTGTATCTGCGTCGTCTGTGCCTGTCTGTGCCGTCTGCCTGTGTCGTGCCTTCCCGATGCGCCTTGCATAGCCCGTCTCCTCTTTCCGTATCCATCGACGAACTTGACATCGATTCCATAAGCGGCTTCTTCTAGCCTCTTGCCTCTTTCCTATTCTCTATCCGCCCATCTCCTCATCTCTCTTCTCAATCTCTTCATTTAACTTCATCTCGCAATCTACACTGTCTACGCTGTAATTTACTACCGTCTCCTCCATCCTACGCTGCCCCCACCCACTATCAGCCATCTCCTCACCTCCTCCCAACAACCTGCTGTTTCATCCCGACGGTCGTTCTGTTCCAAGTCCAGAGCCGCTCTGATAACGTTTCGTGTGTTGAGTCCTCTTTTGATTCTCTTGATCTGCGTGATCACAGACTTCTCTTCTCGAACCATTCTATTCAGCTCGTGTTCGGCCTTTGACTCTTACCAACTCAACTGTCCAACCGTTGCGTACTGTCAGCCACCAGCTAGCTCTCTTCCGGACATCCATTTCAACAGCCACCACCCAACCCCGGCGTTTGATTCGACGTCGTTTGACGCCCACATCTCATCTCTTCTATACTCAAGTTCATCCATCATTGCCGTCACTTTGCTTCACTTTACACAAGTTCACATCACTCACTAGCACAATGGCGCCGAAATCCAAAAAGTCGCACCGCTCGCACCGCAGCACCCTCTCATTGCAAAAGACCGAAATTCTCATCAATGTCTACGACCTGCTGCCGCCCAGCCGCTGGTCTACCCTGCTCTGGCACATGGGCACTTCCCTCCTGCACTCGGGCGTCGTTATTAACGGAAAAGAGTACGCCTACGGCGGCCACGACCAGCGCGGTGTCACTGGCGTGTACTGGACTCCCCCACGCACCGATCCTCCAGGAGGCACCTTTCGCTGCGAGATCCTGCAGGGCTTCACTCTTGCAACCCCCGAAGAGATTGATGCCATTATCCGCAACGCCTCGGAAGAATTCAAGGGCACCTCCTACAACCTGCTGACAAAGAACTGCAACCACTTCACCGCCTACCTCTGTCGCAAGCTCACCGGCCGGCCCGGTCCCATTTGGCTGAATCGCGCTGCCAGCGTCGGACTTGCTCTGCCGTGCATTGTGCCGCGGGACTGGGTACAGCCTCCCGACCACGAAAGCGCTGATGGCGCGCTGCTGAGCAGCGGCGAGTACCGCGACGGAGACGACGATGACGACCTGGACTACAGCAACCAGTCACAGAGCGAGCGGACTAGTATGCTGCGTCGGACATCATCGCAGCACTCGCACATGCGCCTCGTTGGCGAAGAGAGCACCAGCCGGCTGAGCCAGTCAGGCAGTCACCCTGAGCCGTTTGACGAGGGCGATGAAGAGTCCGGTCAGGCCCCAGCCAAGAGCAAGCGGCGCAACAGCATTTCGCACGACTCAGCCGGCCATGCGCTGCCGCCGTCCGAGCGGGTTCCTATGTAGCCTACTCCAGCCTTGCCTCTTGTCTTTGCGATCTGATATCCTCTCTGCGCAACAACACTTTCATTTGTTTGTCTCTCTTTTGATCTGTTTCAATTCTCTTTTTCATTCTCTTTTTGGGTCATGTATGGCGTTCCGGTGGGCTGTTGATACCATTGTTTAGCTCAGGTTTAGCTCGGTTCTATGCTTCATCGAATGTAAATTCACACTATCTTACTTCAACTGCACTGAAATGTCTCAAAGGTTTCTCTTACTTGAGCTGAGCTCGCTTGTTCGCACCGTCGACGCATGATTATGTAAGCATATATTGGCGCGTTGCTTCTACGATGTATATCATCGACACTTTCAATGCTCGGAGATTTCTGGCAATGTGACCTCGGCCATCGCGGACGAAATGCTATGATGGCCACAGGCCACGGATAGCCTTCGTGGCGACGGTGTCTGTGTGCCATGCAAAGCCAGACTAATATACGAAGCTTGGCTGGGCTGGGCTTATCCGTGATTGGTTGCTAATGAGGCACTTTAGTGGGTCGGTCAACTAGCTGCCTGGCACTGTGGCTAGTTACAGAGCAAAGTCGCGCTGTCGCGGGCCAGTTCAGGTAGTCTGGGCCCGTCCTGCCGCCTTGTATTACACCCTGTGCCTGTCAAGCATCACTGTACAGCGCATTATCACCTCCCAAGCAATAACTAAAACCAGGATCCATTGAGGGAAAGAGCGAGCTTCCCTAGCTTCGCGATAGGGAAGGAGCAACCTGTGAGTTACTCGGTTCACATGTGTTATCTTATGTAAGATATCCAGACCAACGTCAATCAAGTCCCTCACCTCATCCGTTGTCTCCTTTTGCCTAGCTTGACACCCTCGAACCAAACTCAACGCAGTACTTATCAATAGCCAACAGGCCAATCACGCCCGGCGACCCTTTTGCGGCGATTATCACAACTGCTTGACTGCTCTGCTCAGTATCTAGTACAGCAATAGCTCACCTCGCCTCGATTCGACCAAGATCATCGTAACAGGGGCCAAGGCTCCATAATACTCCGGAGCTTCGCCTATTACCTCTACTCAGTACCTACAGAGCACGTCTCCTGGTGGTCTCTCGTGTTCATTTCTTCAGATTCTACATATTCAACAGACAGCAGCTCGACAACAGCATTCCTCGGACTGCAGCCACGGCTTGTGCGTCTACTAGTCTTCTCTGCCCATCTCGACCTCCCCCCACGAGCCATTTTCAACGCATCCTCACCAACCTCTCTCGACCCTACGACTCCAGCTCCAACTACTCCAACTTCTACAGCTTCAGTCTGCTGCCTCTACTTTAACTACGCGACGGCCATCTCCTCCTAGACGGCCTGTGCCTCATGCAAAGAAGCAGCGGCCGGGACCACCCGCCGGGGGATCGACTCGCATCCAGCACAAGCAAAAGCTCATGACCACAACCACCACAGGCACACACGTCACACGTCAACCACCCGGCAGTATTAGTGTTCGCTGCGGCTGCGCGGCCACCTCGGCCTCATCTCGCAGACTTGGCTCAACATCGACTCTAATCTCTCTCTATAGGCGCGTCTCCGCCCGCTGCCCACCATGCCGCTCCCTCTCAACCCCTTCCTTGCCGCCTTCTTCCGCAACCCGCTGTCGCAACAGTGCACGCCCTCCAACAACTACATCTTGCTTGTGCCCAGCACAGAGGTCCTCATCACATGTCGCGATACTGAGACCGGTGGCACCGCCTTTGCCGACCTGCCTAACCTCGACGAGTTCCTCGGAAGCCATGTGATCCGCATGCCTAACCCGCGCGTTGCCGCCGCTGCTGCTAACGCCGCCGGCGGCAAGGACGGCGTCATGAACCTACGCGAGATGCGCGGCAAAGCACGGCCCTACGGCACCGCCAACAGCCGTAGTGTCGTGATCAAGGACAATGCCGTCTTCACAAACAAGGGCTTCAAGAACCTGACGCACGCGCTGCTCGTCACCGATGCCATCTGGTATGCCGACACCATCGAGCCAAAGCCATGGCTCATCTACTACATTTCACGGCCGCTTCTCGGCACATGGGAGGAGGTCAAGATGACTCCCGCAATACTCGCGCCGCCGAGCGATCCTCAAAATGGCGAGGGCTCGTCCTCGTCCTCTTCACCTTCAGCTTCTTCTCAGGCTTCCTCGAGTAACCAAGGACCACGAAAAAAGGACATCAAAAACTTCCACGAGCTGCTCAGCCACTTCCCCGATATTGCACGGCAGATGCAGCCCGGGCTCGACAAGGTCTTCCGCGAGTTCAGAGAGGCGTTTGACAAGCGGTTCCCGCCCGAGCCGCCACAGCCTATCCATGCGCATACCCCTAACCATGCACATGGCTATGGCCATGGCCACAGCGCCGGCTCCGACCACGATCACGAACACGACGCAGACGGCCCTACAAGGACGGCACTTAAGAGGCCACGAGTTGAAGGCGGCACACCTGCTGCTTCGTCCAGCAAACCACCAGTCAAGATCCAAGACTCGGCACCGGAGATTATTGGAACTTCGACAGACGATACCAACAGCGCCAGCGATGAGGCAATCGCCAACGCCGCTGCTGGCGGCATTCCCAGCATCAGCGTGGATCAAGACAACGTTGAAGCAACCCCCAAAGGTGATAGCAGTAGCAATCCCAGCTCCAGCAATGCCGGCAACGACAGCGCATCATTAAATCTGCTCGAACGTCTGAATCCCTCCAACTCGAGCATACACAGCGGCAGCCAGGGCGAGACAGAAAGCTACTATGCCGAAGACGACGATGAGCAAATGATGCGGTCGACGCTTGAGTCCGCCATAACTAACGCCATCGACGTATTCCAGCAGGTCGACAAGCAGCAGCTGTCTCTGCTCGGCGCAACTACAGATCTGACCGGGCCGCTTGTTGAAGGTCTGATTGAGCGCTACATTGAAGAGTACCTCCACCACATCATCTTTCCACGACTCACCGCCATCAAGCGACCCGAAGATCTCGAGCTCGAGGCCAAGATTCGCCAGATGGACTGCATCGACATCTCGCAGCTGGGCATGGACATTGAAGGCGGGCCCAAGACCAAGCACGGTGTGACTATTGCCCTGGGCCAGGTCGTGGAAGAGTTCCGCAAGATGTCATCCGCAGCATCGCCCCAAGAAATGCTGGGCATTCTTTTGTCTACGGTCAAAACCGTCAGCCAGCTCACCTACTCGTCCAGTAACACTGTCGATGTCAACGGCAACGCTGCTGGCAGCAGTGGCGGACCCGGGTCTACAGTGCCTACGACGAGCGAAAAGCCGCTGATGACAATCAATGCCGATACGCTCGTGTCGCTGCTGCTCTACATTGTCATCCGGTCGCAGCAGCGGCACCTGCTTGCACGTGTTACTTATATGCGCCACTTTATTTTCATTGATGACGTCGACACGGGCGAGATGGGCTATGCCCTAAGCACTTTTGAAGCTGTGCTCGCATACCTGGTGCACAACTCGAGCGGCCTCCGGCGAGCCAGCCGACGCAACAAGGCGTTATGGGATGCCACGGCCAGCGGCAAGATTGACGACCTCAAGTCGATCATGGAGCCTGCCACCGACGACGCTATTGACGACGAGGTCAACGCCGATGACATCGACGATGGAACTGAAAATGGAGACCCAAGTAGCGGTTCACGGCCTTCTTCCAGTGCAGGGTGGCCCCCCTCATTTGCCAGCTTTGCCTTTTCCCGTGGACGTTCAGCCAGCTCGCTATCGTCACGGCGATCCTCCATCATTCTCAACGACGCCGACGCCTTTTCTCAGGGGTCCGGCCTCGGCCATGTCTTTCCCTTCCAGGCCGGCGGCGAAATCAATGGCAACGGTAAAGACGTCGACTTTTCTGTGCACTTCCCCATCAAGCGGACGAAAAAGGTGGCCCTCGATACCAGGAGTATGTCGACGAGCTCCGAGATATCGTACCGGTCGCGTGCGGCCAGTCAGGCGAGCAATATGGACGGTAGTGTTGACGGCGACCTGTCTGTTGAGCGACTGTCGCAGACGCACAACTCGTTTGGTGAGTCGCTGCTCATGATGGCCGTGCAGCACGAGCAGGTCGGGGCTCTCGAGTACTATTTGAGTTTGAGAGCATACTTCCCCGCGAAATTTGTGCTCCAGGACATCAACCACGAGGACACGACACTGCTGAGTGCAGCTGTGCAGCTGGGCAATAAGGAGCTGATCCAGACGATCTTGCGGTTCCTGGGCGCCGCCGCGGGCGTGGGCAAGGAACACATTGAGGCGTACTTTTGCCTGCAGGACATCTGGGGCCGCAGCGTGGCGCACTACCTGTTCCACGCGCCCTTTTTAATAAAGAGTTACGGCACGCTGATGCCGTGGCGGCAGCGGGACAAGAACGGGCAGACGCCGCTGTTTGCGCTGTGCCGGTCGTATGACAATGCGCTCTACTTGGAAATGGTCACCGAGGGCATTAACATGGCGACAATGACGCAGGGCGACAATGACCGGCTGCACCTGGACAACCACGTGGACGCACGCGGCAACACACTGCTGCACATTGTCAACAACCCGCAGCTGGCGCTGCGCATCCTGCAGACGTGCGAAGTCAATGTGAATGCAGCCAACGACAAGCGGTTCACGCCGCTAATGGTGGCCAGCAAGTACGGGCGGTTTGCGATGGTGCAGACTTTGTTCCGCGACCCGCGCGTCGACGTTGGCGCCAAGGAGCTGCGCGGGCTCACAGCGGTCGAGCTGGCCAAGGACGACGACATGCGCAACAAAATTGACGACCTGACACTGCTGTCGATGCCACCCGGGCCGGACTCGCGCACAACGGCCGTGGTGCGCTCGTATTTTGTTGAGGATGCCAGCGTGCGGTTCGTTGTCAAGTCGTCGCAGGCCGTCAGCAGTGTCAGCTACGCAGTGACGACGTGCCGGCGGTCGCAGACAGACTTTGAGCACCTCACGAAGCAGCTGGCGGTGGAAAACCCGGCGTCGTGGATCCCGTCGATCACGGGCCTTCGGTCGCCGTTCCAAATCCCGTCGAAGCCGAGCCGGGCGATGCTCAAGGACATGCAGCTGCGGATGGACTGGTTCCTGCGCATGATGCTGGTACACCCGACGTTTGCGCAGCACGAGATGCTATGGGAATTTATCCTGGTCCCGGATATCAACCCGGACATGATGGCGCAGCGCACCAAGCTCAAGGCGGACACGCGCGCGGAAAAGGTGCGCGACGAGATGGAGCCGCTGGAGGACGTGCGCGAGGTGGAGCAGTTTGTCGACCATGCGCGTGAGCTTATGCGCGGGCTCAACTTCTCGACCAAGAGCGTGATCCGGCGGGCGAATGCTACGGGCTTTGTCGCGGCTGACTTCCACGACGCGGCGGCGCTGATGGCGCGGCAGGTTGAGCGCATACCCGGACTCATCCCGACAGCGTACCTGGCGGCGCTCGATGTCTACGCGCAGTCGTTTATTATGCCCATGTCAGGCCCGATCCTGCATCTGCAGGCAGCCTTTTTGGCGATGCAGTCCACGATTGATGCACTCCTAGCAGCCCTGGCCAAGCCACCCAGACTAATTCTCCAAATCCAGTCGACGCGTAAGCAGGTGGAGCGCGAGTACCAGTCGCTGAGCCGCAGCACGCGGTGGCCGCTGGGGCTACTAGACGAGACGCGGCAGCGGGCCAAGGAAGAGCGCGAGGAGCGGGCACGCAAGAGCGAAGAAGCAAGTCAGGACCTGTCGCGCGAGCTACGGTATACGCAGCAGACGGTGGCGGGCGAGCTTGCGGGGTGGCAGGAGATGCACGAGAAGACGGGACGGCGGGTGATCCGGGAGTTTGCGCGGGGGATGCTCGTGCAGGAGCAGGACCGGCTGCAGGGGATGGAGCGTGCGCTGCGGCATGTGCGGGAAGGTGGTGGTCTTGTTCCCAAGGCCAGTGCAAAAGCCGGCGCAAATGCAAACGCAAATGCCGGCGCCGGGTCGGTGCCTACTAGCAACTAGGCACAGCCAGGGCGGCCCTCAAACCCACACCCAATCGAGCACCATCCCAGCTACGGGGACTACCCGACGCTGCGCGGTGGGCTCGGCATCGAGGCCACGCTCAACCGACGGCATATTACCACCAAACCCAAGGCACTCTTTACTTTACGTCAGACTAGACGGACATCTAGACGGCACAAGACGAATATGAGTCACAGCCACATCGGGCGATTCATTTTGAAACGACAGTGCAGCGGGTAGAGGAGAAAAGGAGAGACGGATGAGGAGACGAGGTATCACAGGATCATCCTCGGCAGATTTGTGTTTTGGCTATTATTGTTATCAGCATCAGCGGTTTATTATTTGTCTTTGATGTTCTACTTTTCCGTTTGTAACGTTTCTTTTGTTGTATTCTTTTGCTGTTTTATCTTATTACCTGTCAATTGGATAGAGATACCCGACGATAGACTATCGACTCTACTTTACTTTTTGACTTTGAGAAACGAGAAGCAAAGGGCGCAAAGCGGAAGCGAAAACAGGAAATGCCTCATCACGGATCACGCCACGGATGAGTGCAGATGTGACCAGCAGGCAGAAGCGATACGTTGGCAGCTATTGGAGAGGAAACAAGTTCCAGAGTAAGAGTCATCGATCGGCGGTGTGCGTTGCTACGAGGGTTGCCAGTTACAAGATGAGAGGGTGTGCAGACTAGAGGCAGACGCGTCTGGTCTCGGACGCGTCGAGCACCTCCGACGGTCCGGAGCAGTCGAGCAGCAGTCGAGCAGCAGTCGAGCAGCAGTCGAGCAGCAGTCGAGAGCACGGAACTGACGCGGCGCGACGCGTCTCGATAGGCTTCTTCCACGCGAGGACGCCGGACGCGTCGTGCGGGCGAGACGGGATTCTGTCCAGAGACGAGGCGGGACAACGGGAAAAGCGGGTCATCGGGCGCACTAGTGCTGCAGTGCTGCATAGAAATATGCACGGCGTGCATAAGGTGGCTGGTGTGAGTCAGAGGATGGGAGGCAAAGAACGGGAGAGAGATGCAGAGCGAGGACAGAAGTGAGAAAAAATATAAAACAAAGATGTGAAAATCAAAACGAAAGAGAGATTCAAAAAGATACAAAGTACTTGATCCTCGTCGCTTACATAATCATCACGATGGGCGCGTAAATCGGACAGACAAGAGAGCGCGCGGCTCACGACTATTGTGGGAAATTAAATGCAAATGAAATAATGCTCATCGCTTATGCGGCGGCCAGTGTAGAGGCCATCTTGTCCTCTGTACTCTCAGTTGACACTATCATGATACGTGTGACTGTGGCAGTGCATCAGGCAGCTGGATGAAGCCGTTCCGATGCCGAAGCCCAAGTTGAAGCGAGTTGAAGCCTGAATCAAGCCTGAATCAGACCTTGTAGGCCTAAAAAGACTACAGCACATCAGGAGACAGGATACATCAGGAGACGACAAGACTGATGATCAGACGGGCCGCCATATGGCCGGAGGCAGCTTGCTCTCACTTGTCGCTGAGAATAGGGCTGCAATCAGGACAAGGACAAGAAAGGACAAGAAAGAACGGAAGACGGATCAGATGTCAAAAGTGCTGTGTAGGATGTCAGAAGGCAGTTCTGATACGTTTTAATTTTGTGCACATTCAGCCGTTGGGCAGGTGAGGCCGGCGACACCGCGGTGAGGGCATACCGCCAGATGGCCGTGGTGTTGTAGGAGGAGTGTGAGAGGATGAATGACACTACTCCGTACAATGCGCTGTCGGTCTTCTATGTCTTTTGTTCGTATTGAGTGTTGATCTCGTCTTTCTTTTTATCGGCATCCACTCTCTAAACAGGGCGCCTACACAAATTAAACGGCCTCACTGTAGGCTGCTATGCCGCGGTAAACAGACAGACGATTGACAGACTGTGCTCTCACCGTCAGTACATGTAGTCTGTGCCCTATAGGCATCATTGTACACTAAACTACAAGATCCGACTCGGAATTTCAAGAATAATAGTATCACGATGCCATAACCGCTTGTACCATGTCTCACAAACTGGCTGGTGCTGTACCTACCCTTGCTCTTTTTATTTTCGCTCGTCTCTTTTCCCGCGCGCTTCTTCTCGCCAGAGCGCCTGTCTTACATTCACTGTACGACTTTGTTAGTAATGCCGACAAGCACCCGCTCTCACTCGACATTGGTCAAGCCATGTTTTGTAATTACAGGGTATTATTAGATAGACTGCTTTCTTTTCACGATGCAATTCTAAAATGCCATGTTCTTTGTGAGAATGATTGCCGTAATGTAAGCCCGCGCTTAAATGCAAAAATAGAATTGAGAGCCAGCAGTGCAAGTCAAACAAAGCAAACAATAGGATATGAGTGCCGATCAACAAACAACACAAGTAAAAGTCAATACTACACTTGACAATCAACAGCAATCATCACGACACCTCGGTCAGGAAACCATCGCCAGACTGTCGCCAACTTGGCACGAACTCACCGGCCCCCAACACTTTCTTGTCGGGTTCTCTCGTCCCTACCTTGCTGCGCGCAACTTTCGTTTCATTTTCGCATCTGTACACCGTATGCAAGGTGCGGCAAGGGTATATGCAGCTATATGCAAGGTTGTAGAAGTAGAGTATGTAGAGAAAAGAGCTCTCTCCACATGTGCTGCAGCACAGCCGACCCTGGTCGTGAGTCAGAATGTAGGACAGAGGATGGGCAGGCAAGATGGATGGAAACAAAAAGAGGAGTCGAAACGGGCGGTCACGGAAAGCAAGGGCAAAAGGCATAGCGAAAAGGCAAGAAATAGGCAAGAAAGCGATCAAAAAGAGAAGACGTGCATAACCTTGCATATAGAGAGCATACAAAAGAGCATATCAAAGAGAATACGGCAGACGAAGAGACTAAAGAGGAAAGAACCCTACCAGCAAAAGAGACTACTCTCTCGACACTCCTCAGCCAGTCAACCTGCAGCAATGCACAAAGTCTGAGGAGAACCGTCTCTCTGGGATGTTACAAGTTATTGTGTTGCGTCTTTGTTTGTATTGTTTCTTGCTCTTTTGTTTCTTTCTCTTTCATTTCTGTTGTTTCGGTGCTCAGAAGAGCTCGGACCCGTCTGCCCTCTTGCCCTCTTGTCTGCTCTGCTCTTGCCGTTTTTGCTCTTTGCTTTTGGCTCTTGCTCTTCTCGCCCATGTGGCTCTGCCTGTTTCGTCTACCCTCGTTCTGGCCTCTGATTGGCTGCTTCACACTTCATCTCGACCACTTACACGACGGCCACCACGGGCGACTCTAATAATAACAGTAATAACGACCACTTGTAGACTTAATGATACTCCGTCCTCAAATCACTACTCTGCTCTCTGTACGAGTTGAATAAATGAAACAAGCGACTTCAGGCGTTGTAGGGCGTTTATAGGTACGCTGGGCTACATGGGTGCAGCACTCCCAGCGCCAAATGGTGGAGCAGAAGAGGAAGGACAGGCCCGGCCAAATGGACAAGAATACCTGAATACGGAAGGAACGGCGGCTCTTTTATCAATCGATAATTGTTTTATAGAGTGAATATATTTTTAGGTGTTTCGGGGTATTAGAGCTACAAACGGCAGGAACGACAACGACTAACACGCGACCTAGATCGCGGCCACGTCTGGATATGGAAAATGGAAAATGGAAACTAGCACGACCGCGCTTTCCTTACACACGCTGCACGCTCACGCTGCACGTCTCCAGCTCCACGTCCTGACTTACACGGCCTTGCACGACAGCTCCACCCTCCGCGGCAAATCGTCTCTGCACATTCAGAAAGACAAAGACCTGTCGTTTGGCCCAACCTGCCTCATCTCGAGGATAAGTATCCAGGCCCATCCCCTTTTGCTCGTCTTCTCTGGCTGTCCTTCACCTTCATCCTCACACACTCCTCCTGCATCTGCATATCTCTGCATATCTCTTAATCAAATTCAGAATCAGAACTTCTCAGCCATCCATTCTTGTCATCCTTCTTGTCTACAGCCGCACCCTGCATATCGGGACCTCTTCCAACATCATCATCTTTGCTCTACCTTTCTCTACTCTATTCAACTCATCCTCAACCTACTGATTGCCTCTCGTCTCTTCTATTTACATCTACCTATCCCCTCCTGGCCTCTTGTCTGGCCTTTCTCTGGTCTCAAGGCTTCAACTCACTCAACTCTCTCGGAGCCGGTCTCCTTCTTATTATTTTTTATTTTGTTTATTTTGTTTATTACTTCTTTCCTCTAAACTAATTCACAATGTCTTCCCTGGCGGCAGACGTCACCTTTGACTTTACCTTTCCCTCTACTTCGGCCTCTACCTCTACACCTCCCCCAGCGTCCTTTTACGACTATGAGTCCTTTGACAAGAGCAACCTGCTAGAGGTGCCCTACTATGGCATATCCCGTGCTGGCCACGGACACGGACATGCACGCTCCAGCTCCAACTGCTCCGCCTACTCCTCCTACTCGGCCTACTCGTTTGCCTCAACGCCGTCCGAGCAGTCCTACCTGAGTGCGCCTTCAGTCGTTGCCACACCCGCTGCTACTCCTTCACCTGCCGCCAAGCCTGCTCGTTCGCAGATCCGCACCCACGGCCCTCTTCTGCTGCCCAAGATCCGCTCGCAAGACCAGGTCACTGTCGACGATGAGAGCAGTGGTCTGCTGCCCGCTCCCCCTCTGAAGCGTGCCCGCACATCGCCTGCTCCTTCTCAGTCGCGCCAGTCGCGCACGCCGTCGCTGCCCCCCAGAAACCGCCGCTCCGTGTCGGTCTCATCGCGCCGCAGCACGCTTGGTGCATACCCGGGTGCTGCCGCATCGCGCCACACTCCGTCGCACTCTCTCTCCCAGTCATTCACCCTTCCTTCCCAGTACACACCCCGCGCATCGACCCCCAGCTCTGTCTTTGAGGCCACACCGCCGCCGCCATCGCTGCTGTGCTCCGGCCTCGATACCGAGCCTGTCGAGGCCATTGACGGCAAGTTTGACTACGACTACGCATTTGCCCCGTACCCGGGCACCATTCCCGCCGCCGCCAACTTTCTCGGCGCCGCCCAGTGGGAGTATCCTGAGGAGCCGTTCCAGCCGCAGTCACAGCAATCACAGTCCCCATCACAGACCCGCGAGGCATCTCCCCTGTCGGTCGAGTCTGCTTCGCCGCCACCCGAGCACGCCTCCTTCTGTGTCCCCGTGTCTGTCCCTGTCCCTGCTCCTCTTCCCACTCTCCCCATCGCACCACAGACGACCCTCGTCTCCTACCTGTCGCAGCAGAACCCCGCCCCGGCGCTCGTCCACACCATCTCGTACCCGCTGCGCGATCCCAACACCAAGCACTACTGGTGGGACGTGCGCCAGGTCCGCGCCTGGTCTGCTTTTTCGGCTGCCTCGCTCGTTGCCCTACCCGGCGCCGATGCTGTCCTCGGGTGCAACGTGCCCCTGTCCCTGCTGCCGTCCTCGACCATTGCAAAGAGAAACCTCCACCCCGAGACCGAGTCCGACCTGCACGCCTTGTATGCCGCGCACTACCTGCCGCGCGTCAACGCCGCCCTCGCGCTGTCCTCGCCGCGGCCCGTCCAGCTCGCCGCCAAGTCCAGCGCTGAGCACGGCGAGTACTTTTCGGCGGACTCCTCGGCGACAAACACAAACACAAACACCGCGAGTCTGTTTGGCGGCCGGCCGTCGGCGCGCGTCGTCGGTCTCGTCAAGAGCTTTGACCGCTTCAACACGGGCATGCGCACCGAGGGCGGCGCCACCAACAACATCAAAAAGGTCGAGTACCTGCGCGGCCTCGCGCACCTGCACCACCTGATGCGCGAGAACAGCTGCCGCTACGGTTTTATTCTCACCGAGATTGAGCTTGTCGTGGTGCGCAACGGCACCGAGGCGACGCCCCTGTTTGGCCAGATGGAGGTCGCGAGTGTGCCGCTGGCCGCGCACGACGGCAACAACAGCCTGTCCTCTACCCAGCTGACGGCCAACCTGGCGCTCTGGGGTCTATGCATGCTGGCGAGCAACGAGATGGCCGCCGCGGCACAACAGTCTTCTCCATCAACGGGGAACACTCTGCTCTGCAGCCATGCTGCGCACATTGGCGCGCCGGCCGAGGGCACGCGGCGCAAGGCGGCGGAGCGTGATGCATGGATGCCGCCGCCGCAGCTGGCAGAGAAGCGGGCGGCCAAGCGGGCGCGCGGTTGGGTGATGCCAGAGGATCCCGTCGGCCGGAAAGAGATGGGACGTCGGGGAGTCAAGTACTGAGCGCAAAAGATGTCCTGAGTGGTAATGAACCGATTAATAAACGGCTGGTCCGTGTCGGTATAGAGTAGACGAGTATATGAGAAACGAAATAATAACAAGCAAAGCAACAATCAAAAACAAACATAAATTTAAGTGAATCAAAGCAAAGCACAAGCAAAGGTTGACTAAACTGAGAACATATATATTGTTGACCAATGCAAAAACATTTTAAAAACTAGGAGATTTTATAAAAGTTTGTCGAAAAATATAAAAATGAAAAATGATGAATTTCTTTTTGATGTATTATTTTTATACAAAAGAAATGCTTTTCTTCAAAATCAATAAAAATACAGCAATATTTATACATCCTTTTTAAAACACAACAAAATTTACGCCGATTCGCCGTCAAACAGCACCTGCTTGTAATACCGCGCCTCGTCGATGCTGTCCAGAATGTCCCGCCGTGCCCGGTGTGCGCCGCCCTTGCGCGGCTTTTGGATCTCATTCTTGTTTTTGCCTTTGCCCTTGCCCTTGTTTTTGCTCTTTGGATCTTTTGCATCCAATAGATCGGGCGCCCACCGTACCACGGCCTCCTTGATCGTGCTCACATCTAGGATCCGGTAGTGCAGGTGGTCCATCACGCGGTCGTACGGCGCCACCCGCAGAAACGCCTTGTCCGCGTGAACGCTGCTGCCCGCCAGCAGGCCCACGCGCTCCTTGGGGATGAAGCGGCGAATGTACGCGAGCAGGCCGTCAGCGGCCTCTTCGTGAGTCACTGTCGAGTCCAAGACGGCGGCAGTGAGTCCGCTGCGGCCGTGGTGGTCGGTGCACCACTCGTCCATCTGATCGAGGCGGTCCTTGGGGACGTGGATGATGGCGCCCCAGCCGGGGTCTTCTTCTGCGTACTCCGAATGCCTAGCATCTAGGCCGTTAGTGCCCATGCCGCGCGTGACGGGGTTGAGCTGGCCGTCTGTGATGATGCAAAAGATCTCAAGAATGACATCCTTGTCGGGATTCAAGCCGGTCATCTACAATGTAAAAAGTTAGTATGTAGTCGTGTGTGTGATGTGATAGAACGTTACCTCGCAGTCGATCCAGACTAGGGGCTTTGCCGGATAAGCCATTGTAGATATAAGCAATGGTTTATCTCAATAGAAAAAGAAAGAAAAAAGAAAAAAAGAAAAAAGAGATATGAAACCCGGAATGAAGCCGATTTGAGGAGGATGAGATAAAGTTTGCTGCTGTGCTGGCTGTTGCAACGTTGTATACCGGCACGAGATACAGAACCAGACACGATGGTTTAGTACATTAAATATAAACAAATCCCCGAAGCAAGCTTGATGTCGTTCAAGTGGACGAATGATGTGTGGTGAGAGTGAGAGTCAGAATGAGAATGCTTAGCTAATAGAGGGGTGACAGAAAGAGCAAGGACTCAAGGGAAAATGACCTAAGAGTTGGGGAAAGTGGGGCCAAGTACAGCTGATGCAGTGTGACTATGGGGGCCAATTGGCCTAAGAGCACAGCAGCGACCTGCTGATGTATGCTCGGCCAGTGATTCGCCCATTTGTGGTGATGGTATCTGGAGGCAGGGACAGCTGTCGTTCCTTCTTCTTTCATTCCCTTGTTCTTTTGCTCCTTCCTATTCTGTCCTGCCTCTTTCTGCTGCTATTTCTACGTAATCCTCATACGTTTAATCAGAATAGAAAGAAAACTCAAATACCAATAGAAGAGAACAAGAAAAGACAAAGATAGGATAAAAGAAAGATAAAGGCATCTACCCCGGTCTGCACATCAAAAGTTGGCAGGGTGGTATCAAGTCAAGCATTATCTGCCGGTGTTAGTCGGCATACTAATACTGCTAGTCCCGCTGTGCTCCTTCCTCTTTTGTTCTTCTCCTCTCCTTCCTCCTTTCCCTTGTCACACGTTATCTCTACCTCACACATCACCACACAATATGGCCCCTTTTGTAACGGGGACGTCGCCCCGGTCGACAACGACAACATCTGTACCCCTACCCGCCAGGGAAACAGAAGAATGGGATGATGGCGGCGAGGAGATCTCAGCCGCGCCGCCTCCGCCCATGTCCGACTCGCCGCCGCGCGTCATCATCATCGGCGCTGGATCCCGCGGCCGCACTTATGCCGAAGCCACCGACAAGGTCACCAATGGATTGGTTGCTGCTGTCGTCGAGCCTGATCCGTACAAGCGCATGGACCTCGGGCGCAAGCGCGTCTGGGGACGGCAGGGCCGCTCCGAGCCGGCAGAGGGTGAGGCGTTTGCTGACTACCCCGACTTTGTGGCGTACGAGAAAGACCGGCGGCGGCGCGAGGCAGCCGGCGAGAGCGTACCACCGGGCGTTGATGCGGCCTTTATCTGTGTGCTCGACGAGATGCACCGCGCCGTGATTGAGGCCCTGACAGAGCTCGGCGGGCTACACATTATGTGCGAGAAGCCGCTGGCGACGACGCTCGAGGACTGCGTCGCAATCTACAAGGCGCTACGCGACAGTGATACGAACACCGTCTTTTCTATTGGCCACGTGCTGCGGTATAGCCCGCACAACATGCTGCTGCGCAAGCTGGTGCTAGAAGACCGCGTGATTGGCGACGTGCTGAGCGTCGTGCACACGGAGCCCGTGGGCTGGTGGCACTTTACGCACAGCTACGTGCGCGGCAACTGGCGGCGCGAGAGCACGACGGCGCCGTCGCTGCTGACCAAGAGCTGTCACGACATGGACGTATTGCTGTGGTTTCTACGGTCGCCGGCGACGTCTACCCAAAAAGACCAGCGGCCACATGAGCCGTCCACCATTTCGTCGTCGGGCAGCCTGCAGCTGTTCAAGAAAAGCCGCAAGCCGGCCAAGGCGGGCACGGTGACCAACTGCCTGAGCTGTCCTGTCGAGAGCGACTGCAAGTACTCGGCAAAGCGCATCTACGTGGGCGACGAGCTGCGCGGGCTGGGCACGGGCAACATGCGGTGGCCGGTGTCGATTGCGGTGCCGGACATTGAGGACTATGCGATCAAGGGCGGCGCGGACGGCGCACGGGACGCGCTGCTGCAGGAGCTGGCAGAGGATTATACTGATGCGACACCAGACAGCGAGGTAGCGAAGCGCAACTGGTTTGGACGGTGTGTGTTTGAGAGCGACAACGATGTGTGCGACGAGCAAGTTGTGGTGATGACATGGGAGGATGACCCTTTGAGCGAGCCTACGTCTACGGAGACTTGTACAACAGCGGACAGGCTGAACCACCGCGGCGCCAAGACGGCGACGTTCCACATGGTGGCGCACACGAAAAAGATGTGCGACCGGTACACAAATCTGTACGGTGTGGACGGTGAGATCTACGCGGACCAGGCGACGATCACAGTCGAAGACTTCCGCACGGGCACGACGACAGTGCACCGGCCGCCGGTGGAGAGCAAGGGCCACGGCGGCGGCGACGCAGGTCTGGCGCGGCAGTTCATCCTGGCGGTGGACCGGATCAAGAACGACGGGTGGCAGGCGGAGCGGGCACAGCGGGAGATTATCGGGTGCACGCTGGAGGAAATTATCCGGAGCCACGCGGCGGTGTTTTGTGCCGAGGCGGCGCGGCACGGCAAGACGGTGATTGATTGGGGGCCGTGGTGGGATAAGGAGGTTGAGGGGCGTTGAAGGTAGACCTCTGTTTGATGATAATGATAATGATTTGCACGACCGTTGCTAGTTGAGTCCTTATGGATTTATGGACGTTGACCACGTTGACGGGCCGCGGACAAGCTTTTGCCACTGGCTAGCTCGCCAGATTCGTTCTTGGGTTCGACGTTATTGATTCTTTACGACGTTCTAGCTCGCCAACGACGCACTACAGACTATTTGGAGGCCGTCGACAGCGACCGACACGGAGCATCTTCTTTCTCCACGTGAACGATACTGAAATTGATAATTGTTTTCTGGAAAGTACGGCATATGCTCCGTCGCATTGTTTTGAGTCCAATATACACCGTATTCTCAGAGTATTGACCTTTCTCGGGCAGACAGCTCTAGAATCCGGAGTAGACTATTGACCCGTTGGCTATGCAGCTGCCAATATATGCGGATGCTAACCGCAAGGCTACTAGGGCACATATTACCACCCGATTAGGGCATATCTTTTGTTGACTCTAAAGGTTGAGACCGTTTTGCAATGCGATTCGTACAGACGCGAAGACTGCAAGATCTGGACCATCGGAGACGCCATGCTCAGTAGAGTATTAGCGATCTAATGCACACTGCCACGAGCTAAGTGCTGTCATTTGCTGTCATTTGCTGTGTTGTCTTTCCAGGTGATCACTCCGTAGATGCGTATTTGGCCTCGACTGAAACGGTTGCCGCCCGCTCTGCGCCGAGATATTCACTCATATTCTAATCTGTAAAAGTAACCAAATCAACGATGAGTCGGCTGTGTCGTGCATTGCGGTCGATGCAGCCACAAAATTCTTAACGACAGACAGACGAGACGAAGCCACAATCACAAGCCAGCGTTTACTCTTTTCTACTTTAACATGAAAGATCAGCTCTATGACTGCATTATTACACTGCGAGTACAGTTGATCCTAGCCTACTGAGTAAGCTTTGATATACTTCGTATGCGTGCATATGATCGTTAGTGCCAGACGCAACTCGACAGGCTACTAGACGAGTCCACCTCAGCTCAGGCAGACATACTGGGACCGACACGACAGACAGAGTATTCTACGGTGAAGTTCACTTCTTTATCTCTCGACTCTCACCGTGCGTCCTCCCTTGGACCCGCCTACACCCGCGCCTAGTAGGAGCGCGAAAGTCAAAAGTACTCGTCTGATTCATGCTACTCTTAGCATCTCACATCGTCTTACCGAGTCAAAGAGTACATCTCACATTGATTTCTCCCTTTCGGCGTTGATCTGGTCAAATCAAACAAAACGTAGGCTTACTGAGTACAGAACACCTTGTCTCTCCCTACATATGGGCAATGCGCCAATATTATTACCATTGTATTTCCAGGCAACTTGCGAGATGACGGTTCAGCCCCGACGGATCAGGCTGGTCCGAATTTACGACAATGGAAACAGGGAATGGGTACTGAGTAGAGAGTAAAGAGAATGATGGCATGGCGATGAGCAGATGCCGTCACTGTGTTGCAATAGGTAGACGTTTAGATGAATCGGAATCATAATTGTAATTACAACAGACAGAACAAAGTCGGATGACATCGGACTGTAGTACTCGTTATCGGGTTATTCTTCTGTATTTTCGTGCTTGTTAGAATAGATTGGATTTCTAGAATGTGGCCAGTGTTCTGTAGCATTGGACAGACCGATGACTTCATAAATGTCTATTTCTACCACTTGTCTATGTTGACATCTTTGGCATATGATAATGGATCGGATGGAGGAATACAGTGGAAATTGACAGAGTCGAAAGAGCTAGAAAAAGAGAAGAAAGTCTTGGCTCGCTGGGTTGGGCCGAGCTGCATTCCTTGAAATAAAAGAAAAAAGAAAGAAAAGAGAAAAAGATTATTCTACTCAGCCTTATGATAGACCCTATCATTCTTTGTTTTCTTTTGGGCGCTGGCAAGAATAAGAAATTAATTAATCTATTTGTTGTGTGGCGCATAGTGAAGGATTTGTGCCGAGGTCCAAGTGGCATTCGAAGTACTAATTCTGTCTCTCTACCACAAACACTGTTTACCTGCTCGTTCTCGTTTTCAAACCGTCATCTTGGCAGTCTACTTTACCTCTGCTCTCTAGAAATAATTCTACTTTCTACTTTCCACTTCAACTGTGCATGCGGTGTGAATCATGCTCGGAAGATGTCGCCTGCTTTTTTAAGGTTTGGGAGAGCTCTGGCGTTTTGGCGTCTGGTGGTACGGATTGACATGTGTGAATCATGCATCCGCCCGTTTGGTCTCTGTACTTGTACTCTGTACACCATAGCACAGGTACGACGTGCCTGACTGACGTCTGTCGTCTGACTGCATGTTGCAGGTCATTTGCAGTTTATGCGCTGTACTTTGATTTAATCCAGCCTCATCAGACAGGAGAATCCAGGAGTATTTAAGTATTGCAGCCTGGCTTGTGATTTATGACGACATGTACACAAAATAAATTACTCTGTTCAACACGTGGAGTGAAGCTACGAGAAGTTGAAATAAGTAGAAATAAGTAGAAATAAGAGGCTCGCTACGAAATAGTGATGCTCAAGACTAACACTCTAAATCGACAATCATGTGAAAGAGGCTCCGCATCCGTTTCTCGCGACATGTGCGTAGTTACGAGCGAAGCCGCAGCACTGCAGTCAGTGACCATACTTTATTCGCCAGAGAACGATAGATTACAGCTACACAGATGCACAGATTTATTTCCCGGCAGACACCCGTAGGATATCCGTGTACAACGCTTGCCGCCGGGTGCCAGCTTTTTCTCAGCAAGATGGTGTGCGTCTGTCTTTCCGAAGAATTGTCTGAATAGTCTCACATCACGGAGACGTCCCTATTAGGAAAAGCATCTATTCAGCTGACCTCCCTCTTGGTCTCTACATGTCTTATCCCTTATCATCGATGCGCCGTCCATCTAGATCAAGACAGTACGTCGCGGGCTGTCAGACATCCAGGGAGCACAAGGACCAACTAAAATCCAGCTGCACTCGTAGAGGCTGCGTTGATTGCAACTTATTTTGGGCCCTTTTTTTGGACAAAAATAAACAAACCAAAAAAAGGAACGGGAACAGAACGGAAACCGATCAAACAAACGGTCAGCAGTAGGCTAGCTACTAGGCATACCAGTGTGAAATATTTCAGCCCTGCCGTCCGTTTGTCCGTGTCTCTGTTGTCTCTGTCCGCATCTTCGCTATGATTTGTTCTGCCGTGCCGTCTGCCGCCTGTTTGTTGTCCGTTTGTCCCAGTCGGGAAGCATGTCCGTGTAGTTTTCTGCTAGACGTCAGCCTCATCTTTCTTTATCCTGTCTTCATCCTTTGCACTCGCAAGCCACAACCAATCATCCCATCGCAAAGGAATATGTTATTGCCGGTAAGGACCGAGTTGAGTGCCTACAGAGCATAGCGTAGAGTGCCTTGATTCCGGTGATGAAGGTTCTGTGGCTTTGACTTTTTGTGATGCTCGTTTAATAATCTCACGATCTCTGACATGGGACATACATGGGAATAATGAATCTACACCAACACCAACTTGTCACTTCTAGAAGAACAACAAACTGTCTCGGATACTGCTTGCTGCTCTGTCCCGACTGCTTGTTCCCGTCGTCTATTCCGCAGTCGTTCCGCTGATGCCTATCATTCCACATACTCTGTATTACTGACTACACTGGCGCAATCAACAGAGCCCATCTCGTATTTCATCCTCTTAGGCTCTCACTCATCCTCACAATACTAAGTGCATCCCTCGACTGATAAGACCACAATGCTGTTCAGCTCTCCTACGGCCACCCCGGTAAAATAAAATAAATTCAATATTCAACTCAACTCATTAGACGGTGCTTAATGTGGTATAACTCCTTTTGGAAGGCACATGCCGTCTGCCGTTTGCTGTACTGCTTGCCTGCACACGCTTTTACCGCTACCAACACCACTCAGCACGACCACGGACTCCCGACCCAATGCTACATTGCGTACCATGATCATCTGAAGGGTTCGTCGTTACCGCATACAAAGTAGTGAATAGTAATGCTAGAGACCCTGCAAAGGTGTTCCCGTAGCCACGTCGCAGGCCTCTGCACTCTATTCGATTCTGCTTGGTATTGCTCTGTGGGTTGGGTGGATTACGCTGCGGGTCCACAAATATTGTCTACCGATCGGGTCTTATTTTGGTAGTAATCGGCCCACGCCCCACATTTAGTACGTCCCACTACGCGTGTCTTCCTAAAGTAAGGGCTCACTAGCCTAATGGGCACACCACCCTAATGGGCACTTACATCACGAGAATTCAAAAACATCACCAACTTTTTCATTTTGATTAATACAGCTAAAGTAATACACGTAAAATTACAAAAATTACACCAATTCGTTGCTAGAGCGACGGGCTTCTTAACGAGCTTTTTTCTAAGCTTTTGCGGCTTCTTTGCGTGCTTTAGCGTTCTGTTTTTTTAAAGCCGCATCGTATTATGCCTTTTTTTTCTTTATGTCGTTTTATTCGAGGTTTTATACTATTTCTTTCGTTTTTTCGGCGGTAAAAATACCGTTTTTACGAAGCTAGTAGTTTTTATCGATATACCGTATATTACGTTTTATTATAGCTTTTTTCCGTTATTTTAGCTTTCTATAAGCTTTAGACAGCTTCGTAGAATTACGGATCGCTTTTTTATGAAATACCCGTATTTTTTAGATGATTTTTAGCTTAATACTAGTATTATAAAAATCATCGAATATTTGTTTACTAATAGTATATATCTTTCTAACGTTTTTAGGCGTAGTAAAAAGTATATCTTTATTATAGAAATATAAGTTATCGGATAAAAGAAAAAACGGTGTTATTAGTTTTTTTAACGTATCGAAGATAATATCAAAACAGTAAAAATAAATACCCGACTTTTTAAATATAAAAAAAATATTCGATAAGACAAAAGCTTTTTTTCTAGCTTTATAAATAGCCGCGAGGCAATTTTTTTTCGATATCGATAAAATATTAACGAGCCGGAAAGTTTAACGTAAATATTATAAATAGTAATATTTTAACGGGTTAAATATACCGATATCGAAAAGTTAAAAAAAATATATCGAGTATGATAGTAAGCTAAATAAAAGAATATCTAAACTATTAATATTATATTTTATACTATAAAACTTAATAACTTACCGTAAGTATAACAATAATCTAAAAACTACTTTATATAATAAAACCCGAAGCCGTCGAAAAATAATAAACGATACGTGTTATACTTTTTATCGACTATATATTATTAAAAATATTATATCTAATATAAACTAATCTCGTCGTTATTATACCCCGTATTAAATATCGCTATCGCTATTATTTTCGGAATACGTTTATCGATAAACTAACGCGTAAGTAAAGTCTTACTTTTAAAGATAAAAAAAAAAAAAATTATTTCGTTATTTACTAATATTATTTCAATTAAAGTCAAAAACTTTTTATTTTCGTATATAACGGTATATTTAACCCGTTTTTTTTTTATAACGATTTTTTAATTACGTAAAACACCGATCCGAAAGCCGGTCTCGTTTATATTCTATATATCGAGAAAATTAATATTATATACGCGTAGCGTTAGTTATAAACTAAAAAACTATTATTTAATAACACGGTAATTTTCTACGTCGTCTTTCCGTTTATCGAAGCTTTTAGTCGACTATATATTAAAGCTATTACGTTATATAAAACGCGTCGTTTAGTTTACTCCGACCACGGGAACTATAAAACTATCATCGAAAAATCGTTTTTTTAAAATCGAATTAACAGCGTCGACGACATAAAATCTATATAAAAATAAATTCATTAGATCGAAGCGGTTAATATAATTCGAAAAAACTAGTTCTTCGGCATTAAAAAACAGCCGTACTATCGGTAGCCTACCTTTCCTTAAAAGCCCGCTATCGACGCGTCGTTAAAGTATAATTCGCGATACCTCGAATTACCGAGCGACGGTAGCGACTTTCGACTTAAGATTTTTACGAAAGAAAGTTAAGGCATTCTATAGCCTTTCTTCCATTTTTAAGCGTGCTCTAGTAAGTATATTTGTTGTATCGACGCGACAAAAATATGGTGCAAAAGTGGTGATGTTTTTGCTAGGTTTAAGTGGAAAGTGCCCATTAGGGTGGTGTGCCCATTAGGCTAGTGAGCCCTTACTTTAGGAAGACACGCGTAGTGGGACGTACTAAATGTGGGGCGTGGGCCGATTATTGGTATATTGTTCCTTTATTTATTATATATAATTTATGTATTTAAGATATTAAAGTGTCTATTGGAATTAAATGCTTTATTCCTCGTTCTCTCTTTCACGCCTCTGTCCATCTCAGTCTCGTGTCAACGACGCTTCTTCTACTTTTTCGTCTGAGCCTATAATTGTTTCCTATTCGGCAGACAACATTTATCTTTAATTTAATTCCTGGATTGTATTTTCTACTGTTCTCAGTACTATTCTTTTTGATGGATCTGGGCGCCTACAGCCACATCGTGCTTCCGTCTTGGCTATTTTCGTTTGTGTTAATGACTGTTGACCGTTTTGATGTTTTATCTATTTCCATGTCTTTCTATTTCTTTTAAATACAAATTTACATTTGCTTGACGGCGAATCCCTCTCGTGGCTGTCGATTCGGCCAGCCTGTCGACAGAATATATATATCGTGCACCCATCGCTCTTGCCGTTTGTAGATGATTTCGTTCTTTCCCTTTCTGTTCTTCATCCACCCTCTCTTATTCAGTATATAGCTATTCGCTCCTTCCTCTTTGCTTCTCTATATCTATTAGTAATATCTACTCAACAGCTCACTTCTCATCTCCCGTCTTTCATCCCACAACACACATCTACACATCCATGGCCGACACTACTGGCCCGCTGGCATCGACCAGCCAGCTGCCCACCAGCACCCTACCCACGCTCCTCAACACACCGGCTCGCTCCATCCACAGCAGCGACTCTGCCACCATTGTCGGCAACAGCAAACACGCCTCCATGATGAAGGACAAGGACGCCGCCGCCAACAGCGAGGCCTTTGACCAGGCCGGCTTTGCCGAGAGCCAGCAAACACCTCTCGGTGGCCTGACTGAAAAGACTCGTGCTCCCGAAGTCAGCCCGCTGCCCATCACCGTCGACGCGTCCGGCCAGCCCGTCGTCTGGGACTGGGAGAAGGACCCCGAGAACCCCTACAACTGGTCCATGGCCCGCAAGTGGCAGCAGGTCATTTGCTTTTCCTCGATTGCCCTCACAACCTCCATCGGCACCTCCATCATGAGCCCTGCCCACACCGACCTCATGATCGCCTTTGGCGCCAACAGCACGGCTGCCATCGCGCCGCTTACGTGCTACGTCATGGCCCTCGGCATCGGCCCCGTCATCATCGGCGGCCCCCTGTCCGAGATTGTCGGCCGCTATCCCATCCTGCTCATCGGCACGCCCTTTGGCATGCTTTTTACGCTCGGCTGCGCTCTCGTGCCCGAGTCGTCGCTCGCTGGTCTTTGTATTCTGCGTTTCCTCGCTGGCTTTGCCCTCGCACCCAGTCTGGCCATTGCCTCGGGTGTGCTCACCGAGACGTTTAGACCTCTGGAGCGCGGCCTGCCCGTTGCCTGCTTTATCGTGACGCCCTTCCTTGGTCCGGGCATGGGTCCTGTGCTGGGCGCGTTTGCGTCGCGCAAGGGCTGGCGTTGGACACAGTGGACATTCTTGTTCTTCCTCGTCGCCTCGTTCCTGCTCATCGTGACGCTCGGCCGCGAGACGTTCCACCCTGTCGTCAAGCGCCGCCGGGCCAAGCAGCTGGGCATCACGCTGCCGGCCGAAGACATGCCTCCGCAGATTCCTTTCCTGCACCGCATCCACGGTTTCTTGACTGTTGGTCTGATCCGCCCGCTGCACATGATGGTCGCCGAGCCCATTGTCGGCCTGTCGTCGCTGTACGTCGCATGCGAGTTTGCCACGCTCTTCAGCTTCTTTGCAGCAGTTCCTTTTGTCTTCCAGCTTGTCTACGGCTTTGACCGCGAGCAGGCTGGTCTCATCTTTTCCAGTATCATTGTCGGCGCCCTCCTCGGTCTCGTGACCGTCATTCTCACGGACGTGTTCATCTACCGCAAGATGGTGCCGCGCTTCCACCCCGCGCCGCCTCCGCCCGAGCACCGCCTGTACGCGGCCATGATTGGCAGTGTCGGCCTGCCCATTGGTCTGTTCTGGTTCGGCTGGTCGGGCTACCACCACGACAAGTGGGTGAGCCCTGCGGTCGCGATTGTGCCCTTTGCCTGGGGCAACATTTGCATTTTCATTAGTCTGCTGCAGTACATTGGCGACACGTACACGGGCGCGATTGTGGCGAGCGCGGCAAGCGCGAACAGTCTGGCGCGGTACTGTCTGGCGGGTGCGTTCCCGCTGTTTACGCTGCAGATGTACGAGAAGCTGGGGATCAACTGGGCGAGCAGTCTGCTTGGATTTATCTCGGTGGCGCTTCTGCCTGTACCGTGGCTGTTTTTCAAGTTTGGCGAGACCATTCGCAAGCACAGCAAGTACATTGAGTAGACGAGCGGCGAGTGAGCGAGGCGAGCTTGGATCTGATCTAAAGATTTCAAAGATCAAACAGCTAGTTGGCTATCGACTGGGATCGTCTGATTTCTCAGATCCATGGCGACAAACGATACACATGGGACGGCGTTGAGCACTGCTCGGATAATGATTTGATTTTTTAATTCCATAGACTGACGATAATGACTTTTTTCTTGATAACTATTTCTCATTGATTGATCTGCTGTGATTTATGGTTTGATGTGAACCTGACTTCCTATCTACATGCTATCTGATAGACTAACACGGCGTTGGCGATTGCCGTTAGTGGATATCTGCTGTATCTCCCTGTAGCCAACCAGTGACGAATGGCTGAGGGGTCATTTCTCATCGGCCATGATGCGACCGCGATTGCTCTCACAACTGCCACGGTTTGCGCGACACTTTTGCACCTCTTCAAAAACATACACCGACAAAATGGCATCTGAAATGCAGCCAGCACTGCTGCGGCGCTTCGGCGAGCGCGGCAAGTACGAGCTCGCAGACGCCCAGGCTGTGTTTGACGACTCGTTCATCGCGCACGTGTCGTACATTGACGACGGCCTGCCGGCGTGCCAGCCTATGATTGCGCTGATCAAGAAGGAGGGCGACACGGATGTTGTGTATTTGCACGGCCACCCGACGACGCGGCTCATGGAGCTGGTGAAGCAGGCCACCAAGGCGGAGGAAGCACAAGCAGAAGCAGAAGCAGTATCAGACACAAAAGCATCACCAGTCAAAGTCTGCATCACCGCGACCAAGAGTTAGTTTTGTTCCTTTTCCATTCTATATATACATACTGACTGAGAAGTCGACGGCCTCGCTCTGTCGACAGCCCCCAACGGCCACACCTTCAACTACCGCTCCGCCATGATCCACGGCACCTGCTCGCACGTCACCGGCTTTGACCTCAAAAAAGAAATCATGCAGGATGTCACCAACAAAATCGTGCCCGGCCGCGTGTCCCAGGTCAACCCCATCTCGTCGCTCGTCGTCAACCTCGTCTATGTCGTGCGCGTCAGCATCGACCGCGTGTCCGTCAAGACGCGCAAGGGCGTGCCGGGCATCCAGCCGCGCAATGCCGACAAGGACGGGCCGAACGTGCACCCGCCAGCGTGGGCGGGAGTGCTGCCAATGTGGGAGAAGCTGGGCGAGCCAGTCGAGTCGGGGCTGACGCCGGACGCGGTGGTGCCGGAGGGCGTGCGCGAGTTTATCCGGGCGCGCAACGAGAAGCACGAGGCGCATGCAAAGCAAGCGACCAAGTAGTGTATTTGTTTAGAATAATGAAGTAATGATCCATAAAATAATAGTGTACTTGCTTGATGGTGCACTTTAGCAAGGAGACGACACGGCTTGACATCTTGTTTTGCGTTTTACTCGGATCAACTGAAGCTCTCATCCAACCGAGTTAATGTCACTGACCAACACTTTGATGTCTCAGACACTGCCGTTTACTTCATGGCCATTTCATGCTTGTTTATGTTATTTTATCCCTGCTACTCTCAACCATCTCATCCCATCTCATCCCTTCTGAGCCTCATCAGCCCTTGCCTATCTGACTTCATATTGCGCGTTTATTTCAGAATATTCACATAAACTTCAACCCTATGTGACTAATTCAATCACCTTCACTTGTAAACGTATAACATCTCATGATTGAGTGCCATCATCACATCTCGGCTCATGGTGCCTGTTCACGATCATCTCCATCTTGCCTGGCTCATACCTTTTGTCTTCTATTATATTCATCGTCTGTGACCTCTAAATAGTCACATTATTAAAATACAGACCGACTGTCTCCCATCATCCCCATTCAACTGTCAACACATCATCACTCCGTGATATCACCATCATCACCAGGATGAGATGACTCCGCTGCTGCTACTGCGCTCGGCACATGTCTTTCCTAATGGAGTATCCCCACTTATATCGACAGGGCGTGGATCTAACACGCCGTTCATCGGCTTTGTCGGTAATCGGTCGAGCCGTCTTCTTCGACTGTCTGATTATTTACGACAGAAAAAACTTTTGCATGCTCGCCAAAGGCAGATTCTATAGATTCATCGCTCTATTCTTTTCATCATCTTTTCCTCGTCTTCTGCAAGCACATACAGCAGGATCTCTAAAGAACATTGTCTGAGCGGCTCCTTCCTTAGCTTAAGCTATCAGGGTCCAAATCGGGAAAGACACCTGTTATCGGCTTATCGGGATAGCACCATCTATTTAACTATTTTAATTCGTATTTAATTTAATACCTTTGCCGTCTAAAATTCTGTATCGGCGGCCGTTGACTGCCTGTCAACGAGACTTTTTACTCTTTGCTTTTGCTTTCCAGGAGACATCCATCGTCATACTCCCGATGCACCTTCATAATATAACCTTATTTTTGTTAGCCTTTGAGAAATTGCACATCTGATCTTGCTGGAGCAAGCCATTACTGCGCTGCACACCACATACCCATCGCTCCTTCCCTTTTTCAGTGCTGTTCCAGTGCTGTTCCTTCCTAAATACACCCTCCGGCACGCCTGATAGCATCCGGCAAGCCACGTTCTGACTCCGCCTTTCCGTCCACTATTCACTATTCTCCGTCGTGAACCTCACTCTCCCTGCCTCTCTGCCTTTGCCTTTGCCTCTGCCTCTGCCCCTGCCTTTGCCTGACGTCTCACCTGCACGCATCTGCACGCTGTACCCGCTCCTGCAGCCCGTGCTGCACCCACGCAGTACTTTCTCCTGTCCCAGCCCGCCGGAAGCTATCTCACATCATCTCATCTCCATCTGTCTCATCTGATCACTCCATCTTTCTTTTGTTTTTGTCTATCACTTAATTATACTTGTTCTATACTACAATTAATCAATTTATACTATCTGCATATCGTCATACCCTCACCATGGCCACCCGCTCCCGCAAGGGCTGCATCGACTGCAAGCAGGCCAAAATCAAGTGCGACGAGGTGCACCCGGCCTGTGGAACATGTGCCCGTCGCAGCCGCAAGTGTCGAGGCTACCTGGACACCACCACCGGCAAGGCAAAAGCCAATACCCTGGCCCCAGGCTCTGGCACGCTCAAAGACGCCCTGCAGCCGCTGGCCCAGATGCCGTGTGCCCCATCCTCGCGGCGACCTGGTGCTGTCCGTCACTCCCACTCCAATTCAAATCCACACTCACACCTCTACAACCCATATGCCCGCCCGTCACAATCTAATCTACCACCATCACAACTACAACTGCCACGAACCATGTCGCCGCCAGAGCCATTGCCGGCCACGACTGCGTCGCTTGACACGGCCACCATGTCCGCATCGGGCGACATGGGAATGGGAAACACTGCACATCTAGGAGGCAATCTAGGATTCAGCCAGATCGGACACATGAGCCAGCTCGCCGGCCAACTGCCGCTCGGCTTCATGCCGCCTATGTCGTCCATGTCTGTCCAGCACATGCAGGCCTTCCAGACCATGCAGTCAATGCAGTCAATGCAGTCGCTCCAGCACCTCCAGCAGATTCAGCAACAGATGCAGCAGCTGCCCACCATGATGCCCTTTGGCCTCAGCACCTCGCCTAGCATGCCCGTGCCCGCCGACGACGCCGCCAGCGACATGTCCTGGGCGCCCTCAAACTGGCCCGAGAAGATCGACTCGTCCTACACCACCAACATCTCGTTCTCGCACTCCAGCATCTACTCGGGCATCTACGACACCTCGCTCAGCCTGCCCGACATGAGCGGCTACTCCATGAGCGGCATGAACGGCGACGACGTCATCGATGGCGAGTTCATTTCGCCCGGCGCGGCGGCAGCCCATGCGTCGCGCGGCCCGGCCGCCATCAACTCGTCTACTTCGTGCTTTTCGCTCATCTCCAGCCACCAGACGCACACATTCCCCAACGGACGGCCGCTCGTCGGCCCCGACGGCCGCCGTCTGCTGAGCCAAGCCGCAGCAGCGCGTCTGCGCTCGCCAGTGCTCGAGGTGTCGAAGCTGTGGTCGCCGCCGCTGCCGGCGCCTGTGCGTGGCCCCAGCTTCATGCCGCTCAACGAGATACTGGCCGAGGACAAGCCGTTTATTGAGATGTACTTTATCCGGCACCCGGCCGAGATGGTCATGAGCAACAGCTTCTTTATCAACGAAATGAACGGCGCCGTGCTGTCGCTGCTGCAGGTCAGCCCCATTGTCGTCGGCGAGTCGCTGTGCGCCATTGGCGAGAATTACATCAGAGAGGCGGAGCCGGCGAGCAGGAGGATCGAAGGCACAGACAGTGCTAGTAGTAGCAGTACTAGCAGCCCAGAAACGTCGCCGTCGAATATCGTGTCGCACCGCAAGACCAAGCTGCTGAGCCGCTTGCGCCTGCTCAACGAGGACGGCAAGAGCCCCGAGATTGTGCTGCTGCTGCTGCTCGCGCTGTGCGGCGCCGAGCTGACGAACCCCAAGTCGGACGGCAAGGGCAGCAACCTGCCGTCACTGATTGAGAACGTAGCCATGATCCTCGAGTACCATACGGGCTCGGGCCGCGAGCTGAGCACGACGGCCAAGTACTTTGCCAAGGGCGTCGCGCGGCAGGACCTGCTGCACTCGCTGTCGCGCATGCAGCGGCCCAAGATTCTGCCGTCGACGTGGCTCGACGACTATGCATCGCGGCATGCGGACCGTCTGCTGGGTCTGACGGCGACACTGACGCCGATCTTGTACAAGCTGGCAGAGCTGGCGGGCGATGTGCAGGCGATCCTGGATGCGAACCAAGTCAGTGTCGGCACGGTCATTGCCAGCACGAACACCGACAACGGCACTCCTAGCAATACTGGCACGCCCGACACTTCTACCATCATCAACAATGATGCTTCCTTCTTTGCCGACTCCATGGACGGCATGCCGCCCATGGACAACAGCGATCTATTCAATTTATACCCCGATGCCGCTGGCACCAATACCACCACCAGCCCCGAAAACGCCTCTACTCCCAATGCTTCCCATGCCAATGCGTCAAACACAAATACGTCAAACCCGTCCAATCCGTTAAATACACCAAACGCCAACCCTACAACCACCCCAGGCCCATACTGCTTCTTCCCCGGCGAGTCGTCGGTCCCTGATGCCTCGCTCTACCTCACGCAGCACTCGGACCTCGCCGAGCGCGAAGCTTCTATTCGCGCGCAACTGCTCATGTGGCGCCCCATCCACGACCACTCGCTGTCCATCCAGACATCACGCACACTGCTCCTACACGCGTCGGCATGGCGCGCCGCCGCACTGTTGTACCTGTTTCGTTTGTTCAACCGTCCGGGCAGCTCGCCGGAAAACGACCGCAGCGCGCTCGGCATGGCGTACGAGGTGATGATGCACATCCACGGGCCGGCCGAGGACGTCAAGCTGTCGCTGTGGCCGCTGTTTGTGGCGGCGTGCGAGCTCGAGCAGCCCGAAGACCGCAACCTGGCGACGTCGCTGTTCAACGAGGTGTGCCACGCGCGGCCGATCATGACGGCGCGGCGCACCAAGGAGTTTGTCATGGAGCACATCTGGCCGGCGCGCGACCGCGGCCAGGTCTGGGACTGGATGTCGCTCACGCACGGCACCAATCCCAATGTGTTTATGCCTTTGTAGTTTTGTTTTTGGTATTGAATAAATCTACTTATTTAACTGATCAATCTTCCATGCCTCGACTTGCAGTAAGCGATAAACAGTGTCCATGACGGGCGTCGGCACGCCGAGGCGCCGCGCCTCTTTGATTGGGTTCCCCAGAATGACCTCCAGCTCCATTGGCCGTTGGTTCTCGACGTCCACCAGCATGCTCGCGCGGTACGGGCAGTCGTCCGGCAGCCGGTACGCCATCCACTGCACAATGTCGTCTCGCAGGCCATGCCCATCGGCGCGCGCAATCTCCCAAATCTCCTGCATCATCGGCACCAGCAGCGTCTCGCGCCCGCGGCTGCGCTGGATCTCGCCGACGTCGGTGCGCGTCAGCGCGCACACCGTGTTGAACGTGCCGTTCCACAGCAGCTTCTCCCAGCGCGCGGCGCGGATGTCCTCGGCGAACTCGATCTCGGCAGCGCCGCCGGCGCGGTAGAGGTCAATGTACTCGTGTGCTGTTGCGGCATTTCCGGAATGCACGCCGACCTTGCTCGAGTCGCGGCCAATCTGTTTTACATTGTTGTCGCCGGAGACGCCGCTGCCGATGTGGCTGACGCTGCTGAGGACGGTGTTTTCGGGCCACTTTTCGGTGACCGGTGCGTCGATGCCGATGCCGTTCTGGATGAGCACAATGGTGGTCTTGCCGGGCGTCACAACAGCCTCGATCATGGGGACGATCGGATTGCGGTCGGGCAGGGCTTTTGTGCAGACGACGACAAAGTCGTAAACAATCTTTTGGCCGTCGTCGGCAGCGGCCTCTTCCACCGAGCTCACGACACGGTGCGGCTTCCAGCCGGTGAGCGTGCCGTGGTCAATGGACTCAATATCCCAGCCGTGGTCGGCGACATACTTGTACTTTGAGCGGAGGACGGCGGTAACGTGTGCACGGCCGGACTTTGTGAGAACGAGCGAGGCAATGGTGCCGACGCCACCGGATCCGACAAGGCAGATCTTGTACATTGTGTTGGTGTGATAGCGGCAAAATCCAAAACCAAGATGACTGTCAGGCCAGAGATGCAAGATGAGTCGAGCCGATGTGGTCGAAGTTACTCTGTACTGCTGTCACGATAGCTTGTCTGTGATGCTATCCGATGATGTAGATAGCTGATGCAGATAGCTGATAGTGATAGTACCGTAGTGCTGCAGTGCTCGATAGTGTCGATCAGATAGCCAGCTTACACGATAAGAATGTGTACTTATGCCGTCTATAGCCCTCGACTTTGTCTCGTCGTCTCGTCTTTCAACACGCAAGATTATCAGTCATTACCAATGAGATACAGCACTGTCCCCCGCTTTGCCAAGCTATTTTGCTGCAATTCTATGCTGAATATATTCAGTCTCGGTCTCTAGATTCGAGACAGCCGGGATGCAACGAGGCCGTCTCCGAGATGCGGAACGGAGTGTCGGCGATTGGCCAAGATAGCAGAGTACCAATCGGTAGACAGTAGAATATTGAGTATGGCAACTGGTAAAGCAAAAAAATCAGGTTTCATGGAGTACATTCACAGTGAGTTTTCGTTGCAGCAATTCTTGTGCAATATCTGTACAGCGAGAGAGACTGAGGAAGACAGACGGAGAGACGAGGGGCATGACGCTAAGATAGCTTAAAGATAACGATAAGAACGTGGCCAGGTCGCACACCCCCACAATAACGAAGAGGATTTGCGCTAGTGTCGCACACGCCCCGGTGTGTGTGTAAGGATCTAGAATCTGGAAGGAGCGGTCCACGATGTCGCGACGGGGTTGACTAATACAGCAAGAATCAAATCAAGCGCACAAACATGATTTTTCTTTACAGAGTTTGAAATAAAACCAATAAACTAGGCATGAATAACAGCATCGAGCTCCTCGACAAAGCGCAGCATGGCCGCATCGCCCAGGCGCGGACCGACAAACTGTATTGACGTCGGCGAGCCGTGCATGAGTTCGGGGTCGTCTTTGATGTTAGCATGTGGATGTGGAGAGAAACGACTAGACAAAACTTACACCATGAGTGAATCTTTGCGTCGAGGTCGTTCTTGGGCGTGTAGCCAGTGTCGGGCACATCCTTGGCCTTGTCCGCCTTGCCAAAAGGCACAATCACCGCGGGGTAGTCCATCACGTTCCACGCCACCGTGTACAGCTCCGACGTCGTGCGGTCGTGCGAGATAGGCGTGTGCGGCGCCGACGGCGCAATCAGCACGTCAATGCCCAGCTTCTGCCACTCGTCCAGCATCGCCTTCTGCAGCGCGCCCTTGCGCGTGCCCAGCGCCCACACCTGCTCGTGCTCCAGCCGCGGGTTCTCCCAGTAGCCAAAGTTGACGACGGACGGCACTGCCGGCTCGCCCGACCGTGCCAGCTCGCGGCGCTGGTACGACAGACCGTCGGCGGTCAGCATCTCGGATGCGACGTCGCGGATCTCCTTGAAGTCGGGGCACACGGGCGTGAAGTCGCGGACCTCGTAGCCGGCGGCTGTCAGCTTGGCGACGGCCTCCTCGAGTGCGCGGCGCACAGGCGGGTGCGGGTGGACGCCGGATTCGTACAGAATACCCACGACGGGCTTCTTTGTCTCGGGGGTAGCCTCCATAATGCCGGGGATGACGGCGGGATCAAACGTCCACGGCTTCTGTGCGCGTACAACATCTGTAAACAGCCGCAGGTCACGCATCGAGCGGCCAATGGGGCCGAGCACGGCGGGAATGCCGCTGTTGACGCCAGACCAGCCCGACGGCGCATAGCCAATAAAGGGCAGCACGCCGACCGACGGCTTGTAGCCGTAGACGGCGTTGAAGGCGGCCGGAAGGCGGATGGAGCCGCCGACGTCGGTGCCGACACCCAGGCAGTTGCCGTAGAACGCAGACAGCGAGCCCTCGCCGCCGCTGCTGCCGCCGCTGGACAGGTTGCTAACGATGGGGTTCTTGGTGTGGCCAAAGACGTTGTTGTCGCACTCGGCGACGAGCATGGTCTGCGGCACGTTGGTCTTTGCGATGATGCACGCGCCGGCGGCCTGGGCAAGCGCAATGATGGGCGTCGTGGTGGTAGACTTGTCGAAGCAGCGCGACACGTAGCCGTTGCAGTGGTCGAAGCCCGCAATGTGGAAGCACTCCTTGAAGGTCATGGCGAGGCCGTGCAGCGGGCCGACGGTCTTGCCGGTGGCCTTGAAGTGGTCGTCGAGTTTCTGGGCATTTGCAATGGCCTCGGTGAAGCAGATCTCTGTCAGGAACGAGCAGACCTGCTGGCCAATGGCGGCGCGCTTGCAAAAGGCGGTAATGGTCTCGACGGCGGTGTAAGTGCCCTTGGCGATTTCTGCCGCGAGGGAGGTTGCGTCGTAGGTCGGGCCCGTGATCAATAGCTCACGCTCGGAGAGAATGCCGCAGGTGGCCGCGAGGGGACGGAGGTCAATGGTGCCCTCGGCGGGGTACATCTCCGGCGTAAGGCGCCATGCCTCGGGGATGCGGGCGAGCTGCTCAGCGCGCTTCTCTTCAACGACGGACTGCCATGATCTGGTGGGCGCGGGGATCTCGCCGAGGTGGGCAAAGGCGGGCGCTGTTGCCGTGAGAGGAGCCATTTTGGGTAGATGAGTGGTGAGTGTTGGTGTAAGTCAATAGGAAGTCGGACGGTCGTTGGACTATAAAGGATTTGGAGAAAGTTGCAAGCTAGGTACTAGTTATACCGAGCAAATATAGCGAGACAAAGGCAATAAAACAATGAATGGGAGTGACGAGTACTGCAGACTCCGGTACGAAGGCAAAGAGATGGGGTGTGGAAAGATAGGTTAAGGATAGCAAAGTAGAATAAAGAAGAGAGTAGTCGAGAATAAAGAAGGGGAAAAAGAAAAGGAAAGGAAAAGGAAAAGGAAAAAGAGAAAGATGGGGATTAGTAGAGCAGATGGGAGCTAGACGGTAGATATGGGGTGTAGGTAACAGGATGTGTTGCACAGAGGGAATACAATGGTTTTATACTGCTTGATGTAGACAGTGACAGAAAACAAAAACAAAGAGACACCGACCAAACAGCACAGACAAGAATAGAGGCCACGAGATTTGACGAGAATAAACACGCATGCGGCGGCGATAGCGTTGAAGATCGGCTCGATAGGGTAATCTATCTGATGGAGGTAGACGGATAGGATAAGATGGAGAGACGATAGCAAGTCATGTGTGTTAATGGAGACGTGTTGTGTTATTGTGAGACTAATACCTGTCATAATACTGAGCAAGTCAAGACGAGGGGCAGTCAATGGTGGACGGCGTTTGAATGACGTGACTTTTTGTTCTTTTGTTTTTGGTTTTGGTTTTGGTTTTGGTTTTGGTTTTGGTTTTGGTTTTATTTTTATTATGTTCTCTACTACTCTTGTTGCTCTGTTGTCTGCCAGACTCATTTTCTCTTGACTTGTTTCCTTGCCTCTTTTTCTACTTTCTTTTATATTTTATCAGATTCGACGCTGCTGATCTAGTCGGCCTATGCGACAAGCCAGGCTCACAAACACATGATGCACAGCACATACTGCATCTGCAGCGCATTGCATGTCAGACTTGCGCGGACTGTACGAGTATTCACTTGCAAGAATATAAACAAGCCCGACTACGGAGTCTCTCGCCGTCCGAGCTCAGGGTAGCATGCAGCTGCAGGCGGGCAGAGCACGGACTAGGCCTACATAAGAAGAGACGAGATGCCCAGCAGGCCAGAAGGTATCAGTATAATTCCAAACCAAATGAGCCGGTGTAGCTGCCAGTCCATGACAGAAGACCAACTGGAGCATATCTTGACTATATACAGCTTTGGCCATGATAGAAATCGGACGTCGAATGCGTAGTCAGCAACTTCATTACTGATAAAAGGTATGTGTGCTTTTATGGTTTATTTGAGACTTAGAAAGAGAGAGAAAGAAGAGCGAAATCTTCCTCCTCTTACATCGTCAGATTTTATTAAGTATGAAATATGAAACATGAAGTCAGGTGATGAGATCACGTGTGGTAACGTGATCTAAGTCACGTGAGGGTTATAAGAGATAATCCTATATTCTTTTTAAGGCTGCACGTATAGAAAAGTAAAGCCTTAAAACATCGACTGTGCTTGTAAAAATAAATGGGCTAAAGGCTTCTGCGCCGACATGGTAGCTGTAGATGTGATAGAAAGGTAGGTATGAGAGCTTGTATACGATTTTGGTGGAAAAATACGTAAGAAAAGTTTTTTTTAAAGTATATAAAAAAATAAAGTAAAAATATATATCGTATTTAAACAATTGAAAAAAATAGATAAAACGTTACTTTATTAAATCTTTTTTTTACGTTTTATTGTTTATAAACGTAATAAATAAAACGGTAAAAAACGTTTTAAATAACGGTTTCGTTATAATATCGCTTAAGTTATAGTCTAAAACGATATAATGTAAAAAGGAAACGGTGTTACCGTAAAGATAGTATCTTAGTGAAGAAGGATATGATGAACAGAGTCTACGACCGTACTGAGAACAGTATACGAAAAGTAGTAGAGAAGAGAGATAATTGCAAAAAGTATAAGGTAAAAAGTATAAAGACTTTTACTTACCGAACTTCTTTTGTCCGGTAAGTAGGAAACTACGTTTTTTATACAACTTTTGGTCGATTAGTCGGCGACTAGTAGCCGACGTATCCCGTAGCTAGCCGTAACGTGAAAAGGTTTTCCCTTGTTAATTCCTAGCTAGTAATTAGCTTACGATTTTTAGACTGATCGTTTTTATTCGTCTTTAGCTTATAACGGGTCGACGTCGGATAGTGTCCGACGCCTCGGCGATACGTAATCGTTTTTTGGCCGGCAACTGACTAACTAATTAGTTATCTTCGTAAGTAAGCTATAGCTTATACTTATAGTTTTACCTATCTACGTTTTTTTTTTATATTATCCCTTTTTTTTAATAATACCGTTTCGGGATTACTTACTTAAGGCAACGAGTCGGCGGTCCGACCCGTCGTCGATTTTTCGTCGATTTAGAAGTTTTTAAGTTATTACTTCGTAACGGAAACCTCGTTTTTTATTAAAGATTTATATAAGTAATAAAAAAAACTTTCTAAGGTAGAAAAGCTTATATTTTTAAAATAGATTTATTCTAGCTCGGCCGTAAGTCGGCGATAAGTCGACTACTAGTGTCGAGATGTAACGATTTTTTTATGTCTTTGTTTTTTTCGTTAGAGAACTTTAAAAACATGTCCGACAAGTCTACGATAATAGAAAGATTAATATACGACTTTATAATAGAATCTTTTTTTCCGTATCCGGTAAGACTAAAAAATTAGTATGACACAAAAGTTTATATAGTTTTTACAAAAAAGACTAAGTCGTATCGGCGGCGGTATTACGTTTATTCTACGACACGGCTTCGACCGTTAGATATCCTTTTTTTAAAAAGTTAAAGTTTTATAACTACTTTTAGTATCTTAATAATATATTAGTAACAAAAAAGTAAATAAAAATTAAACAATACCTTATCTTTTTTTTTTAGTTTAACGACGTCCCGTTACCGGTATACGCGCGAGTTATTAGCGATGCCGCGGGTATTTATTTATTAATACGTTTATATATCCGTATACGGCTAGTTGTATATTAGGAAAACAAGATGTTATTAACGTAAATTTACTTTTAGTTTATGTATAGCTTTAGTTTATTTTTACTTTATAACGAGTTTAAGAGTTATCGTCCGAGACGGGTATAAATAAGAAAGATTCTTTGCGATATTTGTGCTATTACTTTTTTTTTTATAATAATAACTTTAACTTTCTACTTTTTTATTCTTAATTAATAATATAATAACAATAATAATTTTAGTCTACGACAAGTAGCCGTAATAGTTTCGAAATTAAACGCGGAAGCGAGTTTTAGTAAAACGGACGTCTTATCTACTTACTTTTACGACGACTAATAGCTATAAGGTAATACCTTTCGTAACCCCGGTAATATAAGTAGTGATATTCTTATATAAGTTCTTCCGTTAACCTTACGACTAATAAAATATATATCTACGATATACTTGCCGTACGGGTAATAATTAGAACGTTACTTATACGTATATACGCTAAAAAGGCGGTATTACTTACATCGCCTATAAGTCTAAAGCTAAGTTATATAAAGTCGTAAATATACGCCGGGTTAACGATAGTACTACGACTAAATTAACTAATAATAATAAATTCTTACTAAGTATAAAAGCGTAGCGTAAGCTTTTTAGAAAGCTATTAACGATTTCCGTACTAAGTAAGCGGCCGTTAAAAATAGTAATAAAAAAATCGGAAACGCGGCGGAAGTTAGTCGCCTCGTAAACTCCTTAGCTTTAATCTTAAATACTTCTACTGCTTTTCGTCGTTATACTAATACGGCGGCCTTTCGTAAAAAAGTCGAGGATACGTCGGACTACGATATTACTACTTTATCTTAAAGTATTAAAATAAGTAATAAACTAACGCGTCTTAATATTTTCGTAAACTTAAAGATCGCCGACTACGTTTATATTAAAAAAGACGCCTACCGAACGGAGCTCCGTCTACTACTAAACGAGACGAGAATTATTTCCGTCGCCGATGTTTCCGTAAAATAAACTATTTTAGGCTAAGCTTTTTTTTTTATAGTAAGTTACGACCGGTTTCCGACGGTATTACGACTACTAACTATTTTTTTAAGACGACGCCGTAAGTAAAGCTAATCCGGCTTAGGTTCGGCGTATTAAAATGTCTCTTAAAGACGGCACTTTTAACGCCGATCTAGACGCGACCGATAGCGCCCGGGTACGCGTTATATTCGACTACCTAGCTAAAAACCTTGTTAAAGTCCGGTTCTTTTTACCTACCGTTTTTAAGGCCGCCGGTAAACGAACTACCCGTTTTAGTTAAAGTCCTTTAGCTAAAAAAGTAAAGTAGTAAGTCGCGATACGACTAAGTTTTAACGGATTTCCGGAACGGTGATAAAGAAAGGTAAACTTATTATACGGGTGTTTTTGTTTTTTTTATCGGCGACTAGTTGCGCGACGAACGTACTTCGCGTTAAGTTATATTTTTATTTTTTTAATAGGTATAAACGAGTAATAAAATAAACGTAAATTTAAAATTATAAAATCTAACCGCGTACGTTAATCGGTCGGCGAGTACTCGGACTATTTCTTATAACGACGTTAAGTTTTTTATAGATATTTGTCTAAGAGGCTTAACGTATTAGTTAGATTAACTTTTAGCTTTTAAGTATTATATTCGGCTAGTTATTTTATTTACTTTACTAGGAACTAAGTCGCCGACCCGTCGCCGCGGTAACTAATAATATCTTTTACTTTTTATTTTTCGTTTTTATTAATAAAATCTAGTATCGGTATAAAAGCTTATTCGGCGACCGTACTACGATTTATTTACGGCTTTAATATAAAGACTAGGAATATATTATAAATCTTAAAGTACTTTATCGGTAGCGCGACTTTATAAGCCTAGGCCTTAACTTTCTTTATAATTTTAATACGAATAAAAGTAAGACTCGTTTTCCGTCCGTTAACGAATCGGAAGTTCTTCGTCGAAAGGCTAATAATTTAGTTAAAAGAAAACTTTATATATATATGACGTTTATTATAATACTTTTTTTATACCGTAACTTAGTTATTTTAATATTCTTTTATTTATAACCGAACGAGTTTTAGTCGGCGAAGCTTTTCCGTTACTTTTTATACTTTTAACTTATTCTCGTCTATAATAGCTTATTATAATAAACGTAAGTAATATTTATACAAAGCTTTAAACGGCGAAGTACTAATAGTAGCGTACTTCCGATTGTTAAACGAATAAACGGCGTCCGGTAATACTTTCGATTATTATTAAAGATTTACCGTATAATAGCTACGGAGATATTTCTTTAATAATTGGTATACTCTTTCGGTCTAACCGTTCGTTTACGGGTAGTAAACGGTAGATAAACGTAAGGCCGTACCGCGAATTTTATTAAGTTCTCGTTAGAAACTACTAGTGATGAGATAGTTTTTATTTAATACGATTTTTACTAAAGTTCCGAACTTTATTTCGATATATTCGTAGATTAGTCGGGTTAACTTCGGAGTATTAATAGTTTTTTAAATAGGAATATAAGTAATATATTTAATATATCTATTTACGATAACTAAAATTATATTATACTCGGCGCCGTTTTAACGAACGTTAAGCGATAAACCGGTAATAAAGTTTATACTAATTTTTTAGAAAAAGTATTTAAAACGAGGTAGTAAGACTAAAAAGTTAAACGGTTTATAACGGGGGATTTTAACGCTTTAGTATGTCGGGTAACTTACGATATACCGACGAATATCTTACGATAAATTAGCTTAATAAAACTTTCGCGTTAATAGTTTTTTACTACGCGTATAGCTTAAATAGTTTACTCGTTTATTATCGTAATAAAATATAATAAAAGCGTAACGGAATTCCGTATACGGTAGTACGACGACGTATCTACGAAAAAACAATAAATTTTAGCTATCGATGTTATATTTTTTTTTTAATCCGGTCGAACGAATACTAGCTATACGCGATATATAGTTTATATCGAAACGTTAAAAAGATATAATAAATTCTTTTAGCGAGCTTAAAGACTCTTCGTTATTCGCCGTCTCGTCGGATAGTACTTTTATTACTATCGGACCTAAAGACAAAAAATAATCTAAAATTCGGGTTTTTTTTATAACGGAATTTACTAGGCTTTATAGTACTTACTTTTCGACGTTATTCCGAACTATCTACGATTTTTTTTCTTTACGGGCAGAACGCAACTTAATTACTTCGACTTTAGGTAGAGTAAGTTTTTTTAGTCGAAAAAAACTAGATTATAAGTCGAAAGAAAATTTTACGTTTCGTCGGCGAGTACTAAACGAAGTAATTACGTCGATAAACGTAGTCCGAAAGCCGTCGTCGGCTCCTACTTTCCCCCCGGAGTTACGACTTTTTTAAGTCGGAGTAATATCGGCGAACGATAAAGTAGCTTTTAATACGGGGAAGACGTCGTAATAAAAGACGTCACTTTTTATAAAGTCCGACCGCCGCGAAATCGTATCGGCGGTATTAGTTATACTAAGACGATGTTAAATATCGATATCGTATAAAACTAAGCGAAAGACGTAGCGGGTAAGTCGTCTTTTAAGATCTTTCGGCGGCGCGTTAACGATACTTTTAAAAGCTTAGTAATCCGTTAAAACTAATACTTTATTAAGTACTCCGTTAAAAAAGTATTACTAATATTTAAGACTTTCGATAATAGCTAGTAACTTTTATTATTTTATACCTTACCTCGTCTTACGGTCGGAAAACTTTCGGGAATAAAACGTTATTAAGTATTATTAGCTATTATTATATTATTATACTAAGATACCGGCTATTATTTTATTAAAAGCATTAGTTTCGACACGAGTCGGTAACCTTACGTTAAAGTATCGTAGAATAAACGCCTATTGAAAAGTTTACTTAAGTAATTTAAAAGTAACGGTTATATCCGTAAACTAAGAAAAAAAAAAACTAGTCACCGTCTTAGTAAGATCTATAAGTAAACGAATTACTTACGAATACTTAACGATAAAGCGCCGATAGAAGTTCGTAAATCCGAGGAAAGACTATATATCTTTAACGTTCTTAAAAGTCGGCTATTCGGCGATAGACTTAATACGGCTCGGATTTATACGGATACCGTTTTTTTTTATAATAAATCTTAAGAAAGTAACTTTTTTTTTAAAAAATTCGTACTTCGAGTATTTGGTATATAGCTTATATTCCCGAAAGCGTTCGAATATTTGTCGTAGATACGTCGTATGTTTTTCGCGTATACGAAAGTAGATTAAAATGTCGTTTATATATATTACATAGTACGAGTCGATTAGTCCTAAGAAAGCTTTTTATATATACGACTAAAAAGTCGTTAGAGTATTAATAAGCCCGAAAAACATTACTATATATTTAAATAAACTATACTTTATTCGAAAAACGGTCTTTTACTCGTCGTTAAAAACGATACGGATATAGTAGTACGCTTCGGAAAAGTCGACTTTAGATATAAATTTAGCCTTTTATAAAATGCCTAGTACTTTATTAATTAACGGTAGTAGATATTTATTCTTAACCGTAATTTTATTTAACGTTCGGTAGTCGACGTAAAAACGAAGACTACTATTTCGTTTAAAAACAAATAAAACTAGTAATCCTACGGGGCTCGTATTAAAACGAATACGGTTATTTTTTAATTCTTTTTTTAAGTAGTTTTAAAAAGTAGTCTACTATACCGGCGACAAATAGTAGACCGGTCCGAAAAATAGTTTCGAACTTTTAGTTAGTTTTATAACGTAAGTCGTAGTTTTAAGAACTAAAACCTTTTTAGCTATTAAAGTATCGAATACGTCTACGAAAAATTTAATCTTTATCGGTAGTTTATCGGCTACTAGCGGATCTTCCGTTTTATTTCCGTCGATTGCCGGGATGTTTAGCTCGCTTTCCCTTAGTTAAATATTATTAATATAAGCGATGCTTAGCGTTTCGCCGGCGAGTAGTCGCCGACGGAATTTAGTAATAAGTTTTCGTATTAAGTAGGAAAATCTTTACGAAAAATCTTAAGTATTAATATTAATACTAAAGTAGCCTATACTTTCTAAACCTAGAATAATAAACGTTTCGGTCGGCGACCGGTAAACGTTAATAAATATAGTATTAACTTGCCTAACTAGTCTAGTAGTATCTTTAAGCCGGAGTTTTATCGAGTATATTTTATCGGACTTAATACGTCGACTACTAGTCGTTATAAAAGCGGGCGTTAATCGGTAATATATCTAAAGGTTATATTTTTTAACGAAAGTATTAAAGACTATATTAACGTTTACCCCCGTATTTAAAAAGTAACGAACGGGGACGTTTCGGCTAGTAGTCGAAGCGATATAACCGGTAGTAGTATATTTTTAAGATATATTTTTTTAACTTTATATTAGTTCGACGAAGTTAGCTAGTAAGAAAAAAGCTTTATCTTTTAACTATTTTAGTTTTCCGTTTTATCGTCGGCTACGGAACGGCTACTATTCGACTTATCGTCGTCCGAGTCTTACGTATACGTTACGTCGTTAACAACGCGTAAGTTACGAAAGTAAAGGTATTTTTAGTAGTATTACTTTTTTTAGTATTTTAGTTTATTATAATAAAAGTAGGTCGGAAGCTAAGTCTTCGATTTATCGGCGGAAAAATAGTTACCCGTCGTAAAGTTCTAGTTAAAACGGGACTAACGATCTTTTTTATTTTTTTTATAGTCTCGTTCGTTCGATTTATAAAAGTAGTCGGATTCGCGTACGCGTTTATTAGTCGACTAGTCGGCACGTTTCTTACTAGACGCGCGTTACTCGTAGTATTTCTAGTAGTAGTTCGTAACCTCGCTAGTAAAAAAAAAGTAGTCGATAAAAGTAAGATCTTTATACTACTTACGTATTTCGGTATTTAGTCGGCGTTAAAACTACTACGCGTAGTCGTCTACCGTTTTATCGTACGAAATATCGTAGCTAAAACGGATATATAAACTACGAAATATATTATAAAGCTATAATAACGTTATCGAACTTTAGTTTAACGACTAAAGTTCTTCCTATAGCCGACGTTTCTACGTATCTACGCTTAGATACTCGCGGCGTACTTAAGTAAAAAAGTCGTTTTATTTAGCCGAAAAAATACCGTTATCGTATAAACGGGTAGTTATAAAGTTACGTTACTCGATTACGTACTCGAAAGTTAATTAAGTAATAACTTAAACAATCTACAACTCGTCGGGAGCTAAAATACGACCGGTCGACGAATATATTTAGTTAATAATAACGATTTAATCTTCGACTACTATAGTAGACGAGTTTAATTTAAGCCGAGAAAAGTTATACGGCGGAAGCTTATCGTTTTTTTATCGGAGAAAAACCGACTAACGAAGAAAGTTTTAATATTTACGAAAGCTAAGTCCCGAAAAGTTTCGTCTTTAGATCGGGGAAACTTTTAGTTAATCGGCGGTTAGTTAGATAAGCTTCGTAAATACGTCGGGGTATTAGTTAGCTACGGCTAGGAATTCTTCGGTTATGTTAAGTTATTAAAAAAGCTTAAAAAGAACCGAGGTAATAGTAGTTTACTAGTTAGTAAAAGTAGTAGTTAGTAACGGCGTACGGCCGGCGTTCGATAGGCGAACAGTATATTCCGAAGTAATATCGTTGCGTTGTTTAGTTATATTTCCGGACTAAAATTCTTATAAAAGATTAGAAGTAAAAGAATATAAAAAAAAAACGGTATTACCGTAAAAATAGTATCTTAGTGAAAAAAGATATAATAAACAAAGTCTACGACCGTACTAAAAATAGTATACGAAAAGTAGTAAAAAAGAAAGATAATTACAAAAGGTATAAAGTAAAAAGTATAAAAACTTTTACTTACCGAACTTTTTTTATCCGGTAAGTAGGAAACTACGTTTTTTATATAACTTTTAGTCGATTAGTCGGCGACTAGTAGCCGACGCATCTTATAGCTAGCCGTAGCGTAAAAAGGTTTTCTTTTGTTAGTTCCTAGCTAGTAATTAGCCTACGATTTTTAGACTAATCGTTTTTATTCGTTTTTAGCTTATAGCGGGTCGACGTCGGATAATATCCGACGCCTCGGCGATACGTAGTCGTTTTTTAGTCGGTAATTAACTAACTAATTAGTTATCCTCGTAGGTAGGCTATAGCTTATACCTATGGCTTTGCTTATCTACGTTTTTTTCTTACATATAATTAAAGTCGATAGTATTTATTATAATAACCTTACGTAGCTAGTAATATTTAATATTTATATATTTAATACGTTAGTAGAAATTATCGTTTTTAGTTAGACTTTTTACCGTTTAGTTATCGATATTTAGCTTAACTTTTATAAAAATACTAAGTTTTTTTAAGAATATTAACGTCTACTTCGCTTCGACGTATACGTAGTAGAAGGCTAAGTATTTAGTTTCGGCCGTTAATATACTAACCGTCGGTAGCTACCGAGTAGTTTATACGACGGGGCTACTAGTTAGGTAGTAGAAGTAGCCGAAAAAGCTACGCCGGTTAGTCTTATCGTCGGCGAAAAATAAGTTTATATAAGCCGTAACGATAAAACGTTTATCGTCGTTATAAAGTTTATTTTTACGGCGGTATATAAGTACGTAACTAACGGTAGCTTTAAGGTAACGTAATACTTTTTTAATAGACTTAAAGTGTTTTTTAATAAAACGTATTATAACTTTTACGTATTAAGATACTATAAAAACGATATCGGGTTTTATTATAGTCTAGTAATAAATTAACTTACCGACGATATACTAATACTTACGGGTATTAAGTTAGGCTAAAGTACTCCGGCTTTAGTAAGATTAAAAATTACTAGCGTAGGACGCGAGAAAGACGCTAGGAGGACTAAAAGTAGAAACGCGCCGTGCGGATGTCGGATTAGTTGTCTTATAAAAGACGTATAAAAAAAAGTAGTCTCGATAGTTATCGTTATTTTTAGTTTTTCTTCTAAAATTAAGACATACTTTATTTTTCGAATAAGCCGAGTCTAATATACTTATATTACGAAGATACGAACGAAAGTCTAAAAGCATAACGCCTACGAATACTTACTCCTTGCTTTCGAGATACGAGATCCCGTTTGATTGAAAGAATAAAAGAATAAAAGCTTAGGCTTTTAGATCGGTTCTTCGCGCGAGCGTTATACTACCTAGTTTTAGGTTATATGTATGTATTCTACTGCGTGTTTTTTGTCTAAAATGTCTTGTTTATTTTATTAGTAAAGTAGTAAAGGATCTGTTATTATATAGGTTTTATATAATCTCGACAGATATAAATAGGTAGGAATTTCGAAGACTAAATAATATAAAGCTATAAAAACGGAGTTATAATCGGGTATACGATAACGAGTAAAAAAGGTATATACTTAAAGCTTTAACTATCTACGTGTTTTTAAAAGCTTAATCGTAACTCTATTATCTACAATAAAAATAGCGGATAAAAAAAAAAAATTTAAGAGGTAAGTATAAAATTTCTTATATAATAATAAGACACGAAGAACACGATATTGTTAGCCCCTTTAATAAAAAGGAACTAATTAAAAGTCTACTATAGCCGCTAAAGCGGTAGCTAGTTGTAGCCGAAAAAACGACTACTCGCTATAACCGATAAAGTAACGAGAAAACAAATTAAAAGTCTACTACAGCCGCTAAGGCGGTAGCTAGTTGTAGCTAAAAAAACGATTACTCGTTATAACCGATAAAGTAACGAGAAAACAAATTAAAAGTCTACTATAGCCGTTAAAGCGGTAGCTAGTTATAGCCGTAAAAGTAACTACTTACTATAGCCGTTAAAATAGTATAAAAAAACATCTAAAAAACTACTATAGCCGCTAAAGCGGTAGCTAGTTATAGCCGTAAAAGTAACTACTCGTTATAACCGATAAAGTAACGAGAAATACGATCGGGGTCGTTAAAAAGTCTTAAAGTCTCGAACGATAAATCGGTAAGAAAACCGTAGTTTAAAATGTTAGCTAAGTAGTTAAAATATAATAATATTAAAAGATTAAAAAAATACGAAAATTAAAAAAGTAAATACTAGCCTTTAAGAAATAAAAAAAGTATAAAACTTTAGATTAAATCTTTAGCTAACGCAAAAGACTTTAGGATTAGAAATCTAGAAAGAATAGTAGCGACGACATTAGTAGAAAAAAAATATATAAAAATATAAGTTAAGACTCGTCTTTTATCGAAGACATTACTAATACGTATAACGAAACCCGGGTTTTTAATCGGGAGTCTAGCGAAGGCTTTACTTTTTAGGTTTTAAGACTTACTATTTCTTTTATTGCTTTGTTTTTATTTCTACTACTACTAGTAAATTTTACTTTAGTTACTATCACTTGTTTTATTTTCACTACAATTTTTCTTATTTTATTTTACGTTTAAATAAACGAAATTACTGTTTTGTTATTTTTTTATCGATTTTTCTTAAATTTTCTTACTATTTAGTTTTGTTTTTTTTTTATTTCGTTTTTCTTATACTTTAGATCTTATCCCTTGTTTTTGTTTTGTTTTTCTTATTTATATATAGTTTAAAAAAATAGCCGCTTATTTTATACTTTTATTAACTCTGCCTTACAAAAGCCCGATATAGCCGTAGTAAAACGATTACTCGATCGGAAGCCCGTCTAACTTTTACTTTTTACTTTAGTTACTTACTACTAAATACTTTTACTAGTTAGGCGTTACTTTTTAGCTAAAGCTGAGTGTTATTACTACTAGACCCCGTTTACGGGTTAGCCGTTATTTTTTTAGACTTTTGATCGGGAGTAACGGGTAGAGTATTAGTTTAAGTCTAAGAAGGCTTCGTAGGAGTCTCGGCAGCAAAGGTTACTTTAGATAAAAAAGATTTCCTAAACTTTTTAGCGGACTTCGAAAAAAAAGTCGGGGGATACTCGCTAAAAGTAAAGGTACCTTTTTAAGAACGGCTATTACTAAAAAACTCGGTAACGGCCGTCTAACTACGGTTTTTAACGACGGCAGTATATTTTAATACTTCCGGCGTATTTAGCTTTAAACCGATAGTAAAAGTAGTAGTCGGGCTTAACTTCCGAAGCTCGAGTCTCGCTTCCGTATTCGAGGATACGATTAAAGCTTCGACGAATTAGCTATTAGCTTTACGTTTACTAGTATAAAAAAAACACTTAGTAGCTTCGATACGGTATACGTAGTTGCCGTAGTAATTATTACTAAAAGAAAGAAAAAACACGTAGTCGAAGAATAATACTATGACATACGCGACGTACTCCCCGCCTTCGGATAACCGAACGTATTTCCGGTATAAAGACTCGTATAAACGGTAAAATACTAGGTTACGGAAGCTATATAGTTAAATAAAAAAAACGGGTAAAAACCGGACACTCGTTACAAAAGTCCCGGTATAAAAACCTAGTAAGGTTTCGTTTAAACGCTTTATATATACTAGCTATACGCGGGCTGTTAACTTATCGCGGTATTAGTAAAAGAACGAAAGAAAGTTAGAAAAAACGTATAGTTTTTCTTATATTTTACTTTAATTAGTAATACTACGTAAAAGCTATACTAAATACAAATTATTAAAGTTTTCGATCCGATAGTAAGATAAGTAACGTTAAAACGTCGCCTACTCGATACGAAAAACACGAGGCGTACCGCCGAAAGAAATACTACGAGACTTCTACTCGGATTAGTCTTTTAGCTCGGACATACACGTATTAGTTTTTATAACGACGGGTTAAGTATTATAAACGGCGTCGTTAACCTAAACGACTTCTTAATCGAAAGTCTAAAGAGTATCCTTAAACCGTCTATTAACAGCGTCAATAACTTCCTTACGCCGCTTTATAATTGTTATTTTCTTAACCGACGAAGTAGTTAGTAAATTAAAGCTTTAAACGGTAACTTACGTTTTATCGGTAGAAGTAGAAAAAGCTATAATATCGTCGGTAAAAGTAAAAGAAGCTATAATATCGTTAATAACGGCTAGTAGGTTAACGGTAGCTAAAAGAATAGTTAAAAAGTCGGGTTACTAAACGGAAGTATTAGCTATAGTCGCGGCTATTAATATTATTTATATTAAAAACGAAAGAAAAAAAAAAAAAAAAAGAAAGAAAGATAAGTCTTAAAGTTATTAGATTTATAAATTGAAGTCTTAAGCTAAAGATAAAGACTTATTAAAAAAAAGGTAAAAGTAGTCTTATATACTAGTTACGTAAAAAACAAAAAGTAAAAAGTAAACAAAAGTTAAACAAAAAGTAAATAAGAAAGACTTAAGATTAAACTGTTTTTTATACAACTACTTATTTATTATAGCTTTATTTTAAGAATAGCTATAGATTAAACTAATACTATACTATTATATTTTAGCTTATCGAAGCCGGGTACCCGATCGAAACTTCGATTAAATAAGATTTTTTTATTAACTTAATAAAACGAAAAAAACCTTTACTTAATGTTATATTTAACTATAAAAAAATCGTTTTAGTTGTTTATTAGTTTACGAAGTATTATTTTAAAACGGACAAACGACGTGTTTACTTTTACGTTAAAAAGAAATTATTACGGCGTTAACTTAAAAGTAATATCGCTGGATTTTTATTTATAAATTTAGCCCTCTTTTTTTTTTCTTTCTTTTATATCTTCCTTTTGTTATAATAATACTTCTAACGATAAGTATATTATATACTTCTAATCTTATTTACTATAATTTTTCTTTTTATATTATTTTTATTATTTACTATTATACTACGTAGTAACTATATTTTTTCGCGCGCTTACGATAATTACATCTAGCACGAGATTCCGTTTAAAATCTTATAGCTTAGCTTAACTTAATAACATACGTTTAAAAATAATCGCGACAAAACGCTTTACTTTTAGGCGTACTTTCCCTCTTATTTACGAGGCCGATACTATTCTCCGACGCTTTACTTATCTAAAAGCTATAAAAGCTTAAAGCGTAACCTCGTTAGTCTAGTAGTATTTCCTTAGCTTTAAACCCCGTACCGTTTTTAGGCCGGACGGCTTATTTTTTAAATAGACTACCGCCGAATACGCGTATTATTTATACGATTTAAAAAACGTTATTACTACGGCCGAAATATTAACTTACGATTAAATCGTCGCTAGCTTATTTTTAATTCTATAAAATATCCCGAAGTTAGTATAAATACCTACGAACACCGGATTCGAGATCGGAATTTCATACGACTTAAGCCCCCGGTAAGAAAAAACGACCGTCGGACGGCGTTTTTTTATTATCCCCGTGTTTAACGTAAAAAATATAGTTAACTACTAGATATTAACAATCGCTAATAGACAAACTAATACTATATATTAGTTTAATATACTTTAAGCATAGACTTAAACTTCCGAACGGGAAGCTTTTACTAACTACTTTATAAACCGTAAACTTATAACGACAAGTATTAAAGTAAAAGCAGTCAACTGCTTTAACTAACTTTCGAGCTAGGAGTATAAACTACTAGTTATTAAGCAAACACGCGTATTTTTCCACGAGCCTTCGATTAAAGATTATACGGGCGTATATAACTAGACTCGATCTATCTAGTACTTCGACGAACTCCCGATCGTTAGCCTACCGACTAAACGTAAAGACAAGCTTTAGTAGATCGTAATATACTAAGTTAGTTAAGTACGTTTCGAACTTAAGTATTAAGTTATAACACCTTTAAAATACCCGTCTATGTTTACTAAGAACTAAAAAGCTTTTACCGATCGGTTATCCGCGAACGGATTCCGTCTCTTTAACTACTTAAATAGAAACTTTTACGGAAATAAAAAAAAGGCTTATACTACTACCGAGACGTATAAAAACGATATATTATCCGACTAATATTACGATTAAAAAGCCGGAAATAAAATTAATAGCAACGTAGTAGTCGTAAAGTTTAATATATAAGTCGGCGGTAAGCTCGGGTTTTTTTTTAATAACGTATTAACGCTACGTATAAAAAAATACCTTTATTATAAATTTCGCCGCGGCTTAATTAAAGCCTCGCCGTAGTTTAAAAACGCTATCCGGCTAGTCCCCGATTAAAACTTTAAGCCCGAAAAGCTTTTAAACGGAGCCGATAAGCTAAAGGTCGCCGACTTCTTTAAATTTCTTAGTTTTTTATAAAAAAATTTTAAAAACGAAGGCTTAGCCGTAAATAACGTATTTATTATCGAAGATAAGATTAGTAATCTTACTTATTTTTTTATAGCCGAAGAAGCTATTAGTACGGAAAAGACTAAAGACCTTATTACCTTCGAGTTCCCGCGTAAAAGCCTTCGTAAGCTGATATCGACTATCGAAAAAGTTACCGTTAAGTTAAATAAAATAACTAGTACTAATAAAACTACGACTATCGAAAAAAAGATCGTAAAGCCGCTTATAACGCCTTTTTTATTCCTACTGCCGTAAAAAACGACGAAGCCGGCGCTTATAAATACTAGCCTTCGTTTAGGCCTACGTTTTATTACGAAAAGATTAAAGCTTTAAGTATAAAGCCCGAAACGTAAAGCTAAAACTAACGTTAAAGTTCCCGTTTAAAAGTCCGCTAAAAAAAAACGGCAGCGCTAAAGTAAGAAATAAAAAATCCCTAGTAGTAAAAGTAAGGTATTTAGTAAAAAAACCCCGACGGACCTTACTACTAAAAAATAGAAGGCCGAACGTATAAGTAAAAGCCCGCGTTTTAGCCGACCCTTTTTTAACCGAGCTAACTCGCCCGACACTTACTTTAAACCTTCTTACGACCCGGAGTAACGCGGCTAAGCGGCCGAACTCGCGATTAAAAACTCGGACAAAAGTAAAAAAAACACTACCAATTTTTAAAAAGTAAAATAAGTTAGGCTAAGGTACTCCGGCTTTAGTAAGATTAAAGATTACTAGCGTAAAACGCGAGAAAAACGCTAGGAAGACTAAAAATAGAAACGCGCCGTACGGATGTCGGATTAGTTGTTTTATAGAGGACGTATAAAAAGGAGTAGTTTCGATAGTTATCGTTATTTTTAGTTTTTCTTCTAAAATCAAAATATACTTCACTTTTCGAATAAACCGAGTCTAGTATACTTATATTACGAAGATACGAACGAAAGTCTAAAAGTATAACGCCTACGAATACTTACTCCTTACCTTCGAGATACGAGATCCCGTTTAATTGAAAGAATAAAAGAATAGGAGCTTAGGCTTTTAGATCGGTTCTTCGCGCGAGCGCTATACTACCTGGTTTTGGGTTATGTGTGTGTGTTTTACTACGTATTCTTTGTTTAGAATGTCTTGCCTATTTTAGTATTAGCTATTTTTTTACCTTCGACTATAGCTATAATAAAATCGATGATAGGTATAAGATAAGTATTAGTTTTATTAAAGCTTTGTTTTTTTAAAAGTTTATTAATATACGTCTTTTACGAAAACGACAGTACTATATCGCTTTACGTATCGATAGTTTTAACGACGTTAATACCGAAAAACTACTTAAAGTTAGGTTCGAGTTCGACGTTAACGAGTATAAAAAGTTGCTCTTTAAAAACGTCGAAGATATCGGAATATCCGATATATAAAGCATCGTCGATATAAGTAATAACTATAATATCGGTAGTTTTATTATAGTATACCGTTATATCCGACTTAAGTATTTAAAACCCGATAGTTAGTAGCTTATCGCGTAATAAACGTTGCTACTTATAGCTTATTTGTTTAAAGCCGTATAGTATTTTAAAAAAGTATATTACGGTAAACTTATACTAACTTAATTCTTAAGCTAGTTCGTCATAATCCTTAAAGAAAGATATTAGTATCGGCGGCTAGTATAAGTAAATATCTTCTTAAAGTATACTTACGAAAAAAGCAGCGATAATATCGAATTAACGTATATTATAGCTTTTTGTAATAGCGAAAGTATAAACGATTTTTTAAAAGTTACTTTATAATATCGACGCGGCGGTAGTATTATAGTCGATTTTTTAACGCTATATGCAGCCTTTAGTAACGAGGCGAGCTTTTTTTTATACCTTTAGTCTAAAAGGACCGCGTTTACGGTTTAAAACTATACGTTTTATAATAAGCCGTATACCGGGCTTTTTATCGGTAAAACGGAAAACTTATCGATTAATAAAGCTAAAAATTTCGGCGTATACGGCCGTTTTTTACGTAGGTTATTCGGAACTAGTACGGGCTTTAACTTCGGTCGGCTTATCGGGATATAAGGGTATTTTTTTATTAATCTTAAACGATACGTAAACAACTAAGTAGTAATTATACTATATATCGAAATTTTTACTATTAGTAAAGTCGACTATAGTCTTATAACGAAGAAATTAATTGTCTACTTTTTTAGGCTAAGGCATAAAGACATTAACGACATCGTAAGATTTTATATTAACGTTAGATATAGACTATACCGTATAACGTTAGGATTTACGCTATATGCTATTAGGCTAAGTAGTTAGATACTTATTTTTATTATAATATAGCTTCTTAAAAAAATATATATTCGTCGATTTAATAACTTTCTTAATATTATATAGTTAAATAACGTAAATACGAGTACTTTTATACCCGAAAAAAACGGCCTTTTTACTACGGGGAGTTACTTTAAAGTTTTTAAATCGTAATATCAACCTTTCGGTACGTTTAATAAAATATTCACTTCCGATAGTACGGAAGTACGATAGCTTAAAAGTAAAGGTAAGTCCCGTCGTTTTATATTATTTAACGAGAAAAATAATGCTTTTAGTATTAACGGTAATATTATATAAGTAAGTAGTAGTTTTAGCTACTTCTAGTTATATTATAGTAAAAATACTACTATTAATAAGTAACGCCCGTATTTTAGTAAGTATAGTACGGTTTATACGTTTAATACGTTTATTACTTTTATAATAGTAAAAAAAAAAAATATATAGTTTAATATTATATTTGTTATAAAATTCTTTAAATATACTAACGTTAACGTCGGTACTATTATTTATTTAAAAACGGTAGAATATACGGTTAGTCTATCTTATAAGTTTAAACACAGTAGCTTTTAAGACATTATAATATTTAATCTTATTACGAGTAGGGATAGCTTTAGTGAAGCTAATATATTCATCTCGAAAAATAGTAAGGTAACGATAACTTTAAAAGGTACCTTACTTTATATTAGTAATATCTATGTAGTATACTTCTCCGGGGTATATAGCGAGATCGGTACGTGTATCTTTAAGTATATAATACGTTATTTTAGCTATCTCGTAAGTAACGTAAAAGTACTTATTAGTATACTTTAACATAATATCGTAGGTAATAAAGCTATCCGAGTATATCTTAAACGTCGCCGTTATAGCTTAGTTACTAAAGTAGCCTAAGCGTTTATATTATAAACGAAGTTTAATAACTTTAGTAAACTTTATCGTTGTAAACGTTACATCGGGTTAGTCGATATAGTTTACTTAATAACGCTCGCTTGAGTTAATTTTTATATCGTTAGATATAGTAATAATATAGTCTACCGTAGTTTTACGATAAGGTAGAGTAATAAAATCTATTAATTAAATCTTTTAGATATAATTGACGGCTTTAAAAGGTAGAAGTTTACCGTTTAGTTTATTATCGATTTCTTTCGTACGTACGGTAAAAATAATAAAGCCGCTAAAGTTTTAAATAGTATACTTATAAAAAGTATCGTTATAAACGAGGTTAAAACTACCGTCGATACGGCTACTAACACTAAAAAAAACTATACTAGATATAATATTAATATTAAAGCTTTCACACAAATAAACGCGGCGCAGCTTTATAACATTTACTCGGCTTCCGGGACTTATAACTTTAAAGTCTACGTCTCCGATAAATTCGATATTAACCCGGCCTTTTCCGGTAGTAAAAAAAGTAAAGTTTTCGACTATAAAGCCGGGGTTAAACTAGCTCCGATAATTTACGATATATATATCCGAACCGGTATTAAATAACTAAAAGTATTTGTTAGAAGTACTTATAGTATCGATAGTTATAACGTAATAACTTATATTACTTTTTCCGGTATAGTATAATAAGTAACTTACGGCCGACTACGGCTATTACGGCGGCTACGAAAGCTATTAAAAATCTTCGGCCGGCTTAAGTTTTTTCGGCTTTTTATTAATAACGATAATATAATTGGTTGCTTTTAGTCTTTACTTAATACGGTAGTCGTCCGTATTATATATAAAAATACGACAAAACGTATACTACTTACGGGTTTTACCGCTAAAGTTACTTTTTTAATAGGTATTACTTTAGTTATTACCGAAGCTATTATTATCTCCGGGTTTACCGCCGTTATTATTACGGTTACTATTACTATTACCGCTATTATTAAAAGTATTAAAGGTATTATTAACGGTATTAGCTTTATCTTTGTCTTTTTTTTTGTTTTTATCTTTAGACTTACGGTCTCTACGTATTTTAAAACGAAATAGGATATAGTCGAGTATTTAAACGAAAGCTTTATTTTTACTTATAGTCGACTATTTATACGTCTACTTATTATCGAGCTTAGTTATAATAACATTACCTTTCTTCTCCTTAAAAATTTAAAAGAAGTAGTTAAACTTTTATTACGTAAATAGCTTATTAATATAAATAATATACTTACGTGTTACTTTATTATATATTTTTAGGAAGTCTTTAATAATATCATAAGTTTAAGTAAAACGGTAGTAGGTAACGGAAGCTTTAATAGAACGTACTCGGCGTAACTTACTAAAACGTGCTTTAAGTATAACGTAAGTAGTACCGAAGTAAGAAAAGTACGCGATACTTTTTTATAGCTCCGTATTTATTTTTTATTAGATAACGAAAAAAAAGTTACGGAAAAAAAAATCCGTAATAAAAGTATTAATACTATCGGTACTAACCGATAAGCCAAACGTTTTAAAAAAAGACTAAACGAAAAATAACTAGGCCGGCTACTTTTTAACGGAACGGAAAACAATACGGTTACTTTATACTATCGATATAGTAAGTTAGATACTACTATCGGTAAGTTTAATAAAGCTATTATCGTCTAAATACTTAGTACTTATACGATATAATATAAGGTTAAGTGTCTATATAAGTACGGCTTCCGGTACGGAAGGATTTTTAAAGAAGGTCTTTCTGCCGTCGGCGTAAATAATAATAAAGTAGCTAAAAAGTTTAAGTTTTATAACTATATAAATCATATTATTTTACTAAAAAGGAAAAGACTAAATATCTACCTCCGGTAAAATAAAACTAGAGATAAGCTCTTCCCGTAAAAAAGACTACTATGTTCTAGATTTTAATATAATCCCGTTTATATTAATATTCGGGGTGTAAAGTATACGGGGCTTCGTTCTAACCGTACGATAAAATATACGAAATAAATTCGGTATAATAAATATTACCGAACTTAATTAATAGTTTTCGGGTATCGAAAGACGTACTAGTATCTTAAAAAACTATAAGTCGAGATAAAACTCGACGCTATAACTAAAACTATTAAGTCTAAATTAAAATAAACGACTAAAAAAAAAATCGCTATTTTAGTCGATGTAACGCTCTAGTATTAAAAACACACGACTTTATCTTCTCAAGACGCTTTCCGGATTGTCGTAATGTTCAAATTCGGGCTATAAACTACGAAAACGACGAAACATCTATTAAACGCAAGAAGAATAAATGAAGTAGAAGAAATAAAATAAAATAAGATCTAAGCGATAGAAATAAAGTATCAATTAATACGGCTATGCCGGGCTCATAACCTAATAAAAAGTATATATACTTTTATAGTTTATTTGAGACTTAGAAAGAGAGAGAGAAAAGAGCGAAATCTTCCTCCTCCTACATCGTCAGATTTTATTGAGTATGAAATATGAAACATGAAGTCAGGTGATAAGATCACGTGTGGTAACGTGATCTAAGTCACGTGAGGGTTACAGGAGATAATCCCACAATTACAAGGAAGGAGCAACGGGCAATGAGCATGAGCAGATTGCCATTTTCGGCAACAATGTGCTTTTGACCCAAGCCGGCCACGCGAGGCCCACGTTTCTTAATATATCAGAATAGGCAAGACCAAGAAACTGTCGTCAAGGGTCTCAATGATAGCAACCAAATAAAGCAGAATGCAGAGTAGAATAGAACTATCATGTTGAATCGCAAAGACAAAGGCTGGCTATCTTTGCTATCGCACGGCGCGTAATTGGGCTAGCAGTTGTGCTAGCTGGGCTGGCTGTCTGACTGTCCTGGGCATAAGCTGCATGCTATCAGGTTTATCAGCACAGCTATCAGCAGCTATCGGGGTGCCCAGTATGTTAGTAGACTAGCTAGGGACTAATAGTTGTAGGCGGGTGACTAGAGCGTGGCGTCTGTGGCGTCGCCCAAGACCCAAGACGGGAACGAAGCTTGTCAATCTGTGAGACGAACTTGGCGACAAGCAACAAATGTCATATACAAGCAGAGGAGAAGATGAAAAGATGATAAAATAAAAGAGTACGTTGCATCGCGGGTGCTCGTGGCGTTCAGGCTGTGGCTGCTGCTGCTGATGCTCTGCTGATAGCTTCAAGTGCCGAGTGCCGGCGGTCATATTGAAGTGCAACCAACACTGTCTGTCGACTATTTGCTATCTTCTATCTGATATTGGCTGGCCTGTGATTGTAGTTTGTACAGGGTAGACCGTTGAGAGCGTGTAAGCCGGGTTTAGCTAGGATGGCGGTGGGAATAAGCTTTGGCGGGAGAGTCCGCACCGACTCGACTCGACTTCGCGCCCTGCTCTGTGAGGAGTGAGATTGTCCGGATAATCAATAGAAGCTTTGCATGAGTTTGTTCTTGGCCGAAGCTATCTTGGATTTGATTTTTGGCAAAGGATATCGGCTGTAATGCTGTTTCGCTCGCGATTGAAGGTGCCGCCAAAGAACCAAAAGACGTTGATGAAAGGGACGCGAAATGCACGAAAGGGTAGACAATTGAACTGAAAACCCAGACGATATTGATATCAACTTGGATGACTGTTGATGGCATTTGAGAGATGTAGATGGTCGACCGAATCGTAAATAGTTGCTGATTGAATTGTTGCTCCCCGGCAGCCACCGAAGGACCAACTCCAAGGAAAGCCACAAATCGGACTGCAGACAGGTATCATCGAGAAGCAATGCTATCTCTCCTGCAGCTTTATCTCGTGCTGCTGTAGCTATCATCTATCAACTACAGCTATCAATGTGAGGATGCATGCATCCAGGGTGCACCGTTCCAACGTCACCCATCTCCAGAAGTGATCGGCAGATTAAAGGCCGTCGTCCCCACGCTGTTTTACTCTAATTTTCGACCCTTTCTTCATCCTTCATCACACACAAGACATCCAAATGGCAAAGACGTCAAAGATGGAACCAGACACGCACACTGCCGACGCCGACGTTGAAAAGAGCCAGCGCAGCGTCTGGGAGCGCCTCCAGGGCCAGCGCGTCGACCTCAATGAGCTCGGCAAGGAGTACTACCAAAAGGCGCTGCAGTACGACGAGGCCCAGCTGCAGCGCGACAGCATCAAGGTCCGGCGCAAGCTCGATTTTATCGTGCTGCCGATTGTAAGCCCCAAAGTCTTCATCAGCAGCCTTGAGTCTTTCGTGATGCTAACTCCTACCAGATGATGACCACCTATATGCTGTCCTTTCTCGACAAGCAGACGTGAGTTCCCCTCGCCGTCTATACGTTCTACCCATACCTACTGACACTGATCGCCAGCCTCAACTACTCAAACGCATACGGCCTGCAAAAGGACACTGGCATGCACGGCAACGACTACTCCTGGGTCTCGTCTGCCCTCTACTTTGGCTGGCTCGTCGGCGCCTACCCCTGGCAGGTCCTGCTCCAGCGCTTCCCCATTGGCCGTCTCGTGGGTGTCATGCTCTTTGTCTGGGGCACGCTGTGCATGCTGCAGGCGGCAGTCTTCAACTTTGCCGGCTTCTTTGCCATTCGCTTCTTCCTCGGCTTGCTCGAGGCCGTCGTGTCCCCGGCGTTTATCATCCTGACGTCCATGCTGTGGACCCGTGAGGAGCAGTCCCTGCGCACCTCCTACTGGCTGTCCGTCAACGGCGTGTCCGCCATTCTCGGCGCCCTGTTGGCCTACGGCGCCGGCCACGTCGACAGCCTCGCCATTCCCCAGTGGAAGCTGATTTATCTGATCGTCGGCGCCATCACCTTTGCCTGGGGCTTTGTCGTCTATTGGTATCTGCCCGACGGCCCGCACAACGCCCGCATGCTGTCCGAGTACGAAAAGACCGTCGCCGTCTGGCGCATCGCGCACAACCAGACCGGCCTCAAGCACCACGAAATCGTGCCCGGCCAGATCCGCGAGGCGCTGCTCGACCCCAAGTCCTGGCTGCTGTTCCTCATGGCCATCTGCTACGGCATCCTCAACGGCGGCGTCGCCAACTTCCTGTCCGCCATCATTGCCGGCTTTGGCTACACGCCGCTCAAGACGAGCCTGCTGCAGACCCCCGTCGGCGGCATCGAGCTCGTCATGGTCATTTTGCTGGGGTATGTGTCGAAGCTGCCCAACAGTCTGGGCTTGACGATTGTCTTGGGATGTCTGCCCGGTCTCGCGGGTCTTATTGGCATCCTCAAGATCCCGCTGACCCACCGCTTTGCGCTTGTCGGCATGTGCTGGCTGCAGGGCGTGCTCGGATCGCCCGTCGTGCTCAACTGGACGCTGCCCGGCGTCAATACGGCGGGTCACACGAAGCGCGCGACCGTGCTGGGCATCTATTTTGTCATCTACTGCGCAGGCAACATTGCAGGCCCGCACCTGTTCCTGGCCAGCGAGTCGCCTCGTTACCCGACGGCCATCAAGGGCCTGGCCGGGTCGTACGGCGCCGCCATTGGGCTGCAGATTATCTACACGACATACTGCTATCTTGAGAACCGCAGCAAGGCGCGCAAGGGACTGCTCGATGTCGATGCCAACGAGGAGGCCATGGAGGGCTTTGACGATCTCACCGACAAGCAGAACAAGCACTTTAGATATAGAATTTAATTGGTAGAAGCTTTCAAAGCTTCGCAAGCACAAACGTCTCAAATATACTTTTATGGAAAACAATAAAATTAAGATGGATACACTATGCTAGGCCTTTTTCTTTTTTCAACAGCCTGCCCTACTTTCGCTGCTTTTTGATTTGAAATGTCTTCACTTTCGTCGCACCCTTGAGACCGTGACTCGATACCCTGCAGACCTACTGGCCAAGGTACTCGCGCGCAATCTCGGCAGCCTCAGCCTCAGAGGGCAGCGCCGCTGTGCGCGCCGCCTCGGCCTTGGCCGTGTCGAAGCGCCACAGACCGCCCGTCTTGTCGCTGTCGCCGTCGGCCGCCAGGCCGACATTTGGTGCCAGGCTGGCCAGCGTCGGGTCCTCGGCCACCGCAGTAAAATACCGCCGCTCCCAGGTGCGGCCCTCGGCCTTTTCGCGTGCACGCAGGTCGCGCTGCGCGTTCTCAATCTTGGTCTTCTCGGCGCTCAGCGTGTCAAGGTCGCCTGCGGCAACGGCCGTGGCAACGTTCTTCCACGCGCGGCGGCTCTCAAGCGGGTGCTGCGCCTCAATGGGCTTGACGGTCAGCGGCACAACGGGTGTCTGGCCCGGCTCGTATGCGGCAACGAGCGTGGAAGAGCCATTGTGCTTGGCGCTGCCCTTGTAGATCGAGAACTCCTTGGTCCACTGGCCCGTGATGTTGTATAGCACCTCCTTCTCGCGGCCCGTCGGGTACAGCACCGCCGTCACGCTGTTCTTCTTGCCGCTCAACCAGCCCTTGCCGCTGTAGTCGATCTTGGCCGTGTAGCCCGTCGAAGACGTAATGTACGACGCACCATCCAGCTCAATAAATGGCGAGCCAAACAGCAGGCCCTCAATGTGCAGCGACGGCAGCGTGATCAGGTACTTGTCCTCGGGGCCGGCGGCCGTAGGCACTGTCAGCACAGCGTGGCCGATCTGCTTGATGTTGATGGTGCTCTTGAACGACGCCTTTTGCGCATTGTAGCCCTCGAGGTGCACGCCCGTGGCCTTGTTGATGATGCTGTAGGCTGTGGCCGGCGGGTGGTGGCTGACCTGCTCGCTGACGAGCTCCGTGGTGCCGCTGCCGCCAGTCTCGTCCTCCCAGGTGCCCAGGAACAGCTCGCCCAAAAAGGGGTTCAGCGGCTTCTTCTCGTTGCCGTACTGCTCGCTGCGGCTGGCGTACTGCTGCTTTAGCGTCGACAGGAACCACTTGAGCACGAGCATGGCGCGCTTCTCGGCGTCGGGCTCAGCAGCGGGGGCGGCCAGCAGCGAGGGGTGCTCGGCCCAGTAGGAGCTGAACTCGGTCAAGCTCTTGGCGGAGACAATAAAAGGGGGGGCGGTCAAGCTGGAGAGGTCGCCGTTGAAGGAGGCAATCGACTGAGATGTCAGAGTTGAGCAAAAGATGCAAGGCAGGGAGCTGGAGCTGAACAGCTCGCTACTGCACGAGGTAAAGGGGGGCCGAGCTTACCTTGACAAAGGAGGTCCAGCTGCTGCTGCTAGCATGAGCTGCGGCGGACTGGTTCGAGGAATCCATGGTGATGTAGGTGGGATTTGTGGTTGAGGTAGATGTTGAGGTTGGGTAGAGTTGGAGTGAAGTTGGGTGGAAAGGACAGGTGTGACGAGGTCGAGAAGACAATAGTCCAAGTGAGAGTAGCAAAGGTATGAGGGCGGTGAAAAGTGGACAATCGAACTACTATGTACAGAGAATGGTGTTGACAAAGAAGTACTCAGTAGGGGCTTGGGTCTTGGCTTGGGCCTTTGTCTGGTTGCCTTGGGCTTGGTTGCTGTCGTCAGGTCGAGGGGGTGGTGCTGTGTAAAGTACAAAGTAGAGCAATTTAAGTGTAATTAAGCCTTGTTTAGCTGCAGGTTTTGTAGCGTAGCTAGCTCTATTTTCTGTGTTAGAGTGTCTTTTGGAGTGCGAGTCCTTTTGCTGGGTGACGTTGTTGGCGATCGACAGTCCCAGATGGATGCATGCAGTGGGTGAGACAGGATCGATGAGGGGTTCTCTTCTGTTGATTCTGAAGCTGCAAGCATATGTCTTTTATGTGTCGTCTTCTGTCACTGTCTGTCTGTCTGTCTGTCACTGGAATGAGGTTTGTCTTGGGCCGAGCTGGTGCCTGGCTGCTGGTTGGTCGTGTGCGTCGAGAGCGGGCCACGGTGATTGCAAGTGGATTAACGCTGTGGTCGCGTGTACTGAGTAGAGTCTGTATGAGTGCAGTGCTTTTGAGCGTTTCTATGAACGATTCCAGTGCTTGATTCTAGTATTCCTTGACCAAACCGAGGCTGAGGCTATTCAGATCACGACGATGACGACGACGAGAGGCGACTATCACGTTTAGCTGACCGATAAACTTGCGATAGCTACAGATGTATAGTAATGATAAGTGGCAATTGGTGATGGTAATGATGGCTTAGCCAAAAGACAATCGAGGACGGCTTGCTGGCGATGGGCGTGCTGCTCTCACTTCTCGCTGGCGGGAGGGTGTCTGGGAGATGACTAGCGATGAGGTTGCGCAGGGGATTTAGCGGGTCCTTTTATCACTAGGAGATTTGATTGGCCGACAAACTGCGACCACTACGGTCGCACAGGCACGCCTGACGTCAGCGGTTGCCATGCTCTAGCCCAGTCCCCCAGATGGTGAGAGTTATGTAAGCTGGATAAGATCAAGATGGAAGGAAACGTCATTGTACAACAGGAAGGCACGATGCAGGGAAACTTAAGTCATATCACGTGGTCTGGACTTAATCGACTCTTCAAAGGCATGGTAATGAATATGTTCTGTAGACAGTAAATATTCTAGGTATCGTCATGCTATGGAAAGGAAATGATGTACAACTAAACAATCGTGCAATAAACGCATAAATAAGATACAGACAAGGTAGACTATACGTCCGCCGGTGTAGATGCACCCGTAGCCTCGGCTTCGGCTTGAGCTTCAGTGTTGCCATCGGTCATCTCCTTGTCGGCTTCGGCGGGGATCGACGTTTCTTCGGATGCTGCCGCTGCTGCCGCTGCTGCTGCCTCTGCCTTGGCCGCTTCCGCCTTGGCCGTCTCCGCCGCCACAAACTCTGGCCGGTACGACCCCAGGTACTTGCCCGTCATTGTGCGCGCGTCCTCAAACTGCAGGTAAATCTCCTGCATCGTGTCCAGCACCAGCTCGCGCGCCGGCGGCCGCATCTTGAGCTGGTACAGCAGCGCCGTCAGCGCGACGAGCAGTAGCGATGGGTCGCGGCACAGCCCCTTGACGCGCTGCATGAGGTCGACGCTGAGCGCGGGGATGCCGCTCAAGAAGCGTGTCAGGACCTTCTTGTCCTGTGCGTGGAGGTACGGCACAAAGCCGTCGAGCACCTTGACGGCCCACACGTCGTATGTAGTTTTGGTATTTGTACCTGCCGTCTTTGCCAGCTGGCTGCTGTACCACTCTTCGCACAACCACGAGATGGCAATGTCGATGCGCTTGCGAAAGTCCTCGAGCACGTAGCGGAACAAGAGCTCGCGGATTTTGTCGTTGAGCTCTGGTTTCAGGCCGTTTCCTAGAGATTGTGAGGACTTGGGCTCGCTCTTGACCTTTGTGTCGACCTCTTCGCCCTCCTCCGGGTCCTCATTTTTGTCTGTTTCGTCTTCCTCCTCGCTCTCACTGTCATCCTCCAGCCCGCTGGCTGACCGTGTCGCCAGCCGCGTCAGAATCGTAATCCACGCATCCTTGTCGTAGGCCGTCGCCGCTATCCGGTTGAGGCCCTTGCCCGTCTTGGTCGACAGTGCTGAGGCCGCCGGTGCACCCGCCTCGTCAGAGCCCTGCATCATGCCAAACACGCGCAGGACGGTCGCCTGACCGACTTGAACAGCCTGCTCCGTGGACAGTGCGGGCGCTGTCGGCAGTCTGAATGCGCCGAGGCCGAGTGACGACGCATCCACACGCGCCACAGATGTCTCATCTTCCAGTGCCATATTAGTATCAACAGGCATCGTGCCCTCATTGTCGAGCTTGTTCATGATCTGCTCGGCGTCTTCCGCCGCGGTGAAGTCGGGATCGTAGTCGTCGTCGTCATCGTCGTTGCCGCTCGGCGCGGCGTCGAGAGGGGCTGTGTTGGGGTTGATGGCAGACGTTGCGGCCGCCGCATCGAGCGATGCCAGCCGGTCGCGGATACCGTTGATGGCGCGCTGCAGGAATTGGGGGTCGAGGCGTGCGAGGGTCGACACGCTAATCTTGGCGACGAGCTCCAGTGGCACATTCGAAGCGTTGAACTGGCGCAACTGCGGGCTGGTTGTGAGGGCAAAGATGTCGGCCAAGCTATGCGGCGGTGGTCCGAGCGGCGGGATCGCAGTGATGAGTGGCCGCTGCGGCAACGATATCTGTGGGTGTGCTTGTGTTTGTGATGGCTGGGGTTTTGATTGCTGCTGCTGCTGCTGCTGCTGCAGTCGCTGGCGCTTGGCATCACCAGTCTGCTGCTCGGTCGGGTGCCGCTTGCGCCCCGGGTCGTCGAGCAGCTCGGCCTTGGACCGCATCAGCCGCTCAATCTGCTGCTGCATGCGCTGGGTATACGAGCTGTGCGGGTCCCGCTTCGTGAGGTGGATGAGCAGCATGCGCGTCGTCTTCTCCATGGACCGGGCCATGACGCGCGCGCGCGGCGTCAGGTTACCGTTGGTGGCAGCGCGCAGCGGGTCGAATTTGAGCACGGCGTTGATGACACGGCTGACAGTCGACGGCCGCGTGCGCACGAGAATAGACAGGGTGTTGAGGGTCGCGTCGACAATGATGGCGTCGCTGCTGTTGTCCTGGAGCACGCTGAGCATGCGGTCGAGCAGGCCGGTAGCCTCGGCCTCGAGGTGTCGCGGGTCGAGCAGCGAGTGATTCTGGGGGATGAGTTTGAGCGAGATGTCAAGACCGTCGCGCCGGTGGTCCGAGTTGGGCGACAGCGTCTGGGCGAGCACGACGCGCTGGGCAAACTTGATGCAGCATATCTTGACGGACGGCGACGGCGAGTCCCACAGCCGCAGGATGCGCGACTTGATGATGCCGATGCGCTCCCACGTCGCCGTGTCGTACGAATTGTTGATGATCCAGCGCATGATCAGCGGGTAGATGCTCGAGGCCGCCTGGATGATGCTGCGCAGCACAAACGGGTCTTCGTTGTTGTTCTCAAGCATGCCCTTGATGCTTTCCAGCACCAACAGACTCAGGCTCTCCTTCTCGCGCGACGGCATTGACGGCGCCGCAAACGCCTCGGCCAGAAAGTCGGCACCCCATCGCCGCAGCTGGGGCAGCGAGGACGGGTTGAGGATGGGCAGGATGCCCTGGACGATCATGGGGTAGTGGCCGACGTTGGCGAGCACGAGCTTGCGCGCGTCGTCGAGCTGGCGAATCTGCTCCTGGACGGACTCTGTCGCGCTAGAGGCAGATCCATTGGACGCACCAGCTGCAGCCGAAGCCATTTTTGGAGGTGGTCGGTGTGTGGCTGACGATGTGTTTGGCGAGTTTGTGGTTGTCGTCGACAGACTAGATGCGCGTGGACGTGGGAGTCGGTGTCACAGCAGTCGCCATCAATGGTAGGTAGTAGCGACGCTAACAATTGATTCGATGGCCGTTTGAGTGACAGGCAGATAAACAGGCTCAGTGTCGTCGTGGTGATGTCGTCGCAGATGTCGTCGTCGTCAATATCGCCAAGGTCGTCAAGCTCGTTGCAATCTTGCAGTCGACGCGCCGAGTGAATGGGAGGTCGCTAAGAAAAAGGCCCGCGGTGAATTACAGGTGTATCGTCTATCCTAGCTGCTGCTGCTGCTTTGATCGTGCTGCGCTGTGCGTGGTAATACGAGCAAACCAACACAATAACAGCTGTGGCCGTTGATGCTAGTCCGGCGCTCAGAGGCTCAAAGGCACGACACGAAAAGACAGGACAAGGCACGGTGCAGCTAGCGTGAAAAGTGGGACGTGGTTGAATTCGGTTAGCATTTAGTATGTACACCAAGGTACTTCACACCATGTACAGCGACGCAAGTACATTGGTATACATCCGCACAATCTTAGTCATCTTCCAAAGTAGTCCAATTTTCGACATCGTCAGACGACCGCCGGGCGACACTGTCAACGACAGCATCATCAACCGCAAACATGTCTGGGTATGTATGCATTCTACTTTGACCTTTGCAAAGCTAACCTCTAGCGTCGAACACTCCTCCTACTACGACCGGCGCATGCGCCAATCGCCGGCCCTGATCCGCGCACGCCGGCCATACCTCGTCAAGAACGCCGTGCTCGGCCTCGGCATCACCGCCGTCGCCGTGGGTGTCTGTAAGTATTATAGAGGTCTGGTGCATGCAGAGAGCACAAGCTAACAGACAGACGCCTACACAATCAACATTGTCGGCCAGGACGACTTCTCCGACGTCAAGGTCCCGACCGAGTCCCGGCAGGCAGCGCAGGCCCCGGCGCAGTCACAACCACCGGCACAAGCGGCATTAGGGAAGAAGTAGGGGTGATGGAAGAGAGAGGATATTACACAGACAATCACCTTGTACATACGAATCTACGAATCTATCGAGTACGAGACGAGTGACATGACTACGCACATGCAGGATGAAGTGAGCACACGAGCAAAAGTAACGAGCAAGAAGAAGAGTAAAAGTAAGAGTAAAGAAAGCCGTTCATTTGGTATCTATGGAGAATGGGACTGCTTTCATATGCAGATAGTAGACAAAGTAACATACTACTCGCAAGAGTATGAGCCGCTGAGAGGCGATAACAGGAAAGTAAAACAAATTAACACAGGCAAAACTAAAATGACATAACCGGCCCAAGTATAGCAAGCAACCCAAGTACCTAACATGAACAAGAGCAAGACAAGACAAGTAATAGAGTGAATAACAACAAAACAAAGCAGACGCAAGGTCGCCAACGAGACGCCTGATCGACAGGAAGCACGCTCTGGCCAGGCTTGGCTAGATGCAAGTCCACCTAAAGACAAGCAGAGCAAGACTGGCGTGAGTTTGAAAGATGTAGAATGCAGGGTATGTCGGGCTGGGCGTGTCGAGCATCGGATAATTGTATAAAGAGCAAAGGACCGACGGAACACCGGAGGATATGATAATGCTGTCGTGAGGAGAGGCCAGAATGTAGAGGCTGGGTGGTCGAATAACGAGTAAAATGTTCATAAGAAATGGACGTGGAGTATTGTGGAGTGGTCAAATACTTGACGCGCGCGGGCGGTTCAGGTGCGGCAGCTCCTAGGCCGTGACTTCGGTAATCACCTCGTGCTTAATAGGCACTGATGGCTGTCGCGAGTCGTCAGCCGGCGGTTGTGGTTGAGATTGGTTGCGGCTGGCGGCGGCGGCGGCCTTGGTAGCACTACCCGCTTTGCCGCGACTACCGCCCTGTGGCAATGGCTTTCGCGCCCGTGGCCGCGGCTGGGCTGTGCCTGTGGTTTTGGTGGTGCTGGTGCTGGTGTTTGCTGGGCCGGATGGGGCCTGGGCCTGTGCCTGCTGCCGTTGAATAAGGTGTTCATCACGGGGAACCTGGGGGTTATGAGACTGGGGCATGGACGGGGGGTGCATTTGCTGCGAAGCGGCAGTCTTGCTGTGCTGGCCATGCTGACCATGCTGGCCATGCTGGCTGTGCTGGTGCTGGTGAGAAGGGTGGTGTGGGTTCGCCCACGGCGTATTCGCCAAAAATTGCTGACCTGCTGCCCCGAGGCTATGATATGACACGGGGGCGTGCGTGCTCGCCGCTGGTGGTGCAGCTGCATGAGCGGCATGAGCGGGATGAGCACCTACGCCGTTGCCATTAACACCATTACCATGGACACCCTCAGGGAACGGTGATCCATTGCCCTGGTGGTGGCCGTGGTTGACGTGGTGTGGCTGTCCCTGTGCATGATGTGTTTGCGCCTGGGAGTGGATCTGAGACGGTGTCTGCTGAACGCGCGGCTCTGTTTGCCTTCCTCTCTGGCCGGTTAGTATCACTTCGAACAAACAGTAAAAGAAAGAGAACCCACAGCAATGGCTTCCAGGTCGTCGTCGACCTGATGGTGCGAGGCGCCCTTGATGGCCGGCGCCGCCGGGAACCCCTCAAACTTGGCCAGGCCCGACAGGATGGACACTTCGGTGTTGTAGCTGACGGCGTCCTTGATGCGCTGTTGCTTGGACGTCGGGAAGCGCAGGCCGTAGTCGGGGATGGTGTTGGCGTGCCGCCGGCGCTGCAGCTGGATCTGGTACCACTGCCGGCCGAGTTCCTCTAGGACCATCTCGCGCGACTCGCGGATGCTCTGGAAGTACTGCCCGTGAATATGGCTGCGCCGCGCCACCGCCCAGCGGTTGAGTGTCTGCATGTTGAACGCCAGCTCCGTGTCGGCAACGCGCCGCGTCTCGTCGCGCCGCTCGTCGAGGCACTGCATCATGGCGAGGTACTCGGGGTGTGTCGGGTTGTCGCCCTGCAGCATCTCCTCTTCGTGGTTCAGCTGGTCTAATCGTTCTTGGTAGAGCCTGTTTGTTAGTCCTGTCTCGAAATACCTCCTTGGATGTCCTATCAACTTACTTGTCTCTAAACGACGCAAACTGCTTCTCAATGGCGCTCAGGTTGTCCAGTGCCGCCTTCTTTCTCTCCACTGTTGCATCCACTTTGTTAGCATCCCCTCGCTCTTCTGCTTCTGCTTCTTCAACTTCTTCGTGATCTTCCTCGTCTGCATCGGCTGCATCTTCAGCTTCCTCTGCGTCAGCTTCCTCGGCCTCGGCCTCGGCCTCGATGTCTCCGTGTTTGACGTCGACGTCCTCCTGGTCGGTCTCCGTCGGAGCAGTCGCCTGCATCTCGGTGCGGCTCCGATTCACAATCACAGTCACGTTCGCAGTAGGGGGTGGGTGGGGGGTTAGGGTCGGGTGGTCCATACGTTCTTCCTCGTTCCGGTGCGCTGCCTCGGCTTCTTCGTCAATGTCGCCCTCGGGTTCATCTTCGCCATTCGCGGCGGCATCGTCGTCAACAGCGCCGTCGCGGTCGTCGTCCTCGTCGTTGCCGTCGCCCTCGTCGTCAGAGTTGTTGCCGCGTCGCTTGGCACTGCCACGCTTCGATCTTCTAGTAGCTCGGAACGTGTCGCTGGCTGTGCCTTCTGCCGAGTTGTCGTCGCCGTCTTTTCTGTCGACCACAGCAGCATCTTCGGATTTCGCCGCGTCCTTGGTGTCGGCTGCGGCATTTGTGCTTGTTGCACCAGGGCCAGTGCCCGATCCGACTCGCTTCCGCAATGGCTGGTCAGACTCGGACGGGTCCGTCGTCGGCGACCGCTTCCGTTTCCGCGTGTCAGAACTTGCGCGCTGGCCCCGCGCCAATGGACCGTCTTCTTTGCCAGCGTTGTCCTTCTCGTCTGCCTGTCCTGGTGTGGCAGGCTTTGTGTCTTTGTCTTTGATGTCTTTCGACGCGGCTAGGGACCGACGGCGGCTGCTGCGCGTGTTTTCGCGATCGTCGGCGGCGGCCTCTTCTTCGCCATCGGCCTCGTTGTTTTCGTCGTCGTCATCGCCACCAAGCGCGTCCTCGTCCTCATCCTCCTCGTCCTCACCCTCCTCGTCAGCCCGCAGCTGCTGCTTCAGCTTGCTGGGGCTGGCCTGGAATGTGCGGTCCCGCGCCGCGGCGCTCTGCGACGCCAGCCGCTTGGTCGGAGATGTGGTGAAGGACTCGGGGCTGCTCTCGACATCGGCGGCGCCGTTCTTGATGTTCTTGTTCTTGGTGGGAGTGTCGTAGAGGCGCTCGGTCTCGGCTTCCGAGTCGTTGACGTCGGGCTCGACCTCGGACAGCGCCGACTCGTCGTCGTTGTCCGAGTGGGCGTCTGCTGTTTTCGCCCGCTGCTGTGACCGCGTGGCGCGCGTGCCGTTTCTTGTGGTACTACTTCTGTTCCGGCTCTGCTGTTCCTCATCGCTGCGCTCATCCTCGTCCTCGTCCTCGAGATCGGCAATGTTGACGTTACTCAGCGGCGACGACTTGTGCGCCGGGCCGTCGAGCTCCATCTCGTCGGGGTCGCCGTCCTTGTCTTCGACCTCGGTCAGGGGACTTGACGCATTGCTAAGGACTGTATCGGGCTGAGGGGGGAGAGGCGGGCTTGAGGCGACAGCCGCTGCGGCCGCGAGGAGGTTGTCGGCCATTGTAGGGTAGAGGGGGTGTCGGCCTGGGCTGGCGATTGGGGGGGTCGAGAGTGTCGAGGAGTAGAGTATGTGTCGAGAGTCTGTAGGGTCTGGAGAGTCTCTCTTCGTCTCCGATCGTCTTCAGTGTCTTTGACTGTCTGTAAGCCTTCGAGTCTTGGGTGCCTGACTGGATTGTCTCTCGGCTGATCTGGTTGTTGACAGCGACGTTTGGGGGCGTCGACCCCAGGAGAGCTGGAAAACAAGCTGGTTCTGCGTGGGAATAGCAATAGAAAACGACTGATCTGGCTTCGCAGGAAGAATCCGATCAGAAAGAGGCCGTGCTATGAATGGTGATAGGCGTGTGCTGGTGGAGGCAGAGGGTAGAGACGGAGAGAGACGAGAAGACAAGAGGCAGAAGACGGGAAATGGAGACTGGAGACTGGAGCGAGTGGTGTGTGGGTTTGTGGGCGGCCAGAGAGAAAATCAGAGGGAGCGAGCGTGCACTTGCGCGGAGCTTGTGCTGACTGTTGGCGCTGGGGCGCTGTATTTTAGTTGGTAACACCTGTATTTGGGGACGCCAGAACCGGTCTCCGTCCTCCTTCCGTCTCTCCTCCCTCCTGCTCCACCCAGCTGCCCTTTGCTCGCGCTTCTGCGTCCCAAACTGCGCTAGCGAATGACCGCATGCTGCTCGAGAGCGGTGTCGCTGGGCAGAATCCCCTGTTCCGTAACGCTAGTAGCCAAAGACAGAAGTGGCTGTACGATATGGTACTTGTGGATACGCTTTCCACCCGCACTTTTGTGTATTCTGAAAAGTATCTTTATGTATCTAGTGATAGTCACAGTGGGTATATTTCGCAGCTTTGACCAATCGCATGCCTCTGATAACAACTCCTTATCGCCCAAATTCTTTTTTTTCTGCCCGTTTTTCTGCTGCACCGACGCCAGAGAGCCATAGCCAACGCCATAGTAAACAGCCTGGATCGCCGACTGTTCACGACCACACACCACAACACAACCACAATGGCGCCTTCGTGAGTCTCTCCAACTCGATCAATTGTCGAACCAAGTCTAATGATTTAGAAAATCCATCCTGTCCGCGTCCAAAAAGGCGGTGGACCCCGCCCTCGACGCTCTCTTTGCATCCAGCGTATGTACTTTGCAGACCGACTGATCAAGAAAGGAGAAAGGAGAAAGGAGAAAAAGAGGAAAGAGGAGAGAGGAAAGAAACTAACAACACAGTTCGGCCCTGTCGAGCCCCGCGCAAAGCCAAAGTACGAGAAGCTTGTCGAGGTCAAGCCCAGAGACGCCCCGGCACCGAAGCCCGTCAAGCCCTTGACCAAGGAGGAGGAGGAGGCTGCCGAGGAGGCCGAAGACGACGACGATGAGGATGAGGGCGAGGATGACGACAACGAGGAAGAAGAGGAGGCCGCGGTAGAGGCAGCCCCCGAAAAGCCCAAGGCCAGCAAGAGAAAGAGAAAGGGCCGCGGTGAGGACGACGAGGACCTCGAGGGCCGCTACTTTGACAAGCTCGAGCGCGAGATTGACGGCCCGGCCGAGAAGCGCGCCAAGCGGGCCGACAAAGTCAAGGAGGGCGAGGACAAGGAGATGGCTGATGCCGACTCGGACTCTGACAATGAGGACGACGCCCAGCCGATTGTGCACGAGTCGCTGCTGAACCCGCCGGCCGATGCCGCGGACGACGAGGACGAGGAGGACGACAAAACTGAGCAGAGCGTCGAGAAGGCGTCGCGCACGGTGTTCTTGTCCAACGTCAGCCTCAAGGCCGTCACCGACAAGGCCGCCAAGCGGAAGCTGACTCTGCACCTGGAGAAGATCAACGGTGTCAAGGAGAAGAAGGGCAAGAAGGAGAAGAAGGCTGAGAAGGAGAAGGCCGAGGAGAAGGAGGAGAAGGAGGAGGAGGAGAAGGAGGACGACAAGAAGGACGACAAGATTGTGGAGAGCATCCGCTTCCGGTCGGTGCCCTTTGCGTCGGCCGCGCTGCCCAAGCGCGCCGCCTACATTACCGGCGCCACCATGGCCGGCACCGCCCAGTCCGCCAACGCCTATGTTGTGTACGCCACTGCCGCGCAGGCCCGCCTCGCCGTCAAGAACCTGAACGGCACCGTCATCCTCGACCGCCACCTGCGCGCCGACAGCGTTGCGCACCCGACGCCCGTGGACCACCGCCGGTGTGTCTTTGTGGGCAACCTGGGTTTTGTCGACGACGAGACGGTCGTCAACGACGAGGGCGAGTCGACCAAGAAGCGCAAGACGCCCATGGACGTCGAGGAGGGCCTGTGGCGCACGTTTGGCAAGCACGCGGGCCGCGTCGAGAGCGTGCGCGTGGTGCGCGACCCGGTGACGCGCGTGGGCAAGGGCATTGCGTATGTGCAGTTTTACGACGGCACCTCGGTCGAGGCGGCCCTGCTGCTGGCCGAGAAAAAGTTCCCGCCGCTGCTGCCGCGGGCGCTGCGGGTGAGCCGGTGCAAGGCGCCGCACAAGACGGCGCGCGCGCTGGAGCGGGTGCAGATCCGGGGCGATGCGCCCAAGACGGAGGCGCGGTTCAAGCGGGGCAGCAATGGCCGCACCAAGGACGAGGCCGACAAGACGGGCTACAAGCGCAAGGTGACGGCCGAGGAGCAGACGCAGGCGGGCCGCGCGGCAAAGCTGCTGGGCAAGCAGGCGGCGGGCAGCACAATGGTCTTTGAGGGCATGCGCGCGCGCGTGGGCGGCGTGAGCCTGTTCAAGAAGAACAAGAACAACAAGAAGCAGGCGGGCGCCAACAAGCCGGCGTCGGGCAACGACCGGCGGCGAGCAGAGCGGGCCAAGAACTGGAAGGGCAAGCCTGCGCGCAGCGGCAACAAGGAGTAGAAGTGGTTTCTCGTGTTTTTGTTTATTTCATAGTTTGTACGGCGTCTTCTTTCTTATTATCAATACATGGCATCATCTACTTTCGATACCGTAGATATCAAATCCGACAGTCACCATCAAATTAATAAACGGGTTGGGAATTGGAAGAGTCATAAAAGAGACGTAGAAGGGGACAGAGTAAGTAGGGTAACTAGATAGGGGGGTGTATAAAAAGATTTCAAGGACAAACGCAGGCAGGCTGACAGAAGCAGAGTGTAGATGGAGTGGGTGGGACGATACAGAAGAGACAGTGTCGTTGATACAGAGAAGGCACAAGACATTCCTTGTAACAACAGGGCCGTCCTAGATTCTAATAAACCCCACCGTGTCCGCCAAAACTACTCTAGTACTCAATTTCGCCCTCCTCGGGCTCAAAGGTGTCGGCAGCGACCTCCTCGTAGTCCTTCTCGAGGGCAGCCAGGTCCTCACGGGCCTCGCTGAACTCGCCCTCCTCCATACCCTCGCCGACGTACCAGTGGACAAAGGCGCGCTTGCTGTACATGAGGTCGAACTTGTGGTCGAGACGCGACCAGGCCTCGGCAATGGCGGTGGTGTTGGACAGCATGGAGACGGAGCGGTCGACGCTGGCGAGGCCGCCCTCGCCGGCGGTGGGGACGGCGACGGGCTTCTGGTAGTTGATGCCGATCTTGAAACCAGTAGGGCACCACTCGACGAGGTTGAAGGACGACTTGGCCTTGAGGGCGGCAACGGCGGCGTTGCAGTCGCGGGGCACGACATCACCGCGGTACAGCAGGGCAACAGCCATGTACTTGCCGTTGCGGGGGTCGCAGACCACCATCTGGTTGTTGGGCTCGAAGCCTGTCTTGTTAGTCGTGTACTGCAGGGACGGTTTCTTTATGTAGATACTCACACTGGAAGGTCAGGTCGTGGACCTTGAAGCTCTCGTGGGCGCTCTTGGAGGCCGAGACAACAGGGGCGTAGCTGATCAGGGGGTAGTGGATGCGGGGGTAGGGGACCAGGTTGGTCTGGAACTCGTTGAGGTCGACGTTGAGGGCACCGTCGAAGCGCAGGGACGAGGTGATGGACGAAACGACCTGGGCAATGAGGCGGTTCAGGTGCTCGTAGTCGGGACGGGGGATGTCGAGGTTGCGACGGCAAATGTCGTAGACGGCCTCGTTGTCGACGAGGAAGGTACAGTCGGAGTTCTCAATGGTGCTGTGGGTGGACAGGACGGCGTTGTAGGGCTCGACGACGGCAGTGGAGACGCGGGGGGCCGGGTAGATGGCGAACTCGAGCTTGCACTTCTTGCCGTACTCGGTGGACAGGCGCTCGAGCAGCAGGGCACCGAAGCCGGAGCCGGTACCACCACCAAACGAGTGGAAGATGAGGAAGCCCTGGAGGGAGTTGCAGTTGTCGGCGACGCGGCGGATGCGGTCAATGACGTTGTCGACCATCTCCTTGCCAATGGTGTAGTGACCACGGGCGTAGTTGTTGGCGGCATCCTCCTTGCCGGAGATCAGCAGCTCGGGGTGGAAGAGCTGGCGGTAGTCACCGGTGCGGATCTCGTCGATGGGAGAGGGGTCGAGGTCGACAAAGATGGAACGGGGGACGTATTTGCCGTTGCTGGTCTCGGTGAAGAAGGTCTCGTAGGAGCCGCCTTCGCCAACATCCTTGAGGTTGGGGTCGGGACGACCATCGGCGCCGAGGCCGTGCTCGAGGAGGTAGCTGTTGGTCAGTATGGGTAGTGCAGACAGAGGAACTTGATTACTTACAGCTCCCAGGCGCTGTTACCAAGCTGGGTACCGGCCTGGCCCAGGTGAAGATGGAGAACCTAGTGATGGTCAGTACGGGGTGGATAAGCGGTGTGATGTCTCATGCGATTGATATTTGATGTCTCGATATCAGTCGTGATGTCTCATGCCATGATATCCAGGACATCATGATCGTGCCGAACCATCAACATCCCTGACGACATGACAATAGTACGGAGAATAGATAATAGCTAAGCTCGGTCCTCGTCGTCATTGACATTGACCGAGATGACTAAAACGACCAAAGTCAAAGAGTCAAGGCAAGGGATCCGGAGATGGGAGTAGCCGGGTAGGGCCATGATGCCGAGATGGAGATGGAGATGAATGGTCGGGTAGGGGTGAGTAGTGAGGAGGATTTGTGTAGAGGTCGACAGAGGTAGACACGAGGTAGACAAGTACACAGAGAGACATACCTCGCCCTTCATTTTGCTAAAAGTTGACGATGATAAAGTCGATGATGAGAAACGAAGAGAGAAAACAAGTCGACAAGAAGTCAAGACTGAAGTCGGAAACAGACAATGGAGAGTTTTTCTTCGCTGAAAGTATAAGGAGGGCAGAGACGAGAAGCAGGGCAAAGGGGGAGAAGCAGAAGAGATGGAGAGCAGATGGACAAGGAGACAGAGAGACAGGAGATGAGACGTTGGGACCGGCGAACTAGAAAATAAATTAAAATTAAATGGTAAAAGGAGCTTGAGAGGGGGGTTGGTGGAGGTGGAGGTCGATTGGCTATTAAGGTGGGCGACGGTGCTTGAGGAAGGAGGTTGAGAAACCGATCATTAATTACATAGGGAAGGAGCAAAGGGGAAACGGCAACTTCCTTCCTCCATCACATGGCCGTTGCGGTGTGCTGGATCGATGGAGGCAGGAAGCCAAAAGCGAAAAGACACTGACAAGAAGCACAATGTGGGCAGGAGGGGTCTATCTGCAGCAGCACCTCCTGTATTCTGTACTGAGTAAGATATTGTGTAAGATATTGCATTGGCTGTGGTGTCTGCAGCGGTGCTTTTGCGGTGCGTTGCGTTTGTTTACAAGTTCACAAAGATGTATCGGTACTTCTATATACTACTAGAATTTTAGCAAATACAAGTATATATACTTCGGTAGTGTCCCCGCGCTCACCGCTATGATAGTTGGGCATGGGATGGCCCGTGCACGCCAGCGGGACAGGGGAAGCGCGGTGTGATTGGATGTAGTGGGGTAGACCCGCACTAGTCTAATACTGAGTATCTCCTGGCAGTCAGAACAAGCCACAGCAGAGCAAACAGCAAAACGACGACCCGGCCGGAGCGGCGCAGGCAGCCGGGGGACGGCCGGTACTTGCAAAGTTGTTTTTTGTTTGTTTCTCTAGGAATTCGTTGAGAAAAACTCTAGGTGACGGTTGGACGGCCGCCGTTGTATGACCGGAGCCAATCAGCCTGTCGGTGGCTGTTGTTCTCTTCACCACTCATCACCACTGTCCATAGCCTACTGCCACCTCCACTGCCCACTGTACTTCCACTGCTAGATGATCATCACTGGCACTCACCGGGCTGCTATAGTCTGCCCGTGAGTCGTCGCCAACAGTACTTTGTGGTGGCCTTGGCCATTACGATACACTTCGTCTGCATGCATCAATACATGCACAACATACTTGTTCACACCTCGTACAAAAGAAAGACCCGTACTTGAAGCAATACTGCTAACAGTAAGTACAGAGAAGTGGCAGACTGCCGCAGCATGCACAGCAAGCACACAACCGCTAGCAGACGCTATAATGCTAAAAGTGGGTCCAAGCAGTGATCGTGATATTAACTATGGAGACGCGAGATGAGATGGATGAAGATGTGAATGTGAATACTTTGTAGAGGATGATACGAGATGAATGTACTTACTGTATACGGACTACAAATGCAGGCTGTTTGTTTCAGCCAATAGCCATGGACATTTTGGACTGATACCATCAGATATCATCATGGTGAAGAGCATGAACAAGAGACAAGACACAAGACACAAGAGAAAGAAAGGTTGGATTGATTGTAATCACGGATGTTCCGTAGTCTTGCAGAGTACTCGGTCAGTAGACTCTACAGTCTGGTATTTCATTCAGTCATCCAGCCAATATTGCGACGGCTAATTGCTTCTCTGCAATACCACTATACAGAGTACTCAATTACAATCACGACGCGTCAAGTAATTAGATTGGTAGATTGGTTCCGACAACACGGTCGACCCTGGTGCTGCTCTTTTTTATTTTTTTATGCTATTTACTGAGTAGCTTGTTCAATCGTATTAATACTTGCATTGCACTCTAATCCGTCTACTTTGTACAAGACAGCGATCATCCGCATCTCAGTCAAGACATTCAACGTCGATTTCTACTAGTACGGAGTAATCTACAGTCAGCTGAGCAGATCATCTTTTCTGTTGTCTGTTGTTTTGCTTCTACCTGTGAATCCAATCATCATGACATGTCGTTCAGTCAGCTTAGTCATCATACCGGTTGCCAGGCAGTCGTGTCGCCGCCCGCCTGCCCTGGCCGCAGCCCTGACCATCGCGTAAAGTGAATGCAAAGGGCATAAAATTAGTCATCAAACAATCATACCATATTTGCTGTCTGTATTACTGCATGCAAACCCCTAGCCTTGCGCGGGCCCCTTTCCTCTCCCTGCGTATATGAGGTGTAGTAAGAAAACAATAGAGTATTATAGAAATAGAAACAAAACGGGAACGACATTACGTCCTTATTTCCCTTTGGTTTGACTGTCTATTCACCCGTCTGTCTTTGGCTGCCTGGCTATACGCGCTTCTCTGTTTTTTTTCGCTCAGACTCTCACCGTCTCAAATTCTACTGTCTCCTGTTCTTTACTCAGCGGTTCCTACTCCGACACTGCCGACTCCTTCTTCATCCCGTTTGATGCTCGCCAGGAGCAGAACCGCATTATCGAGTATCCAGCAGTCGATTCTTTGAGTCTTTGAGTCTTTGGATCTTTGATCTTTGATCTTTGATCTTTGATCTCTGGAGAATACGCCAATGCAAAGACGGGTAATCGAATAATCAGAACAACCTCAGCAAAACATATCAAAAACACCATCAGCCGCAACGTCGCAACGTCGCAAACGAACAGCCAGACCTGACAAAGAGGCAAACAACAGGCAAACAAAGAAACGGACCACAGATACACGGACATCCAATACGAAATACAAAATAAAATAAAATACAATACAAAATACTCAGACCCTGAATCCGACTGAAATACTTCCTCAACCGCGACAATGCGCCATCGGCTCAAGAAATCCTCACGGCACGAGTCGGTCAGCTCGACCAAGTCTGCCAAAGGCGAAGACAAAGGTTAGTCAATCCACAATCTGCAACTCGTCTGAATGCATCTACTCGGTACGACGTGGATGTGTAACCACGCTGTTGTTGCCCGGTCGCAAACTACGGCCATATGTCAGCTTGGCCGTGGCCGCACAGCCGATCGACAACAAGACAACGCGACCTGGTAGACAGACTCAGATAGACCGCACCAATTCGTTCTGAAACGTGTTGTGGTGATCTCTGTCGTCGTCTGCCTACCATCTTCCATCTTCCATCTTCCATCTTCACCTCTCTGCCTCTCCAGCGCCTCTATCCACTGACCCACTCCCCGCCGTTACGTCTTGCACTGTGCACTATCGACACCAGCAAATCCAGTACAGCAGCAATCAACCAGCCGCATTCCAGCTGCACGTACCAAAACTTCAAGCTAACCATCAGACTCCTCACACTCACGCACACCCTCCAACACCAACGAATCGCCACGCTCGTCTCTCACATATGCCTCCGACGCCATTGCCAGCCTGAAAACCACAATGGGCATCTCGCGCGGCCCGGCACCAACATCGCATCCGGCGGCAGAGACAGAAACAGAATCAACAAAAGAGACAAAAGAGACAAAAGAGACAAAAACAAAAGAACGCCCGCCGTCAAGAGCGCCTGTCACCAAGAGCACAAACATTACAAGCACAAGCACAAAGGGTCTCTCGCGCTCCCTCTCCACCATCCGCACCGTCACCTCCGACGACAAGGAAAAGGACAGACCGCATCCCTCGCCCATCCACGCCCAGTACACCCGCCAGTCCTTTGACGACGAGGCCTCGTCTGTCGGCTCGCCCACCATTGCGCGCACCGCCTTCTCCAGCTCCGTCAACAGCAACGTGAGCTCGGCCTCGTCGCAGCACTCAAATTCAAACTACACCAACACCAACGGCAACCGCTTAAATCCCCGGAGCGCCACGACATCCACCCTCACCACCGTCCCCAGCGCTTCCAGCCTCGAGATCCCCGGAAGTCCCTCCCTGCACCACAGCTCCAGCTTTTCCAAGCTGCGCTCCGCCGCTGCCCAGTTTGAGTCCTCGGTCGACATGGAGACGTCCAACAGCGAGTGGGACTCTACGGTCGGCAAGGCCGGCCTCGGCAAGACCGGCCGCGTGATTAACCGCCTCGTGTCCGACAACGACGCCCTCAAGCGCGACCTCAAGATTGAGCGCCTCAAGGCCGACGAGGCCCGCCAGGCCGCGCGTCTGCTCGAGGACAAGATGGACCGCATGGTGTCGGACTATGAGAGTCGTCTGCTCGAGGCGAGTGTCACCAAGACGCTGTTGGCGCGCAAGGAGCGCCAGGTGGAGTCGCTGCAGGCGGCTGTCGACCTCGAAAAGCAGCGCACGTCGGACGCCCAGACGCGCGAGCGCACGTGGCGCGACGAGCTCGACGGCCTGCGCAAGGAGACGAAGCGGCACGTCGAGACGGCGTCGGCGCACGCGCAGCTGATGGAGGGGCGGTACAATGCGATCAGCAGCCACTGGCGCTCACAGGGCGAGGCCGTCGAGAAAAAGGCTGCCAGTCTGCGCGGCGAGATCGCCACGCTGGTCGACGAGCGCCGCGGCGACGACCACAAGATCGGCCTGCTGCGCGAGCTGTGCGAGCAGCAGGACAGCAACATCAAGGCGCTGTACGAGCAAAAGGAAGCCATTGGGCAGCAGTTTGCGGCGTACAAGGCAGAGCAGGAGCAGCTGCTCAAGGACATCAAGACGAACGCGGCACGGCGCGAGGCGGAGCAGGAGGCGACGCTGGAGGAGGCGCGGGCGGTGCTGGACAAGCTCAAGTGGGCGCTGAATGTGAAGGCGACGATTGCGTGGGCGGAGTAGTTTCATCGAGCGCGAAGCCGTGTCGATGTTTCTATCGAGCGCGAAGCCGTGATATCGACAACGTCATCAAGCCGACATCTACATCTACCGTCAACTCCCCACCACCCCAATACCATATGACGGATATTCAGGCATAGACGGAGCCCGGCGTTCTTTTCATTTTGTCTTCTTTCTTTCTCTCCTTCTTGTTTCTTTCTTGCTTCTTGTTTTTTTCTCTTCTGCTCATCTTCACATCTACGACCAGACTGCAACGACCGCATCTAACGACTGTATATTGGCTTTTGTTGTTTCTCTCTTCATCCTTGTGTATTCACTTGGTTAGGTTCTCTCTAGGTTCATGTTATAAACATGCATTTCAGGTGCTCTCTTTATTTTTATTTTATATTTCTTTATTGTTTGCACTTGTCTCTGGCCGTCATCACTTAGTCATACTGCATGATATACTGCTCTCTCTTCTCTTTCCTCCTGGTAGAGCTATCTTTTTCATTTACAGCACATTTACCATGAACAGCAGTCGATTCCTTATCAACCGGGGGGTCCTTCCCAGTATATAAACACTGCCAAACGGTCCTTCTTATGGATATAAACACCATCGTAGTCCGTCGACCCTTCCTAAAGCAGCCTCTTCTAGAGTCTAGACGTGTCCTCCTTCTAGTAATAAAAACGTAGTCAGATGCTCTTTCCTCTTCAGTCTACCGTCTGTTGGTTTGTTGGTTCTTATTGTACGTAGTCTCGACATTGTCTGTGCCTAAACTCTTCTCGTCTCTTGGCTTCAATCTGAATGGACTGATTCTGTTTTCCAGTGTCTATGGCATCACTCGCCTGCAGCCGTTTGCATTGAATATTATATTGACATCAGCCAACAGACTGCTGATTATTTCCCAGCATCAAGCTTTTCTCTCACTCCTCTTCACGTTGACATCGACATCGACATCACGATATCACGACATCACAGCTTCGACTCACGAAACACATCCTACCAGCGGACAACAGCTACTCGTCATTTACATTGTCATAAATGACCTCTGCTTGTCTTCGTCCTCCGCTCAGCACAAAAGCTTCTCTCGATCAGATTGCCCTTGCTTTGCATCTCACCTACGCCTCTTTATCTCTACAGGCTTACATCTCACTATTTATACCTGTCTCCTCTCATTTCATTTTCTCATCATACACTTTGACCTCTCTCACCACACTCACCACACTCACAATGGAGGGCATTGTAGACTTTTACCTGGCGAGCGTGTGGAAATACAAGGATGCCGGCTCAAGCTGCATCTTGGATGGTCTCCGCCAGAGACATCCAGACAGCCATTTCCACTACGACCAGGGCCCGGGCTGGTTCAGAATCAACTGCAGCCCGGACAGCGTCCAGGCCGTCCAGACCACCTTTCGCGACATCCATGCCGAGCTCGAGAAAAAGGCAATGACTGACACAGGCGGTCTGGCAGACAACAACTGGCTCAGAGAGCCCGCTGCCGGCGACTTTGTCGCAAGTACTCTGCCCCCTGAGAATACAGACAAAAATACAGACAAAAGTATAGACAAAACTGCACCCGCCGACCATTTGTGCCCCGTCGTCTTTGACCGCTTCGCCTGCAACAAGGTCTGGCCGCGCATCAAGAACGAGTCGCCCGAGACCATCACTGTCCAGAGCTTCCTGAGCGACAGCGACCGCCGCGCCGTCATGGATCTGTCGGGCGCCCACATCGAGCTCGACCCGACCGGTCGTCTTGTTTATTTGGGTGGCCCTACCGAACAGAGCCTCGCCCAGGCTACCAAAATGCTCGACAACCTGTTCCGCAAGTTCGCCTTTGTGCTGCCGCCGCCCAAGCACATGATGTGGTCCGAGTCCAAAGGTTCGTACACGGTCGACGCGCGCTTCATGGCACACGTCAACGACGGCATGCTGACCTCGTCCATTTTCGACCCGGGCATGTATCCCGGTGCGCGCCTCGGTGCCATCTTCGCCGACATCTTTGGCAAGGCGGCGTGTCTGCGGATTTGCTTTTATGATCGCTCGAAGCGCATCGAGGTGTCGTATTTTGGGCCGTGCTCGGAGCCCATCTTCAACGACCAGGCGCGCAAGTGGCCAGTGTGGTTCAAGAGGGAAAAGTACACGCCGAAAACGGCGGCGCCCTTGGATCGGACGGTCACGGCCAAGGCAGTCGGTACGGCTGCCAAGACGGTAGTCAAGGCAGTTGAGACGACAGTTGGGACGGTTGACTCAAAGACCCCAGAGGCCATCAAGACATTGGCCACTGCACAAGCTGGGCAGCAAAAGAGCCTCGGCAACCTCTCGCAGACAATCGATCTTCTCACCGATGACGTTTTAATCAACAAGCCGTCTCTGGATGTCAAGCCGCCTCCTCTTTCTGCTGCTGCTGCTGCTGCTGATAATGTCAGTCCCGTTGTGGATGCTCCCTCCTCCCCCAAGCCCACCCCATCCAATGCACTCGTGCCTACTATAAACCTGGATGCAAACAAGCATGGCTACCAGCTGAAACTTCTCCAGCAGTTTCTTGGTGATCCCTTTAAAAAGGGCAGCAGTTCAAGCCACTGGAGGGCAGCTGCTAGGCCGACTGCGGTCAAAGGTGTCGGTGACAAGGCCATCGAGGCGAAATCTATCACTTTTATGATGCCCGATAGTGTCAAGGATGAGCCAAAAGAAGAGTCACTCATCTCTTTTGCGGAAGATGCGGTGGAAGAGAAAGTTGAAGGTCTTCTTGTTCCACTTGCGCCTACTGTCGAGGCAGTTGGCGACACTGAGGAAACAACCAACAGCGTCAAAGAGGCCGCGTCCGATGATACCACCAACAAGACAGACCTTTTAATCGACATCCCCGTGCAAGCACCCCCCGAGCCGATCTCGCCACGCGGGACCATGGCCCTGTGTAGGCCAAGCACTAGCAATGCACTCGTGCGGCGGACAATGTTTGCCAACAGCTTGTGCAACAGCATCGGCCGGCTGATGGGCGATCTTCCCTACAGCCGGGGCCGAATTCGGATGCAGGTCGAGCTCGGCCGGCTGTATCTCATGGACACGATCCCAGAAGGTCTTGCCAGCAACCTTCCCGGCGAGCCCGCGTGTGGCTGGCCGCACACGGACATTATGGGCCGGCTCAATACGGTGTGCATCTCGCCCGACAGCGTCGTGTTCACCAAGGCACTCACACTGTTTGCCAACGACATTGAGAGCGTGCTGGGCATGCCGGGCACGATCGGTGCACTCTCTCTCAGTACGCCCAAGAACCCCAACGACATTGTAGATATCGAAACAGAAGACACGCCGCCCGAGTGGTCGTTCCACGACAAGCGCATTGTGTACGAGCTCAAGTGCGAGCGGCGCGTCGTGACCAACGCAGCGGGCGTTGTCAAGATCCAGAGCCCGTTTGTGGTGGAGATTGACGGCACGATGCCCGGTGTGTTCCGGTACAGCCTGCGGCGGGTGGACGACACCCGGTCGCCGATCTGGGTGCACTGCATCCAGCGGTCGTGGGACGCGCGCGTGGTGGTGTCGTACAGCCAGACTGATCAGTTGGAAGAAGAGTACGGCGGGTTTGCGCGCGAGCTGGTGCGCACGATGGCGGTGCCCGGCGGTCCGATGACGAAGCCTCAGTTCGAGGTGGCATACGACTACTCGGGGCGGCAGCAGGAAGGGCAGACGGTGTACACCAAGGTGCAGTCTGCGCGGGTGCGGAATGTCGGGCGGTTTGTAAGCAGCAATGGGGCCAGCTACCTGGATGTGTCGTGGAACCGGCACATGAAGATGGAGATGAAGCCCGACTTTGGAGGCGGGAAGAGGGACGGCAAAGACGAAGAAAACGAAGAAAACGATGCCAAAAAGAAAGGCACGCTGCGCTTCACGGGAGCCGAGGACGACCAGACGCGCGGCATGTTTGGGTCGTGGTACGAGGCCAGCGTGGTGTCTGCGGCGGCGGAGCAGGGGTTCCGGGAGAACGAGACGCTGCCGGTGGGCGGGATGGCGGCATGGGGCCGCAGCGTGGTGAACATGGACAACATGTACGAGGCGGCGTTTGGGCCTGCGCTGCGGCTTGTGCAGCGGATGGACGGCGTGGGCGTGCTGATTGACAATGGGCAAGGCGATGGCAAGCAGGCAGTGCCGCCGATGAAGACGCGGCAGGCAGTTGCAGTGAACAACTTTTGGTAGGGTTTTCCAGAGGAAGCTTATCATGTCATTGTTCTACGGCACATCGAGGTCTGACATCTTCCAAATCTTGGCCTTGGTCAAATGATATCATGGTCCTTGCGATTGGACATCAATATCTTGATGCGATTTTGACGAAGATCTCTAAATACGATCAATTTGTGATATTCAATCTTCAGAGATAATATACAACTAATTCTGAAAACAAAACTATCTACATCTTACAAACACAAACACAAACACAAACAACCCAAACACAGCATCGCACGCTTGGTGCTTTGGATGACAGCATCTCGTGTTATCGGTAGTGGTGGTACAAGTTTGCTTAAAAGAAGAAAAGAGAGAAGAAGACAAAAACAAAAAGAGAAGAAAGAAAAAAGAAAAAGAAAAAAACGCGGGGAAGGTATCATTACTGCTTATTGTTACATGATCAGCACGGTGATAGCGTGAGGGGAAACGGTCAGCTGGTTAAGTGCAGGATTTACGGATGAGGTGGGAATAAGAAAAGAAACAGATGAGAGACGAGAGAAGAAGAAGAGAAGAGAAGAGAAGAGAGAAAAGTGAAGATGCTGTCACGATCATTGCTTACTAAGATTGAAAGAAAAGAATCTGTTTGAAGAAAATCAATTTAGCAGATGATATTTCGTAAACACTGTAAATAAATTTAAATATTTCTAAACAGTTGAAGTAAACAAAAGTAAAAGGAACACCACAAATAATTCTATCAGTTTGATTAGATTAAATAAAGAATTGAAAAAAGACAATAAAATAACAAGCCGCAAAGCTTGTTTCTGTCGTCCTACACACCTTCCCATACAGGTAAGACGTTCTTTGGTCGCAAAGTCCGGGGTCCGGGGTAAGTCGATTTTTGTATTTAATTTGCTATACATTTTAATTGGTTAATCGGCCCTACTCAAACTAACACTACCGCTACGACAAGCTCGATCTGCCGATTCGATGCACTCAATGGAAGCTCGTTGGAAGCTGACCCGAGACCTTTTCCGAGCGAGACGAGAGGAGAGAATGACGGATGAATTGAAGAGGGGAAGCAGCCGAGGCGATGAGGATGAGGAGATTAGGATGAGGAGATGAGGAGAAGCTGTCAATTGGGATGGCAGAGAGAGGAGATGAGGAGATGAGGGGATGATGTAAAGAAAGAGAAGCCAACAAGAGAAGAAGACTATACTTGTCGAGGTGACTAGAGAAGGTCGAAAGACAAAGACGAAAGACGTCGGATTCGTGGAAGAACGTGAGGTGCAGCTCGGAGAGCCCCAAGGTGGTTAAAGCATGCAGTTGAGTCGATGGAAAGTAGTAAGAGCAAAGAAAGCAAGAGATAAAGAAATAGTAAAGAAAGAGTAAAGAGTAAGAAAGTAAGAAAGCAAAGCGAGCGAATACAATGTCGACAGATGCATGTGAAGATGTGACAATGTCTGATTACGTGAGCAGTAGAATAGAGGGAAGGAGTAGAGGGAAGGAAGAAAGAAACAAAAGAGGAAAGAGCACTGCAGCCCACATGGCAACATCGGCTGTACTCCTCTCTGGCTAATGTCCTCACCTCACCCACTCTCTACCACTCGCTACACATATATAAACCGCCGATCTCATCATGTATTGCTACTTTGCGCTTCTACTGTACTTGGCAAGATACATCGTCACCTTGCAGTCCTGCAGTTCTTTGCACACCCAGGCTAGACACTAGACACGAGCGGATTGAGTCGTCAAGTCGAGCCGCTGATCAAAAGTCCTCCTCGTCTTTGTTCTTCGAGTCATTTGGAATATTTGCTGCTGCACATTATCGGTTGACTGTTGTCCTTGTCTTATTGTCCTTGCTGTGTTCACTCTTTGCTGGTCTGATTGCTCTTGGATACACATCATCACCTTGGACATCTCTTTATGTTTGCCATTATATTGGATATCTCGAAACAAACAATGTCCTTCTTCCAGTCAATAACTCGCGCCGCTGCGCTTGGCTCGCTGCTGGGTATGGCCTCGGCCGCCCCGACCGGCACAAACTCGTCTGGTCCTGATGCCGACGGCAAGTACTGGATCTACGGCACCGGCATCTCTGCCTCCTTCATCCCCTACGGCGCGTCCGTGTCCAACCTGATCGTCAACGACCAGTACGGCCTGCCCCGCGATCTCGTCGGCGGCTTCGACAACGCCACCTACTACGGCATCGACCGCCAGCACCCGCACTTTGGCGGCGTCCCCGGCCGCTATGCCAACCGCATCAAGAACAGCTCCTTCACCATTGATGACGAGAACGGCGTGCCCACCACCTACCACGTCCTGCCCAACGAGAACCCAGAGCCCGGCTACCCCGACGGCGTCGACACCCTGCACGGCGGCCCCGACGGCTGGGACTGGCGCAACTTTACTGTTGTCTCGCACACCACCAACAGCATCGTCTTCTCCATCGTCGACGCCGACGGCGACCAGGGCTTCCCCGGCGAGGTTGTCTCCTACATCACCTACACCCTCGGCGACCATGAGTGGAGCTTCAACATGCTCGCCTTTGCCACCACAAAGCCCACCCCCATCATGCTCAGCAGCCACGTCTACTGGAACCTCGACGGCTTTGCCAACAACGTCACAAACCAGGTCCTCAACCACACCCTGCACCTACCCTACAGCGGCCAGCGCGTCGGCACCGATTCCATTCTGATTCCCACTGGTGATATCCTGGCCAACCAGCCCGGCAGCGCCAACGATTTCTGGTCCGCGCCCAAGCAGATCGGCGCCAACTTTACCGCGCCTTCTGAGAACGAGATTCACAGCAACTGCGGCTTCAACTGCACGGGCTACGACACGTGCTACCTCGTGAACCGCGACGAGAGTGTCACGCAGGGCAACAACTGGCGCGCTCCCGACGGCTATGTCGCGCGTCTGCACTCGCCGTGGTCCGGCATCCAGCTGGACGTCTACACGGACCAGGAGGCCTTCCAGGTGTACTCGTGCAGCGGCATGAACGGCTCGATGGCGCTGAAGAAGACGCAGGGTATTTCTGATAACGCGGATTTCCCCCGCACGATTCCCAAGTACGGCTGCCTGGTGCTCGAGGTCGAGGACTGGATCGATGCCATCAACCAGCCGGAATGGGGCCGCGACAGCCGCCAGGTCTTCCGCCCAGGCGACAAGCCCTATGAGCTGCAGGCCACCTACAAGTTTAGCATAAACGCGACGTCTTCGAGTTAGTTAGATGCTTATACTGTTGTTAATAATTCATGTTGAAAGTCGAAACGATGCAATGCGATGCAAGGTGAGAGTAAAGTCGATTTTAGACGACTTGTACGTGGCCCCACATTTGTGACCACACGCGTAGCAAATCAACGCGTAAAGTGGCCCTCACATCAACCTCACCTGCTTCTCGACGACGCTTTCACCTCTGCAGTCTGCAAACATCCAACAGACACAATGGACCAAGCAGTCACAATACACCCGAAACGGGACGCACCGGCAAACCCCTCGACAGCCCTGCCACAGCTCGTCAGAACACCCGCCGGCCTCGCCCTCCTCGAGCTGCAGGGCTCCTTCAACCTGCCCCAGGACCGCGACGACGAGGGTCAGCTGGTCAGTCCTTCCAAGACAATACACATTGGCCGCATCGAGTTTCCCGACTACGACGTCAGCAATCCCGAGGACAAATCCTCCGACTGGATGCGCCGCGTCCAGTTCTACGTCGGGCCCAACCAGCGCCTGACGGGCGAGATCAAGAAGCTGCCGCGGCCATTGGCCGTTGTCAAAAGGCAGTCGGGCCAGACAGAGACCGACCTGGAAGTCGTCGAGATAATACACTACAAGCTGCTCTTCTCCAACCGGCCAGAACCCATGACCGAGTCGGGCGAGGTTTAGAGGCGCAGACGCCTACACAATATATACTTTTTTTTGTTCTTATTCTTGTCATTATTCATTCTCAATTCGTGTCTGGGTATAAACTACACTGGCTGTGCTGCCCGTGTCCGTCCCAGCCCGTCCTTGCCGTAAAAGTCCATTGGGTATGTTCCGACCTCTCCCGACTTGGCGTCGGTCTCGCCCAGCCGCGCCCAGGCGTCGTCCCGCTCGCCCAGTGCCAGCAGCGCCTCGTACGGCGTCAGCAGCGGCCGCGGGAACGCATACCCCCAGTCGATGCTCAGCCGCGGGCACGCCACCTGCACCCAGCACTCCACATCCTGGCTCATCCGCGCAAGCTTGTGCGGCATAATCTCAGACAGCAGCAGCGTCACAAACGGAATGCCCTGCGCCCGCAGCTTGGCCTCGATCGCCGTCAGCGTGTGCGGGTTGCCCTGCCGGCCCAGCGACCCCAGAATCAGGCCCCACGACTGCGCCGTGCGCGCCGTGCGGATCGCGCTGCGCCGCAGGTCCTGCATCTCGGCGTGGCCGTACGTCTCGCGCGTGAGCTTGCGCGCGTACGGGTCGTACCGGTAGGCCGGCACGGTAGGGTTGTGGATCATGATGCTCTCGAGGTGGAAGCGGCCGTCGCCGAGGTACAAAATAGCCAGGTTCTCGTTGTCGTCGTAGGACCCAACAAGATTGGGAGACGTGCATCCAAGAATCTCACCCCGCGACAGAGGCGCAATCTGCGGCACCAGCACGCCAAAGCCCGCCCGCTCGAGCGCCGGCTTGACGCCGTGGATCGTCGCGTTGAACTGGATCGTGCCCACCAGCGCCAGCGTCGTCTTCTTGGGGCCAGAGCTCAGCAGGTTCCGCTCCAGCGTCGTCAGCAAGTGTGCCGTGTCGATGCGAATGTCCACAAACACATACAGCGTCTTGATCTGCGTCACGTCCACCGGAATCAGACAGCTGTGCGCATAGTGCACCAGCAAGTCGCACCCAAGCGCGCGCGCCGTAAAGTCGTCAATGCAGCACGCGCCGTACGTCACGTCGCCCATGATGAGTGTGTCAATGCCGGGGCAGAATTGCTGAAGAATGTCGGAAATGGTCGTGGCAAACAGCAACAAGCCCTCGGGCATCTGCAGCGCGACGCGCTTGGCGCCCAGTGTGCGGATGCGGTGGATCGTCTTGGGCACCTCAAACGAGTAGTTGCTCGGCAGCAGCGCGACGGCCTCGAGCAGCGCCGGGTCGTTGGCGAGCTCGGGCGGCACCTGGTTGAGCAGCCGTGGCGGACGGCGCGCGCCCGGGGCCGGCCCGGAGCGGCGCGACACAACAGCGGCGGCACCGTCCTCGACACCTGCGACCTCACCGACAGCCTTGGAGGCGGCGGCCTCGGTGGCAGCTCGCCGGCCGATGAAGCGTTTCTTGGGCTGTTTGAGGCCGGCAGGGAGTGGTTTTGGAGGTGCATCGGGATCGAGGGTGTAGTCTGTTTCGTCTTTGAGAATCTCGGTGCGTAGCCTTGCTGGTGCGTCGGGCTGTGTCTGTGTCTGTGTCACCTCTGCTGTTGTTGTCTCTGCTGTCTTCTCCTCCACTTGCTGACCATTTGTCTGCTCCTCGCCGGCCAGCTTCTCCAGATCCTCGGCACGGTGCTGCTCTTCAATCTCGGCGGCAATGCCAATGTCTGTCAATGCTCTGTCTTCCTCCATTGTGTGTACTAATTTAAGAGTTAAATAATACAAAAGAAACGATATAATCAAAGATCATCTCACGCGCATCGCCACTAACATCGTGATATGTCAGAGGGGTCAACGATGTTTTCTTTATCTTATCTTATCGCGATACCAGCGTGAAGGAGCAGTTGCCGGCTGCTGGCACCTGACCAGAGAGCGGGTCAGTCGTCCCCATAAAATTCTTCTCTAAGAATCACCTGACCTCAGAAGCCCTACCTCTTATGTAAGCCCACCACGACAAAAAAGGAGTGGGTTTTCGATTGCGGGGCAATTGGGAGGATTCCACCCAATCACAGCCACCAAGTATGGAGCCCGGCGAAACTTTTTTTTTGCTACGGGCGCGCTCTAGCAGGCAGTTGCAGGCATATTAGCAGCAATTGCCTGCAAAATACTCTCCAGCGCAGCGTTAGTGCGAAAAAAATAGATCCCACACCAATTTTCACCCTTTGCCCTTTGCCCTGGACTGGTCAAATCCATTCCTGCTCAGCGTCCCCCCCAAGTCAAGCCTACTCTCCGCCAGCCCAGTTCCGACAAAATAATTACAAAATTAGAAGAGGGAAAAAGAACAGAATCAACGACTTTCTGTTTTTCTCGACGACCCGTTCCCCTTTCAACTCTCTTTTTCAACTAACGACAAACGATTGCCCAGCATGAAGGTATGTTTGTGATATCTTCGGCAGGCAGACGTGATGGATGGTGGACGGCGACGGCGTGCCATGTCGACGGCAGACGCAGATTGATGCAGACCGGACAGATCACGCAGAAGCAGAGCAGAAGCAGAAGCAGACGACGACGCAGATGGCGACAGCAAGAGGCAGCGAGCGGGCTGTATTGACAGGCATCGACGACAAGGAGGCAGCCATTGAATTTTCGAACCGACGACGACCAACGGAATGTCAAAGATTGATGACGACGACGGCGACGACGGCACAAAAAGGATTTCTAGTCTGGCTAGACTGGCCCTCCGATTGATGGACGACAGGCCTCTGCCTCACCAGGTCTTTATGCTTCAGCGACGAGCCAGAATCGACGACACGAGCCACAAGACTGCATCGAGCATTCGCAATGGACCGACGACAAACACGGCTTTTGGCCTCAAACCCACATCCTCGATTCTACGGCCTGCCTCCTTTCTCTACTACGATCCTCTGTCTGCATCTGCATCACATCTGTTTGCTTTCACGCCATGCCAACCGCCAATGCACCTCTGCCACAGCCAGACGTTGGACGTCAAAATTTTCATTGCCACATACTAACCAACCAACCAGTTGAACATCTCCAACCCCGCCACTGGCGCGCAGAAGCTGATCGACATTGAGGATGAGCGCAAGCTCAACATCTTCATGGAGCGCCGGATGGGTGCTGAGGTCCCCGCCGATGTTCTGGGTGACGAGTGGAAGGGCTACATTGTCCGCATCACCGGTGGCAACGACAAGCAGGGTTTCCCCATGAAGCAGGGTGTCCTGCAGCCCACCCGTGTCCGCCTTCTGCTGTCCGAGGGCCACTCGTGCTACCGCGCCCGCCGCTCGGGTGAGCGCAAGCGCAAGTCCGTCCGCGGCTGCATCGTCGGTGCCGATCTGTCTGTCCTGGCTCTGGCCATTGTCAAGCAGGGCGAGTCTGACATCCCCGGCCTGACCGACGTTGTCCACCCCAAGCGCCTGGGCCCCAAGCGTGCCACCAAGATCCAGAAGTTCTTCGGCCTGAGCAAGGAGGACGATGTCCGGAAATACGTCATCCGCCGCGAGGTCCAGCCCAAGGGCGAGGGCAAGTCTGCCTACACCAAGGCCCCCAAGATCCAGCGCCTGATCACCCCACAGCGCCTGCAGCACAAGCGCCACCTGATCTCTCTCAAGCGCCGCCAGCAGGAGAAGGTCAAGGACGAGGCTGTACGTTATCCCCAACCTTTGCTATTTCTACGATTGTACAATGATGAACACATGCTAACTACTACAGGCCGAGTACGCTCAGCTGCTGGCCAAGCGCGTGTCCGAGGCCAAGGCACAGAAGGCCGACCTGCGCAAGCGTCGTGCCTCTTCCCACAAGTAAGTGTCTTCTCACTGAGGAGATGCTGCTGTGGAGTTGTAATGAAACACGAGGGTTGAAAAAGGTCAAGGTCAAATAGGACAAAAGACTAAAGACTAAAACAATAAACGGGAAAAGCCTTCGAGGACAGCGGAGAAGGGAAAGAAAAAAAATAAAGGGAAAACGGAAAGGAGGGATCATGGGAAGTTTAACCGGGAAATACTAGATTTTTACAGTCAATGTCCCTTGCCGACCCTTTTTCAATACTCATTTACATTGTTTATATCGTCGAGGGCGTTTTCTTTTTTCTTACTCTGTTTTGTCAGTGTTGTTTACGAAAAGTCAGTTCATTATGATGGATCCCTGTCTACCTGCTTCCTGTCTTCCTGTCTTCCTGTCTCCTTATTCCTATCCTCTTCACCCTCTACCTTGCTGTCTTCATTTTCCTTTGTATGGTGCTTGATCTGGAACACAAAAGTTGAATCAATAAAAAATTAAAAATAACAAAAGATGAGTGAGTTTGGAATTAATTCATTTAAATTCATAAAATTCACATCACTGACTCGTATGACGATGTGAATTGGTTCTCGTCTAAAAAATATAACGAGGCAGATGCAATAATGCATTGCGTGAATAAACAACAAAACAAACCCAATGCTAACCTTTACAACCCTTCATTTTTGTTTTCAATGATAAACCTCCAGAAACTCAAAATAAACAACACAAAGCAAGCCATACACAAACACCCTACACAGGCACGTTCCGGAAGAGATAGCTCACACTCTCGCCGTTGTGCGTGCGCCGGATCGACTCTGCAATCGTGCTGCTGACGTCAATCACCTTGATCTTGGGGCACCGCTCCTGCTTGTCGCCCAGCGGCACCGTGTTCGTCACAACCACCTGCGACAGGCAGCTCTTGTTGATCGTGTCCACGGCCGGACCGCTCAGAATGCCGTGCGTCACAATCGCAATCACCTCGCGCGCGCCGTGCTCCTTGAGCGTTGCCGCCGCCTTGGCCAGCGTGCCGCACGTGTCGGCCATGTCGTCGACCAGAATGGCAACCTTGCCCTGCACATCGCCGACGAGCACCATGCGGCCGACAACGTTGGGCCGCGGGCGCTCCTTGTGGATCAGCGCAAAGGCCATCTCGAGGCCGTCGGCGATGGAGGTGGCGCGCTTGGCGCCACCGGCGTCGGGGCTCACAATGACGGTCTCGTCGCGCTGGAGGTTGGGGTTCTCGCGGATGAAGCGCAGGACGCTGGGCTCGGCGTAGAGGTTGTCGACGGGCACCGAGAAGAAGCCCTGGATCTGCGAGGCGTGCAGGTCCATGGTGATGACGTGGTTGCAGCCGGCCGTCTCGAGCATGTTGGCGATGAGCTTTGCCGAGATGGGGGCGCGGCTCTTGTCCTTCTTGTCCTGGCGGGCGTAGGGGAAGTTGGGGACGACAGCGGTGATGCGGCGGGCGGAGGCAGTGCGGCAGGCGTGGATCATGATCAGAAGCTCCATGAGGCCGTCGTTGATGTCGCCAGGGGCGGTGGACTGGAGGATGAAGACGTCCTCGTCTCTTACCGACTCACCAATGGTGACACTCTGGACTGTTAGTGGCAATAACTCGGAGTAGGGAGCAAAGAAGAGCTCACCGTCTCCTGGTTGGAGTAGTTCAAGCTCAGCGTCTTTGCAGGCTCGATGCCGAGGCTGGGATGTTAGCATTTGCCGCCGATGACGTGTGCCTCGTGGGCGGGCGTGCTCACCGGTCAGCAACCAGACGGGTCAGCATGGGGTGGCTGTTGCCCGAAAGCAGCTTGATCTCGTTTGCAGTGTCGCCCATTGTGAAGGATGTGTTGAGGTTATAGGGTATCAAAGGTAGAGTTGGCGTTGGCGATGCGATGACGATGTCGTGATGATGACGAGAAAGATTTTCAAGATTTTCAAAAGGATTCAAGAGGATAGGATAAATGGTAAAAGCCGAGTACTGAATATCAGAATGTAGGAGAGACTGAAGCCAGCTGTGCAAACCTGACAGACAGCAGAAGCAGACAGCAGAGTCGGGGACGGTGACGATGGTCGTTGGCTATAGCCGGCAAAATTTCTCGATAGGAAGAAAAAAGGCTTATCAGCAGAAAAAATGATTAATACGCCGTCGGCCCCCCGCATGCACTACTCTGCAACTGTAACTACTGCAAAACAGCGCCTGTCGTTGGTCGATTGCTGGGCCCAGAGTCCAGAATAGGCTTTAGCATGTGGCAGAGTGGGGGCCTTGATTTCAAGATCACGTGGTGTGTTTGACAGTGACGGACATGTCCGGGTTCAGTCGTCAGGCATGTCTTAATTTCTGGAATTTGATAATGTTTGTCTAAACGAGTTTTGGATATTCGATCAAGCTGCTTTTATTCATAGCCTGCTTGCTATCTATTTATATGGTTTTGAGCAAACTGCATGCCAGCAGCGAAGAGTGACACAGTGGAAGTGCATGCGTATGTGATGTCTGATGTGTGCATCTAGACTGATAGTTTTATAGTGATCTATGGTAACATCACGCGGTATCGAGCAGCTTATGAATATAACAACAAATTTGATGAAAGTGTCACAGAGGTGACGATATCTGGAGATCTGAAGCCTTATGAAGAAGCACGTGATGTATCTTACAGCTTCGTATGATTGGTCGCATCTACCGAAATGCCCCGCAGTGGCACGAGAGGCACCTGACAGTGACGGCCCAGACAGCGCATTCGCCCCTAGCCAACTGCCTCTTTCGGGGCTGGGCGCCGTATGCTCCTGCCTGGAATGGCCATTGTGTCATTCTTGGCCGCATCTTTATCGTCACCCAACATCATCTGCCATTCATCACTTCTACGCTCTACTCACCGGTCATCGCATCACGCATCTTCGATATATACTTTGTAGCCCGCTCTTCTGGCATCTCGTCAACGATCCTCTCACAAAGCCCTACCGAGTACGTTTACCACCGACGTCATACCCACTTACGTCAACAATCGGTGTCTTTGCTCGTTCAAAGTCAACAACTTCCACCACCATGAAGCCCATGTCTGTTGTCGTCGCAGCCCTGTCGCTGGCTGCCGGTGTCATGGCCGTCGACATCAAGAAGCAGGTTGTCATCACCTACGAGAGCAGCACGCCGGACTGGGTGCTGCGGGATGCAAAGGCGGCAATTGTGGCCGCCGGCGGTGTCATCACGCACGAGTACAACCTGATCAAGTAGGTCATCTTTGGTGTTATGTATCGACTGTCTGCAGTGTATACATACTAACAGTGCAGGGGATTCGCTGCTACAGCGGGCGACAAGGTGCTGGAGACGGTCAAGACGATGGGCTCCAAGTACCAGCCCTTGATCGAGGAGGACAAGGTTGTGTCTGTCAACTAGACACTGGGAGACTCGAAGACATGAGAAAAGAAAGATAAGAGACACGACTGGAGTTTGGACTTGCATTTGATATCATTTGGTTATGGGTTGCTTTGGTTGTCTTGGTGTTGTCGTCATCTTTCATCAGTCATTATCACAAAATTGAAAATATTCCAAAATATTGTCAAAATATTGTCAAAATAATATCAAAATAATATCAAAATAATACGTCTGCAAAACAACAGCTCGGCCTGTTACTTCTTCAATCATTCTACAGCCGTTCTTCCACCCGTTCGTACTATCTACCCCGGCTGTTACAAAATCCAACGCCAAACAACGCTTGCTTGCTTGCGTGTTTCCGTCTATTTTTGAACCACTGCTATTCTCTGTCCGCTTCTACGATGATCCCAGTCTACCGTCATCTCATCTAGACCCATACACACTCTCATACTTCGTACTCTCCCTCTACTCGATAGACCCATACGCTCAGGCATCCCCTTCGTCATCTCCCTTATCCTCGAACCCTGGTCTTTGTGGAGTTGATGCTACCATCGCGGGGGTCTGTGTTTCGAGTCAATTCTTATTCTGTTTGTCTTCCTCTTGTACTAAGTATTCATTCAGGAATGGAATTGTCAAAGTGTACAACTTTTGCATCGGGGGTTATGCAATTGTGTGATTGCCAGTGAGCCTCACTCAAATTCTCAAATTCTCAGAATAAAGTTGCTGACATAATCAATGTCTTTTGCAGTTGGACCCAACGCAAGCACTACCGCGTCGTCCCGCTCCATCGCTCCTGCTTTGTCTCTCTTATGTCTTGGGACAACGCCTAAACACCCAAACACGGACACCCTGAGAGAGTGATACACGGCAGGAGGGGGCGGCTATGCGCAGTCAATGCCGTTGTTCGTATCTGTATGTACTCTGTAGCTTGTAGTTGGTACTGTTTTACTTATATAAGCATAATCTATGCATCTATGCAAGATCGATCAAGATGGAAAGAGGAGACAGGAGACAGGCAGACTCGGCAGGTGCCCCTCGATCCAGGGGCCTGGTTAGTCGTTCCTTCTGGGAATTCACTGAACAGACGTTTCTCACCTCTTCGCTCCTTCCTCTAGCTGCCATTAGCTGCCATTAGCGTGTGTCATTTCACATCAAATTAGCGGAGCACATGGTAAAAAGGGAAAGACCAGCGCGACGCAGCTCACGTTCCTTCCTTATTCCATGTGTGGGATGCTCCTTGCTTCCGTTGTCACTGCCTTTTCTGTCTGTGACTGCCATTTCTGTGATTGTCTTTTCTTTTGCGAATGTGATTTCTGATTTCTCGTTTGATTTGCTTTGCCTCTCCCTCTTTCCCTCTTCCTCTTTCCCTCTAGTTCACTGCGTTTTGACCTCATCTCGCGTGTCGTTCCATTGCCGTCCATCGCTTGGCCGTTTTGTTTCCATTGCCTGGCTGCTGTCCCTTTTTCCATTTGGCTCCCTCTGCTTCATTTTCATTTTCATACCCATCCATTGTCGTTTTCTCTGCCACGCTGCTGTGCTACCCTCCGTTTCTCGCTGACGTGCTGCGATCTGTTTCGATTCGAGTCTATTTTCTCTTTTTCTCTTTCTCTTTTCCTTTTTCCTGTTTGTTCTTTTGTTCTTCTGTTCTTCTGTTCCTGAAAGATCACTTGTTCTACTCTCGTCACTCTCGTCACTCCTACATACCCCCCTATGGACTTGGCCGGCTTCTAGCTGCCGTGCAATGCCTCTTCGGAAAACCGACATCTGACGACTGAACGACAAACGAAAAACGGCACACTATTCAAAGACAAACGACATTATACGACACACGACAACTCATCATCTAATTCACCGGCCACTGGCCTCCTCAAGTCAACATGCCCATCCAACACCAGCCCATCAGCCGTGCTGGCCAGGCTGCCCTCGTCACATGGGTCAACACCTTTCCCCTGGACCGCAAGGTCGAGCGTCTCGAGGACCTGGCCGACGGCCACGTCTTTGCACAGATGCTACACGACCTCGACCCCGAGTACGATCCCTCTGAGCTTGAGCAGCAGCATGCTGGCTCGTCTGCTTGGCTTAACCAGAAACGCAACGTCCAGGCCGTTCTCAAGGCTCTCACAAAGTACATCATTCACAAGGACCGCAGCGGCGCCATTGATTTCTTGCCCCGGACTGTCGATGTTCGCTCCATCTCCGACAACCTCAACGCCGAGGGCATCGCCCAGCTGGTGGCCATCTTCACTACGGCCGCCATGCTCGGCGAGCACAACACAAGATACATCCCTATCATGCGCACCAGTCTCTCGACTGCTGAGCAGGCCGAGATCATGACCATCCTGCAGCGCAAAGATGAGGAGCGCCAACGGCTTGCCGAGAACGGCGCCATGGACCCATCATCCCTGGACGATGCTGGCGGTGCTCTCGACGCGGGCCTCGTCGCCGAAGCCCAGCTGGCCACGCTGGCATCTGACTACGACCGCCTCAGCAAACGGCTTGCCGACTCCAACACCCGCCTCGAGCATCTGCAGATCTCGTACGAAGTCATTAAGGAAGACCTGGAGCGGAAAGAAAAGGAACTGGACCTGGAGCGTCAAAAGCACGGTGCAAGCGAGTCCCAGTTGATTCGCGATCTGCACGAGAAGATTCGCGAGCAGGACGACCTTATCAGCAACCAAGAAGGCCAGCTAGAAGACGACCGCACAACCAAGCAGCGTCTGCAGCAGGAGAACGCGCAGCTGGCCCGCAAGGCCGCGCTTGTCGAGCAGCTGCAGGACCAGGTGCAGGAACTCAAGCATGCCAACGACGACCTAAGCAAAAAGGCCAACACCGTCGACCGGTACAAGCAGAAGCTCGAGGCCCAGCGCGGCATCGAGACGGACCTGCAAAACGCAATGTACGAGCTCGGCCAGAACAAGGAGTCGCTCAAGGAGTTTGACGCGCTGCAGAAGCGCTGCACACAGCAGCAGATCACCATTGAGCGGTTCCGCGAGATGGTGTCGGGCCTGGAACAGCAGATTGAGGATAACCGCATCCAAAAGACGGTGCTGGACGGCGACATTTATGCGGCGCATGTGCAGCTTGAGACGCTCAAGGAGCAAAACCAGAACAATGAGACGCGCATCTTTGAGTTTGAGCAGCAGCTGCTGCAGGGCCTGAGTGGCAGCGGCGTCGCCACGCCCGGCTCGCCGTCGGCCAAGGGCACACCGTTCAACCTCGAAGACGAGCTGCAGCACACCGACGACCCGGCGGCCGCCTACACACTCGAGATCAACCGCCTGCGTGCCGAGAACATCCTGCTGCGCGGCAATGTCAGCGTCGGCTCCGAGAACGACCGTCTGCGTGCCGAGCTCGACATGTCCAAGACCAAGGAGGAGCAGGCCCGCAAGAACTACAACGAGATCTTTGAGAAGTTTGCCCTCGCCGAGGCGCAGCTCAAGGCCATCGAGGGCGGTTCGTCAGTCGAAGGCGGTTCTGCACTGTTTGAGGCCCGGCGTAAGCTGCAGGAGACCTTGTCAGAGCTTGAGCGCAACCGGGCGGCAACACGCGAGCTCGAGAGCCAGATTGCTGATAAGACGCGCGAGGCAATGCGGCTGCGCGCGGACCTGGGCGCCATTGGCAAGAACCCCATCGATGCGCTCGAAGAGCTCAAGTCAGCCGACACGCTAATTTCCGAGGGCCTCAACAAGGAGCTCGAGTCGCTGCGTAAGGACTTCAAGGGTCTGCAGGTTGACAAGGAGCAGCAGCAGAAGCAGCTGATCGAGGCGCTCATTTCCAAGGAGGAGCTTAGAAAGACCATGGGCCCTGCGTCGGCTGCCAGCCCATCAACATCAACAGCATCGACAGTGGTCGGCAGTGCCGACGACGAGCTGCGCAAGGCCAACGAGCGGCATGAAAAGCTGCGCGCCGCCACCAAGACGCTCAAGAAGCACCTGGACGCGTCGGAGCAGGAGTGTGCCGAACTGAAGCGGCGGCTCAAGGCGGACGCGGCCGGCGGAGCCCGGTCGGGCAGCGGCAATGCGGGAGCGCTGGCGGCACAGCACGCCGCCCAAATTGCGGCCAAGGACCAGGTTATCAAGAACCTGCAGCGCGAAGTGGCCATGGTGACGACGGCGTGGTACGACATTACGAGCCGGCTGCAGAGCAACCACGTGGTGCTGCAGCGGCGGCCAGACGTGCCCAAGAGCTGGCTGAACAAGCAGCGGCAGATGGTGAATGGTAAGTGATGATTGTAGGTCTGTGATTGTGCTGCATCATCTACTAACAAAGCAGCAACCCCACGAAAGTAGGATTCCCGGGATGTGCCGCCATGCATACTCCCACTCCCGCGCGGCCCGGTCGCAAAGTACCTGCAGAGACGGCGGATAGGCGCGGGGTGGTAGCACCAGCACCTGTCGGCGCCCGAGCTGTCTCCGTTGCCGTTGCAACCTCAATCTCAATCTCTGCAAGCCGTCCTCTACCGCGTGGCGGCGGATGCAGTGCAGCTCGTCGTGCGGCATTTCTGCAGTGTGCTGTGGGAGGGCACTAGCCATGTCGACACTGGTACGCCGCGCAAGCATGTGTCGCCGCCGTCTCTGCTGCTGTTGTCCCTGCTGCAGTTATAGCTCTTTGTTTTGTATTTGTTTGTTTTTCTTTTTTTTTTTGTTCATTCCTGGGTGGTGTTTTGTGTTTTTCTCACAGTGCTGGTCTCTCATTGTTTTTCATTGTCTTCAAGCCTGTCTTCTTTTGATTTCTGTTTTCCTCCCTACTACTACTACCCCTGGTCTGGTCTGCGTTGTCATTCCCCGTTCCCATTACACTTGTCCCTTGAAGAAAATATACCCCTTTTCTTTCTTTTAGCATCTTGTTTCGTTTCTTTCGGTTCTTTTATTTCTTTCGGTTCTTCCGCTCTACTATATAGACAATACACCGCTTTACTCTACGCTTTCATGCATTCTAAAATTGTGATTAATACTTGTTTTATTAGAAACATCCCTGAGATGCCGTCTGCACAAATATAGATATAAAAGAGCAAAAACGAGGTGAGAGACGAGGCAAAAGTAAAAGACAAGGCGCCAATGACGAGAGAGTGCTGCTGTTCTCCATCCTGGACAGCCCAGCCTGCACTCCGGGCTGAACAGGTGGAGTGTAGAGCGATGTTCGTTGTAGATGTTGTAGTTGTGGTTGTTTTGTTTCGTGAGTGTCATCGACGTGATTGTTCGTTTCCTCGGCCTTCCCTCGGCCTCCATTGTATAAAGGCAAACAGTAACCCCTTGTCCGTACGTGGCAGACGGCCAGTGCCAGATATAACATGTAGCGCCGCAAAGTAATGATGTAGAAACATGGAGAAAAGTTGGAAAAGCAAGAGAAAACAAGACAGAACTAATACATGAGTAGAACAGAAAGAGCGCAAACAAAAAAGCAAAAAGCAGAAAAGCAGAAAAGCAAATAGCAGAAGGCAATAGCAGATAGCAAATAGCAAATAGGGAGCAAAATCAAAATAACAGTACGCCGCGTTATGGTCGCTGGGCATTAGGCAAAGCCAAAGTACTCATTGCCCGTGGTAATCGCCTTGAGCAGCTGCGACCGCATCGAATCGTAGCTCTCGTACTCGGGCAGGTCCAGCTGGTTGAAGCACGTGTGCGAGCTTGGCAGCCGGTTGTTGTTGCCGTAGTCGCGGTGGATGTTGAACCGGTTGACGCCGTTCATGCCCTCGAGCTCCTTGAAGCCGTTGAGCGGCACCTTGGACGTGCCCGTCACAAACTGTAGCAGCTTCGCGCGCTCCTCCTTATCAAACGACCTCACCGCCCGCCAGAACCACTGGATTTGCGGCGCGCCGCTCGTATAGTTGTGGTACTCGGTGTTGGCGCGCCAGTCGTCAATGTCAATGTCCGGCAGACCCGAGATCAGCAGCTCCAGCTCTTGCTCCGTGAAAATCTGGATCAGCTCGGCAGGGATGACTTCGTGGAAGCCCTTCAAGAACTCGGCCATCTGCTGCTCCACCGACTTGACCAGCTTGAACTCAACCACCAGACGCACATAATCGTGCTTGTTCTCCTCCGTCACCGGCACGTTGCGGCCGTTCTCAATAAGGTCCACCTCCGTGTCGGCACCAAATGCAGAGTTGATTACCGAGAAAGTCTCCGTGATCACGTCTGTAATGTCATTCTCCAGCATCCACACAAGTGACTTGTAGTACTCGGGGTCAAATGACTCCATGTCCTTGACCGACACCGGCTTGCCCAGCAGCCGCTTGTACACCGCTCGGCTAAAGTAACACTCAAGCAGCCGGCCCTCGTACAGCGCCTTGCCAATGATTCGGCCAATGAACTTGAAGAAGAGCAAGTGCTCGGGGTTCACATCGCTCATGTTGTTCGGGTGGAACGTCGTGCGGTCCGACGACACCGGGATAAATAGTGCGTTGTTCAGGTCAAACATCTGCCGAGACAGCACCTGGAACCACTCGCGCGTCACACCGCCAGCGTCCACGCCCTCCTCGCCGTGGAACCGGATGTTGAGCTTGCCGTACTTCATCTCGTCGCCCGACTTGTAGTATAGAGACCGGAACGAGTCGTGGAACACCTGGTCACGCCGCACAGACAGCTGCAGCGGCGGGAACGAAGGCCGGTGAGCCTGGCCAGCCTTGGGGTGCACACGGCGGTTGAAGTAGTTGCGCTTGTTGTCGAACTCGAGAACCTTGGGGTTCTTGACCAGCAGGGAGAACGTGCCCGACATCAGCTTGGGGTTCGAACGCACCAGCTCGTTGAGAATCCGGCGGTGCTCCTCCGTAAACCGGAAGAACAGATCGCCCGCCGGTGCGTCCTCGGGAGGCGGACTCGACAGGAGCAGGCGTGCTGCGTTCGCACTGCTGCTTCCACTGCCGCCCGTCGTCTCCTTGTCCTTGTCCACATCGCCGCTCAACGTCAGACTCATAGACATGGGCTGCTGCGACGCAGTCGACTCGGAATCGCCCAGGTTCGTGTTCTTGCACACCACCATCAGAGACTCGATTAGTGGAAGCAGTATCATCGCCACGTTGAGCAAGTTGTCGCGTTCCCGGATCGCCGCGAGGCACAGGCTGAGCCGGCCCCACATCTTGGCAAACGTCGTGTTCTGGTACAGGTCACCCATGTAGTCTTCGCCCTCGTCCTTCTCCTCCTCGGCTTCCTCCTCCTCGTCCTTGCCACTCTTCTTGCCCTTGGCCTTGTTGTCCTTCTTCTCCTTCTTCTCCTTCTCCTTGAGCTTCTCCTTCTCAGCCTTCTCAGCCTTCTTAGCCTGGTCACCAAACAGGTGGTCCAGTGCCGTTAGTACACGCAGCAGCTTGTTCTGCTCCGCCGCTCCGGGCGAGAACTTGGACATGCTGATCTTTTGAATCTCATCGCCCGTCTCGGCCTTTTCAATGTGCGGCAGCAGCTCGTCCAGGTCGCCTAGGATCTTGTCACTGAGCGTCTTGGCCTGTCTTGTGAGCTCCTGTCCAATCTGCTTCTTGGTGCTCTCGCCAATGCAGCAGAGGTTCTTGATAGTCGAAATGGTGTTCTGGAACGTCTTGGAGCTGCACTCGCGTGCCACAAAGATGTTGACAACGAGTGAGATGTTGTGCTCGGGAATGAATGGCTCCAGAACAGGCGGGCCTGCGGGTTGCTCTGCCTTGGCCTTGACTGCTTTGGCCTTGTCCTTGTCGGCTGAGGTTGTGGCGGCAGAGGATGATGAACCAGCAGCAGCATTGTCGCCGTCAGCGGGTGCGGCGCCTTGCGCCGCCGCAGCCTGTTCGGCCTCATTGGCCTCAAGATCGTCGATCCGGGCCTGCTCACGCTGCCGGCGCTCCATTGCCTGTAGTGGCTGCGTCACGCGGTACAGCAGCTCCGCGAGCTGCTGCATGACGGACGAGCTTTCCATAACCAGGTCCTTCTCAAGCAGGAGTAGCAGCAGGTTGATGCCGAAGCGAGCTGCGCGTGAGTGCACGCCCTTGGCCTTGCGGCTGCCGAACGGCTTGCGTAGCGACGCGCCCACAATGTCGTGGTCTGTCAGCAACAGAATGGGGATCTGCGAATTGCGCGAGCATAGTTCAATAAGCAGTTCCAGGCTCTGTCCCACAAGAAGCAGGGGCGAGCTCTCCAGGTTGGTGTGCTGGCCGCTGCTGACTAGGCTGTTGCTTGCACCACCGGCAGCACTGCTTCCGAGAAGCGACGTGCTAGTCAGGCTGCGCTTGAGGCTGTTAGCGGTTCCGGGTGTTGCAGTCGTAGCGCCGGTGGCCTTGCTGTCCTTGTCCTTGTCGCCCAGCAGCTTAGGTGGCTGTCTGGCCTTGGCGGACAGCTGGTTGAAGCACCGCTCAACAGCGTCCATGTCTACGCTGCCGTCCTGCAGAATCTGCAACAGAGTGCTGATCACCTCCAGTCGGCTCTGTCTGTTCTGGCACAGGTCGATAAAGAGATTGAAGAGGCAATCGCGAGTGGTGCCCTGTTGCATTACAAACATCAGCCGGAGCATTGTGGCCACACCCTGACGGTCCATCATCTGCACAACGGGTCGGCGTTCGACCTTGGCGGCGGCGCCACTGCTGTTCGTACTAGTTGCGTCAGCTGCGCCGCCAGGTCCACGTGCAGCAGCTGCATTAAGAGCCGCCGCAGCACCAGACACCCGCCGGGATCCTTCGGCAATAATTTCACCGTCTATAGGAGCGCCGCGCATGTTTGAGTGTGCATGGCCGAGAGTGTGTGCCGGGTGGTGGGCTCTGTGGCCCGGTGCGGCGCGAGGCTGCCGGTAGCCTGCAAGGCTCCGGGCACGCGACAGCAGATCGGGCGGCAGCTGGTCCATAAGCTCCTCGCCCTGTTCAATCAGGATCTGATCGCGCAGGTCCGGTGGGATGGAGCGCAGCATCGTAACCGTATCTTCGACCTCACTAGCAGTCTCCGGGGCAACGGCAGCACCACTTGCATTGCCGGCTGCGTTCTGTGCAGCTTGGCGGCGCTCGTTATCACGCCGACGGCGGCGCACTTCTTGCTCTTCTTGCTGCACAATCTCGTCACGGAGGTCATCGGGCAGCGCATCGAGGAATGCGTTAAAGTTCTCGACATTCTGGTCGCCCGACGTCACGGCCTGGCGAGCCTCTGATCGGCGTGCACTAAGTGCTTGGGCAATGACCTCCTCGCGGAACTCTTCAGGGAGCGCCTCAAGGTACTCGCGGTCAATGCCGAGACCGGTAATGTCATACTCTTGGCCGCGAATTGAAGTCAGTACTTGTTCTTGAGCCTCCGCGGGGGCAGGGGCAGCATCGCTTGCGCCGGATGCGTCAGCAGATGCAGCCGTCTCGCCAGCTGCATCAGCTCCAGTTTCGGTCTCGACACCCTCCATAGGCTCGGAGGCGTCGCGGTTGCCACGTGCGCCTTCAGTGGAATTGTCGTCTTCGCCTGCGGCGGCGGCAGCGGCCTCAGCAGCAGCAGCGGCGGCGGCTTCGGCTTCGGCGGCGGCGGCGGCTTCGGCAGCGGCGGCCTCCTCGGCAGCAATGCGTGCCTTCTCTTCTTCTTCAGCCTTCTTGCGAGCAGCCTCCTCGGCGGCCTTGGCCTCCTTCTTCTTGCGCTCCTCCTCCATCAGTTCTCTAAACTTGGCCTCCTCCTCTTCGGCCTTCTTGCGCGCCTCACGTGCGGCTTCAAGAGCCTGCGGTGCGAGGGCGTGAAGGACACGATTGAAAATGGTGGAGCGAGCGACCTCGATCATCTGGACGTGGAAGATCATTCTGCACTCCTGAGTCCAGCGCTCAGGGGTCGAGCAGGCTCTAAAGCTGATGGCCTGGGCGGGTTCGGTAGAGACATTGGCGTCGCGGCGCGGGTCGGGAATGCGAACGTCAAAGGGGTTGCGACCGTCAGGAGGGAGAGGCATGCTGACTTCGCGGATCTCACCCCGGGGTCCTTGGGTGATCTGGAGGTGCAGAGGGTGGCCATTGCGGCCACTGAAGGGAGGCAGCGAGTTCATCAGCTCGTTGATGAATGCCATGGGGTTCTCAGTACGACTGAATATACCGTCGGGAACTCCAAGGCGGAGCATGGACGAGTAGCCGGCACGGTTGGCTCCATCACGGGCACTGTTCTGGGGGCGTTGCAATAGGCGGTTGGTGTCGTCGTCAACCTGCACGCCAGGCCTGCCTGGACGGTCGGCACGGAAGAGCTCGCCCATGCGGCGGTTAGACACCGAGGCCATGCCATTGGCGTGGCTGTGGTGGTAGTATCTGTTGTGCGTGCGGCCGAGGTAGTTCTCCCAGGTAAGGTCATTAGGGACCTGGACCTCCATGAGGTCATGGTCATGGTGATCATAAACATATTCGTCCTCGTCCATAATCTCCTCATCCTCCTCTTCTTCATCATCCTCATTGCCCTCTTCAAAGTAGGGATCGTCGTAGTTATCGAGACCGTCATCGCCGTACTCATGGTTGATTTCACGGACAATCTCCTCGAATTGGCTCATAGGCTCACCCTCAGGGACGCGGATCTGGACCTGCTGCAAAAGACCGGCATGACCAGCCATTGCGGCGTTAAAGTGGTGGTGGTGGTGGTGATGGTGGTGGTGATGATCGTCCGCATCGTCATCGCCATAGTCGTCCCCACCATCTCCGTGGTCGTGGCCATGGTCGTGGCCATGGTCGTGATCGTGGTCGTGGTCATGGTGGTGGTCGTGGTCGTCGAGGTCGCTCTCCCATTCAGAGGCGCCGTCGTCCTCCATGATCGCATCCTCGCCGAGCTCCTCAATGGCCTCCTCGATAGCATGGTCCATATCCTCCATGTCGTCAGAGTCCATGTCTTCTTCGTCTTCCTCTTCATCCTCCTCCTCGCCGCCGTCCATGACAAGCTCGACAACGCCGGGCTCGCCGTGTTCGCCGGGTCCCATCTCGTCGTCGTCCTCGTCGCTCAGGGGCTCCTCGCCGTCGTCGGTCATCTCGTCGTCGTACTCCATTTCCTCGTCGTCGTAGACGCTAACTTCGCCGTCTGAGTCAGAGTACTCCTCGTCGTCAATATCGGCTCCTTCGAGCATGCCCAGGGACGAGTTGCGGTAAAGGTCAGGAGTCTCCTCACGGTCGTCGTCGCTAATGTCGGACATGGATGAGGTGGACATAGCATCGCCAAACGCAGGGTCCGGCGGTGTCGTTGAACCGATAATGTTGGCGCGGCTTAGGTCGATAGCCGTCTCGGTTAGGGCATTGAGGACGCGCAACACGTGCTTAAGGGTCCGCTTGGTTCCTGGGAACGCCAGGTCGACGTCGGCAATGGAGTGTGTGATCGCAGCGAGGAAGCCCTTCTCGAACATCAAGCGTCTGAGCTGCATGTGGGAGCGGGTCTCGGGGTATTGCGTAGTGGTGCGCTCGCGGTCGGCACCGATCATGGACGACATGAGCTCACCGAGGTAGGACATCTTGCCGTAGCGGATATCGAGGACTTCCGTCGAATTGGCAGTCTCCTTGTAGGCCTTGAGAATCGTATCAAGAACAAAGCGACGCACAAACTGGATGTCCGAATCCTCCTCGTAGTCGTACATGTTGACCGTCCGTGGGGAGAACTTCTCAGGTGTCTTCTCGACCAAAGAGGTGAGGAGGTTCTTGGCTTGCTCAAACATGGCCTGCTTCTTCTTGCCCAGCAGAGAGTCGGGCAAAGTATTCGGGCTGTTGGCAGGACCGCAGAGAACGTCGTGCAAGAGGTAGTTGAGCACGCTGGTGCGCGGCTTGACCGGCGTAAAGGTCTGCAGAGCAACGCCGCGCTTGAAGTTGATAAATTCCATCTTTGACCGGTTGTAGCTCCGCAGAAGCTCCGACAGACAGGCCATCAGGAACGCGCGGTACACAAAGATCGGGTGCTCGGCCGTCTTGAAAGATTGAGCATCCTTGTCCTTGTCCTTGCTGCTGCTGCTGCTGGTGCCCGGGGCTGCAGAAGGCGACGCACCTACCGCGGCAGCTGCAGCGTTGACTTGGTCAACCAGATCGCCAAAAGCAGGGGCGCTAGAGTTGACACCGGAGGGGGGCGTGGATGGGACTGGAAGTCCGTCATTGCCGGCATCAGGGGTGACCGCCCCAGAGCCCGACACGGGAATATCCGTGCCCAGTGGGGTCTTGGGATCCTTGCTGTCCTTGGCCGCTGCTGCCGGCTCAATGTCGTCGACCTTTTGGTACGTCATCAGCTGCTCGAGCAGGAAAGTAATAACGCCGTCAGGATTCTCGACAACGGGCCGCTTGGGGGGCTCGGCATGGGCAGTGTTGTCAGTCTTGTCGGCCTTATCAGCCTTGTCCGGGTTGTCGGCCTTGGAGGGTGCATCGGGCATGTCCTTATCACCGCCGGTAGCCTCTGTGGCAGCTGCAGGTGTAGTGTCGCTGCGGCGAGGAGTGGCTGAGAAGCCATCCTTCTCGGTTGTGGGGCGCACGTCATTGATGTTCAATTCCTGCGTCGCCTGTACAGCCGGGCCAAACGAGTCGTCGGACGACGTCTTAGTATCCTTCGAGTCCTTGCTGTCCTTGGTATCCTTGACGTCTTTGAGGACGAGGCTAAAGTTGCCCTGGCTGGTCGCACCCTCGACATCATGGCTGGGCCAGGTCACAAGCTTGGCGGTCTCGGCCAGCACGGAAACAAAGACTGTGGGGTTCCGCATAGCCATGTGTGCGTTGGCCTCCAGGAACAGGCGGAGATCCTGGCCCCGCTGCGGCCGAAGGATCGAGCTCGAGCCCTCGAGGTAGGTGCGGATTTCGTGGCGCATGACCTGGCGCAGGACATCTTCGTCCTCGACAATATGGCGCAGAATGGTCATAATGTAAGTGTGCAGACGCGTCTCGAGGAAGCCCTGGGCGCCGAGGCCCGACAGCTGCTTCATCATGAGGAACAGGCGCTGCAGGTTCTTCTTGTCGCCAACAATGCGAGCCTCGTCGTGCCGGCGCGTCATGATTTCGAGAACGCGGCTCACGGCGACGGCCAGGACGTCGTCCTTGTTGATGCGCGGTAAAATCTCCAGCGTGGACTCGAGCAGGAGACGGCGCTCAGAGTCGGCAATGGCAGTGTCCTTGGACGCGACCTTCAAGTCCTCAATCTTGTCGGACTCGATCTTAGGTAGAGTCCACTCAATAGTAGGCTCGCGCTCGTCCTTCATCAACAGGATTTCGAACAGCAGGTAAAACTGCGGCAGCCAAGCTGGCAGTTCGTCGCCCGGGAAGCGGATAAAGCTCATGAGACTCGTGAGGTTGCCGCTGATCGTGTCGATGACGCCTAGGTAAAAAGGTTCAGACTTGATCAGCAGCAGGCACAGCAGGTACGCGCACGCCGAGATCTCCTGAGAATGGTCCTTCATGTTGTCGGCGTCGAAGCTGAACGACAGCAGCGCATTAAAGATCGTCTCACCAACCTCCTCAATGGCATTGGTCGTGGCCGTCTTCTTCTTGAAAACGCAGGCCGAGATGAGCTCAGCAATGTCCTGCACAACATCGGGGTGCATCTGGATCACAGTCAGACAGCGGTCGACAAGCTCCTTGAGGAGATCCTCAATCTGCTCATCGACGTCCTCCTTGGTCACGATGCTAGCGACAGCAGGATCCGCCTCCGAGTTGTCCTCTGCAGCCTGCTCCTTCTCCTTGTCCTCGGACGTTGTCGTGGGCGCCGGTCCTGGAGGTCCCTGGCTCGTCAGGGTCTCAATCGCCTGCTGCAACGATTCGTCGGATTCGGAAAAGTTGAAGCCAAAGCGCAGAGGGTGGCGCTGCGATGTTAGGCCCGGACGGCTCCGAGTGGCAGCTGCATCAGCGTCGGCAGTCATGCTCGAGCTGGAAGAGGTGGGACGCTCAGCAGGAGCAGCAGAACCAGCAGAACCAGCAGGAGCAGCAGAACCGGCAGCACCAGCAGAACCGGCAGCACCAGCAGACTCGGCAGGAGCATCGCTCTTGGCCTCGGTCTCAGCGGGCTTGTCGGCTGCCGGGGCAGGCGACGGCGGATCAGGCGGCGGCAGGTCCTCGGCGGGAATGGGGTGGCGAACACGCATGGTGTTGGCCTTCCAGTGCCGGCAGTAGTCCATGGCCTGCTCGGGCGAACCGTTTGCACGGTAGATGGCCTCGCGCGCGAGGTCCTCGTCGTATTCGTGGTGGGTAGCAAGCGTGTCGATGCTGTGCTCGTAGTCGGCCCAGGGGAAGGGGACATTGGGCGTCTCGAAGGCGTCTGCGGGCATCTTCTTGGGCCGCGTCGCGCGCGTAAAGTAGCCGCTATCGAGCTCGCTCGAGGCAATGGTCTTCATAATGTCAATGACCTTGCTAAGGATGTTGGCAGAGAAGAGCTCGACAATGGACGACTGCCAGACCTCGGAGATGACGGGCAGGATGGAGGCCCAGATCTCGAGGATCAGCTGGTTGGTCTGGTTCTGGATGGTGTACTGGCCATCGCTAGGGCGCAGCATGCTGTGCAGGCTGCCGGCCCACTCTTGGATAATCTTGTGGTTGCCAATAACAGTGTACAGATCCAAAATATTCTTGACACCGACACCAGCCAGGTACATCTCGTTAGTGGCCTGCTTCTTGTCGCCCGAGCCGGCCTCAACCGTCTTGATAAAGGACCGCAGCAGCGTGTTGAAGGTGTCGAAGCCGCCCTGTCTCTTGAAGGCGACAAAGAGGGACATGAAGATAACTGCATTCGCATCGCCGCGCGGACCGGGTGTCTGATCAACAAGCAGGTCCTGAATCGCCTTGAGAAGCTCGCAGCGCTGCTTTTGGCTGTGGATGGTAGAGCCGTCGAGGGCGCGCAGCTGGCCCAGGAGGGTCGAGATGATGGAGTCAGCCAGTCGCAGCTGGCGCGACCGCAAAAAGTGGTCTCGCTCGCGCTTAGCTAGGATCGACTTACCAATCGACTGGTAGGCAGACATAACTTCGTTAGGGACGCTCTGGAATAGCGAGACGAGAAGCTGGTAGTTTTGGTAGGCAGGGGTCAGGTTGACCTCGGACACGGGCTTCTCAGGCTGCGCCGCGGGTGCCGCGATGACAGGAACAGGTGCCGCAGCAGCAGGTGTGGGCGCGGGCGTAGACGCGGCAATAGTTGCCGGGGAATCAGTACCTTCAGCAGCAACCGCAGGAGTTTCGGCAGCCTCGGCACCAGTAGCCGGGGCGGCAGTGCTTCCGCTCAGCTGGTTGAAGGCCGCATTCGACAGGACATCGGCAATCGACGGCACCTGGCCGTCGGTGGGAGAGCCCAGAATAAATGAGTGTGTCGGCACGGCAGCCGACGCGCTGCCCGAGCTGCCGGCGGCCGGGGTCACGACATCCCACGTGGGGCCGCGGTTCGGGGTCCAGTTCGAGGGCACCAGGTTGCTGAGGATGTCGGTCTGGTCCTTGGCAAAGACCATGAGGGGGCCCATCTTCTTGATGAAATCTTCAAAGTAGTCAAAGGCGGCGATTGCGAACATGTGCGGCGTGCCGTGGCGTTTGGACGGGAAACACGTGCGCAGCACGATTAGCAGGAAGCGCGCGCGCGAGAACTTCTTGACAATGTCAATGGCCTTGGCGGTCTCGGCGGGCGAGGACGTGGGGCCCTCGGGCCGGACGAGGCTGGCAAAAATGGAGCTTCTCTGACCGTCCGCCTTGCCCTTGCCCTTGCCCTTGCTCTCAACCTCGGCCTCGGCCTCGAGGTAGGGCTGCACGTCGCTCAGAGCAGCAGAGACGCGCTGGCAGACAGCCGTGACGCCGAGAATGGGAGAAGGTTCGAGCATCCGCACAAGCAACTGCAAAAAGGGTGTCGAGAATGCAGACGAGTTGGGCAGGGATGGCAGTGCGGCCGAGTCGGCAAGGTCCAGGACCGGGTCTATACCTCCGCGCTTGATAAACAGCGTCATGAGGTTATTGTTGGCGAGGAAAATGTTGAGGAAGAGCGCGCACGAAGCGAAGTAGGGCAGCGCTTCGTTAAACGCCATGGCGGCAGCCTTTGCGGGTGCAGCAGACGATGCAGCGTCGGTATCGGTCATCTCGACATCCTCGCTGGCACTGGACGGGTCCGGCAGCAGCTTGACACCCCAGCCGTCGGTGTGTGCCTTGGAGTTGGCCAAGTAGCACACACGGCGGGTCATGTCGAGGACGGCCGTTGTCAGGATCGGGCGCAGCGAGGGGTGGTGGCGCGCCAGCTCGTCGACGGTCGTGGCAATGGACACGGGCAACTGGTTGTCGGTCTCCATGCAGCGCACGTGGACGGGGCTCTCAAAGATCTCGAGGTAGCTCTGCAGCACACCCGAAGCCATGACCATCTTACGGCCATTGTGGTTCAGGCAGATAGCGTTGAGAATGGATGGAATGGCAATGATGGCCTCGGGTGAGGGGATGATGCCGCCGGCAATGACCCAGTCGCGCGGCTTGGCAAGCTCCTCGTCGCTGATGGGTACCTTGCGCGTGTCGTAGTCTTCTGAAGAGGAGTAGTCTGACACGGTCGAGTCCTCACCATCCTCGTCGTCGTCCTCGTCGTCCTCGTCGTCGTCCTCATCGTCTTCGTCACCGGTGCTGTAGGCGTCGCCACTACGGTTGCGAGATCGCGGGGCAGCAGCAGCAGGAGCAGCTGAAGACCCCGAGACAACGACAGGTGCAGGCTCCGATGCAGCGGGGGCAGAAGAAGATCCAGAACCAGAGGCAGAGGCAGTATTGGCATCGCCGTTGCAGGCGCTGCCCTCTGCATTTCCACCAGCGTCCTTGTCCTCCTTGGACTTCTCAATGGGAGGCAGCGGGCGGCACGTGAGCGTCTCGAGAAGGCTCTGGATGATACCGGCCTCCGACATGGGCGCAAAGCTCGTGGGGTCGTGGTTCATAAAGTGGCTGAGCAACGTGGCGGCGTTAGTCCAGACGACGGAGCCGTAGATCTTGGGGTTCTGCAGGATAAATCGCACGGCCTGTAGCAGCTCGGTGTTGTCGACAAGGTTGCGCAGCAGGCGATCGTTGGTGAGGCCAAACTGGTAGGCGCTGGCGACTAGGTGGTAGATGAACTTGAGCAGCCACTTGAGGGTCTGCTGCATGTGGAAGGGGATGTCGTAGTCGACGACGTTGCAGCGCATGCCCGCGGGGGTGACGTCACCGCCCTCGACGACCTTTTTGGCGCCCGACGTGGTGTCGATCAACAGCTTCGACGCAATGTCCAGGCCCTGGGCCGCGGCAAAGGCGTTGAACGAGTTGGGAAAGCTGAGGATGACGGTGTCGAGAAAGGTAACGACGACGAGGTAGCTGCGCTCGGCAATGGCCGACCGGGCCTTGAGGGCATCCAGAAGAATGTCCATGAGACCGGCCGAAATCATATCCTGGACGCGCGCGCCGACGGCCAAGTGCAGGGCGAGCGAAAACAGCTGCTTGCGCCACTCGTCGTTGATGATAGACTCCTCGGTGGACTCGACAACATCAACTTCAGACTTCATGTCCGCCACAGCCTTGCGCAGATCATAGAACAGAATACCGTGGTTAACGGATGAGTTTACAGCAGACATGACGTCAATGAGCTTGGAGGTGAAGCTGGAAATGCTCTCGAGCAGCTGGATGGCGATAAGCTGCAGCCAGGTGGGCACGGTGTTTGTCTGGCCAGCACTGGGGCGAATCAGCTCGGCCAGCTGGTAGATGAGCTGGTAGCGTCTGGGCTCTTCAGAGTCCTGCTTGAGGACAAGGGGCAGGAACTGGTGCTCAGGGTGGATAAAAGCCAGGTTGGTAATGGCCAGCAAGCGGATAGCGAGGGCCAGCTGACGCGTCTCGAGCGAGCCCATCATGGCCTTGCCGATGCGAATGCGGTTGAGCAGCTCGTACCGGGACGCGGCAGGCATGTCGGCGGGGCAGCGGGCCATGAGCTCATACACGGTGCAGGCGTGCATGGAGCTCTGGGGGATCTCAAAGGTCCGGTGGCCCGAGGATGACGAGGAGAGCGTGTCGATGGCACCGCCGGGGGTCTGTGCCGTTGCGGTCAGCGGAGACGACGCGAGGTCGTCTGCTGCCGCAGCAGATGCTCGTGGAGTGCCCGACTGCGGGCCCATGTTGGATGTGCGGCGCAGAGGTGTGGGTGTGGAGGGTATAGAGGACACGCCGTTGCGGTCATGAACCACAGGGCTCTGCGTCGAGTCCTGCTCGGCCGCGTCCGTGTTTCGTGGCTGGTGCTGCGGGTAGTATGTGACCTTGACATCGCCCCAGGCGCTCCAGTCGACCGTTGTGCCTTGGGGTGCATCAGCGGGCGTGCCGGTGGCCATGGCGACAAAGTCATTGGTGTACATGGTCGTGACTGCTCGTGGTGTCGCCGGCTCGGCGGCCTTTTCCTTGCCCTTTCCGTTGGCGGGAGTCGCAGGTGTTGCAGGCGTTGCAGGCATTGCAGGCATTGCAGGCGTCGCCGCTGCTGCCGCCGAGGCCGAGGCCGCAGATGGGCGCTGGGGTGTGGCTGTCGAAAAGGGCGCAGGTGCAGCTGCAGACCCAGCGACGGGCGTCTTGGGGAAGGGTAGGGCAAGCTGCAGCACATTGTCCAGTGTGATGTCGTAGTGGTTGACGAGCAGGGCGTTGTGAAAGTTCCGTGACGTGCCGCTTGTGCGCTTGTACGAGGCGTGGTAGCGGAGGGCAAGCTCGTGGCCGACGTGCAGGGTGGCCTGGAGAATATGGAGCGACGAGGTGTTGAGCAGGCTGCTGAGATGGGCGCTGCTTGCGTAGATGCTACGGTTGCCGCAGTGCTGCAGCAGAGTGCGGGTAAACTTGAGCACGGCCAGCACGAGGTCGCAGTCGCCGTCGGGGCCGTAGCCTAGCTTGTCGAGCTCGGCGGCATCGAATTTGGGATTTGACGCAGGTGCTGTGCTGTCGTTGGACACAACAGGGTGTGCGGTAGTCTCGAGAAGGATCTCGCGAGCAAAGTCGCGCTTCTGTGCGGCGTCCTTGAGATCGTAGGTGGCGACAAAAGATTCGAGGATAGAGTCGAAGCGGTTGAGCAGGGGGATCCAGTGATAGAGGTCACCGCGGGGGAACGGCCATCGAGACGGGAAGAGCTCGAGCTCGCGGGGCAGCAGCGGGAGTGGTGTTTCTGTGACGTGCTGGACATAGTCGGCGAGCCAGGTAGACTGCTTGTTAGATTGGGCAAAAGGAAAAGAGAAGAGACACAACGTACCATAGACTCCTTGTGTTTAGTCTGGAGAGATTTGGTGATCTTGCCCATCTTGACGGTGGTGGGATCGCCCGATAGGAGGGCAAACGGTCGGGATACAAGTTGCAGGAACTAGAGTTTAAAGATGCAGTTGATAAAGATGCAGGCGAAAAGTGCACATGCAAGACGAGGTGTAAGAGACGCTGGCCAGCTCGCAGCTTGGTGAAGCTTGGTGAAGCTTGGTGATGGAGCTGCTCAGCTGCTCAGCGCGGATCTCCCCCTCCACGTCCAGCAACACGCGGGCAACGGTTGCACGTCCCGCACTGGTCGGGCATATATTGAGGTGGGCTGAGTGGGCCGTCGAGAGTGAGAGTCGAGTAAAAGTCGATAGTCGGGCCGGAGACGAAAAACGAGGTTCTATCGGCTTGGAAATGGATGAGGGGGGAACAAGGCCAAATAGGATCAAAGACGGCGAAAAGGTGCAGTATTCGCAGTCTCGATAGTCTATTGGCTAGGCAGCGCCCGCTCAGTCGTCTGTAGTGGTGGTGCCGTCGGTGTACCGCTCTGGTGTCGATGTCGACGTCAATGTCGTGGCGATGTCAGATGACGATGCAAGCTTTACGCTGGGCACAAATCGCCGATCAGGGCTAAAAGCAAACGGGTGTGTAAGACAGTAGGTCGCAGGTGAGTGGTGTTGAGAGAGTCGAGGGTGTCGAGAGAAAAGATGGGTGAAAACAAGGCAAAGGCGGGATGCGATGAGGGGAGTTGAAGGTTTGAGGTTCAGATGGAGGGCAAAGTGTTTGGCAAAATACTGCAAGGCAGTGATGAAGCGTTGTCAGCACAGGCAGTCCTTGTAGCGGCAGGAGGAAGGCGGCGTGAAAACTGCAGAGCTCCGCATAAATTTCAGGCTTTAGGCGGTGTTCTCAGCGCGGGTGGAGTGAATGGGCACCAGATCAGGCAAGAGGCACCCAGAAAGCGGAGAGCCAGGGCGGAGAAGAAGGACAGAGCAACATGAAGAAGCCGTTTGCTCTTTTTGGCCCGTTTTGGAGGAGCAAGAGACTCTCTACAGGCAGTATGAGCTAGAGGCACACGAGGGAAGGAGCGACCGGCGTGCGAGCAACTACGCCCCGCTGTGTATTTTGTAGTTGTGCGGGCAAGAGCGTGGATAGCGCCTGCCGTCCGTTTTGCGTGAGCGGCCAAATCACCAGCATGACCAGTGACCGTAATCGCCAACGACTGATTACTTAGCAAGGCGGTGTGGGGTAGCCGTGTTAGGAAGAGTGAAGATGCTGCTACGGCTACAGAATACAGGGTGTTTACAGTGCTCGCAAGTGAGAGCGGATGACCCACGCGCTGAGTTTCGTTGGATGCAGCAAACGACTGATGACGCACGGCTGATTCGCTGGCTGCGACATCGATATGCCGTTGAGCCTTGTCTTTCGATATTACGTAATCATTCGAGCTCTGACGATATGATCATTGACTATCGCGAGTTTTTTATTAATGTAGTATGTATTCTCTGATAATTGTGTTTATATTAATATTTATTTCGAGGTTGAAAGGAAACAACAATTAAGACAATCTCTTCAAGAAAAGTTGAAAATTACAACTTTGCCACTATTCACCTTGTTACTTTCTACAGAGGAAAGTCTAGCCACACAGAGCCGCTCACGGACTCGCCCGTTATGCGGGAAAGCTCGTGTTTTTTCTCCTCGACAACATCCTTGGTCGCCTCCAGAATGTTGTGCGTTCGGCCCGGCGGCCACCGCGGCCGGCCCGGCTCCACGCGCACACCCTTGCCCGTGACCCCGAGCCTGCTGCTGACGGACTTGAGGAAGATCTCGCCGGCCCATGACTCGGGGTAGTGCAGCTGGACTGTGCCAGAGACGGACTTGTGGACAGACTTCATGGCGTGCAGCTTTTCGGCCGACTTGATGGTGACCTCGGTCGCGCCGGAGACGGTGTTGGTGTTGAGGATGGTCTCGTCGGACGGCTCTACCGTCAAGTCGGCCTGGATGTGCCCTGACGTGGTTTGCAGGCGCGCACTGTTGACAAACGAGCCAACAGCGTCGACGTCGCCTGACCGGGTCGTGACGGCGAGCGTGTGGGGGTTTGCCTCTGAGGGAGTCTCTTTGAACCTGACGCTGCCCGACACAGTCCGGAAGCTGAGGTCGGCAATCTTGTCAGAATCAGAATCAGAATCAGAATCAGACTCAAAAGAGGCGACAGCGACGTCAATGTCGCCCGACACGGAGTCAAAGTGCAGCCGGTCGCGCAGCGTCCAGGGCCCGGCAATGTGACCCGACACGGTCTTGACGTCGGTGCTGGGCGCCTCGAAGCGGTAGACTGGATCAGGGTTCTTTCGGTCTGTCTCATCAGAGATGGGGCGCGATGCCGTGATGCCGCCGCTGATCGATACCAGCTGGGCCACGTGGTCCACGACCAGGTTGGTGTCGTCGATCAGCTGGATGCCCAAGTGGGTGTTGGCAATCACGAGATTCCCGAGGTGGTTGCTGTCGCCGTCAGGGAGCCAGACAGTGGCACGCACGACCAAGCAGGGGTGGCCGCGGGCTGGAACTTCCTCAGCCCAGATGCGGTCGTCGACAGTCACCTGCAGCGACTGGTTGTCCTCAACAAAGTCGTAGAGAGTGCGGATGCGGTCGTCGTTGGAGACGGCCTCGACAACGACAGACGGCTCGTTGCCGGCGGTCCTGCGCACGACGACCTCGCCAAGGACGCGGACATGGCGGTAGTGCTGGCCGTGGCGCTCGTGCTCGTGCTCGGAGGCGTTTTGGCGGAAGGCAAAGGGGTGCTGGGCGTCAAAAACAAGGGGATAGGTGGCCGCCGGGTAGGACTTGAGGCCGTTGCCGCCGTTGTAGTCTCTGCACAGCCAGTCGTTGGGCAGGGCAATGGGCCCGTCGAGGGGAGTCTTGTATGTCAATGGGCTGTCGGTGCCTGGTGAAGACGGCGCCGAGGGTGATGAGCCAGGAGAGGACGGACCGGGCCGCTCGAGAGCTGGAATAATAGACGACAACAGAGCAGTCAGACCAAATCGACTCGAGGATGAAAAGACAAAGAAGAGGGCGACGGCAATGGCGACGAGCTTGACCCGGAAGGCGACACGGCGACGACGGTCAGCACGGGCCAGCTCGGCCTGGAATGCCGGGGGCACGGCAAGCTGTTCGGGGTCGGCCATCAGCGGTCTCTTTTCGTTGGATTCCATATTACTTGTTGAGAAGGGATAAGATGTAAGATGTAAGAGATGCAAGTATGATATAAAACAAGGATATAAAAATAAAAAATAAGAGTGTTCGGAGATCTCCGGCTCCCAAGTAAACCAGACGATGAAGCAAACAAGTCAAACGAAGCAGATGAGCCTTGATTTATAAGTTTGTGTTCAGTATAGAAAGGAACAGAAACAGAATAGAAAAAAAAACAGAAAAGAACACAAACAGAGAGAAAACTGCAAATACAACGGCGAGGTCCGAAATGCTTCTGCCTGGTGAGTTGGTCGGGCCCCTCCAGATTTGCGTGATACGCTTACCCCAGGTTGGCCACACGGCAGCTGTGAGGGTGGTAGTAGTACTGTCAGAAGTTCTGTCTTTTATTCTTTATTCTTTATTCTTCATTTTTTTCTCTTATTTATCGTCCAACATCTGTCATTGAATTCTGTCGTCTTGGCGTGATACTGACAGAACGCGTGTAGATCTATCCGTCTCTCATCGACTGTCAGGACTGCTTTACACTCACAAGCACACTGCGTAACCCTTTCTGCTCTACTCTCTATCTGCCCCTACATCTCCCTACATCTCCCTACATCTACATCTACACTGAGTTTGCCCGGCTTACGGTTTCATGCCCACACCTTCTCGCCGGCAGCTGGCCGCGCCCTAACAAGGCACCAGAATTCTGTACCGTGTTAGTGGCTACAACATCGCTAAGCCAAAACGAAATCGATGGGTGATCGGTTTATGCCAGGACTTGTGTGCTTTTTGTCAAATGTAAGGGCCTGTTGAGGCCTGCGTTGGGCGCATCGACGAATATTATGTCAGCACTGTGACAGCCGATGCACAGATTAGGAAGGTGAGCTGCTACGTTCCCTATGGCGTCATATAAAGTCAATGGATGTTACTCTGACAGCTTACAAAAGGCAGTATTAGTATCAAAGAAACAAGGGAAGATATACAAAAACTACAAAAACTACAAGATGATGCAATCCTGGCTGTATTTGTATTTATATGGTGTATCTCATAATGAATGTGCTCAGAGGAGCAGAGAAATGAAGACAAAGGAGAAGCTAAAGGTGAAAAGACGACAGATGATGACAAAAGAGAGAGACTAGGAAGCCAGATAGATTGAAAGACGTGGATGCGGTGGCAGACTGCAGCAGAGAGGCTACGGCAGACCAAGCGCCTTCTTGCTGTTCTCATACACAACCCACGTAATGCTCAGCGCAGGCGCCACCTTGAGCAGGTTGGGCGTCAGGCCCTTGTACAGACCACGCACGCCCTCGTTGGCCAGCGTCCGCGTCGCAACGTCCCAGATGCCCGTGTACGTCGGCGGGTGCATCACCGTGCCCTGCGTCTGCAGCCGCGTCCGCAGCACATTCAGGGGGTAGACCACCGACGCACCAAACGCGCCCGACGTCGCACCGATAATGCCCGTCACCACGTTGCCCGGCGCCGCGTCCTCCTCGTGGATGCCGTAGTAGCGCGCCTTGTACCGCGTAAACGTTTTCTTGAGGAGTTCAAACGTGCCCATGTCGATCGCGCTGTACGGGAACATGCCGATCAGGCCCATTGTGACGCCGCGGTACGCCGCCCGCGCGCCGCCGGTCGCGTACATCTTGCGCGCCGTCTGCATCAGCAGCGCATTGCCCGTCGGGCCGCCGTGCACCGTCTCGCACTGCAGCCGGAACTTGAGCGTGTCGAGCGGGTACACAAAAAACTGCGCAACCATGCCGGCGACACCACCGGCGATAAACTTGGAGTACGAGCTGATGTGGGCCGGGTCGCTGTGGCCCTCGAGCGTCGAGAACGCGCGCTTGGCCGCCTCGTACGAGCCGAACTTGATGGCTGTCTCCGGCATAATCTTGACCACGTTGAGTCCGTTGCCTGATTGTTAGTGCTGTACATAAACATAAGAAATAATAGACCTACCGGCAAAGAACGTCTTGGGACCGCCCGACTTGTAGAGGCTCACTATTGCCTCGCGAATCGGCCGTACCGGCTTGGCTGTTTTTGTCAAGTTTGCACTGTTGGCAGCCTTGGCTGCCGATGCGGCCGCCGATGCTGCCGCCGATGCTGCCGCCGCCGGCTTGTCCGCCTTGGTGTTGACCAGCAAGTACACCTTGAGCCGGTCAAATGGCGCCGTCGCCGTCCGGGAGATGCCGCCTGCAAGTGCGCCTGCCAAAAAGTAGCCTGGATGGGGCAGGTAATGCGTCAGTTTGAGCTTTTTGGGTGTGTCCTCCATCTCCTCCATCTCCTCCATCTCCTCCATCTCCTCTGTCTCCTCTGCCTCCTTTTCATATTCTCTCTTCTCTTTGGCATCCGGCGGTAATGGCGGCGGTGGCGGTGCGGGCGGTTTTGGTTTTGACGGCACCGGCGGCTGTATTGGCTCGTCCACCACCGCCATCCGTTTTGGCTCTTCTTTTTGTCTTTCTTTCCTCTCTTTCCTCTCTTTCTCTTTTCTTGTGTTTTTCGGCTCTGCCACCTCCTCTGTCGGCTCTACTTCCACCACCGGTTCTACTACCGGCCTTGCTAGCTTCAAGATGGACCCGAACAGCGCTTGGAAAAGAAAGCCAGTCGTACCTAAGCCCTCGAGCGTCTCGTCGCTGACCATGGAGTCGCCCTCGGCATTGAGCACCACGGTCGACGCATAGTACGAGAGCGCAGCCTCGAGGGGCGAGTCGCCGCCGCGCGTCGGCACAAACAGCAAAAAGTTGCGCCACTCGTCAAACGTAATGTAGCCGTCGTGGTTCAGGTCGATCTCGTCAAAGAAGCCGTTCAGACGCCGCGCCGGCACCGCGAGCCCGCTGTGCTGGAATGCCGCCCGCAGCTCGTCCTTGTTGAGCCGGCCGTCGTGGTCGTGGTCGATGGAGCGGAACAAGAACAGCAGCTGCCGCTCAGCCGCTTCCACAAAGACGCGGAATTCTGTCGAGTCAGTCCCATGCTTTCAATCGCTATCCTCCAACTCTGCTGAGCCCACCTTCAAATTGAATCTTGCCGTCGCGGTTGACATCCACAATCTCGATGATGTCGCGTAGCATGTCGTCGGCGCTTTTCATAGCTAGACTGTCAGTATTGTAACATAAACAAGATAGACCTCGACTCACGGTGGTCGATCCGCCGGAGGCCCTTCTTGAGCCCCTTGAGATCGAGCTCATGCGCGCCCTGCGGGTCGAGCTGCCGCCACAGCTCCAGCACGCGCTCATTGCGCTGCTTTTGCGACTCGCCCTCTAGCGCATGCAGGGCGGCAGTGTGTGGTGTAGTAGAAGTTGTAGGTGTAGGTGTAGCAGAAGAAGATGGCGATGCAGCAGATCGGGAGGCTTGCCGTGCCTCGGGTGCTGTCCCGGAGACCATGTTGTCGCCGGTCGTCATGCCAAGCTGAACATGGCAACTCGAGGTGGTGTAGCTGTAACGAGGTCGACGTCGGTCAAAGTACGGCTTAAGCTCGAGCTTTAAGCTGTCAGGGCTTTCAGGGGTGTTGTTGATGCCGTATCTTATATCGATACTTGCTATAGATATAGATGGGCCGGGTATAGGCTAGCCGGCAGAGTCGGTATGGCACGTTTTGAGGAGCAGAACGCGTGAGCTGTAGTTGAAAGAAGGAGGTAGGAGTGTCGAGAATCGTATACCAAGCAAAGACTAAAGACTGAGGTCTAGAGACGAAGCGAGAAAGGGAGAGTCGTCGGGACGGCGAGACGAGATGCGAGGGCGGTGGAGAGGAGGGGCGGCAATAATGACGGAGCTCAAAAATCGAGGTGAGATTCGCTGCGTCTGGCGCGCTGGCGTTGAGTCGAGTGCAATAAGAACTGTATATAATGCTTGTGAGGACTGAAATGAAGAGAAAAGAAGAATCGAGGAGGGGAAGAAAGTGTTATGTAATCGATGCGGAAAAACGAGGCATAACCAGAGAAGCAGAATCAGAAGGCAGAAAAGCAGAAAAACACAAAAATGGCAGGAGTGCTCCGTAGCTGGCCAGAGTTGGAGGAGCCTTCAGCGGGCAGAAGACGCTAGCGAGCCCAGATGGAAAGAGCAAATGACGATGTGTGCTTAGGGAAGGAGCAATTAAATTAATTCTATTTTTAATTGTTTATTACCAGTACTGTGTATGTTGTGTATCTTGTGTATGTTGTATCTTGTGTATCTTGTGTACTGTTGCTTTGATTTCGGCTTGACTTTTGTTTTGTCTATCTATTATTGAAATTCAATTTTTAAAATGATGACAATATATAATATACAACACCTGATCCAAGAGGTGAGTGATTTGCACAAGAGCCGGCGGTTGACATCGCAGGTCGCTCCTTCCCTCCGAGCACTTCCAGCAGCCCCAATCAGCGTGCGCCAATTGACAGCAGCTGTGAACCAGTAAACCCAGTAGCAGCTCAGTTGCCCCAGCACGTGTTAGCGCGTTAGGTAAGCTATCTTATCGCTGTAGCGGCTTGCAGCGGTATTAGTTATTAGCAGCGCGATGTAGTGCAGCCAGGTGGTCCCAATACAGCAATACAGATCATCGTCTCGACGTCGATTAAGTAAGCAACCCAGCCTCGCGAACACACAATCGCCATTCGACAATCTCCGACCTACGTTCCATCCGGCCTCGACCGGCCTCGACAATCCTCCTACCGCCGCCATGGCCGCAAGCTACTGGGACTCGACCCAGCACCGCTTCTGGGAGTTCACAAAGGAACAGCTCGCAGACATCCGCCAGCGCAAGCTCGACGAGGAGCGCAGCCTCGTCCAGGTGTACCCGCTGCCCGAGTGGCGGCACCTGTTTATTTTCTTCAACTCCAACTTGATCCGGCTCTCCAAGCGCATGCAGATCCGCCAGCAGGCGATTGCGACGGCGCAGGTGTACCTCAAGCGGTTCTACTGCAAGGTCGAGATCCGGCGCACGAACCCGTACCTCGCAATGGCGACGGCGCTGTACCTCGCGTGCAAGACGGAGGAGTGCCCGCAGCACATCCGGCAGGTGGTGCAGGAAGCCAAGAACACGTGGCCGGACATGCACTGCCTGGAGATCCCGCGGCTGGGCGAGTGCGAGTTCTTTATGATCTCGGAGCTGTCGTCGCAGCTGGTTGTGCACGCGCCGTACCGCACGCTGCAGACGCTGCAGGCGGAGATGGGCCTGTCGACAGAAGAGTTTCTGCAGGCGTGGCAGGTGGTCAACGACCACTACATGACAGACCTGCCGCTGCTGTACCCGCCACACGTGATTGCAGTGGCGGCGGTGATCTGGGTGCTGGTGCTGCAGACGCCGGCCCAAGGCAGTGCCGGCAATGCCAATGCCAATGCCAATGCCAATGCGAATGCAGGCGCGAATGCAAATGCAAATGCCAGCAACAACGGCAGTGCCGGCAGTACCGGCGGTGCCAGCAATGCAAACACAAACAACATCAGCACGGGCATCGGCATGGGCACGACCGGCAGCATGACGCCCAACAGCCTCAACAGCTACAACCTCAACGGCATCGGCGGCGGCTTCGGCAATGTGAATAGCATGGGCACTATGAACAATATGAATCTGGGCATGGGCGGCATGAACATGAACATGGGCATGGGCATGGGCATGGGCGGCATGAACATGAGCATGGGCATGAACATGGGCAGCATGGGCAGCATGAATATGAGCAACATGGGCAACATGAGCAACATGGGCAACATGGGCAGCATCAACGGCATGGGCATGGGCAGCATGATGGGCATGGGAGGCACACAGTCGACTCTGCCGCCGCCGCCGTCGCTGCACATGTCGCTGTCGTCGCTGAGCGCGCAGGGGTCGAACAACAACAACAACAACAACACACCCGGCGGGAATGGCACACCGGGCGGCGGGCCGGGGACGCCCGGTCTGGCCGGCACGCCCACGACGAGCAACTCGGCCGTCAACGCGCGGGCTGCCGCTGCTCCCAGTGGCCAGAACACAGCAAACACAGAGGACGCACCCACCGACGGCGGCCGCGGCGCGACGCTGCAGTGGCTGTTCCGGTGGCTGACGGACAGCGGGCTGGACCTGGAGGCGACGATTGACTGCACGCAGGAGATGCTTTCGTTTTACATGGCAAACGAGGAGTACAGCGAGAAGCAGACGCGCGAGCAGGTGCACAGGTTTATCAAGGCGCGGGGACTGGACAGATAGGCCGTGGCGCATTGTCCTTCAGTTTCAGTCATTCATGTTCTTATACCCATAAATACACTGCATTACTACACTACCTACACGACCGCCCCCCGCTTGTCCTGCCCGTCAAACAGAAACCCCGGCATCTGCGTATCTGCGCCGTTCAGCCCCCACGCCGTCGGACTGTCGTCGTGCACCGTCGTGCGCCGCATGTCGCGCCGCGCCGTGCCCGTGTACGACCCGGCCCCGGCGCGGTGCTGCACGGCGCGGTTGTCCCACATGATGACGTCGCCGGCCGCCTGCCACGGGATCGAGACTGTGAACTCGGGCGACGCGATGTGGGTGTTGATCTGGGCGATGATCTTTTGGCTGTCTGTTACTGTCCTCGCCTCGCTGGAGGCATCCTCGCTCGTGACCTCGCGCTCCAGGTGGTGCAGATGCGCCCCGGCATACAGGTTCATCCGCCCGCTCGGCGCGTGCCGCTGCACCAGATGGTGCCGCATGTGCGGCTGCGCCGCGGGGTCCAGCTCTTTGTAAAAGTCGGGGTCTGCCAGCTTGCGCGACTGCGCGATGCAGTGCGCGCCAATGTAGTTTTTGTGCAGCAGGTCGTGCTGCACCTCGTGTGGCAGAGCGTCAAAGGCCGCGCGCGAGTCGGCAAAGTCGGTCGTGGCCTGGGCAAACGCGACGGCCCTGAGAAAGCAAAAGGAGGCACGGCGCGGGTTGAAGGAGGAGTCGACGTGGAAAATGCCGTTGCCCAGGTTCTGGTGGGCGCGCGGCGCGTCGGGGTGCAGCACGGTGCCGTCGGCGTCCATGTTGCCGGCGTCAAAGAGCTCGACGTGGCGGTAGCGCATCTTGCGGCCCGGCGTGAGAAAGCGGCGGATGGTGTCGAGGTCGCCGAAGCGGCGGGAGAAGGCGACGTGGGCGTCGTCGTCGAGGCCCGTCGAGCGGAACACGAGGAAGCCGTACTTGGCAATCGCATCGGTGATCTCGGCGATGCCTGCGTCTGGGACGGCAGCGAGGTTGGGGCAGACGCTGGTGTCGAGGACGGCCTCTGCGCCAAAGGTTGGGTGGAGGGGGGTGAATGAGAACATGTCGACTCTGTTTTCAGTTCAGAATCACAATGTCAATATTTAGACAAATCAGAGTTCAATCTTCGCAGCAGACGATGACCAGATATACATGACCGCATGGATGCCGCCGACGCAAGTGCCGAACGATGATGTGCGGGGAATGCAGAGGGGTGTCGATGCATACTTGGTCGTGTGCGCGTGAGGATAAACGCATCCAGGCTGCATGCTAGCAAGACAAGCTTTGGAGAGCCGTGCATCCGTGAAGCTTGATGCCGGTGTAGACGGACGCCTGCGTGCCCTGTGTGTACTGAGTGGACAGCGTGCATGAGGTCTGGCTGTGCAGCTGGCGTGAAAGCGTTCACGCTGTGGCGAGGTTAATGTAGCATGTCATATATTCCAAGTTCAAAAACCAAATAGTGAAAATGATGTCAATATGAGGACGAGGCCTCGGTATATCAATAGATACAAAAAGCCAAAACAAAACCTAGGCCGCTTCTTTGCCTGCGCGCCTGCCCCGGCATGGTATGATCCCACCCAATAAACATGTAACAGTAAATGACACAGATGAGTACAGAGTACAGATAGAAGACAGAACAGAACAGCCCGTTTTGATCCTATTCGGACCAAAACCCCAACACCAGCGATGACAGATAACAAGAGATGAGAGATGAGAGAAAAGAGATGAGAAAAGCAAAGAAAAAACAGACGGACCACCGCCACAGGTATTCCTTGCAAACCGCTCCAGAAATGACGACACCAACCGGTAGTAAATGGAAAGATAAAAAGAAAAAAGAAAGATCTAACAGATGTTTTTCTTTGCAACTCGTGACCCATGATGCCGTTTTCGTGATGTAACAAGAACGATAAGACGAACGAAAGACGAACGATAAGACGAACGAAATAGACGCAGAAAACACAAAAAGAGAACGTGTCCGCTCCTGGTATCGCAAAGAAGAGTAGATGAAATGAGAAGGCGAAAGAGAAACAGAACTCCGTTCGTCGTGACCGATATGCGAAAGGTAAGGTAAAGGTAAAAGCGAAAAGCGAAAAGCGAAAAGCCGAAATGCATGCTGAATTATGCGCGCTTGAAACGCAGATGTAAGAGTCGAGAAGAGAGGAGGTATATGGGAGAAGCGAAGAAACAAAAGCAAACGCCAGTCGAAGCGCCAACCAACCAGGGTATTTTTCGATTTATGCAATGAAAGATTGTGTCGAGACGTTGATGTCGAGATGTCGAGATGTTCACGACGCACAGGAGACGTTCGCTTCGCTCAACGCCTACGCTTTACCACGCACGCAGGCCGGGCGAGACCGAGGGCGCAGGCACAGCCATGCCCATGTGCGAAGCAGGCCGCGAGGACGGGTGCACAATGGGGATGGGGTTGCGCGCACGCGTTGCGGCCTGCATTTTCTGGGTCTGCGACTGGGTCTGCTGCAGCATGGGCAGGGTGAAGGAGGGCGACGAGGCGTTGAGCGAGAAGGCGGGCGCGGCCTGGGCGGGCTGCGACGGCGAGTGCTCGGGCGAGTTGCTGGCGAGCGACGAGCGTTCCGAGGATGCGCTGTGGATGGACACCAGATCGCTCTCGGTCAGCAGGCCGGGACAGAACTCGAGGTCGTCCTCGAGGTCAAACGAGCGGCCAGCCTCAAACTTTGAGCGGAAAGCACTCAGGTTCATGGTCTCGGCAAGCTCCTTCATGGAGCGCATGCGGTACTGTGCTTGGGACTGTTGCTGCTGCTGCTGCTGCTTGGAGACGGACAGCCGGGGCGCGCGGCGGCTGCGGCCATGGTGGTGGGCGACGGGCGCTGCGGCGGGGGTTGGGTGGTTGTAGTAGTAAGACATTATGTGATTGTGTGTAGATGTGATTGTCAGTTGTAGTTGTTGTAGATGTTGTAGATGTAAGATGAGCGTTATCTTGACATTAGTTTGATTGTTGAGATTTGTTGATTTTGGTTGTGGTGAGATTTGTGAGGTAGTTGACGGAAGATGTGGTGAGATGAGGATGTAGGGATAAAGACAAGAGAAGTGGGATTATCAAGATCAAGATCAAAATGTGGGAGAGTGAGATACGAGGAAGAAAGTAGAATGAAAGTAAAAGACAAGAAAGTAAAGTCAAAAAGTTGGTTGGGACAAAAGGTGTGGGTGGTGGGATGTATTGAGGGATGATATGGGAAAGAGGAGAAGAAAAGAGGAGGAAAGAGAAAAAGAGAAAAGAGACAAGAAGAGGCAGGAGAGCAAGAAAAGAGAGCGGGAACGGGAAAGAGCAGGAATGGAATGAGGAATGGGAAAAGAGGAAAGAGGAAAGAGAGGAAAAGTGGACCTGGTGGCTCATGTGGGTGGAAGAGGAAAGGACAAGGTGGGAAAAGAGGAGACAAAAGAGGGTCCTCTGACAGGAAGAGGAGGAAGGAGGCAAAGCAGAGGTTGGAGGCAAGAGGCAGGAAGAGCAAAAGAGGAACGGGCGTCTAGCGCAGCCAGCCAGAGGAGACCAGAGAGAGCCAGAGTTAGTCGTCTCACTGCGAGTCAGAGATCAGAAGATGCAGCGGCGAATGAGGCAATCGCGACGACTGACAGGAGAGAGTCAATTCTAGTCAATTTCGAGGTCACGAGGTTGTTTGCACCTTGATGGCATTTAGTCATCTTGCTGCAACGAAACCATTAAGATGTTAATTGACGATACAGTATTCGAGATGAGTAGATAGACTACAGGATGAATGCATACTACGCCCGTTCATACAGAGCGAGACCGATGTGAATATTCACAAGTTGTCGAGAATACAGTCGTCAATAATCGATAAATTCGATAAATTCGATAACCGCACAAAAGAAGAAGGAACTAAATTCGTGACTATCGACGACTAAAATAGATACAGTGCACATACAGTACGCGCAGGAAAACAGCAACACCTCGCCCAAACATCAACAGTTTTCCGAGAACGGAAGTATCAAAACACTGTAAATAAACAGACAAAAGGACAGTCACAACAAACAGAAGCACTGTGGCTAACCCAATGCGGTTACCTGCTCTCTGCTTCATCCAATTCATCCAATGGAAGACGGGACCCACTCACACCTGAACTAGTCGACATCTGTCCTGCTTTTCTTTGCCACTGAAGGCTGTACTTAACGTTGGGCGGCACTATTTACAGTGGTCTTTACCTCCTCAATACAAGACGACAGTCTGAAGAACAAAGACCACCGATGTGCTCCGATTCACGGTCGACTGCATTCGGCGATACCGTCAAGTGTCTTTGTCTTTCTGATGTTTTTTACGAGTATTGATCCCTTGATAGGTTTGTTTACTCAATGAAGAAGGAAGTAAACACATACACAGTATACACGGTATGAAGGGCTGGATAGGGGCAGATTGAGATGGAGATTGGATTAGGCAGGCACGTCAGTGGGGTAGTTGGGCAGCTCTACAGCACTGTCTACAGCACTGTCTACAGCACTGTCTACAGCACTGTCTACTGTACAAGTACATATCCTGCGATCCGCCGTGATTGCGATTCGTATTCCAGGAGATGGCATTCCGCGTTTTCCCCATACCGTGTCAATTGTCGAGTTACTTGGTACAGCACTTCAATCCGAGCGCAATCAAAACGGCGTGCTGAGTATTGACGGAGTTTGCCTCTTTTAGTGGGTATTTGTGGGTCAGGGCAGACAGCGAGGTTGCAGCAAGTGGAAATAGAAATGGAACAGGCAGTCATCTGATGTACAGTGTCTCTAGTGTGGCTGGGTGCGCTGTAGCTCGAGTAATGAGCCAATCTGCGCTGTATTAGAGTCCAGCGCATTTATCGTATTCAATCATTGACCAGACTGATTACTTCGTACTGACGTGAATTGAATCTCTACTCTTCTTAAGTCAACTTATTCCAATATCAATATCTACACTATATCGAGTACACTGAAACCGGCGTATCAGAAACGAGCACCTTGGCGTCAGGGTGTCCAGTCAATAATACTATGTACTCAGTCTTGCAGCGGCACCCGTCTCGAGCAGGCGCCTCGCATGGCTGGGGCAAGTACATAGTACAGTGTAGTACTGAGTATGGCTACAGAGGTAGATGGTCATGGCTAGTATGGCGCCTCGCCTGGCCGCAGCAGTGGCCTCCATGCGTCTCCCTGTCCCTGCAAGACCATGCAGGATTGACAGGGTTTGGTTTATAAAGTGCAATGTGACAAAGACAAAGACAAAGACAAAAGAAGAAAGACAAAGAGGCTTGTTTGAACATGTTTCAGGTGGCGGGGAGATGGCTGTAGGCTGTGGTGAGGCTTGTTCTTGTTGGCCCGGCCTAGATCTGCATTGAATTATCTCGAGATATCTTTATCTTATGTCAACATTAATCTTCAAACATGTACAGCTCATACATCTAGACGGCTGATCAAGGGATAATGAAGAATCCAGAGAGATGATGCCATGCTGGTGAAGACACGCTGCCGATCAAGGGAGTGATGTAGATGAGATGGATGAGGATGCGGAGGGGAGCTCTAGAGCTATTGGAATGATGGAGGGAGCTCGGGTCAGCAAGACATAATATTGACAGAGTCTGCAGAGCAACCGCATTCCAGATCATAGATGTGTGTCTCTCTCTCTCTCTCTCTCTGTCTCGGTCACGGACGTCACACTGTTATTCAGTTGTACAATACAAGGTGTACAATACAAGAGCTCAACCGATATAGAATAAAGAGAATAGCGACATCAAAAGAGCGGTCAGTGGCTGGTTTTCATCATCTTCAAAATCAACGGTGATTGGTGTGGGATGTCAAAAGCAAAAACCAGTCAACCGTCGCAGTTGGTACCCAACACTGAGCTCTTATTGCCAGTCAATGCTATGCAACAGAGTAATATGCCTTTATGCCATTGCTTGCATTGCCATGGACCGATCTCTGCATGGATCTTTCAGTCTTTAATTGCTTTGATTAAAGATTATGACGGGTGCAAGGGTGTCTGGTTACGACATCTTTCTTTGTTCTCGACAAGGACCATATGTCTATCTGTCTGTCTATCTGTCTGTCTATCTATCTATCTGTCTATCTATCTATCTGTCTATCTGTCTGTCTATCTACCTGTCCATCTGTCCATCTGTCTATCTACAGTCTGTGAGGCTCGGCTGGCCAACCGCTCCAAATGCTAGTGATCTTCCTGATTCTTTGTCAAGCCTCAGTAGTCCCGAGCTCGGCTTGCGCGATGCCTGTACCAAGACTAGAAATACGCTAGAATAGCTCGTGCTTCAAAGGTGAGCCAAGCAACGGCGAATCCATTCTCGTCTGGTGACTCGCTGGTGATCAGTTGAGTATGTGACTGCGACGGTCCGTGGTGAGACTGTTGCTTAGTCATCTATAATCTCGTGATGGTCGTGTCATCCAGCATCAGGCGATGGTCGGCATTTTATCTGTTGTTCTTTTTCGATTTTTGTGCTTCATTGTGTTCTAGTTATAATTGAAAGTAAATGCTTGTCGATAGAATGCTCTTCAGTCAACTTATAACCTCATCCAAGTCAGAATTGATTTCATGATCCGCACAAATAAATCTAAATAATTTGAATAAATCTAAACAAATCTAAACAAATCCAAAATCCCAATCACCCAAACACCCAACATACCACATACCTGCATGATACTCTCATCATTGCAACCAAAACCAAATACCAGTAAATAGAACCAGAAATGACTGCATCATGATTACTAAGCACACATTACGTCATTGTACTTTTGATTCTCTCACATTCATAACGCTGACACTGGCCCGTCATTCTTTCTTCGCCAATTACAGACCATCAATTACTCGTCACTCAATCAACACAATGCCTCTCAGAATCCTCCGCATCCTCCGGCCGCTCCCCATCCCGGTCCCCGTGCCGCGGCCGGCAGCCACCGCAACGATCCCGGCACGCTTATTCTCATCCTCCACCACCCGCCGCCACGGCGAACGCTTTGGCGAGGCCAAGACAGACGACCCCGACTTCGCGGTCGAGAAGCTCAAGGAGGAGTCGCTTGCCGAGCAGAAAAAGGGCAAGGGCCAGTGGAAGCCGGAGCTGGCGAGCGACAGCGAAGAGGCCATCAAGGCGGACAAGTCCGAGTTTGACATTGGCAAGATCAAAAAGGACAAGGGGATCAAATGATCACAGCCGAGTGCTAGGCCAGTAGCGAAGATGCACACAACAATGAACCTAGACAGTCCATTTTAAATATAAATTAATTTCAATAACACATCTAAAGACGCCCCCGACCACGCCCCCGGCCGCGGCCTCGTCCTCGCCCTCGGGTCCCGCCCCGCCGTGCAAAGAATGCCTTGTCCGGAATATCATTGTCGCTGCCACTGCCACTGCCACTCACAGAGGCCTCAGAGGCCTCAGAGGCCTCGGAGGCACTCTCTGACTGGCTGTCACTGTCGGCCAGACGGACAACAGTCGGCCGTGCGCCGCCGCGTGTCGGGCCAAAGCCGCCGCCCCGGCCTCGGCCGCGCGTAGAAGAAGGCGCAGGCGCCGGCCGTGACGGAATGGCTTCGCTGTCGCTGGATGCACTCAAACCCTCTTGCCTGGCCTTGGCCTTTTCCGTTTCTCCGACTGCTTGTTTCTGCTTCTCTTTGTCGGCCTCGGCCTCGTCGGCCTTGCCTTTGGCCGCCATCTTAAACTTCCTGCCCTTCAAAGCCATGCGCTCCGCCATTGACATGAACCTGGTCGCTTCGGCAGGAGCAGGAGGCGGTGGTTTGGCACTCACGCTGACACGAACAGTAGCCTTGGCCGGCCGCTCGTCTTCGCTCTCACTGCTGCTGTCGCTCGCAGCAGTGGCACGCGCCGCTGCCCGCGACACAACAGCCGCCGGCCGCCCGTAGCGGTCCACCTTGGGCCGTTTTGCTAGAGTAGTCCGCGGCGATGCCGACGCTCCGTTCGAAGGACGACCGCGTTTGCGTGCCGGGATCGTATCTTTGTCTTGACCGCCAGGTGTGCTTGTTGTAGCCGCCTTCTTGCTGACATTCAACTCGGGGAAGCCCGGCGACGACGGCGCACTGTAATCTGCTGTAGGAACCTGCACTGTAGTCTCTGCCATTGCCTCTGCCTCTGCAGTTGCAACTGCAACTGCCTCGGCATCGGCCTCGGCATCGGCCTCGGCTTCGACAGTCTCGACGACACCCTCCAGCCCGACAGCAGCCGGCGGCTCTGCCCTTTGCCGCACCTTCTTGCGCGTGCCGTCCTCGTCAATCTCTGCATCGCTCGCCACCTCCTCCTCCAGGTACGACGCCTTGGGCCGCGCGTGCCGCAGCTCCGGCACATTGGCTGGGTACACGTACTGCTTGCCCGCCCCCGACTCGTCCGACCCGTCCATGCCCATCGCGCCGTCCCCATTGGCCGTTTCAGCATGGCTGTCCAGACGGTACTGCACAGGTTGCGCCATGAACTCGACAGACTCCATAGACGCCACTGGGGCAGGTCCGGCCGGTACGGGCGGCGGCATCACGCTCAGCAATGCCGGGTCGACGTTCATATTGGTGTCGGCAGCATTGTCGGCAGTTGTAGCCGTAGTCGTCTTCTTGTGGCGCATCGACTTGGGTCCTTCGTAGTCGGGGTCCAGCTCCTTTTCGTGCCGCGGCCGCCGCGCCGCCCGGTGGTGCGTGTAGCTCTCCAGGAACTCGGGCAGCGTCTCCATCGACCCGAGACTGCCCACCATGGAGTTGAGCGGCGGCTCCTGGTACGGGTCGAACAGGATCTTGTTGGCCGCGTCGTCGTCGTCCATGTAGTATGCCTGGCCAAACGCCGTCGGCGCCGCCTCGTCCATCATCGCCATCGGGTCGGGGTAGTCGCTGTTGTCGAACGCGTCCAGGTCGGGGTATGCCGAGTCGTCGGGGTTGTGGCTGTCGACGTTGTTGTTTTGGCTGTTGTAATGCCCGTGGTTGTGCAGCAACGACGGGTTGACGCTGCCGTCGTGCGACGGCGTGCCGTGCGCGCCACTGCCGTGTGCATTCGCGCTCGCATTCGCATCTGCATCTGCATCTGCACTGCTGTTTGCTTGCGACTGCGCCACGCTACCAAAGCCCTCCAGCATCCCATTGTCCTGCGCCTTGGCCGCGTCTGCCTGCTGTCGCAGCCGCTGCATGCGCTTGCTCGCAATGTTCCGGCTCTCGTCGCCGCTGTTCTTGAGCCACAGCAGGTTGTGCAGCCGGAAGTTGATCAGCGACTCCACACTGCGGTCGTCGGCAATCGGCCGCGTGTCGTGGCCCAGCAGCGTGCCCTTGGGAATGTACGGGTTGCCCAGCCCGTTCTTGCGGCACTGCCCGCAATTGCAAATCTTCATGCACCGCGGACACTTCCAGTACGCCTGCTGCATCACCGTCTGCGGCATCATGTCAAAGCCCCGGTACAACACGCCATAGCAGTACGCCTCCTGGCACCCGGGCGTAGTACAAAACGCCAGCCGGTACCGGTGGTCCTTGTGGCAGCACACGTGGCATCGATATACGTCGCCTTTCTTTCGTCGGCTGTTTGCCTTTTTCTTGACAACAATGCCGTTGGCGTCCACCTCGGGCTCCTCGGGCTCCAGCGGCTCTTCTACCACCGGCTTCGTGATGTCGCGGAAGGGCCGCCGCCGCAGCTGCTCCTGGCAGATTTGTGCCACGGGCTTGCGCCCCGCACGTAGCCGTGCCACCTCCAGCGGCGGTGGCGACGAGAACGCATCGATGAACCCGTCGTTGTTTACCACCATCGCCTGCCACTTGTCGTAGTTGCTGACCAGCTCCTCCCACGGCCACTGCTCGCACCAGCTCAGCCCCGACACGCACATGCACGACCGGCCCATGGCATAGCACTCCATGCACACATCGTACGTGTCCTCGCTGCCGTCTGCCAGCGGCCGCACGCAGTGCTTGCACGTCAAGAACTTGTTGAAGATGTTGGCGCGGCAGTACGAGCACGTCACATTCGAGTCAAACGGCACCAGCTCGACGTTCTTTTCCTGCACGCCGAACATCTCGTCCACCAGAATGTCCGTGTACAGCCGCAGCAGCTTCTTGAAGTCGTCCGCCACCTGCGCCGTGCGCATCGAGTTGCGCGCCACGTCCTGGCTGATGCCAAACGAGTCCAGCTGCTGGTCGGCCTGCGTGTACTCCAATTCTGTGTAGTACTTTTTCAAAGAGTAGTACACAATCGCCTTGTTCTTGTACTGCTCGTCGCGGCACACGAGCCGCGCCTTGGGCAGCGCCTCGCGCATCGCTAGCTCCAGCGTCTCCACTACGGTGCGGTTCCATGCCACCTTCATTGTGCGCGTGCCCCGGTTCCAGACCTGGTGCGGCGCCAGTGGCGGCACCAGGATCAGGTCGCCCAGCTTCTGCTCCACAATGTACACGGGAAACGCCGCCTTCTTCCACGCATTGATCTGCGCAAAGTGCTTCTCGATCTCGACGTCGTGGCCCAGCATGGACAAAAAGTACTCGCCCACCACCTCGCGGTCCTTGGTCTCCGTCATGAACCACACCGAGCTGCCGGGCTTCTCGCCGTTCTCCGACCCCGACGTCTCCACCATGATGTTCTGCCCCAGGCTGGCACACATCTCGCGATGCGCCGGCGTGTACGTGCCCTCGTGGCCAATGTAGCACATCAAGTTCTCGGCGCGCATCTCGGGCGGCAGGCTGCTCATCAGGTCGCCCGCCCGCGCCGCCGGGTGCTCGTCCACAAACATCTCATCATCGTCCTCGTCGGCTAGGCCGTGGTGCTGGCGCGCCCTGTTGTTCTGGCCGCCCTCGACATCCTCGTTGAGGTAAAAGATACTCCTCGGCAGCACCTTGGCCAGCTTCTCGAGCCACTCGGGCGGGCAGTCAATGTCCTTGAGGTAGAGGCGCTGGCGGCGCTCGTCGCGAAAGTTGCGGGGCGTCCACTGGTCGGTTAGCTGCTTCATGGAGCGCAGGTAGTGGCCCATGGTCATGGGGATGATGGTCTTGTTGTTAATGTCCCATACTGCCTCCTCCTTGCGGTTGTGCATCTCCTCGAGCCATTGCACACTGAACAGGTCCTTGGGCAGGCGGTCGTGCCAGTTCTTGATCACGAGCGGCTTGCCGCCATTGATGACGTGGATCGTCACGAGCTTCTCGAACCGCTGCTGGCCGAGTGCATAGATTTCCGAGGCCGAGATCTGCGTTGCCCACTCGAAATTTGGCGTGTTCTGGACGAGTTCGTTGAGGTCGAGGTCGGGCGGGATGGGGTCGAACTTTGCCTGGGGATGGCTCGCGACCGGCATTGTGACGGTATGATGGCGTGTGTGGGTATATTCGAGAGTTCATTAAAGTGCCGTACGGTTCGGGTATCGTCGGGTCGTGCAAGCAAGAAAACGCAGCGAAGAAATGAAACAAAATAATCGTGCACCGAGAAACAAAGCCGGTAGATGCAATAGTTGGCGCTTCCAGACTTATCAAATCACACGTCGATGCATGCTTCTTCAGAGTGCGAAGCGCGCAGTGTAGTTTCAGCGAGTCGTCGTCGGCATAGGCTCACTTATCGGGTGAGGCGCATCTGATCTTGTTAGAAAGTGTCGATGCGATGCGTCCCTGCCTTTCTGTAGCGCCTATCGCAAGGAAGGCGCGTTTGGCAAAAGTGGCCCACTTTCCTCTGGAAGAGCCAATGGGCGCGTGGCATGGCGGGCGAATTAGTGATGGCATTCGATTGGTTGAAGCTTAATAAAAGGCTGATTATGTAATACACATCGTCAAAATCGACTTTGGTCAGAGTGGCTTCACAAGCTGGACGACAAGACACGCGGACAAGCTGTGTTGACTCGACTGCAAGGTATGTTCATGTTTGGGATAGTGTTTGAATGACGAATGTGATTTGAGACCGACACGGCGCACAACGGGGATGCTGGAGCTCCACGGCGACGTCACATTCAACCTTTCACATATTTCATTTTTCATGTTCTTCTTGCATCCCTCCTTGATGAGCTCACGAGCTTACGAGTGATGTGTGAGGGGCTTGGCATAGTGAGACTATAAAGCCGAATGTATCTAACACGCATAGCATGAATATGAGGATAGCAAGTGTGCGCGGCATCCGGCCGCTGCATCCGGGACACATGTCTCTGCGCTCGCCGGCATCGGCTTTCGTGCGGATGGGCAAGGCCCTGTCGTCGAGCCTGGCAACAAGCAGCTCTAGCAGAAGAAACACATGCTTGCCCGCCAAGGCATCTACTGTGCGGATATCAGGCCCGCCAGCTCTGATCCGGTTACACACGACCGCCGCCACGGCAACGGCAGTGGCCGCTGCAGAAGAGGTCGCCCTCCCTCCATACACGCCACCTACCACCGGCGTCGTCTCGATGCTGCCCAAGTCGTGGATCCCCTACGCCGAGCTCACGCGCATGGACAAGCCGACTGGCTCGTACTACCTGTTCTTCCCCTGCCTCTTCTCGACGCTCATGGCCGCGCCCATGGTCGAACCCGCCATGGCCTCGCCCGCCTCGGTCGCCGGCACAACGCTTCTCTTCCTCACAGGCTCGCTCATCATGCGCGGCGCCGGCTGCACCATTAACGACCTGTGGGACCGCAACCTCGACCCGCATGTGACGCGCACCCGGCTGCGGCCGATTGCCCGCGGCGCCGTGACGCCGTTCAACGCGCTCGTGTTTACGGGCGCCCAGCTGTTTGCCGGGCTTGGCATTCTGCTGCAGTTTCCGACGTCGTGCCTGTACTACGGCATTCCCAGCCTGATGTTTGTGGCCACGTACCCGCTGTTCAAGCGCATCACGTACTACCCGCAGGCGATGCTGGGCCTGACGTTCTCGTGGGGCGCCATCATGGGCTTCCCTGCGCTGGGCATGGACCTGCTGTCGAACTCGGCGGCGCTGGCGACGGCGGGCCTGCTGTACACGTCGAACGTGGCCTGGACTGTGCTGTACGATATGATCTACGCGCACATGGATGTCAAGGACGACGTCAAGGCGGGCATCAAGAGCATTGCGCTCAAGCACGGCGCACAGACCAAGGCGGTGCTGACGGGCCTGGGCGCCGTGCAGCTGGGCCTGCTGACTGCGGCCGGTGTGGCGTCGGGAGCGGGCCCGGCGTTCTTTGTTGGCAGCGTCGGCGGTGCGGCGGTGACTCTGGGCGTGATGATCAAGCGCGTCAAGCTGGACAGCGTCAAGAACTGCTGGTGGTGGTTTGTCAACGGCTGTCTGCTGACGGGCGGTGTGATCAGTGCGGGCATGGGCGCGGACTACCTGATCCGGTACCGGCAGCAGCAGGCCGAGAGCAAGAAGGCCATCACGGCGTAGATGGTAGATGGGAATAGCATTGTATCATAGACATGGACAGTTGTACAACAGATCTCTCCGCCGACCAACACACTGACAAATCGTGGCCTCATATCACGTACTACTCGCAAGTGAATTTTAATGTTTTTTGTAGTTCATATGTAAGAAACCGTATTGTAACCCAAGGATTTTTTTAAAGTTCAATTGTCGTCCACGCAAACCGCATGAGAGCACCCTTTAAATTTAAAAATTTCCGTCGACGCCATAAGTATTCGTATGCATCTTTTGTCTCCCCCTCCTGGCTCCTGGGCTTTTTTTTATCCCATCAGATTGCAAAAATAAAAAGAGAAATAGAGTTCCTGTTCGATAATCAATGATAATTTACGATCTTGGCTTCTCCTTCTTCTCCTTCCACAGGGCCAGCAGACCGACACCGGACACCTTGACGACCTTGAAGCGCACACCGGGGATATCACCCTTGGCCTTGCCCTTGCGACCGAAACCGGCCAGGAGGACCTCGTCGTTCTCGTCGACAAAGTTCAAGCAACCGTCATTGGGGACTGTTTGTTAGTGGGAGTGTTATCAAGCAAAAGAAAGAGAGACATACCGAAAGCAGTGACCTTCTTGCCGTTCTTGATCAGCTGGACACGGACACACTTGCGGATAGCGGAGTTGGGCTGCTTGGCCTCAACACCGACCTTCTCCAGGACAATTCCCTTGGCGTGCGACGAGCCACCAAAGGGCGACGACTTGTAGGCAGTGCCCAGAGCACGCTTCTTGTAAGCGAGATCGGACCAACGCTGCTCACGGCGGTTGTTCCGGAGCTTGCGCGCTGCGTTAAGACCACGAGGCTTGCCTTTACCCATGTTTGCTGTTGATGTTAGAAGTGTTTGTGGTTTGTGAGTGGAGTGGTGTGATCGTTCCAGGAGCAGTGAGGTAGAGGGTGCAGAGTCAGAGAATGGGCGACAGATGGGCGAGCAGAACGGCGTGGGTGTCTGGGCGATGGAGCGGCGAGTGTAGTCGACGAGCTGAGTCGATGTAGAAGGCTGTGCTATCTGTGAATTCGGTTTGTCGTCGTCTCGTGCGTCTGTGCTCCGTCGAATTCGAGATTTCCATTTGTTTGCCGATTCAAAATTCCTGCAGTCTGTCGATGGCGATGCCGTGCTTGTCGTATGTCTTGGCTCAGATGCCACTGCTCGTACTGATGTTCATGATGCTCGATGCCGCTGCCGTCGTTGTCGAGTGCCGGTCGTCATTTGATGCCCAACTTTGTCGTCGTCCATTCTCTGCTCTCTGTTCTCTTTTCTTCTTTCTATTCCTGTGCTCGCTGCCTCGAACGATCATACCGATCAAGAGACAAACGTACCGATTTGTGTTTGGTATCGCTGTGTTGGTGATTTGTTGATGGATTGAGGGGGTTCGAATGGAAAGGTCGAAACGAAAGCAGGAAAACTTCAATATTCGATGGGGGAGTCCTCAAACTTTTCTGAAAGGCACAAAAAAATCCGGAAGGGAAAAGCCTTGAGTGCTTCCCCTCTGGCTGGCCTACTAGTACTAGCACGGGCAGACAGAGTAGGGTTTGCCGCCCTACTTCCTCAGCCAGTCAAAAAGCGGGGCCCACGGATGTGGTGAAAAACTGGCAGAAAACTAAGAGATCCACTCTTGCCCTCGGGTCAGCTGACCGGATACGATCATTGATTATCTAATGATTTACATAAGCTCAACTTACATAATACAATTACATAATCAATACATAGACCTGCGTCATTACTGCCCCACAACGGTGAGCTGTGAGCGATAACGCGTCCACTTATCGCAGGCCGACTCGACTTCACAGCCTACATTCCACGTCTACACCACAAGATGTAGCAATGTCTCAGTGGACGAAATCCAAATTCAAACAGCGCGGCCCGCCGCCGGCTCTCTTTGGGCAGTCATCCCCGGCAGCATCCAGCGTCTCGCTCGCCGGCGATGCCGCAGGACCTGGCGGACCGTCCGGACAAGGGGCCGGCCAACTGCCGACACTGTCGCGCACGGCATCGCGGTTCAGGCCGGATAGTGGGCCGGGCGTCACAATAAACCCCGCCGACCCTGCCGGATTGTCCTTGTCGGGAATATCAGGCATATCAGGCATCTCGGGCATATCAGGCATGTCTGGCGGAACGACCGCGGGCGCTTCTACCAATGCCGCCGCGGCCGCCTTTTCGCTGCCGCTGCCCATGCCGCCGTCGCGCCATGTGCCGTCGACCCGCGCCACCGATAGGACGGATGCGCTGTGGGCGGAGATGCAGGCGACGCTGGAGGAGGTGGAGCTGTCTGCGTCGGACGGCACGCGGGTGTTTGGGCCGGACCACGACCACAAGCTGGCGGCGTTGCGGGAAGCCCAGATTGCACTGGCGCAGGCATGGGCGCGCAGCGAGGCCGACGAGCAGGAGGATGAGCCAGCCAATAACAATTCGAACTTGCTGAAAGCGACGACGGCGACGAGTGTTTCGGCGGTGGAGGAGTCGAGCGTGAACCGGGCGGCGACTGGGGACGAGAGCGCGGCGGACAATGTCCGAGACGCCCGCGACAACCCGTCCGTGGCCGGCCGACCCCTTGAGCAAGAGACGCAGGTGGACATTATGCTTGCGCGGAAGCGGCGCGAGGCCAACGACCGGTATTTCCAGCGGGTGAACCAGGGCGTGCTGGATGTGGTGGCCAAGCTGGAGGACGTCGCGGGTGCGATGCGGGCAGTTGAGGAGGAGATTGACATTTGGGGCGGGAGTGCGAGCGGCGGCGGCGACAACGAGAGCGAGCCGCGCCGCGCCCTTGCTTAGGTTTGTTGAGATATCTCCAGTGTTGTTTACATTATACCATACGTTTGTTTTCCATTCACACATCGTTGGTCTTTTTACATTATCGGCGTTGGCATCATCCTTTATTCTATATTTGTTTACAAAGCAAGACTTTTCATGGGTCGGAAAAGTGAAGAGAAAAAAGAAGAGAAAAGTGAAGAGGAAAATGAAGATTGCAAGACTACGTCCGTCCGAAAAGACCCTCTTTGGTGCCCTTTTTAGCAACCACGGCCAGGATGCCACCGACAATAGACAAGACACCACTGAAGATGGTCGAGTGCAGGTAGGTGCCCGAGTGCCGAAGCAGCGCGCCGTTGATGGGCGGCCCGATCAGCACGGCCACGGACGCCAAGCCCAGGCCCATGCCCAGGTACGTGCCCAGGTTGCGCATGTCGTTGGCACAGCCTGCCATGGCAGCCGATGCACCAGACACAATGGTGCCCGACGTGAAGCCAAAGAAAACGGCATAGACCACGAGGCCGGGCGTCGACGTGGCACACGTCATGCACAGGATGGTGATTCCGGTCGAGATGCCGCCGGCAGCCAAGACGTTGATGCGCCCGAAGCGGTCGGCCAGGATGCCCGGGATGATGCGGCCAAAGGTGGAGGCGGCGTTGACAATGGCGAGCAGGTACGACGCCAGCGTGGCGTCCATGCCGCGCGACACGGCATAGCTGGGCAGAAAGAAGAGCGGCGTGAAGATGGAGGCGAACATGAAGAACATGGCGGCGACGATGAAACAAAAGTCAAACTGCTTGAAAGCGGAAAACATAAAGAACTGCGTCGTGCGCGGCGGCAGGCGCGGGCGGATGGTGGCGACGGCAATGGCGAGGGCGAACAGCATGATAAACCCGAGAATACGCACCGACCAGCCAAAGGAGAGGTGGGCGGCCACGCTGGGCTCGTTGAGCATGCGCGACGTGGCAATGGGGAAGACGACGCCGCCGACAGAGGAGCCGGCAATGGTCAGGCCGAGCGCGGCGGCGCGTTTCTTGTCGAAAAACTGGCCGACGGCGGCCATGGCGGGGAACTGCATGCAGCCGACCGAGGTGCCGAGCAGGATGCCCTGGGCGAGCAAGAACTGGTAGTACTGGGAGCACAGGCTGACCATCATAATGGCAAAGATGCAGACGGTGGCGGCGGGCAGGATGAGACGCGCGCCGTAGCGGTCAAAGAGGGGCCCGGCGACCGAGCCCGTCAGAAACTGAAAGAAGGCATTGCACGAGCCGATCCAGGCAATGTCGTCGGCCGACTTGTGGCTGAGCTGGTGGGTGATGTAGTACTCTTGGAAGACGCCAAAGGAGTTGGCAAAGCCGAGGGCGGCAAAGGTGACAAAGAAGCCACCGACGGCAACAGACCAAGCGCGGAAGCCACCGTCAGGGGCAGGCCCTATTTGGTCAAGAGCATCTACATTGCCAGGAGCTGTCTTCTCGTCGACATGGCGAGATGCGTCGTTGGCGTCGGACGAGGACGGGTCGTCGTTTGCGTAGGACATGCTGGGGTGATGTGAGACTGTATCTGATTTACTTATAAACCACGCCACACTCGTATATGTAGTGCAGTGGCAGTGCCGTCGATGGGTGATGTTGATGGGTGTTGGTAGGAAAGGGTGTCGAGGAGGTTGACGCTGCGAGGCTCTCTTAAATCCAAATTAAATAAATTTGCAATTACTACCCAAGCTCAGACAACAAACAGGATCCTACTGCATAGCCTGTAAGCAACCAACATCTCCATGGCATGCTGCCGCCGTGACTCGTCGTCGTCGACATCGGCATCGGCTTATTCAGAGACCCGCTTTTATGCGTGTAAGTCTGGCCAATCACATGCAACCAAAGTCGGCACTCGAAATCGGGGTTGCTCTGCCTAGCATTGAAATTACCGACTTTCAGCCCCACTTATCGCTTCGACTGCCTACTTCGTCTGCTACTCGTATGTGTCTGGCCTCGCTTATGCAGCTTTAACTCCGACTTTACTCACGCCTTTTCGGCAAATTCGGCAAATTCACGACCGACTTTGCTTCGTCTATTGTCTTGTGTAGAATATGAAATTGGACAGAACATGAATGTGATTGACCCGTCTTATCTATTACGTTTTATTTCTACTGGGTATATTTTCATTCCCAAGGACCTTAATAAAGCACGTCCTGCTCGTCCAGGCCGACCCCGATTTTCTCACGGATTTACTTCTTGTGAGACAGTCCAGCAATAAGACACGACATCTCATATTACAGGGACACCTGTGGCCAGACACTTTGACTCCAAGTCGGAGACAGCAGCTTTATATCCCACCCAACACAAGCTCAGCCTTACAGCATGCCCGAACCCGAGATTCGGAGGAGGAGAAGACCAGCCGTGTAAGTCTGTTTCTCTTTTTCTTTCTTTTCTTTTCTTTTTCTTTTCTTTTCTGTTTAATTAGTCTAACAGAAAGATCCTGCACACTGTGCCGCCGCCGCAAGATTCGCTGTAACCGCGAACAGCCGTGCAGCAACTGTCTGCGCGCCCGCAAGCACGTGGCGTGTGTGTACGAAGAGCTGCCGCCTGTAGCAGCCTCTGTCACCACAGACACGTCTACCTGTTCTAATCCAGAGCCAGTCTCGTTGGATCCACCACGCGGAAATGGGTCATTGGCTGATGCCGGTATTGTCATTCGGGAGGCGGGCACCGCTCGTGATAATGGCAATGGCAATGGCAGCGGAACGCAGAGGACGGACAAAGACATTTTGTTTGTGATTGAAGACGAGCCGTCGACACCAGGGGGGCCGTCGTTTAATATCAATGCCGGTCTAGGCCTGGCCGAGTTTCGAGCAGAGTGTCAGCCAAGCCAACGCCAAAGTCAGACTCGACAAAAAGAAAAAGGAAACGAGCAAAAAGAACAAAAAAGAAAACGCCAGAAAAAAGACAAGGACGTGCAGTCGTTGCAGAACCGCATCCACACTCTGGAGAAGCAACTAGAAAGGCGGCTCGTCCAGTTTGAACACAAGCAGCAGCAGCAGCAGCAACAAACCAACAATGCCACACCCAGTGCAACGGCGATTCGCACAGGCTTCCCGGGCGCGGTGGCCGAAGACAATGAGGTCACACCCGTGTCGTACATTACCGTGTCCGACCCGCCGATGCACAATGCCGTGACAAGGCAGTCTCACAACTCAAGGCCGACGTCTCATGGAAGCGGGCACAGAAAACGACGCCACACACAGTCGCCTGTGCCCGGCGAGTTGTTCGGCTGCGCCATGGGACCGCCCGCCGCCAGCAGCAACATCGACAGCAGCACGACTCTGACAAACAACACGAACCCCGGCTTCAGCCATCCCCAGGCCGTCAACTGGCCGCGGCAACGCTGTCTCGTCGGTGGTTTTCATGTCACACAACAACAAAAAAGACACAACGACTCGCAAACGAATGAAAAACACACACGACACCGCCACATGCACATGACAAGCCGCAGCGTGATGCACAAGACGCGCCTGCTTGGACAGAGCCACTGGGTCAACAGCATTGTCGGCTTCCGCGACATCTTTGAGATGATCGACCCGCTGGTCTCGGAAAACAACACGCAGGCTACTAGCGTTTTTGGCGACATGCAGAGACTCAAACACCTGGCGCGCGTCATCAAGGCGCAGCGCATCGCCGTGCGGCCGGCCGTCGTGCACCTGCAGAATGTTGACCCTGACGAGCCCATCCGAGGCATTGACGACTTGGACCTGCCGCCGCGCGCGCTGGCCGACGAGTTGGTGGAGTGCTACATGCGCACCACCGAGAGCATGTACCGGATCCTGCACGTGCCCATGTTTCGCCGCGAGTACCATGTTTTCTATTCTGTCAGTAGAAGTAGAAGCTATACAAAGCACGACTCGGCATTCCTGGCTCAACTGAGACTGGTGCTGGCAATTGGCGCGTCCACGCACCCGGACCACGTCGCGTTGCGCCCAAGGGCTGTCCGCTGGCTGTACGCCGCACAGGCCTGGCACGCCGAGCCCGAGTTCAAGGCCCACCTCACAATGCAGACGCTGCAGATCCACGTGCTGCTGCTGTTTGCGCGCGAGGCGGTCGGCATTGGCGGCGCGCTGATCTGGATCAGCGTTGGGGACTTGGTCCGGTCGGCCGTGTACATGGGCCTGCACCGGGACCCCGCACATTTGCCAAAGCGGATGAGTCTGCTGGCGGCCGAGATGCGGCGGCGGCTGTGGAACACTGTCTTGGAGTTGGTGGTGGCGACGAGCATGGACGCCGGCGGGCCGGCCATGTTGTCGACGAGCGACTTTGACGCGCGGCCGCCTGCGAATCTGAGCGACGAGGCGCTGGAGGAGACGTCTGTAGTTCCTCCGCAAGCGGCCAACGGGCTGTGCATGAGCCGTGTGATTAGAACTCGACAGGGAGAAACAGAACAACCACCACCACCAGAAAAGCCAGAGATGGCCAACCCCGTGCCGAAAACTGTCTACGTCAGCGACGGTGAGATGCGCGGCGTGGCGCCGTACGAGACCATATCGGAGATGCTGGATGCTGAAAGGAGCGAGGGTGTTTGGGGCACTGAAGACGAGCGGAGCGAGAGCGAGAGCGAGAGCGACAGCGACACGGGCAACGAGGACGGCGACGATCTTGAAAAAGAGGACGCCAAGTTCACCGCCACGAGCGTCGCCATTGCCCTGCGCCGGTCGTGGCCGCTGCGGCTGCAGATCTGCCAGTTTGTCAACAGCATGGGCCCGCCCGGGTCGTATGCCGACACGCTGGTGCTGGACCGCCAGTTCCGCGTGGCGTACCGAAGCCTGTGCGAGACGATGCAGTCGTACGCCGACGTCGACGCGCTGGTGCTCGCCTTGGTCGACCTCGCCATGAAGCGGTTTGTGCTGTGCCTGCACGTGCCGTTCTTTGGCGTGTTTGGGATGCACGACGAGGCGTATGCGTATTCGCGGCGGATGGTGCTGGAGACGGCGCTGCGGGTGTGGTCTATCTCGGGGGGTGACGCGGACGCTGGAGACGCCGGAGACTGTGGAAGAGACGGCGTCTCTGGAGACACTCACAGAGAAGAAAAGACGGACAAGGGCGAAGTGGTCCGCCTGACAATGCTGGGCACCGGCCCGCTGCGCCGGCTGGCCATGCAGGCCAGTCTGCTTGTGGCCGCCGAGCTCAAGCTGCAGCTGCTCGAAGCCGAGGGCGTACTAGGAATAAAAATAGGCATGGGCACGGTAAAGCCGGCACTCCGGCCTGATTTGCTGAAAGTAGTCCACGCTGCTACGCAGTGGTGCCTCCGCGGTGTCGAGGCGGGCGAGACCAACTTCAAGGGGTATATGCTGTGGCGGCTGATTGCGGTGCAGCTGGATGGCATGCGGCGGGGCATGATGGGATGCAGGACGGCGACGGTGGCGTCGCGGCTGGCACTGGCGCAGGAGTTGGTGACGGCCGGCGAGGAAGCGGAAGGGCAGTGCATGCCTGTGGTGGAGGGGATGGTGCGGCGGGGGTATGTTGAGATGGGTCTTCTCGGGGAGGAGCGGGGCGGCGAAAACGAGCAGAGCGAGGAAACAAGGAGCGACCAAAACGAGCAAGGCGAGGACGTAAAAAGAAGGAGCGAGGAAGCAAAAAGAAAAAAGGAGCACGCCGAGGTGCACGCGATTGCACGTGCGTGCCAGGTGGAGGAGTGTCCATGCAAGGAGCCATACCGGCGGAAGCAACGAGAGAAGGAGCAGCAAGAACGTCGAGAGCAGCAACAACAACAACAACAGCAGCAACAACAGCAATACGAGCCGGCACCACTGCCAGCACAAACACCACTACAAATGCCGATGCCGATCCCATACTCGACGCCCCTGGACCCAATGGATTTGACAGTTGACAACTGGGAGTTTCTGATGCCGTCCGATGCACAGTCGCTCATGGACAATGAGCCGCTCAGCTGGTTGTTTGGTGGCGACGCACAGAATATCATATGGTAGTCTATTATGTATTTATATAATCTACAAAACAGTGGTCTGCACCGGCACGTCTTTGCCGTCTTTGCTCGCATCGTCGGCCTCGGCCTCGGCCTCGGCCTCGCTCTGCTCGCTCTGGCCGCTCTGGCCGAGACTGGCAATATCTTCGGCCGACGCCGGGCGCTCTGGGACCAGCATGACGGCCAGGGTTGTCGGGATGAGCGACGCGCCAAACATGGCAAACGCGACGGTGAGGTTCGTGATGGGGTGGATGGTTTTGACGGCGCCGATGCCGTACGACACGGCGGAGCCGACGCTCTCAAAGGAGCGCACGAGGCCGACGGCGAGGGTGAGCACCTGGATGTCGTCAAAGAAGGCGCCGAGGATCCAGTAGACAAGCATGTAGTGCGACTCGTTGAAGAAGCGCAGCAGCACGACGCTGGCAAAGGCGCGGCCAAAGTCGGGGCTTGTCCAGTCGACGGTGGCGTCGGCGGCGGCAAAGTATTTTTCGTTGGCGACCTGCCACGACAAGATGGCGGTCATGCAGGTGGCCAGGGTGAACCAGCTGATCTTGGCGAGCGTGGGGCGGCGGAAGACGCGCGTGTCGTAGAACCAGCCCCAAAAGACGTTGGCGACGGCGGCGACAATGCTGGTGACCAGGGAGCTCAGGGTGCGCGCGCGCACGCTAAAGTAGGCGGTCTGGTAGAGGCCAATGTACACGGAATTCCAGTTGAAGCCGACCAGGATGGGCACGAGCAAAAACATTTGCTTGCGCCGCAGGAGCGCCCACATGCGGCCGAGCTCGCCGAGCACGGCCTTTTTCTTGGTCGGGTCGAGGAGCTTGGTGCCGTCCGGGCGGATGATCTTTTCGGGGGGCGACACGAGCAGAGCCAGCGGCAGGCCCATGCACTGCAGGGCGACCAGCACCAGGTACGTGGTGTACGACACCTTGCCCTTGGCGCCGTCCTTGACGTTGAGCGACAGCTGGATGGCGGCGCCAATGAGCTGGCCCAGCTCGCGCAGGCCCAGCCAGATGGCCGTGTGGCGGCCGCGCTGGGTGACGTCGCCGTAGCCCAGGGCAATGGCACCCTCGGAGGCCCACAGCGCCGACGCGGCAATGCCGCACGTGGCGCCGCCAAAGAGCACAAACCACTCGGTGCCGTAGCGGTTGTTGACGTATAGGGCGGCTGAGTAGGGTGCGTAGCCGAGGGTGCCGATGATCAGGGTTGTCTTGAGGCCAAACTTGTTGGCAAAGGCCGAAAAGAAGATGCAGCCAAAGGCCATGATGCCAAAGGTGAGGGCGTTGGCGCCATTGACCAGGAAGGGCTTCTGCTGGCCGCCGGCGCCGGTGGCGTTGAGGGCGTTCCAGATGCCCGGCTGGGTAAAGGAGATGAGGCCGGCGAGGATGACGCTGCAGAGGGGGCTGCGGTACCAGCGGGCGAGCGCCGACCGCGGGCGCGGCACAGTGTCTGCCTGGGCTTCTGACATGGTGATGTAGTGAGGATGCAGAAGAGATGACGAGGTACAGAGTAGATCAGGGCCAGAGGCAGATATATAAACAAAAGGTGCTCGCTGTTTTTTTCTACATCTTTCTCTCTTGTGTTTTCTCATTTCTCATTTCTCTTCTCTACTCTTCTTCTACTTCGTATATCGTCCCATCATCTTTTTTCTTTTTCTTTTTCTTTTTTCTTTTTCTTTTTCATTTTTCTTTTCTTTTTCTTTTATCTTCTTTTTTATATCATATGTTGATATACAGCTCCACGTTTTACAGTACATATCTACATAAAATCAATAATACATCCAAGTCAATCAAAGTAATCAACAGACACCGTAAAACATACGCAACCACCTTATCCTCTGTACAGACGATACACAGACCACACACAAATGTCGTGATCTGAACGCTGATCACGAATCCCAGCCCCACAATGATGTCTTGTACTCAAGCTTAAAGTAGCAGAGCCAAGTGGACATGGAAAGGTGTAATAGAGCCAAGTGCCAAGTGCCAAGCCAGTTACATTCTTTTCTTTTCTTTCTTCTTTTCTTCTTTGTTTTTCTTCTTTTTTTCTTCATTTCTTCTTTTCATATCTTTTCTTTCCTTTTTTTTCTTCTCTTTTCCTTCCTCACTTGTCATTCTTACTGTGTAGCTTCAGAGCAAGTTCTCCCCTCTACAAACACAGCTATCGAGTACATTCATATTTCGCTTTTCTACCTTTGCCTTCATTTTGAAACTACTTTTTTCGTCTTGATCCTCTTCCCATGCCCTGTCTACCCATAAATCCTCCAAGTCCACTCACTCTCGGACTTACCGTAACAGGAAAGTGAACAGTCATGGCAATTAATTCCCTTGGAGTCTTTATTCTACTCAGCACGTAAACATGTTTGTAAGTGTTTTGTTTACAATATTTTTTAGAGTTTACTTTTTACTTTTTATTCATTTCTACTTACTATGTACTCTGCACCCGTATTCTGATCGGCACATGACTCGTGAGCCACGTGTGAGCTGCCACGCTATCAAAGCTGACTCATCATACCGAACTGCTGATCTGCCAATGTCGGATTATGCTCTTCTTCTTTAGTAACCTTTCCCAATCTGTCCTATGCTTGCTTCCTCTTGTTCCCTATGACGCCTTCCCACGATGCCATAGTTGCGAATGACGATCAGACTGTAGATTTGTTCAGTATATGACTACTTCATCCAAGAGCTCTGGGCATACTCGGTATTAGTCCTGTGGATAATCTCTCTTCCTCTTTATCTCTTTTACCTCTTTACCTCTTTATCTTTTATCTATTTTACCTCTTCTTCCTCTTTACCTCTTTACCTCTTTACCTCTTTTACAAACCATGCTTGGCGGCCAGCCGTAGTGGCCCTCAAAGGATTTACCAAGATCCTGGACCGACTGGACGGAGTATTCTGCGGCCTTGAAAATTTGCGTTCGAGTGAGTTGAAATTGCAGTTGCCGACTATTTTGTGCTTGTTATGTTTTAAGTGGGAAATCCCGACTTGTATATCACTTTAATTCGCACTTTAATTCAACGTGCAAAGTTTTATAAAGTGACAAAATACATTGGAGACGAATTGAGTAATAGCCCCACTTAAACCTTATTGTACTGTACTTTAGATGCAAGAGTACTGGCCGGGCATATGCCGGGTATGAGGATTGCGTGCTGTTATTCTGTGACACTGAGTACATATGGAAGGAGCAACCGGCCAGGACCTTGTTCGTCGGTAGGGCGTCTGTCTGCGGTTAATTGACCAAGATGGTAATAGCATGGCACTCTACTACAGCGACAGACAACGCCATGTTTTGGTATTCTATGAATACTCTTTAATTGGGTTTTTTTACTTATTTAACTTGAAAGATGCAATGACAAGATACGTAATTTCCGGTATAAAAAGATGAGAAGATAAAAAAAAAAAAGAAATCTCTGACTTTTTCCAACTTGTCATCAAACATAATAACTTAAATTCATAGACTTTGTTACGACCAATAATTGCAGGCTCATGGAAATACAACATGATAAATGAACTAAAAAGAAAATACGGAGAATAAATAAGAAGAAGAAAAAAAAGAAAAAAAAGAGATCAAGAGAGTTGTGCTCCTCACGAGGAACGCATCAGGATTTGAGCCCGATGCGGGGGTCGAACCCGCAACCTTGAGATTAAGAGTCTCACGCTCTACCGATTGAGCTAACCGGGCGTTTGATCTCATTGTTGAAGAATTTCGAGGGTAGTGGGGTATATGTTTTGTTTACGTTTTACATTCTGTGCCTCTTATATCTGGTCTTATTTATTTTATTTCCTGATGTATTAATAATTAAAGGTAGCTATTGTGTTGATATTGCTCTTGCCTGACAACAGTACATACGCCACTGGATGCCTCACCCCAACTGGTCTCCTGCCCTCATTCTCGGCTTCTCGTTACGCAAGGTATCAAAGATCTGGTATTAGATTGCATGCAAGCCTCTCTCTACTTACGAACTCCCTGGTACGTATCCCGAACCACCTGCCAGTACCGCACCGGGTCCGACCGCAGATGCGCCACGTGCGCACTCCCCGGAAACTCGGCCATCTCCGCCACCGTGAACCCCCGCGACCGCGCCTCTTTTGCGTGCACCTCTGTGTCTGCCGCCAGAATCATCTTGTCCGCCCGCGAGTAAATGTACGCGCGCCGCAGCTCGCGCCGGTTGCCGCCGTACGGCGACACGTCGTTGTGCGGCCGCCACGGGTCCATGGCCGGTTTGTACGCTTCTTTCTGCGCGGCCCTGGCCGGCAAAAGACGGGACAAGAGCGAGCCCACCCACAGCAGCAGCCGGAACCCGTGGATGCGCGCGTACATGGCCGTCACCGTGACATAGATCACGGGCAGCGCCACCAGCCGCTGCACCCACGGCCGCCGCTCGAGGCCGGTGGAAAAGGCGGCAATGGCGCCGGCGTACCAAAAGCTGCCGGGGCAGCTGTCAAAGACGGTGGCGTGCGGCGGCAGGCAGTCTCTCTTGTCCTCGCCTTGGGAGGTCTGCAGAATCTCGTGGTAGAGCTGCGACAGAACGAGGCAGCCGCCGTTGGAGAAGACGTGCACGAGCAGGCCATGTTCGTCTTGGGAGTCTTGGGAGTCTTTGGACTCGGGGTTGAGGGAGTCGCCGAGAATCTCGCGCAGAACGGGCACGGCCGTCTGGGCGACGACGGCGGCCTTGGCCGAGGATGCGGCGGTGCTCTTGTGGCAGAAGAGGAGCAGGATGGCCGGTGGTTCCGGGTTTGCAGAGTCGCTAAACACCTCGCCGGACCGGTACGGCGCGAGGTACTTTGCAATGTGCGCGGGCCGCGAGCCCATCCATGCGCAGATGATGACGAGCTTGGGCGACGTCGTCGACACAGGAGGCTTGGCCGGACGGTACACGTACACGCTGTCGCTGAGCTTGTCCATAAACGCGAGGGGATCGGCGGCCGGCACGACGGCCGCGCCCGGTGACACCAGCGGTTCCGACATGTTATTTGTATTGTATTTGTATTGTATTTCGTAGATGCGTATTGGAAAAGAGCGGCTTCAAGTATCTATTCTTTCAGGGTCCAGGCGCTATCTCGGCTGACTAATAACCGAAAGCCGGAAACCAACAATTTCAGGGTCCAGTCACCGCAACTTCCGGTCTGACTGGAGCAATCCACAAAGTAGATGACCAGATACATAGACAGACCTTGGGTTTGCGATAATACGCGTGCAACACTGAATGAAAAGTCCGAGGCAGCGGCCTGAATATTAATCAGACATACTGGTAAACGATAACGAGCTGTTTAGTGATTTAATCACTAATTTAATTTATCAAGTGATGACGAATGATTGCAACTGTCAGCCTTGGCCTGAAATATGACGTCCACGTCAATGGCAATGACAATGTGTTGTGTTATCTGCAATCTGCCATCTGCAATCTGACAGCAAACTGCATCCGTTGAGCTCAGCTGGAGCTTTGGTCCAGCTTTGTTGGGGACCTCGGCAAGCTAGCTCAATGGCTTCATCGTGCAGGGTGCCATAGTGTTTTATTCAACGATACACAATCACATGATAAAGGAACAGTATGAAATGTATTGTTTGATCCCAATTTCCGTCTACCATGAAGTGAGCGAGAAGAAACGAATAAGACGAGGAGAAAAGAAAACAGAAAAAGAAAACAGAAACAGAAAAAACCATAAACGAAAAAAAAGCATAGCTCCGCCGGGGTAATGTGCCGTCCAGATACAACAAGCAGAAAATAAAGAGCAACAGAAGAAACGTCAAAGGTCATAATCATACATGGGCAAGCCCAGTCTTGAGAAGCACAAACGGGTCGTCCTTGGTCCGGCAGGATCAGTGGAGAGCATCCGGCGTCGGCTGCTCGTGCTTGGCCGTCGAGCCCTTGCCGCGCCACGTGCTGACCGCGTCAATGCCCGCCGCATACCGGATCTCCTCCGTGCCGTACGCCTTGGGCGTCAGCTTGATCAGCGTGTGCAGCGGCACATTCATCCACGGACTCCGCTCCTGGTCCTTCTTCATAAAGTACGCATAGATGCACCGGATCACCGCCTGGTGCGTCACAATCAAAATGTCCTCGCTGCGCTCCAGTTCCATAATGATCGGCTCCAGCCGGATCACAACGTCGCGGTACGACTCGCCGCCACGGTACCGGTAGTTGTACTTGTCTGCATCGCGCGCCTGGAAGTCCTCGGGGAACTGGTCCTTGATCTGCTGGTACGTGTACCCGTCGCACACGCCCGAGTCCAGCTCGTCCAGCGCCTTCCACTGCAGCTGGTTGTAGTCCTTGGGCAGGTGCCGCGCCGTCGAGATTGTGCGCTTCAGCGTCGACGTCCACACCGTCAGCGGCCGGTCGTCGCCCACAGACTGCCGCACCAGGTCCGGCAGCTTCAGCGCGTACTGCTCGCCGCGCGGCGACAGTGCCGCGTCGCCGCCAATCCGTCCGTCCAGGTTGTACATGCTCTCGCCGTGCCGCGACAGCCACACTGAGCGCGGCCGGATGTGCAGGTTCATGAGGTAGTACACAATGCGGCTCTGCAGGTAGTCGCGAATGCGGCTGATGATCACGCGGCTGCCCGTGTCCATGATCTTGACGTACGTCAGCTCGCCCTCGTCGCCGTCGCCGTCAATCGTCTTGTACACCTTTTCGTAGTTGCGGATGCGGTTGCGGAAGTCGAGCGCCGCCTGTTCGGGGTCCTGCCCGACATAGTCGGGGCTGGTCGTCTTGACGTCGCGGATGTTGGCCATGATCAGGTCCTCGTCGTCGCATTTGCTCTCAACAAACAGCACCTCGACGCCGTGTGCCGTGCACGTATCCAACACCCACTTGCGCCGGTCCTTGGTTGAGTTGGTGGCGTCGAGAATGCCAACCACGCCGCCACCCGTCTTAAGCCACCGCAGCATGTCGGCCACCGCCGCCTCGGCAGCAGCCCGGCGTTTGCGCTCGCCCTCGGCATTGCCCGTATCAAAGAAGTCGGCAGTCGGCTGGGCGGCGTCTTTGCGGCGGTAGTTGCCGACGTTGAACACTTTGGACGGGATCGAGAGCCACTGCAGGTATCGTTGGGCTTTCTGGGCGATAAAGCTCTTTCCCCGGGCCGGCAGCCCCACCATCACCACGCACACCTTGAGGTCCTCCACCTGAACGCCGTTAGAACCACGTGCCATGTTGTATGTATAAATGAAATAAGTAGAGAGATGCAAAAGAAGTCGAAAGACGTCGAAAGAAAAGAAGTAAACAATAGACAATAGCTAAGCTTCCCCGCGATGCTGGGCCAGACGCTGTCGGGGCCTCTTAGCCGAGAAGAGTGGACCGCTGGTCAGTGTCGATTGAGTTGACTTGAATAATTCAATTCAACTCTGAAAGACTGACAAACACTACAGACACTGAGACACTCTGAAGAAAGCCCTGTAGCACTGAAATACAGAGGCAGATGGCGGGAGATGTCGGGTGAGAAAGGGACAAAGGCCGAAGACTGGCTAGCCGTTGGACAGGCAGTCACTAGCAAAACTAGTGGAGAGAAGGACTGTAGTGGGTGCCGGCATAAGGCAGAGGACGGCAGAATTAAATAAAAGAGGGGAACCTCGCTATAAGCTGTGCCGATACTAAGCTTGGTACTTTGTAGACAAAGGGAGAAAGTGGTGATGTTGAGGAAGGTGCGATGAGTGACAGATGAAGATTGAGATATTGGGAAAGAGGGGAGACAGATGTGAGGTAGAAAGAGAAGGAGCGACCGTGTCGATTGGGGTCACGCGAGCTCGTTCTGTGTATGCTGGGGTGACGGTATAGTGAGACACGGGAGAGGTTGTAGAGGTAGAGGTAGAGTGTAGAGTGCAGAACACAAAACACAGTGAGGTCAATGGCAGTCAATAGCCGAAGATTCGAGGTTCAGCGATAAGATAACGGCCGACGAAGGGACAGATTGAGCAGGCGGAGAAATGGAAGTGGTTTTGGTCGGGTCGCGATCGGGTCGCGAAGTGGAGAAGCAGTGAGTAGGCGAGAGGTAGTGAAGTTGAGAAGTGAGAGTGAAAGTAAGTAGACAGAAGACGAGAAGACGAGACAAGAAGACAAGAAGACAAGAAAAGCTGACGAGAAGACAAAAGGTGACACGAGGTTGCGTGACCCGAGCCGAAAAGTACGGCAGTGAGCGAGTAAGAGGGCAGGTACGGCGAGGAGAAGGGAGGAAGAGGAAGGAGCAATGGAGCAAAGGAGCTGGGCGACAGCACTCAGTCAGCACCCGGGCAAGGGCGGTGTGGTGTATGAGTTTGGGGTAGATGGGGGTCAATATAAGAGGCAAAGGTAGAGTTGAAGGGCGAGAACAATTGACTTTTCTCTTTTCAATCAGCAAAATGCCACCCGATATACGGGAATCTTAAGCATATGACTGAAATGAAAGATCGGTCAAGGATGCACGTCGTTGCCAGTGGGTGTGATGGACATAGCCGAGAGTAGAAAAAGGAGAAACGATAAAAAGAAAAAAAAAATACAGAAAATTAAAAGACAGCAAAAGACAGCAAAAGACAGCAACAGACAGCAAGAGAAACGCAAGAATAGACAATAAAAAATAAACAGTAAAACACGGAAGAAAGTAGAAAAACCTCGGGACTCTCCAGCGAGATGAAAATCTTTAAAGAACATCAATACCAACGCCCGATCAAATGAGATGATCAAATGATTGATATAACTGGGGCAGTCGGCTTTAATACTACTACTGCGTAGAAGTCTCTGCATTTCTGCATATGTAGTTTCATTGCTTGGATGTGTATGAGTGCAGCGTGTGGACGTAGAGAAGACTGACGGCCAGTATGCAGGACAGCCGAGGAGACTTGGATGCAAAAGAGATGCAGAGAGCGTCATGTGACAGCTTTGCCAGTGGCTTGAGCTCTCTCTTACTACCTCTTCTATTCTTTACCGAGCATGCTGACCATCAATGGACATCAGGTGAACAAAGAGGGAGCATGCAGGGAAATGAGAAATGAGAGATGATTTCGTGGGGAAGATGGTATGAGACCCACGAGGTAAACATGAGTAAAAATAGTGCAATGTAGCAGGTGACCACTGAGTCCCTGTCTTCATTTTGATAGAAAGGAGTTGAGGACTGAGAAAAGACGAAAAAGAAAGCTGACATAATCTTGAAAAGCGAGGTGGTGACAAGGGGAGCTGGTTTCCTATTCGGGGAACTGACACAGACTCCGACTTAACAGGAAGGAACTCACTTTGCTAAACGTCCACGTGTTGGCGCGCGCACGCCCCGACCGGCCGGCTCTCGACCCCGGCGGCGGCGACGGCGGCGACGGTCCTCCAGCAATGACGCCTCTCATGGTGTTGGTTGAGCTGTTGAGCTGTTGACTGTTGATTTGCCGAGTGAGGTCGTGATTGATAATGGCGTGGGGGTCACCTTCACCGAGGAAAAACAAGAGTTGAAGCAGGAAAAAGAAAGCAAGAAACAATGGCTGGCAGGATAGGCCAGGAAAAATAGAGACAGTTTTAGAACCGTTGGAAAAAGACGCAGCCTACAAGTATGTGTGGTCTCAAGCGACGTGGCTCTAGATCGCAAAGAACGCAACGCGGGATAGACGATGCGGGACATTGCCAGCAAAACTCCAATACATGACAGCACGTTGCGGCGGTAGTGCCGCCTCTATGGGGCAGCCGTTGCTCAGTAATAAGGCCGAGTTGCTGCTGCTAGTTGTAGATAAACACACTGCCATCCACGCTATTCATCGCAGCAACAAGAGCTGGAATAACAGTGTATCTAGCCTATGCGACAACATAGCTGATGCCGTCGATATTGACTGCGCGATAAGTAAACATTCGACGAATCGAAAACTGTAAAACCTCATGATTTGAATAGAGACAGAAATACAAGATACAAAAAGTCACGAAACAGAGGTGATTGTCAAATTCACCGTCCAGCTTACGAAGCTTACATAATCCACACTATCTTATCTTATCGATAAGGATGACCCACTTTAAGTTTTTTCTGCCGCCAGTTTTTCTGTCTTTTCCGCTACCGATTTTTCTGGCTGGCCATCACTACAATCAGGCGGTGTTTGAATTTTACTGCTCTTACCTCCATACTCATCCATCCACACACATCGAACATCGACAAAATGGGCGACAAGATCGGAAAGAAGAGAAAGCTCAAGGAGGAGAAGCGGGCCGTCGAGGCTGATGAGCCCGAGGCCGCTGTCGACCGCAAGGCGCTGAAGAAGGCAAAGACGGCCAAGACTGGCGACGACGAGCGCAAGGCAAAGAAGTCGAAGAAGGTCGAGGTTGTTGAGGAGGAGTCTGAGGAGTCTGAGGAGGAGGTTGAGGAGGAGGAGGACGAGAACGACGACGAGATCCCGGAGGAGGCCGAGAAAAAGGCCGATGCCGATGCCAGCGACGACGACGACGACGACGATGACAACGAGGACTCGGCACCACTACCGCTGCCGGCCGCCAGCGATGACAACGTCACCTCCCACCTCACTCTGCCGCCTGCTGCTGCCGCCGCCGCGACTGCCGATGCTGCTGATGCCGCGCCCGCGTCGCGCCGCTTCGACGCCCTCGACATTTCGGAGCGCACAAAGAAGGGTCTTGCCGACATGGGCTTTGAGACCATGACCGATATTCAGTCGCGCGCGCTGCCGCCGCTGCTGGCTGGCAAGGATCTGCTGGGTGCCGCCAAGACGGGCTCTGGCAAGACGCTGGCGTTCCTGGTGCCTGCTGTCGAGATGCTGTACTCGCTCAAGTTCAAGCCGCGCAACGGTGTCGGCGTGCTGATTGTGACGCCGACGCGCGAGCTGGCGCTGCAGATCTGGGGTGTCGCGCAGGAGCTGATGGCCCACCACTCGCAGACGACGGGCATCATCATGGGCGGCGCGAACCGCAACGCCGAGGTGCACAAGCTGGGCAAGGGCGTCAACCTGCTGGTCGCCACGCCCGGCCGCCTGCTGGACCACCTGCTCAACACGCCGTTCCTGTTCAAGCACCTGCGGTCGCTGATCATTGACGAGGCGGACCGGATTCTCGAGGTCGGTTTCGAAGAGGACCTGCGCAAGATCATCAGCATCCTGCCCAAGCAGCGCCAGACCATGCTGTTCTCGGCGACGCAGACGCAAAAGATTGACGACATTGCCAAGATCTCGCTGCGGCCCAACCCGCTGTACCTCAACGTCCACGAGGAGCAGCAGTTCAGCACCGTCGACGGCCTCGAGCAGGGCTACGTCATGTGCCCGTCCGAGAACCGCTTCCTGCTGCTGTGGTCCTTCCTCAAGAAGATGGCGGGCAAGAAGAAGGTGATTGTCTTCTTCTCGTCCTGCAACTCGGTCAAGTACCACGCCGACCTGCTGCGCTACATTGACCTCGGCGGCGTCCTTGACCTGCACGGCAAGCAGAAGCAGGCCAAGCGCACCGCCACCTTTTTCGAGTTCTGCAACGCCGACAACGGCATCCTGCTGTGCACAGACGTCGCCGCGCGTGGCCTCGATATCCCCGCCGTCGACTGGATCGTCCAGTTCGATCCCCCGGACGACGGCCGCTCGTACGTCCACCGTGTCGGCCGTACCGCCCGTGGCACCAAGGGCCGCGGCAAGTCGCTGCTGTTCCTGCTGCCCAGCGAGGCCGGCTTCCTGGCCTACCTGCGTGAGGCCCGCGTGCCTGTCGTCGAGTACGACTTCCCTGCCAACAAGGTGCGCAACGTCCAGGCCCAGCTCGAGAAGCTGCTGGCCCAGAACTACTACCTGCACCAGAGCGCCAAGGACGGCTTCCGCGCGTACCTGCACGCCTACGCCAGCCACAGCCTGCGCTCCGTCTTTGACGTGCACAAGCTGGACCTCGCGGCCGTCGCCAAGTCGTTTGGCTTTGCGACGCCGCCGCGCGTCGACCTGACGCTGGCCGCGAGCATGTCGCGCAACAAGGCCAACGGCAACAACGGCTCGCGGAGGCCGTACGGCAGCCAGCCGCAACAGCACAACGGCCAGGGCAAGTTCAAGCGGAGAGGCTAATCTGCTGATCGTCTACTTGGCTTTTTGTTGGGTTCTTTTGATAAAAGTGTTTATTTTACTGCTGGTGTTCTTTACTTTATATCTGTCCATAGCATTTCGGTGTAATGAAATTATTATTACTATCTACGAGGCAGAGTCCGTCTCCGAGTGCTAACACTGAGAATTCATTACAACGAGGCCGTGCCGTTGCACTTGGCCGGCAGCAGCGACGCCGAAGGGCCCACGAGGCCGTCAATGTAGTTTAGCAGCGTGTCCACCGGCAGCATGTCCAGCTTGCCCAGGTCGGGGTGCGACGACGTCATCACCTTGCCGCTGAACATGACACGCACATAGTAGTTCTTCGTGGACGACGTGTCGCGCTGCTGGTCGGCGTCCTCCCACAGCTCAAACACGACCTCGCTGCCCATGCCCGGCCACACCATCTCGTCCACCTGCAGAATCGACAGCAGCCGGCTCACGCTGCCGTCGTGCGCAACATTGTGCCGGTACTTGACCGCCGAGCCGCCCGCCATGGCCGCTCTCAAGTTGACGGCCAGCTGCGCCGCCCACACGCCCCAGGCGCCCGCACTCGCCGCCAGCGACCGCGCGTCGTCGCGGTACATGCGGCTGTACTCCCACTGGCCCACGCGGAACACCGTGTCGGCCATGGCCTGCGAGATGCCCTCGACGGCCGGCTTGCCATGGCACTGGCGCGCCGACAGGTTGTCGTAGTAGTGGTCGACGCTGACGTGGAAGTCGCTGTTGTCGGTGGCGACGCCCGACGCGGCATCCAGCTCGCTGAACAGAGGGGCCAGCTCCCCGAGATGGTCGGCCCAGGCCGTCGAGCCCGAAGTGCCGGCGCTCGTGGACTTGATCTCGCTGAAGAGCGTCGAGGCGGCCGAGCACGAGTACTGCGGCTCGAGGCTGTCGTAACTGGCGGGCTCGAGCACGAGCGGCACGTCAATCTTGGTCTTGGAGCCGGCCATACCACCAAGCACCATGGTGGCCGTCTGGCTCGTGATGACGTTGTTGGTGATGCGGAATGCGACCTGGCTCAGCCACTCGTCAGCGGCGGTAACGTCGGGCAGGAAGCCCAGCAGGTCGTGGTAGACGGCGTAGAGGTCGGCGCCGTGCTGCCAGGCATCATCGAGGCCCTCCTTGGTGATCTGCGGGAACTGGCATGTGCCGCGCCAGCCGGGCGCTGCGGCCAGGAACGGGTTGGCCGGCGTGTCAAAGGACGGCAGGTAGTGTGCGACACCGGGCTTCTTCTGTTGGCCATGGCAGTTGTCAATGGTGGGCTGCGTGTACATGTGGATCTTGGCGTCGGTGCAGTTCCAGCGGTACGGCTCCTCGGGGAACGAGTTGGAGGCGTACGGGGTGCGCTTGTGGTGGCGGTGGATGAGCTCGACATAGGCCAGCTTCTTGGACTTGTCGGGCACAGAGTACTCCTGGCGGCGCACGTGCGGCATGTTGCACCAGTTGTACGTGCCGTACTTGCCGGCCGGCGTCGTCGACGAGTTGAAGATGAAGCCGTAGACGCCCTGCTCAGTTCCGAGAGCAGTCGTCAGGTTGTTGAGGTACGTCGCCTTGGGCGCATACCACGGGCTACCGGCGGGCGGCGTGTTCTCGTCCGTCGCCACGCGCGCGCCAAAGTTGTGGACGCCGTCGTACGGGTTGACGCCGGACCGCTTCATGCTCTCGGGGGCGGCCGGGAACTGCAGCGACAGGGGCCACGGCCGTGCCGCAGCACCGCTGTCCGGCACCACAAGCGCCACCATGAGGACGTGCACACCCAGGACGCAGCCGAGTACGCTGACAACGCGCACCACCCAGCGCGAGCCCGACAGAGTACGAGTCATGACGGCGATGAAGATGATGATGGTGATGAATGATGACTAAGCAACAAGTCAGCTTGAACCGTCAAGATCCGTTGATCAATTCAGGTTGAGATAAGATCAAACAAATTCAACGGACTCACCATTTCATCAACACGAGAGAAACTCGCTCCATTTATGCTTTCATCTACCACGCTGCGTTGCAAAACGTCGGTCGGCCGATGCCCGACACTGGGAGATTAAGCTTATTCCCTAGATTAGTGCTATTGACCTATTCCGGCCGATACACCAGCAGAATCGCCGCCTGGCGCCACGTGCTACACGTGCAGCTCCCTCCTCGCTCAAAGGGCCACTAAATGGTCACCAAAGGACCACTGAAGGACCGCTACAAGGCCGCCTAGAAACTCTTGGACAGCGCCAGAGCCCACTAACAGACACACCAAGGATGCGTATTCCCTACCCCTAGGCATCCAGCTCGCTCAGCAGCACGTGTATGTTTGTTCATGAAATTGTTGTCTCTCATTTCAGATGCTATCGTTACATTGGTGTCTGCTGATCCTACCAGCTCTAGTTAGTGAATCCTACACCTAGTCATGCCATGCTTCCGTGGCCCCGGTTCCGTTCTATCCATCCATGCTGTCCATGTTGTCCATATTGTCGTGATATCATAAGTCGTCCCATCTCAGTAGCTCGTCTCTGTGAGAGCTACCTTGTCTCGGGGTGCCACAGCTGCCCCCAGTAGCTACCCTTCCACGCCTTGCGCTGGATATCCTCCAGCAGCTCCGTGTCCACCTTCCGGTACCGCACCTCCCACTGCACCCACTGGTCTATCCCCGGCACGTGCACCCCAATCGTCGGCAGCGCAAGCAGCTGCTGCGTCGGCCGGTCCGGCGCCGCCCACTGCGCGCGTTCCGCGTCCTGCACGCTGCGCTCCCAGTCCGTCAGCGCTGCGCGCTGGTTGTGCTCTTCCACCGATAGATCACTGTTGTTGGCGACGTTGTGGGGGACCACCAAATGCTCTGGCCAGTACGGCTCGCCGCGCAGCGCCCAGCCAATGTCGCTGGCAACGTAGATGCCCGGCAGCGTGTAGCGCACCTTGCCGGGTGCATGGGCCTTGAGCATCGTGTGGAAACGCGCGAGCTGCATCGTCTTGAGGTCGCCCGCCAGCGACTTGCGGAACGGCTTGCTATGCTCGAGTGTAAACGGCTGCAGGCTGACGACGACGGGCAGGCGCGAGCGCAGGCGAATCCAGAAGCGGCCGTCAAAGAGCGCCCAGTGGCCCCAGTTGGACCACGGCCATTGTGCAACGCCCAGCGCCCAGCGCACAGGCGTGGCGACGGCCGGGAATGGCGCAAACGGCAGGCTTGCGGGGTGCTGCGGCATGGACACGAGCGAGCCCGTGTGTGACGGCACGCTGGCGCTGGCTGCAAGTACACGTTCAAGTGTGGGTGTCAGGTATGGCGCGCGCGATAGGAGCCACGCGCTGCCCGCGCCGCCGGCCGTCTTGGACGCCAGCGGCGCAAACTGGACGCTGCACACTGTAAACGTCTTTGGCGGTTCCGTAAAAGTAGCTTTCATGTTTGCTTTCAGTTTTGGGTCGGCCAGCTCGGGGAACAGCGTATCGACAACCTTTTGCAGCTGTGACACGGGCGTCAGGTTGTCCTCGGGCGTTACATAAGACAGTAGGATGCGCACGCTGAGAGTGGCGATTGTGCGCAGGTGCAGGCGTCGTTTCTCTAGTGCCGCAGCAGTGTAGGACGCTGTCGCGCGTGTCTGCCACTTCCGGCGCCGGACGTGGGCGTGCACGTTCAGTGGCAACAGCCGCACTACGAGTGTGCCAACATTGGGCGCAAAGTCCCGGATCATGCCCTGCTTAATGACCAACTGCCGCGCCTCGGCCTCCTGCTGCCGCACCGTCGCGTCGCAGCGCGCCGCCAGCCGCAGCACGGCCGGTTTCTGCAGTGCCTTGGGCAGCGCGTGCGTGCGCACCATGTGTCGCAGTGCATTGCGCATCGTCAGCGTCTGGTCCGCGTTTGTGTGGTCCTCGAACCACTGCACGCCGTTGGCCATGCACGTGGCCACGAGCCGGTCCTTGGCGAAGTTGAGCAGCGGCCGGTACGCAACGATGCCCAGGTCTTCCGTATCCATGGGCGACAGCGGTGCTGCATTTTTCTCGGTGACGTAGGACTCCCATGCGCGCAGGCGGTCCCACGCACCGCCACCGCCGGCGCGCATCTCGTCGGCCCAGACATTCCAGTCGATGCCGGACATGAGCTCGTCCTTGAGATTCCTGCGCTCGCGGCGCGACAGGTTGAGCATGATGTAGGGGTCGTTTTCGTCCTGGTCCGCCCAGAAGCCGCTGCGGTGGGCGCCGTAGATGCCGTAGCACTCGGGCAGGTCGTTGGCGGGGCGCATGCCGCGCAGGCCGCGGATGCCGCCGTGGAGGCCGTAGCCGGAGATGAGGCGCATCAGGATGGTCTCGTACTGGTCGTCCTCGTGGTGCGCGAGCAGCAGCGACACGATGCGCTGCTGCACGAGGGTCTGGGCCAGCAGACGATACCGGAGGCGGCGCGCATTCGTCTCGAGTGACGAGGGTTCTGATCCTAGTCCTGGGGCTTCTTTTGATTTTCGTCCTTGTTTATGCCCGCCCGTCTCTGCTGTTGGCCACTTCATATTCAGAATAAACGCCCGCACTTTGAGCTTGTTCAGCTGCTTGAAGACGGCAGCCGCCTCGTCGGCACTGCCCTCGCGCAGATTGTGGTTGACGATGAAGCCAGAAAAGTATTCGATGCGCGCATCGGCCAGGTACACCTGCTGTTGTCCAGAGTACCGCGGCCTCAGCTGGGAGCACAGGTAGGCGAGGGCCATGCTGTCGACGCCGCCGCTGATGGCGAGGCCGACGCGGCGGCTGAATACGCAGCGGGCATTGGGAAAGCGGGGCGGCGCAGCGGCTCGGAGGGCGTCGTAAAACTCGTCAATGGAGATGGGCTGGGCGGTGCGGTGGAGGACAGGAAAACGGTCACTGCTTGTCGTAAGCAAGCTTGACAGGGCCGGCAGATTCGAGGCGATGGCAGACACGGCAGAGGACGAGACCGACGAGACCGACGAGACCGGGACGGAGGCAGACAGCACGGCACTCATTGGTGGGGCGGGCGTGTGGGAGGATGTCGCGGAAGAACGGTATGCATCGAGGTGTAGTGTCGGTTGACGTGTTGGTGTTGCTGCAGATGTCGACGACGGATCGACTGGAAGACAAGACGAGGTCCAGCGTCAAAGTGGCCCGCTGGAAAACATAAAAGTGGGTCTACATATACATGGATTTTCTGCAGTCTCCCGCGCCGACTGCGATGACGGACCTCGCGTGCGCATTCCCCATATTATCTGCGATATATCTATCTTATCTGCCAGCTCCAGCTACAGAGTATAGCTTCAGTATGAGCAGTCCTTGATACCTCCTTTTTGAATCCAAAGCACCCATGGACTACTCTACTGCGCTGCTGGCCGGCGCCGTCGCCGGCACCTCGGTCGACCTCAGCCTGTTCCCCCTCGACACCCTCAAGACCCGCCTGCAGGCCGGCCCCGGCCAGTTCTGGAAAGCCGGTGGTTTCAAGGGCATCTACCGCGGCGTCGGCTCAGCAGTCGTCGGCTCCGCGCCCGGCGCCTCGCTCTTCTTTGTCACCTACGAATCCACAAAGCATCTGCTGTCCTCGTCAAAAGAACACACAGCATCCCACCACATGCTGGCCGCGTCGCTCGGCGAGATTGCCGCTTGCTCTGTGCGCGTGCCCACCGAGGTCGTCAAGCAGCGTGCACAGGCCGGTCAGTACGCCTCGTCGGCCAAGGCGCTGACGGCAATCCTGACAAACCCGCGCGTGTTCCGCAACCTGTACCGGGGCTGGGGCGTGACGGTGATGCGCGAGGTGCCGTTTACGGTCGTGCAGTTTCCGCTGTGGGAGGCCATGAAGCGGTGGCGGTCCGAGCAAAAGGGAGGCCATGTGTCGGCCGTGGAGAGCGCGGCGTTTGGGTCGCTGGCGGGCGGGTTCGCGGCGGCAGTGACGACACCGCTGGACGTGCTGAAGACGCGCATCATGCTGAGCACGGCCGAGAAGACGCCGATTGTGCCACTGGTGCGCAGCATCCTGTCAGAGCCCGGCGGAGGTGGCGTCAAGGCGTTCTTTGCGGGCATCGGGCCTCGTGTAACGTGGATCAGCATCGGCGGCGCCATCTTCCTGGGTAGCTACCAATGGGTCGTCAACTTTGCCAACGCCAACAAGGAAAAGGCGGTATGACATGTATTCAAAAGCACAGCGAGTCATTCCAAAGTTTAATCAAAATGTACAATAGCAAGCAATGGCATTTGCACGACCTCGTGCCTGTATATACAAGCGATAGATGATATAAAAACACAGACAATAATCAAGAGATAAACAGATGGCCACCGGTGCGATGGGTATGCAATGTCGACAGATACAGTATAGACAAGAAAGAGACAAAAATCAAGACAAAGGTATTAAGACCAAGGACCAAACAAAGATTAGACAGCGATATCATCCCCGTTCGGCGGCGTCCGCGTGCCCCGGCTGGCCGTGCTGGGCGCCGCGGCCTCGTCGATCTTGGCCTCCACCAATGGCAGCTGCTTGCGCCCGTTCGACTTGTAGTACAGCAGGATGTCGCTGCTGTTCTTCCAGATGTGCGCGCGCACGGTCGCGAGGCTCATGGCGATGGGCAGCCGCTGGTCGTTGCAGTAGAGCTCGAGGTACTCTTCCGGTTTGAGGTCGTCCGAAGGAGCGGCGGGTGCAGCCTCGGGAGCGGGTGCAGCCGCATCACCAGCTTCACCGGCTGTCTCGACAGTCTCGGCTGATTCAGGCACCTCTGCTGGCGCCTCCAGCTTCTCGGCGACATACGCCAGAATCTTCTTGACACGCAGCATGCGGTTCGCATTCAGCCGGTTCGTGGCCGGTGTGAGGGGCCCAGCCGGGGTTGCAGGAGCACCAGGGGTCACGGCAGGTGGCTCGGGGACATAAGGCACAGGCAGCTGCGGCAGCAGGTCCTTGTACGGCAGCAGCAAGAACGAAATCTTGGTCGTCTCCTTGATCTGCGCCGTGTTGGACAGCAGCGCTTCCGCCAACCACATGGGCGCCGTGCGCTCAATCTTGTCGACATCCTTGGCCTGGCCCATGCCGCCGACGGTGCCGCGGTACAGCTCGATGCTGCCGCCGGCGAGCTCCTCCTGAATAATGACCTTTGTTTTGGGCGGGATCTGCAGCACGGGGGCCTCGTCGGCCGGGAACGGACTCATGCGCGACACGAGCACGCGGTCGGGGCTCTCGATGAGCTGCTTCTCGTAGTCGTGCTGCATGCGCTGCACAAGGCCCGCAAAGCAGTCGTCAAACTCCTTGTCGTGGCTCGACGCCGACTCGGACTTGTTTTCTTCGCCCGTGCCATTCGCGGCGCCGTTGGCGCCCTTGCCGTCGTCTACCCCGGCACCAGCGGCCTTGTCAGGCACGCTCGTCGATGCGGACCGGCCCAGCTTCTTGGTGCCAAAAGACATGCCAAGGCGCAGCTTCTTGCCAAAGGCCGTGCTCTTGGTGGCCGATGCTGAAGCGTCCTTTTCCTTTTCCTTGTCCTTGTCCTTGTCCTTGTCCTTGCCATCCTTGCCATCCTTGCTCTTGTCAGCCGCAGTTGTTGCTGCAGTGGTGGCTGGTGCAGGTGTCGGTGCGGCGCCGCCCGTGAGTCCAATGCCCGGTGTTGTTGGCTCGACGGACGAGATGCCGTTGGAAAAGTAGTCTTCGCGGCTTGCTTGCGATGTTCTCGTGGCTGTGCCCAACGGTGTCGAGCCGACCATGGGCAGCGGTGTTGCGAGACCGATGCCCGGCGTCGGGGGGACCATACCTGCCGCCCGGGCAAAGGCTGCGTGTGAGGTTTGGCCGGCGCTGTCGTCTCCTGCGGCCGCCTCGGCGGCCTGTAGTCGCTTCTCAATGGGGTCGTTGAGCTTGGCGCGGAACGCATTGTCGCGAGCCAGCTCCTCGTCGATGAGATTGGCAAACAAGTAGCGCAGAACCCACTTGCCCAGGTTGATGCGCATATCGTCGCGGAACTCGGACTCGGAGCTCTGTGCAGGCTTGTCGCTGTGCTGCTGCGGATCTTCGAGCTCGTCGGCATACATTTCGGCGTCAAAGCAGTTGTACTGCTCCAGCACAACAGTGAGCTGGCCTGAACTGACATCGACAGAACACCACGGCGCAACCGCCTCGGTGGTGTTGACTTCAGGCTCGACGTCTTCCAGGTGGCGCTTACCAAACTGACGTATCTGCTTGCAGGCAATAATGTCCCATAGGATGACGTCACCCGCCGTGTCCAGTGTCAGCACGCGTCGGCGGTCATTGAGCAGCCGGTGCTTGACAAGGCCGCAGTTGCCCTCGATGGTCTCCACGGGCAGCCGGTGCGCAGGCTCGGCAACAATGGGCGCAGCATCGATACCATTGGGCACCAAGGATCCCTTGCGGCTGTGTGCGGGCGCAGGCGTGCTCGAGTGTCCTGGGGTCCCTGAGCTTCCTGGCGCTGCATCGGCAAGTGTGGCATGACCACCAACCGGGCTGCTGGGTGCAGTACCGGGCGATGGAATGGGGAAGACGGCCATGTTGGAGATGCGCAGGATCGACTTGGCCGGAATGTCGGCAGGGATTGTGCGTGTTGATTTGCGTGGTGCCGGCGCTGATGACGGTACTGGCACACCATTGGCGCCTGTGACGGTCGATACGGACGAGCTGTGTGGGCGCATCGTCTCGGCGGACGGCGAGAACGGACGTGTTGGTACGTCGTTGCTGAATGTACCTGAAGTGTCGACGTCCGCCCAGCGGTTGATGGACGAGCTGGATGTCGCCGTCCAGATGTAGCCGCTGCTCGCAACCACCTTGCTGACACCGCCGTGCTCCTGGGCCACAGCAACGGACAGGCCATGGTCGACGTCATCGGCGCACCCGCGCAGGTCCGTCTTAACGACCAGACCAGACCGGTCGCTGCTGTAGAAGACACTGAGGTCGGGCACGTCCGAGTACAGCGACCACACGCTGTCGTTGTGCATGGTGAGGGTGTGCATGCAGCGGCCGGCAGTGACGCTCCAGATCTTGACGGTCTGGTCGGCGCTGGCGGTCATGACGGTGTCGCCGGACTCGTTGACGAGGATGGACCGCACGTTGTCGGTGTGGCCGACAAACTTGGTAATGTTCTGGCCGGTCCGCGGGTCCCACAGGCGCACGGTCGACTCGGGCCCGCCGCTAGCGAGTACATTGTGGTTGGCGCGCAGGGCATAGACGGAGCCCTTCTCGGCCTGCTCTTCGCCGCTGACGTCGATCTCGAGAATCTTGCCGGCGCCCTGCAGGTCCCAGAGACAGATGCGACGGTCGAGGCCGCCGGATGCGACCCAGCTGGCCTGCTGCCCGGGCGACGCGACACATTTGACATAGTCGGCATGCTTGCCGAGCACGGCGGGCTCGTCGTCATTGTCGCCGATGCGCGGGCGCCAGATCTTGACAAGCAGGTCGCTGGAGGCGGTAACGAGGGCCGAGTTGTTCTGGGCGAGGGCAATGTCGTTGATCCAGTGGGTGTGTGCCTGTGTCTGTGCGCGCGAGGTGGTTGTCTGGACGTGTGGACGGGCGGGAGTATCTGTGTCGCTGTTTTTGTCATCGGATTTGTCGGGCTTATCGTCGGGATGTGTGGGTTGTGTCGGCTGGTCGAGGTGGAGGTCCCAGGCGCAGACCACGCCGTCACGGCCGCCCGAGTATCTGATCGTCAGCCGAGTTTGTAGCTGTTAGCTGTCAATGACGATTGGACCTACAGGATGTTGTTCTCACTGTCTACAGCGAGGCCGTTCACACCGAGGCGGTGGCCGAGTGATCGCGCATCCTCGAGGACTGCTGATTAGTTGATCTCATTCTTTGAAAGTTTCGAGGTGATTGTCTTACCATAGCTGATTCTCTGGCGCACTTTCTTGGACGCCATGGCTGCGAACCGGACTGGACCGGACCAAAATCACTCAACAGATATCCAAGAAACACTGAACGCAATCAGTCAGTCCCACGAGCTCAAAGTCTCGGCTCAATCAAGCAATCAAGCTCGTCGACGTCGGCCCTGCTGTTGTGGCCGCCTGGCCGCCAGGGTCGCTGCGCCAGCTAATCGGATAGGCAATTCGGATAAGCACACCGGTGTCGAGTATGTGCTGTACGTGCTGTGTTACCGTACTCGTGTTGGTGGAGCGAGGAGTTTCGAATTGTGCAGTGATTAAAGCAGCTGCGTGACGTCGAAGATCGGATGTAAGAAAAGAGGGGATCGTCAACGGTTGGGACTTGTGGAAGAAGACAGCCACCGTCTCTCTATGTACAGAGTAGGAAGGAGACAGGCTTCCGAGCGGAGGCGCAGGAGCTCCTCATCGTGTGCCTGAGCGCCTGTCGCCTGTGGATAGTGGGTGCAGTGGCTCTGTGTGCGGGGGAACCGCCAGCAGCAGGCTACCTGAACAGGGAATAGCCCCGCTAAAAACGTGGGAAACGGGTTTAGCCCGATTGATTACATACTCGGTGTAAAGTGGCCCCACTCTGGTCCTATTTGTCGGAAGGAAGACACTATGATACATACAGTCCCCTGTAACTGGACGGGTCAGCCCCTGTAACCTGGCGGTTACAGGGGACGTTATAGGGGGTAAATCTCTGCACATGTCACGTGACTGCTGCCTAATGCCCCTATTCCCACTCTCATGGGATTAAACACTCTGGCTAGGTTTTTACCTCTACACACACACACACACAATACACACACGCGTTTTACTTTACTTTTTGTACCGTGATACTATTACGTCGACAGTTATAAGCCCGGATCTTCCAACGCACTAAAAACATTATTGAAATCATTAAATTCATCGAAAACCTCATCGAAAAGCCCCGAAACTATGTCTTCCGACACCGATAACGCCTCGACCGCCCTTAAGCTTACTACCGTGACGCGTACTTTTTTTACTTCGTCCGTTATTTGGTATAAGTGGCTAGAGGAAGTAAAGACTTAGGGAGATAAGTACTAAGACTACTAAAACCTTATTACGACGTACGATAAAAAGGGTACTAAAAAGCTTCGCCTAAAGCTTATCACGAAGCTTAAAGCTTTCGAGGTATATACCCCGATACTTTTAGTCGAAATTATTACTAACGAAAAGTATAACGTATTTTCTACTACGGTACGTAACGCGAGAGATAATAAAATACGGGAAGCCGCGTTTTTTATAAACGAAGGATAGAAAGTATACTAATTTAAGCTCGAAGTAAAAAAGTTTAAAAAAACCGTATACTAAAAGTATAAAAAAGCTAACGATACGGTATATAAGTATATTAAAGAAACGGTACTTACGTACGTCGTAATAAGTTTTAATATTATAAACGAACGGGACGCGGTAATATACCTAAAATACCTAGCGACTTTTTATTAAAAGGATACCCGCTACCTTAAGCTAATAGCTACTAATAAATACGACGTTTTATATAAGAAAAAACCGACGAAAATTACTATCGTTAAATAGTTTATTAATTAAGACTTTACGATAGTATTAGTAGTACGTATAAAAAGTTTTATAGCTTCGTTTAACATTTAGTTTAATAACTTAAAAAGCTTAATAGACTATTTAAGCTTTAAAAAAACATATTATAACATCGTATAAGCTTTTTATAAAAAAAATAAAAAAAAGATAACACTTAATTATAGTAGTAAAACATACTAGGTAAAAGTCTTTATTATAAATATTATTTCTACGTTTAATAATAGTAAGCCGTACTTACGTACCGTAAAAAAAAGTATTTTTACGGCTACCTTAAATATCGGAGGAAAAAACGCTAAAAAAAAACGAGTAAATACGACTACCGATAAATAAAGTACTACCCGTTTACGTACTTACGTTAGCTATAAAGCCTATAATTTAACGGGCTACAAATAAAAGTAGTACTAAGTAGCCTTCCTTAACCTTAAGCCTACCGACATAAGCTTCTTACATAATATAATAAACCTAAAAGAAAAAATAAAGGTAAACCTTAACCACTAGCCTAAGCTTAAAAAAAAAATCGAGAAAAAAAAAACTAAGTATAAGTAAAAATAACTCCCCGAAAAGTCCCTCGACGAAGCCCTACCCACGGTATATACCAGCCTCATAAGAAATACCTAGGCCGCCGAAAAATATATAGCTTTCGACTCCGGGGTTACGGAGTATATATTCTACGAGAGTATACGATTTTTAAACATAAAGGAAATTTCCGCTAACATCGTGACAAAAAGAAAGCTAGTATAAGTGAATAAAAGAAGACGTATAAGGCTAAACTTTTATCTTTTAATAAGTCGTTAAGTATATAAAATTATACGGTCGGTATTATACTACTTAACTTTTTTATTTAACTTAGTATCGATACGTTTATTAAAGAAATAAAGGATTAATTAGGATACGAAGCCGAATGTACTATACAAACGTACGAAAAACGTCGTATGTTAGTTGTACGAGTATTCTTTTAGCTTTACTTTAATCGAGCGCCCGGTAAAACTCCTTATTTCTTTAGTACTTCCCGTTTTAAAAGTCTACTTCTCTAATAGACAACTACTTTAGTTAGAAGTAATAAGGTACTTATAGTACCTACGTATAGGCTATTTAAGCTAAAAGGCGTTAAGGTATTTAACTAGATAAGCTTTAAGAGCTCGACTTTTAAAGCCGACTACCGTAAAGTATGATATATATAAGTAAGTAAAAATAGTAAAACGGGTGTCGAAACGAGACCTAAGGAAACGAAAGACGTTAAAGCCGATAAATAAGCTATACGTTAATTAGACTAACTATATAAGAAACGACTAAAACTATAGTCGTACTATATACGTTACCGATATATATACCGGCTACGTATTCGTTTACTATTAACGGGGTAAAGCCTATAGCGAAGATTTAACTTATTTCTTAAATAATTTAAAAACGTAAAACGAAGCGAAAAGCTACCGTATCTTATATATTAAAGCTAACTATAAGCTATATACTATACCGGTAAAACGATAAGCGACGCGGTATAATATTAATTTCGAGCCTTCGGTACTTCGTACCGTAGCGTAAAACGGGTTAGCCGAACGTTTAAAAGGTATAGTTACTACTATAACGCGCGTATTTAAGATTTTTATACATTTACTATTTAACCTATAGCGCTAGTATACGTCGACGGTAGTTTACTTACTTAACCGTTTATTAAAACGCCGCTTCGAGTAACGTACGTTTTACGAGCTTATATACGGTAAGTTACCGAAACTATACTATTTTAAAGTATATAGCTATAAGGCTTTTACTTTTACTAACGACGTATAAAAAAGAATTAATAAAAAAAAAAAGCTAAAGCCTAAGGCTTATATAAGCTACTTAATAAGCTACTAATTAACTAACATCTATAATATCTAGGTGCCGTTAATAAATAAAGTATTAGTAACGAAAAACGTCGTTTTTAACGAGGTAAACTATTATAAAAGAAAGATACTTAAAAAGATACCCGTTATAGTAGAAAAAATATCGATAAAAGTATTAATATAAAAGATTTATAAGCCTAAACTAAAAAAAAAAAAAACGTCATTAGTATACGATACCGAATAGCGACTAATTAACGCTAGCTTTTTTTTCGGCTTAAAAGGTATCTAAAAAAACACCTATACTATAGCAAATAAGCTTTATACGGTAAGAAATATACTTAAAAAAAAATACGACGAAATTAAAGTTAATTTTTTTACTAGTACTAAGTACTTTTTATAAATACTACAAAAAGTCGGTAACTTTTATAAAGGTAAGTACGTCCGTTTACTAATACTTTTAAAGTCTTTATACGTTTTAGTTATACTAATAAAATAAACAAAACATTCTAGACAAAAAACACGCAGCAAAACACACACACACAACCCAAAACCAAGTAATATAACGCTCGCGCGAAGAACCGATCTAAAAGCCTAAGCTCCTATTCTCTTATTCTTTCAATTAAGCGGGATTTCGTATCTCGAAAGTAAAAAGTAAGTATTCGTAGGCGTTATACTTTTAAACTTTCGTTCGTATTTTCGTAATATAAGTATACTAAACTCGGCTTATTCGAAAAGTAAAGTATGTCTTAATTTAAAAAAAAAAAACTAAAAATAACGATAACTATCGAGACTACTTTTTTTTATACGTCTTTTATAAAATAACTAATCCGATATCCGTACGGCGCGTTTCTACTTTTAGTCTTTCTAACGTTTTTCTCGCGTTTTACGTTAATAATCTTTAATCTTACTAAAGCCGGAATACCTTAACTTAACTTATTCTACTTTTTAAAAATTAGTAGTATTTTCTTTACTTTTATCCGAGTTTTTAATCGCGAGTTCGGCCGCCTAACCGCGTTACTCCGGGTCGTAAAAAGGTTTAAAGTAAGTATCGGGCGAGTTAGCCCGGTTAAAAAAAGGTCGGCTAAAACGCGGGCTTTTATTTATACGTTCGGCTTTTTATTTTTTAGTAGTAAAGTCCGTCGAAGTTTTTTTACTAAATATTTTACTTTTACTACTAAAGATTTTTTACTTTTTATTCTAACGTTACCGTTTTTTTTTAATAAACTTTTAAACGGGAGTTTTAACGTTAGCTTTAGCTTTACGTTTCGGGCTTTATACTTAAAGCTTTAGTCTTTTCGTAATAAAACGTAAGTTTAAGCGAAAGCTAGTATTTATAAACGCCGGCTTTATCGTTTTTTACGGTAGTAAGAATAAAAAAAGCGTTATAAACGGCTTTATAATTTTCTCCCCGATAGTCGTAGTTTTATTAATACTACTTATCTTACCTAACTTAACGGTTACTTTTTCGATAGTCGATATTAGTTTACGAAAGTTTTTACGCGGGAACTTAAGGGTAACGGGGTTTTTAGTTATTTTAGTTTCGGTAGTTTCTTCGGTAGTAAAAAAGTAAGTAGGATCGACGATTTTATCTTCGATAATAAATACGTTATTTACGGCTAAACCTTCGTTTTTAAAGTTCTTCTATAAAAAGTTAAGAAATTTAAAAAAGTCGGCGACTTTTAGTTTATCGGCTCCGTTTAAAAGTTTTTCGGGCTTAAAGTTTTAATCGAAGATTAGTCGGATAACGTTTTTAAATTACGGCGGGGCTTTAACTAAGCCGTAACGAAATTTATAATAGAAGTATTTTTTTATACGTAGTATTAATACGTTATTAAAAAAAAACCCGAGTTTACCGCCGACTTATATATCGAATTTTATAGCTACTACGTTACTATTAACTTTACTTCCGGTTTTCCGATCGTAATATTAGTCGGTAAGTATATCGTTTTTATATTTCTTAACGGTATTATAAGCCTTTTCTTCGTTTCCGTAAAAGTTTCTATCTAAGTAATTAAAGAAACGGAACCCGTTCGCGGACAATCGATCGGTAAAAGCTTCCTAACTTTTAGTAAGTATAAATAAGTATTTTAAAGGTATTGAAATAGGCAGGACATCCTGGACAAGGAACACGCAGCAGAACACACACACACAACCTAAAACCAGGTAGTATGGCGTTCGCGCGAAGAACCGATCAGAAAGCTTAAGCTTTTATTCTTTTATTCTTTTAATTAGGTGGGATCTCGTCTATCGTACGCGAGGCGCGCGTATTCGTAGGCGTTATACTTTTAGACTCCTATTCGTATCTTCGTAGTATATATGTATCGAACTCGGCTTCTTCGTCAGGTAAAGTATATATAAATTCGCATAAAAGAAAACTAAAACTATGATGGTACTGTCGAAACAAAACTTTTCTTTATACGTCTTTTATAGGACACCCGATCTAGTGTCCGTACGTCGCGTTTCTACTACTAGTTTTCCTAACGCCTCGTACGCGTCCTACGCCAGCAATCTTTAATCTCTCCAAGGCCTAAGCATCCTGCCCTAACTCAGTATTATAGCTTAATACCCGAGTTCGAAACGTACTTAACTAATTTAATATATTACGATTTACTAAAGCTTACCTTTACGTTTAGTCGGTAAGCTAACGATCGGGAGTTCGTCGAAGTATTAAATAAATCGAGTTTAGTTATATACGCCCGTATAGTTTTTAATCGAAAGCTCGCGGAAAAATACGCGTATTTACTTAATAATTAATAGCTTATACTTTTAACTCGAAAGTTAGTTAAAACAATTAACTACTTTTACTTTAATACCTACCGTTATAAATTTATAGTTTATAAAGTAGTTAGTAAAAGCTTCTCGTTCGGAAATTTAAGTTTATACTTAAAGTATATTAAACTAATATATAGTATTAGTCTATTTATTAACGATTACTAATATCTAATAGTTAATTATATTTCTTACGTTAAGTACGGGGATAATAAAAAAACGCCGTCCGACGGTCGTTTTTTTTTACCGGGGGCTTAAGTCGTATAAAATTCCGATCTCGAATCCGGTATTCGTAAGTATTTATACTAACTTCGGGATATTTTATAAAATTAAAAGTAAGCTAACGACGATTTAATCGTAAGTTAATATCTCGGCCGTAGTAATAGCGTTTTTTAAATCGTATAAGTAATACGCGTACTCGGCGGTAGTCTATTTAAAGAATAAACCGTTCGGCCCGAAAACGGTATAAAGTTTAAAGCTAAAAAAATACTACTAGACTAACGAAGTTACGTTTTAAGCTTTTATAACTTTTAAATAAATAAAACGTCGGAAAATAATATCGGCCTCGTAAGTAAAAAAAAAAGTACGCCTAAAAGTAAAACGCTTTGTCGCGATTATCTCTAAACGTATATTATTAAACTAAGCTAAGCTATAAAATCTTAAACGAAATCTCGTACTAAATATAACTATCGTAGGCGCGCGAAAAAATATAGTTACTACGTAGTATAATAGTAGATAATAAAAATAGTGTAAAAAAAAAGATTGTAGTAAATAAAATTAAAAGTATATAATATACTTATCGTTAGAAGTATTATTATAATAGAAAGAAGATATAAAAAAAAAAAAAAAAAAGGAAGGCTAAATTTATAAATAAAAATCTAGCGATATTACTTTTAAGTTAACGCCGTAGTAATTTTTTTTTAACGTAAAAGTAAATACGTCGTTTGTCCGTTTTAAAACAATATTTCGTAAACTAATAAATAACTAAAACGATTTCTTTATAGTTAAATATAGTATTAAACAAAAGTTTTTTTTACTTTACTAGGTTAATAAAAAAATCCTATTTATCTAAAGTTTTAATCGAGTGCCCGGCTTCGACAAACTAAAATATAATAATATAGTATTAGTCTAATTTATAGCTATTCTTAAGACAAAGCTATAATAAATAAATAGTTATATAAAAGACAGCTTAATCTTAAGTTTTTTTTATTTACTTTTTTATTTAACTCCCGTTTACTTTTTACCTTTTATTTTTTACGTAACTAATATATAAAACTATTTTTACTTTTTTTTTAATAAGTCTTTATCTTTAGCTTAAAACTTTAATTTATAAATCTAACAACTTTAAGACTTATCTTTCTTTTTTTTCTTTTTTTTCTCTCCTTTTTTTTTAATACAAATAATATTAATAGCCGCGACTATAACTAGTATTTCCGTTTAGTAACCCGACTTTTTAACTATTCTTTTAGCTACCGTTAACCCGTTAGCCGTTATTAACGATATTATAACTTCTTTTACTTTTGCCGACGATATTATAGCTTTTTTTACTTTTACCGACGATATTATAACTCCTTCTACCCCTACCGATAAAACGTAGGTTACCGTTTAAAGCTTTAATCTACTAACTACTTCGTCGGCTAAAAAGATAACAATTGTAAAACGACGTAAAGAAGTTATTAACGCTATTAGTAGACGGTTTAAAAATACTTTTTAAACTTTCGATTAAAAAGTCGTTTAAGTTAACGACGCCGCCTATAATATTTAACCCGTCGTTATAAAAACTAATACGTATATATCCGAGCTAAAAAACTAATCCGAGTAAAAGTCTCGTAGTGTTTTTTCCGGCGGTACGTCTCGTATTTTTCGTATCGAGTAAACGACGTTTTAACGTTATTTATTTTATTATCGGATCGGAAACTTTAATAATTTATACTTAATGTAACTTTTACGTAGTACTATTAATTAAAGTAAAATATAAGAAAAACTATACGTTTTTTCTAACTTTCTTTCGTTTTTTTACTAATACCGCGATAAATTAATAGCCCGCGTATAACTAATGTATATAGAACGTTTAAACGGGACCCCGTTAAGTTTTTATACCGAGACTTTTATAACGAGTATCCGGTTTTTACCCGTTTTTTTTTTTTAATTATATAACTTCCGTAACTTAATATTTTACCGTTTATACGAGTTTTTATACCGGAAATACGTTCGGTTATTTAAAAACGGGGAATACGTCGCGTATATTATAATATTATTCTTCGATTACGTATTTCTTTTTTCTTTTAGTAATAACTATTACGGTAACTACGTATACCGTATCGAAGCTACTAAGTGTTTTTTTTATACTAACAAACGTAAAGCTAATAGCTAATTCGTCGAAGCTTTAATCGTATCTTCGGACACGGAAACGAGACTCGGGCCTCGGAAACTAAGCCCGACTACTACTTTTACTATCGGCTTAAAGCTAAATACGCCGGAAGTATTAAAGCATACTATCGTCGCTAAAAACCGTAGTTAAACGGCCGTTTCCGAGTTTTTTAACTTTACCCGTTTTTAAAAAAATACTTTTACCTTTAACGAGTATCCCTCGACTCCTTTTCCGAAGTCCGTTAAAAAGCTTAAGAAATCTTTTTTATTTAAAGTAACTTTCGCTACCGAAATTCTTACGAAGCTTTCTTAAACTTAAACTAATACTTTACCCGTTACTCCCGATTAAAAGTTTAAAAAAGTAACGGCTAACCCGTAGTCGAAGTCTAGTAATACTAATACTTAGCTTTAGTTAAAAAGTAACGTTTAACTAATAAAAGTATTTAGTAATAAGTAACTAAGGTAAGAAGTAAGAACTAAACGGGCTTCCGATCGGGTAATTACTTTACTACGACTATATCGGGCTTTTATAAAGTAAAATTAATAAAAGTATAAAATAAACGGCTATTTTTTTAAACTATATATAAATAAAAAAAACAAAATAAAAACAAAAGATAAGATTTGAAGTATAAAAAAAACAAAATAAAGAAAAAACAAAACTAAATAGTAAGAAAATTTAAGAAAAATCGACAAAAATATCAAAACAATAATTTCGTTTATTCAAACGTAAAATAAAACAAAAAAAATTATAGTAAAAATAAAACAAGTAATAGTAACTAAAGTAAAATATTTTCTTTAAATTTTTAATCTTAAGGTTTTTTACGTTAATTAAAGATTTAATCTAAAGTCTTATACTTTTTTTATTTTTTAAAGGCTAGTATATACCTTTTTAATCTTTATATTTCCTTAATCTTTTAATATTATTATACCTTAACTATTTAGTTAACATCCTAAGCTACGGCTTTCTCACCGATTTATCGTTCGAGACTTTAAGACTTCTTAAAAACCCCGATCGTATTTCTCGCTACTTTATCGGCTATAACGAGTAGTCACCTTTACGGCTATAACTAGCTACCGCCTTAACAGCTATAGTAGTCTTTTAAATATCTTTTCTTACTACTTTAACGGCTATAGTAAATAGTTACTTTTACGGCTATAACTAACTACCGCCTTAACGGCTACAATAGACTTTTAATTTATTTTCTCGCTATTTTATCGGTTATAACAAACAGTCACTTTTACGGCTATAACTAGCTACCGTTCTAACGGCTATAGTAGACTTTTAATCTATTTTCTCGTTACTTTATCGGCTATAACGAGTAGTCGCTTTTTCGGCTATAACTAACTACCGCCTTAACGGCTATAGTAGACTTTTAATTAGTTTTCTCGTTACTTTATCGGTTATAACGAATAGTCGTTTTTTCGGTTATAACTAGCTACCGCTTTAACGGCTATAGTAGACTTTTAATTAGTTTTTTTTTATTAAAAAAGCTAATAATATCGTATTTTTCGTATTTTATTATTATATAAAAAATTTTATATTTACCTTTTAAATTTTTTTTTTTTATCCGTTATTTTTATTATAGATAATAAAGTTATAATTAAACTTTTAAAAGTACGTAAATAGTTAAAACTTTAAGTATATTAAAATAAGTAGAATATTCTAAATAAAGAACACGTAGTAAAATATACACATATAACCTAAAACTAAGTAGTATAACGCTCGCGCGAAAAACCAATTAAAAAGCTTAAGCTTTTATTTTTTTATTCTTTTAATTAAACGGGATTTCGTATCTTAAAAGCAAAAAGTAAGTATTCGTAAACGTTATACTTTTAAACTTTCGTTCGTATTTTCGTAATATAAGTATACTAAACCCGGTTTATTCGAAAAGTAAAGTATATCTTAATTTAAGAAAAAAAACTAAAAATAACGATAACTATCGAAACTACTTTTTTTTATACGTCTTCTATAAAACAATTAATCCGACATCCGTACGGCGCGTTTCTACTTTTAGTCCTCTTAACGTTTTTCTCGCGTCTTACGCTAGTAATCTTTAATCTTACTAAGGCCGGAGTACCTTAGCCTAACTTATTCTACCTTTTAAAGATTAGTAGTGTTTTTTTTACTTTTGTCCGAGTTTTTAATCGCGAGTTCGGCCGCTTAACCGCGTTATTCCGGGTCGTAAAAAGGTTTAAGGTAAGTGTCGGGCGAGTTAACCCGGTTAAAAAAAAGTCGGCTAAAACGTAGGCTTTTATTTATACGTTCGGTTTTTTATTCTTTAATAGTAAGGTCCGTCGGAGTCTTTTTACTAAATATTTTACTTTTATTACTAAGAATCTTTTACTTCTTACTTTAACGCTGCCGTTTTTTTTTAGCGGACTTTTAAACGGGAGTCTTAACGTTAGCTTTAGCCTTACGTTTCGGGCTTTATACCTAAAGCTTTAGTTTTTTCGTAATAAAACGTAGGCTTAAGCGAAAACTAGTATTTATAAACGCCGGCTTTATCGTTTTTTACGGTAGTAAAAATAAAAGAAACGTTATAAACGGCTTTACGATTTTCTCCCCGATAGTCGTAGTTTTATTAGTACTACTTATTTTACTTAACTTAACGGTTATTTTTTCGATAGTCGATATTAGCTTACGAAAACTTCTACGCGGAAGCTCGGGGGTAACGGAATCTTTAGTTATTTTAGTTTCGGTAGTTTTTTCGGTAGTAAAAAAATAAGTAAGATCGACGATTTTATTTTCGATAATAAATACGTTATTTACGGTTAAGCCTTCGTTTTTAAAGTTTTTTTATAAAAAGTTAAGAAATTTAAAAAAGTCGGCGACTTTTAGCTTATCGGCTCCGTTTAAAAACTCCTCGGGCTTAAAATTTTAATCGGGGATTAGTCGGATAACGTTTTTAAATTACGGCGGGGCTTTAATTAAGCCGCGGCGAAATTTATAGTAAAGGTATTTTTTTATACGTAGTATTAGTACGTTATTAAAAAAAAACCCGAGCTTACCGCCGACTTATATATCGAATTTTATAGCTACTACGTTGTTACTAACCTTACCTCCGGCTTTCTAATCGTAGTATTAGTCGGTAAGTATATCGTTTTTGTGTTTTTTAGCGGTATTATAGGCTTTTTTTTCGTTTCCGTAAAAGTTTCTATCTAAGTAGTTAAAAAAACGGAACCCGTTCGCGGATAACCGATCGGTAGAAACTTCCTAACTTTTAGTAGGTATAAACGGGTATTTTAAAGGTACTATAGCTTAATACTTAAATTCGAAGCGTACTTAACTAACCTAGTATATTACGATCTACTAAAGCTTACCTTTACGTTTAGTCGGTAAGCTAACGATCGGGAGTTCGTCGAGGTATTAGATAAATCGAGTCTAGTTATATACGCCCGTATAATCTTTAATCGAAGGCTCGCGGAAAAATACGCGTACTTACTTAATAACTAGTAGCTTATACTTTTAACTCGAAAGTTAGTTAAAATAGTTAATTATTTTCACTTTAATACTTACCGTTATAAGTTTACGGTCTATAAAGTAGTTAGTAAAAGCTTCCCGCTCGAAAGTTTAAGTTTATACTTAAAGTATATTAAACTAGTATATAGTATTAGTTTATCTATTAACGATTACTAATATCTAGTAGTTAATTATATTTCCTACGTTAAGTACGGGGATAATAAAAAAACGCCGTCCGACGGTCGTTTTTTCTTACCGGAGGCTTAAGTCGTATAAGATTCCGATCTCGAATCCGGTACTCGTAAGTATTTATATTAATTTCGGGATATTTTATAAAATTAAAAGTAAGTTAGCGACGATTTAATCGTAAGTTAATATTTCGGCCGTAGTAATAACGCTTTTTAGATCGTATAAGTAATACGCGTATTCGGCGGTAATCTATTTAAAAAATAAACCGTCCGGCCCGAAAACGGTACGGGGTTTAAAGCTAAAAAAATACTATTAGACTAACGAAGTTACGTTTTAAGCTTTTATAGCTTTTAAATAAGTAAAGCGTCGGAAAATAGTATCGGCCTCGTAAGTAAGAAAGAAAATACGCCTAAAAGTAAAGCGTTTTGTCGCGATTATCTTTAAACGTATATTATTAAGCTAAGCTAAGTTATAAAATCTTAAACGGAATCTCGTACTAGATATAACTATCGTAAGCGCGCGAAAAGGTATAATTACTACGTAGTATAATAATAGATAATAAAAATAGTGTAAAAAAAAAGATTATAGTAAATAAGATTAAAAGTATATAATATACTTATCGTTAAAAGTATTATTATAACAAAAAAAAGATATAAAAGAAAGAAAAAAAAAAAAAAGCTAAATTTATAAATAAAAATCCAGCGATATTACTTTTAAGTTAACGCCGTAATAATTTCTTTTTAACGTAAAAGTAAATACGTCGTTTATCCGTTTTAAAATAATACTTCGTAAACTAATAAATAACTAAAGCGACTTTTTTATAGTTAAATATAATATTAAATAAAGGTTTTTTTTATTTTACTAAGTTAATAAAAAAATCTTATTTAATCGAGGTTCTAATCGGGTACCCGGCTTCGATAGGCTAAAATATAGTAGTGTAGTATTAGTCTAATTTATAACTATTTTTAAGATAAAGCTATAATAAATAAGTAGTTATATAAAAAATAGCTTAATCTTAAGTTTTTTTTGTTTACTTTTTATTTAACTCCCGTTTACTTTTTACTTTTTGTCTTTTACGTAACTAGTATATAAAACTACTTTTACTTCTTTTTTAATAAGTTTTTATTTCTAGCTTAAGACTTTAATTTATAAATCTAATAACTTTAAGACTTATTTTTTTTTCTTTTCCTTTTTTTCTTTCTTTTTTTTTTAATACAAATAATATTAATAGCCGCGACTATAACTAATACTTCCGTTTAATAACCCGACTTTTTAGCTATCTTTTTAGTTACCGTTAACTTATTAGCCGTTATTAACGATATTATAGCTTCTTTTACTTTTACCGACGATATTATAGTTTCTTTTACTTTTACCGACGATATTATAGCTTTTTCTACTTTTACCGATAAAACGTAAGTTACCGTTTAAAGCTTTAATTTACTAACTACTTCGTCGGCTAAAAAGATAATAATTATAAAACGGCGTAAAAAAATTACTAACGTTATTAATAAACGGTTTAAAGATACTTTTTAGACTTTCGATTAAAAAGTCGTTTAAGTTAACGACGCCGTTTATAATATTTAGCCCGTCGTTATAAAGACTAATACGTATATATCCGAACTAAAAGACTAATCTAAGTAGAAGTCTCGTAGTATTTTTTCCGGCGGTACGCCTCGTATTTTTCGTATTAAGTAAACGACGTTTTAACGTTATTTGTTTTATTATCGGATCGGAAACTTTAATAATTTATACTTAATATAACTTTTACGTAATACTATTAATTAAAATAAAATATAAAAAAAACTATACGTTTTTTTTAACTTTTTTTCGTTTTTTTACTAATACCGCGATAAACTAATAGCCCGCGTATAGCTAGTATATATAAAACGTCTAAACGGAACCCCGTTAAGTTTTTATACCGGGACTTTTATAACGAATATCCGGTTTTTACTTATTTTTTTTATTTAATTATATAGTTTCCGTAACCTAATACTTTACCGTTTATACGAGTCTTTATACTAAAAATACGTTCGGTTATTTAAAAGCAAAAAGTACGTCGCGTATATTATAATACTATTTTTCGACTACGTATTTTTTTTTTTTTTTAACAATAACTACTACGGCAACTACGTATACCGTATCGAAGCTACTAAATACTTTTTTTATACTAACAAACGTAAAGCTAATAGCTAATTTATCGAAGCTTTAATCGTATCTTCGGACACGGAAATAAAACTCGGGCCTCGGAAGTTAAGCCCGACTACTACTTTTACTATCGGCTTAAAGTTAAGTACGCCGGAAATACTAAAATATACTACCGTCGTTAAAAACCGTAGCTAAACGGCCGTTTCCGAGTTTTTTAACTTTACCCGCTTTTAAAAAAACACCTCTACCTTTAACGAGTATCCTTTAACTCTTTTTCCGAAGTCCGTTAAAAAGCTTAAGAAATCCTTTTTATTTAAAATAACTTTCGTTACCGAGATTCTTACGAAGCTTTCCTAGACTTAAACTAATATTTTACCCGTTACTTTCGATTAAAAGTTTAAAAAAATAACGGCTAACCCGTAGTCGGAGTCTAATAATACTAATACTTAGCTTTAGCTAAAAAATAACGCCTAGTTAATAAAAATATTTAATAGTAAGTAACTAAAGTAAGAAACAAAAACTAAACGGGCTTTTAATCGGGTAATTATTTTACTACGACTATATCGAACTTTTATAAAGTAAAGTTAATAAAAGTATAAAATAAACGGCTATTTCTTTAAACTATACATAAATAAAAAAAATAAAATAAAAATAAAAGATAAGATTTAAAATATAAAAAAAATAAAATAAAAAAAAAACAAAATTAAATAGTAAGAAAATTTAAAAAAAATCGATAAAAATATCAAAATAGTAATTTCGTTTATTTAAGCGTAAAATAAAACAAAAAAAATTATAGTAAAAATAAAACAAATAATAATAACTAAAGTAAAATATTTTTTTTAAATTTCTAATCTTAAAGTCTCCTACGTTAGCTAAAGATTTAATCTAAAGTCTTATACTTTTTTTATTTTTTAAAAACTAATATATACCTTTTTAATTTTTATATCTTTTTAATCTTTTAATATTATTATACCTTAGCTATTTAGCTAATATCTTAAGCTACGGCTTTTTTACCGATTTATCGTTCGGGACTTTAAGACTTTTTAAAGACTCCGATCGTATTTCTCGTTATTTTATCGGCTATAACGAGTAGTTACTTTTACGGCTATAACTAGCTACCGCCTTAACGGCTATAGTAGTTTTTTAGATGTCTTTTTTTACTACTTTAACGGCTATAATAAATAATTACTTTTACGGCTATAACTAACTACCGTTTTAACGGCTATAGTAGACTTTTAATCTATTTTCTCGTTACTTTATCGGCTATAGCGAATAATTACTTTTACGGCTATAACTAGTTACCGTTTTAACGGTTATAATAGACTTTTAATTTGTTTTCTCGCTACTTTATCGGTTATAACGAATAGTCGTTTTTTCGGCTATAACTAGCTACCGTTTTAACGGTTATAGTAAACTTTTAATTAGTTTTTTTTTATTAAAAAAGTTAATAATATCGTATTTTTCGTATTTTATTATTATATAAAAATTTTTATATTTACCTCTTAAATTTCTTCCTTTTATCCGTTATTTTTATTATAGACAACAAAGTTACGATTAAGCTTTTAAAAACACGTAAATAGTTAAAGCTCTAAATATATACCCTTTTTACTCGTTATCGTATACCCGATTATAACTCCGTCTTCACAGCTTTATATTATTTAGTCCTCGAGATTCCTACTTATTTATATTTATCGAGATTATATAAAACCTATATAATAACAAATCTTTTACTACTCTACTAATAAAATAAACAAGATATTCTAGACAAAAAACACGTAGCAAAATATACATATACAATCTAAAACTAAGTAGTATAACGTTCGCGCGAAGAACCGATTAAAAAGCCTAAGCTTCTATTCTTTTATTTTTTTAATTAAACGGAATCTCGTATCTCGAAAGCAAGGAGTAAGTATTCGTAGGCGTTATACTTTTAAGCTTTCGTTCGTATTTTCGTAATATAAGTATACTAAACCCGGCTTATTCGAAAAGTAAAATATATCTTAATTTAAAAAAAAAAACTAAAAATAACGATAACTATCGAGACTACTTCTTTTTATACGTCTTTTATAAAACAACTAATCCGATATCCGTACGGCGCGTTTCTACTTTTAGTCTTCCTAACGTCTTTCTCGCGTTTTACGCTAATAATCTTTAATCTTACTAAAGCCGGAGTACTTTAGCTTAACTTAGTATACTTTTTTTACTCGTTATCGTATACCCGATTATAACTCCGTCTTCACAGCCTTATATTATTTAATCTTCGAAATTCCTACCTATTTATATTTATCGAGATTATATAAAACCTATATAATAACAAATCCCCTATTATTCTACTAATAAAATAAACAAGATATTCTAAACAAAAAATACGTAACAAAATACATACACACAACCTAAAACTAAATAATATAACGCTCGCGCGAAAAACCGATCTAAAAGCCTAAGCTCTTATTCTTTTATTCTTTCAATTAAGCGGGATTTCGTATCTCGAAAGTAAAAAGTAAGTATTCGTAAACGTTATACTTTTAAACTTTCGTTCGTATCTTCGTAATATAGGTATACTAGACTCGGCTTATTCGAAAAGTAAAGTATGTCTTAATTTAAGAAAAAAAAACTAAAAATAACGATAACTATCGAAACTACTTTTTTTTATACGTCTTTTATAAGATAACTAATCCGATATCCGCACGGCGCGTTTCTACTTTTAGTCTTTTTAACGTCTTTCTCGCGTCTTACGTTAGTAATCTTTAATCTTACTAAAACCGGAATACCTTAGCCTAACTTACTAGTATTACCCGTATTTAAATATTTAAATAGGTATTTTAGTCGGTAGTTAGAAGCTTAAAGTAAGCTTTTTACTTATACTTATAAGCTTATCTTTAACGTACGTACGGTATATAGCTATAAAAATATTCGTATCGACTCCTTAGAAAGGTATAAAAACGTTTATACACTTTTTAAGTATTCCGCTACTAGCGTAACTATACCGCCTATATTCCTTAAAGATTTAACGGCGCTACTTAATAACTAAAAGCAACTAACAAATCACCTACTACGGTTAGCGTTTGAAAAGGCTTAAATTAATTACCTAGAATCTCACAAGTCGAACGATAGTTAGAAAGAAGTATCCCGAAATAAAGTAGCCGGTTACTAAATACTTAAAAACTAATAGGTGTACTTCTATAAAGCGATAAGTAAAGGTATTTTTACTACATATAAAACACGTCTCGTAGTATACGGTAATTAATAGTAAAAGTCTACCCTCGTTATACGTATAGATATACTTACGGGACTAATATTTCGTATCGTAATAAGCTTCGTAGCCTAATTTAACTTTAAAACTATACAGCTCGACGCCGTTAACGCGTTTATAAATACTATACTTAATAAGATAGTATTTATAGAAATACCGCTAAGCTATAAAATAAAAAGTAAAGTTTTAAAGCTTAAGAAAATATTCTATAGCTTAAAAAGGTCGTTTTTTTTTTAGTAATATTTTCTTACTAACTTTTTTATAGACTTTATATTTACTTACGTTTTTAATAAACTATATATTATAATCGTTTTAAGTATCGTTACCTTCTTTTATATAAATAATATTATACTTACATTTTACAAAGATTTTACTATAGAGACGGAAAAAGTAGTAAAAGCTTTCGAGCAACGTATTAAGCTAAAAAAACTAAGCGAAATTAAATAATTCTTAAGTATTCACGTCGTAAGAAATAAAGTAAAGAAAACTTTGTATTTTTTATAAAAAGAATACTATAAAAAAGTTATACGTACTTTTTTTACGCTTAAATAGTTACGTGGTAAAACTTTTAACGTTTTTTTTATTACTAACTTTAAGTTATATACCGACGGCGTAGTAGCTTTAAAATCGGTTACGTCTTACTTACGTAAAATAAGCTTATGTTTATTTATAAGTATTACTACTCGCTTAGACGTAGCGTTTAGTATAAATAAACTAGCCGCGTATAATAAAAACCTAAAGCTTAAGTACTATAAAGCCGTCGATAAGCTTATATTATACCTATACGGGACACGTAATTACGGCTTTACTTTTAAAGGATAGTCGCTAGAAGAAAAGCCCCTTATTATCTATAGCGACGCTTTTTATAGTAATAACTAGATCGACCGTAAAAGTTTTAACGGTTATATTATAAGGTTATTCGGGGGACTTATTATATAGAAAACTAAAAAGTAACTTACGGTTACTACTTTTACTACTAAAGCTAAACTTCTTATATTATTACGAGTTTTAAAAAAAGTAATTTTCTTTAGTAAAGTAATATACTTTATAAAACTCGACTTAAGGACTAAATTAACGGTAAGATACGACAATAAAAGTACTTTATACTTAATTACAAATGACTCGTTTAAACTATAGACTATACTCCGATACGTCGATATATATAACTACTAGCTACGACAAAAGTACCGCGCGTAGCGTTTTAATTTTAAGTAGCTACTTACTACTTTTATAAAAGCGGACTATTTTATTAAATATTTCACCGGGGCTAAGTATAAAAAAACCTAACGTTTTATTAAAGTATTAGATTTAACGGTATACTTACCTATAAAAGCAAAAAAAAAAGTAGAAGCTTAAAACGAGACCGGCCTATAAATACCCTTAAATAACGACCTCCTTAAAAGCTTTAAAAAAATAAAAATTACCTAAAAAAAAAATATAAATAGTCTCGATAAAATATTCCACCGCATAAAACTCTAAGTCACCTACGTCTAATACATTTAGATTCTAAGTAAAAGATATTTTCACCTAGTTAAATAACTCGTCCTTCCATTATAACAAGTCACTCATTCTAAGCGACCTAAAAAAGTATATCGGAAAGAAAACACTATAATACATACAGTCCCCTATAACTAGACGGGTCAGCCCCTATAACCTAACGGTTACAAAAGACGTTATAGGGGGTAAATCTCTGCACATGTCACGTGACTGCTGCCTAATGCTTTTATTCCTACTCTCATGGGATTAAATACTTTGGCTAGGTTTTTACTTCTACATACACACACATACAATACACACACGCGTTTTACTTCACCTTTTGTACCGTGATACTATTACGTCGATACTATTGTCTTACGTAATCGTGGATGTCGGGGCTGGGCAGCCGAGGCCGCTCTGAAGATAGACAATTGAACTGTCTGGCAACTTTTGATAGTTTATTGCTTGTCGATTCAGACTTCAGCATGAGCCTGTATATCACACCGAACTGCAACAGCTTCACCCTAGTCGAGATCAAGTGTTGACGACGTCGGGAGAGATAGCCCTGGCCGATTCCATCGTTACTTGGCCTTTTTGGGCTCTCTGCGTTGTATTGAATTAAATATAGAATAAATTCAAAGTAGGGTACACAGACATATCAGCTACTAGAAAGGTGAAAGGAAGTGACTGTTTGCTTAATGTTGAACGGCTATCAGAGCTATACTATCCAGACTCTTCACGATAGAACAGCACCAACTAGTCCAACCCGGTAGCTCGTATATCAAACGGGAAGCCGCTTTAACAAAAGACTGCGCATCACACACTGCCTTGTCGCCGTAAAAAGACCGGACGAGGCACGACTTTGTAAAGGCGACACGTGATATATCTTTAAATATCACGTGGATTCCAAGGTGCCCCACTAAACAAGGCCCAGGCCGCCGAGTGGGCCAATCCTCGTCATGTCGTGTCTCGGGTGCGCGCGACGTCAGGAGCCAGGCATGCTTGATCCTGTTCTTATCTGTCTTTTTCTTTTCTGTCTTGTCACACACATCTCATCAAACTGATCAATCCAAAATGTCCAACCCAAACTCCCTCTTTCTGCTCGCCGACCACATCAAGCTGTCGCTGCTCGAGCGCCAGCGGGCCAAGGCGCAGGACACGGACACGGACAACGACGAAGAAGACGGCCATATCGCGCGGTCGCTGGAGCAGTTCCGCGAGGGCATCGAGCACCTGGAGCGCGAGCAGACGCGGCTCGAGGCCGAGGGCGAAGAGGGCAAGGCGCTGGACATTGGGGATGCGCTACCGGGGCTGCACAAGAAGCTGGCCGCTCTTGAAAAGCAGTTTGCCGACAACAAGAGCGACAACAAGAGCGACGCCCAACCACCAAAAACCAAGAGCGTCCGTTTCCAAAGTGAAAATGTGGACCTAGAGGCGCAGCGCGCGACGCTGTTTAACCAGCCGTACACGGACGACCCGGACGACGTGCGCAACGACTACTCGGACCAAGACAATGTGCAGCTGCACCAGATGCACGCGCGGATCATAGACGAGCAGGACGAGCAGCTCGACGCGCTGGGGGCGAGCATCAGCCGGCAGCGGGAGCTGAGCATGCAGATCGGGGACGAGCTGGACAGCCAGGTGGCGATGCTGGAGGAGAGTGAGCAGGTTGTGGACCGGCACCAGACGCGGCTGGACCGGGCGCGGCAGCAGGTGGGCAAGATCTCGCGGTCGGCAGGAGACTGCAAGCAAATGGTCGCCATTGTGGTGCTGATTGTGATCCTCGTGCTTCTCATTGCCATTCTGAAGTAGGCCGGCCGTCCTTCTTCTTTTGTCTCCTTTTGTCTTTACTTTTCCGTCTTGACTCCCAGCTTCAGCGTGCATGGGATGGCGTTGGCGTTTCTGTTTCTCTACCTGTTTTTGTCTTTGTTACCTGTTCTCAACTGCTGCTGCACAGGATATATATGCGATGCAGAGCCTATTTGATACACTTGGATACTCTATTGACCGATCACTTTGATCACTTCACATCAGACTTGTTTGTTATAACTTTTATTTTTAGGAGCTGCAGTGGCTCCTTGGAGCATATGATATCTAGTCATAAAGGTAAGATAATGAGAGGAGATGTAGTAGGAGATGGAAGGCAAAGCGCCTGACAGAAGAAAATAACCACCCGAACCTGCGGAAAGCAAGGCAGAATAAGAACGCCCCAGGCAAAGAAAGAAGAAGAACCACCCAAACAAACTTTGAAGAGAAACGACAGACAACGCCAAGATGCAGACGGTAAGTAGGAGAAAGCAAGACCAAAGATCCCTGCAGCGAGGTATGTTAAAGAAGGAGAGAAAGAAGGAGGAGTTCAAAGAGATAATAGCAAGAAGTCAAAGAGCAAGAAGTAAAAGCAAGTCAAAGGCTAACAAAAAGAAATCACCGCAGAACATCGCCCTCCTTGATGACGCCCTCAACGTCCTCGAGTATGTCGCTGCCGCAAAACACGCCGGCAAACTTGCCGACTGCAGGAGGGCCATCATTGGGCCAGACCTCGTAAAAGTTGATTGTCTGTGCAGTCGATGCCACGGCGATGACGCCTTCGTGCAGCTTCAAGTCTTCATATTCTACGGTGTCCGTGGAACATGGCCCGACTCGGCGTCTTCTAGCCCTTGCTGGGCCCTTAGCTTGACCAGCATTGTTGGCAGTGTCTGCGTCGTTCAATTCCTCCGCTTGTCCGTCATCCGAGTCGTCAATCACAATATCATCGGGATGCGGCGTGCGAATCTGGCGTCCGGTGCGCTTGGCCTTGCTCGGGACGCACCGGCTGCGGCCTGGCCAGAATGAAACACACGGCACGCTGGATATGCAGCGATGACCAACCTGCCACTCGATAGTGGCCAACTGCGTGCACTCGGGCCATGAGTAAACCGCAACGCGGATGTTATGACCATGCTGGGCGTACCCAAAGGTGGCGGCAATCTCGTGCCGCGTCTGACTCCACATTAGGCCGGTGACCTGGGCTCCGACATAGATTGTGGCCAGCGAGCTGCCCGTTGACATGTGGTAGAAGTGGATGCACTGGTCGTAGAGACCACCTCCCATGGCCAAGAGACCGTCCTGCCACGGGCAAAACGCAATGCTTTTGATGGCACCGCCCTGCTCCCAGCGGCAGTGTTCGTCTCCAGGCGAGATCAGACGGGCGATGGAGTACTTGGAGGACAGGGCTTTGGCTTTTTCGACTGCCTCGGAAGCCTCGGCCATTTCTGCCTTTGAGGGCTCAGCTGCTGTTCCCGCAGCGGCTGCTACAAAGTCTTGGTCAAGTATATGAGCAGCCGCTATGGGCGAGTTTTCGGATGATCCAGCCGTGCGCGGCGGGTTCACCACGGCCTCCGCGGCTTTTCTGGCTGCCTCTGCCTTGTCGGCTTCTGCCGCTTCCGCGAGCTGGCTCATGTTGATTTTTCCGTTCAAAATGTCGTCCACGCTCATGGGCTTGAGATCGCCAGTGCTATACATTCTAGCAGCAAAGACGTCTTCCACGCTGAACAGAGAGCAGCAGTTGTCGTTTGAGCCAACGGCAAAATACTCGCAGTCGGGCGACCAGGCGATTCCGCAGATATGCTGCTTGTTGATAACAATGCGGGCCGCCAGGGTGATGTCACCACCCCAACCGTCTTCCTCAACCTGCGCCTCGGATGGCCACTGAATAATATAGTACATGAGAAGGCCGGCCTCTGTGCCGACCAAGAGATCTTCAGTCGGGACAAGACGTTTCTTGTGCTTGGGGTGCTTGCTCGGACGCATCGTGCACTTGGGCCGCCAGCTCACCTGGCTGATGGAAACATCTTCATTCACAACCATATGTGCGTGGTTCCCGTCCGACAGCGCCATGAGCCCAAAGAGACCGTTGGACCGCCCAAATGCAAGAATGCTGTTGCCACCCTCGGCACACGAATAGGCCAACGACGTCAGGTATGACTTGCTGTGGTTGTTGCCGTTGACGTGCGTACCGGTCTGGGTGTCTTGGGTCCACGTGTACAGGCTGTTTTTCAGGGCCACCGCCATTGTGCCGGTGCGCGGGCAAAATGTCATTGGTGAGACGTAAAAGTCGTTGCGTATCAGCGGTGCCGAGATTTGTCTACAATTAGCAATGACTCTGAGGTGAGATAGGAGGACGACTTACCTTATGAGGCGCAGCTGGCGCTGGGTTGTTTTCTTGACGGCAACACTATTTTGCTTGCTGTCCTTGCTCTCAATAGCATCGCTGACCCAGGTCACACCATCCCAGACCGTCTTTGGGGTAGCCCGCAGGGGGTGGTGCGGGAGGACGCGCGGCCGTGCTTCGGACGGGAGAGTGCACTGCAGCAGCCGGGCAGCACGGTCGTGGCCCATTGCAGCACACATGCGGCCGCGGTGCTTGTTGTCGTCCCTCGTCGGACTGGCTTGGCTGGTCAAGAACCTGGAGATGTACACGGGCTCACCCGTCCGCGAATGCACAAATCGGCCCATGCCGTTGTCGACGACGCCTGCAATAGGCGGCAACGTGCCGGAAGCCCACACGGACCCCACGACGGGCGTGTACTCTACAGAGTATGTCTCGGGCATGGCGCCCAGAGTGGTTCTAGCGCGCGTCTGGGTCGGCTGGCCAAGGCGGCGCAGTTCCCGCTGGCGAAAATTGGCACCTGTCGACATTGGACACGACATACCCATGGGGTACTCGGCAAAGGGGTCGCGGGAAACGGCATTGCTGCGAAAAGCCTTTTCGATTTTTGCAAGCTTGTGAGAGTCTTTACTGAGCCGGTGTCGGTCCCGCAAGGTCAAGTGCATAGGGAATGGGTCCCGCGGGTGGACAAACCGGTCTGGACGCCGTAGGGAAGAGAGCGAGAGGGAATTCGCCCGGCTCTTAGCTAGGTAGGGGCCCAACAGAATGTTGCGAACCTGGCGATGGGCGATCACGTCCAGGTTGTTGGCATCCTGGGGCAGGGGAATGGTCTTGCGCGGCTTGCGCACAAGCGGTTTGCTGAAGAATTTCGTTACAGTCTGGCGCGAAGGCATCGGCTGCTTCTCCTCCTCGGCCTGCTTTTGTTCCTTCTGGTTGGGCGTGGACACAAGCGTCCGCGGCAGCTTCTTCTTGTCCGACACCAGCTCGTCATAGTAGTCATTGTCGGCGCCGTCCAAGGTATACAAAGCCCTAGCCTCGTAGTCGTCACTCCCTGTAGATGACGGGCGCTTTCTGGGCGTTGTGTGTGTCGATGCATAGCCCGAATCGATTGGAGAAGGCGGTCCCGAGTCCGTGGGAGACGGGGTGCCGTGGTGAGCATCAGTAGGGGTATGTGGTCTTGTACGGATGGGCAAGGTTGTACCACCAGAGCTAGTCATGTAGGCAGGGAAGTCCATGGCAAGCGGCCATAGATTTGATGAAATTCGGGCGTGGGCGTTTTGATAAAGATGATATGACTAAGGATGAGGATAAAGACAAACCCAACAAGGCGGAAGACAACCTATACAAAGAAAACAGCAATGGACGGGAAGCAACGGATAATAAATACAAACGAAGCTTGGGCTTTTGACAGCAAAGTGAATCACCTATTGGTCATGGATGATACTGATATTGTGTTATCTGCTTTGTGCTGTATGCCGATGATGATGCCGATGCCGATGCTGATGCTGATGCTGATGTCGTGATGCTGTAATGTCGTGATGACAGCCTGTGAGTGACAGTCTAGTGGTATGGTTCTCAATAAAGAGACACCAACAGTCGTTTTTGATGAGAATATATCTTGTAAGTATATGGCGATGCCGTCGACGTGTGTTGCCGCGAGGAGCCTGTCGACTGCTGGTGGCTGATGAGGAAACAGGAAGAATAGCAAGCTAGGAAGAGAAGAGGGAGACACAGGGGACGGACATGGTACGAGAGTAAGAACAAGGGTCAAAAATAGAAGGAGAGAGAGCTGCAGTAGACAGTACTAGTAAGAGGCCCTGTGGGGAAAGATGTATCCGGTTGCCGGTCCGGTGGTTGGGATCTGATAAAGGAAGGGGCAACCCTCGAAGATGCCCAGAAGAGCTACATACTCAAGATCTACGCGTATGTCCTCTAGAAGAAAACAGAAGGAGCTTAATTGTCAGCAGGAAGGTGCAACAGAGGTGACGGGATGGTGATGAAGTGAGGAAGGAGCGGCATGGTGAGCTTGATGGGCAACTATGCGACCTGCGAGTTGCTCTATGTATGTGAATACACTTTTACAGTCTTAATCCTATAAGGTTGTACTACAATAATCTACAAAATGTTAAGAGACGGGGGAACTGTCGTCGACATGGGCGTTGGCGTGGTCGTGATGGGATGGTGATGGCGGTACAATGCAGTATGAGGACAACAATAGCATTGTAGTCTCAATGTAAAGAAGATCAGGGTTCATTAGAGATTTCGTAGATCCGGGACAATCTACAGCTCAACAACAGTCAATATCAAAGTGATCTAGAAGTGACGGCGGTCTGACGGCGTGGTGATGGCTCACTTCACTTACACGGCGTGGTCACGTGCCGATAAGATCAGTGACGCAACAGATAAGAGCAGACAAGATCAGATAAGCATCGCGGGGCGCAGACCTCGGGGTCAGGTCAGGTCGGCGACAGCACACAGCACACAGCAAGCAATACAATGGCTAGTGTATGTTTGATACGCCGATATAAGACAAACCGAAACTAACAGACAGCACGGCGTTCCGCGCGGGCCGCGCACCCGCACCGACGAGCAGAAGCGCATCGACGCCGAGAAGATTGACACGTACCACGAGCTCGAGGCCAAGATCAAACAGAGTGTACGTCACGTCGCAGGTGTCCTTGCTACTTTGCCCAAGCTAACCAGCAGTCCTCGTTTGACACGACCGTCTACGGCTATACGACGCGCCTGCTGCGGTTGAATCCCGAGTACTACACCGTCTGGAACGTGCGCCGCCGCTGCCTGGCGTCGGCCTTGCTGTCGCCGGACCGTGGCGACAAGAGCGAAGACGACAGAGGAAAAGACTCTGAAATCCTCCAGGGTGAACTGCACTACACAATCCCGCTGCTCCTCGAGTTCCCAAAGTGCTACTGGATCTGGAGCTTCCGCCTGTGGATCCTCCAGCAGGCCGTGCGGCGCCTCGACACGGCACGCGCCGCCCGCATCTGGCACGACGAGCTCGCGCTGGACTCCAAGATGCTGACCAAGGACCGGCGCAACTTTCACGCATGGGGGTACCGGCGGCAAGTCGTTGAACAGCTGGAGGTGCTGGAGAACACGAGCATGGCGGAGAGCGAGTTCGAGTACACGACCAAGATGATCCACCGGGATCTGTCCAACTTCTCGGCGTGGCACAACCGGTCGAAGCTGATACCGGTGCTGCTGGCGGAGCGGGGGGCAACCGACGTCGAGCGCGCACGGTTCCTCGAGGGCGAGCTGGAGCTCGTGCGGGCGGCGCTGAATGTCGGGCCCGAGGACCAGTCGCTGTGGTTTTACCACCAGTTTCTGATGCTAAACCTGACGGGCGGTGATGGTGAGGCAGTCATTACCCCGAATCTACCACACACCGAGCGCATGGCGTACATTGCGCGCGAGATGGCAGACCTGCGCGAGCTGCTGGAAGACTACGACGACGTCAAGTGGATCTACGAGGCGCTCTTGGAGTACACGCTGGCGATATCAAAAATGGCGGCGACAGCAAAGCTGGGCGATAGCGAAAAAGGCGACGTACAGGCATGGCTGGCAAAACTGCGGGAGCTCGACCCGAAGCGCAGCGGGCGGTGGGACGATGTCGAGCAAAGCTTATAAGGACAGAGAACAAGTAAAGAAAAAGGCTATGGACCATGGAGGTGGACGCGGCATGCGTTTGATTGTACAATAGTGTAAATAATGGCAGAGAATAGCAAACGAGCAAGCATGGCATAACACATATCACCAGCATCCTGAGTGTGGTAGTCTTTCATATTTTTAGTAAGACATGTCGTTTTTATCTCTTTTTCTTGTCTTGTCTTTGTAGTCCGCGGCGTATCTTTGTAAAAGCCCTGCATCCAACGCTAGATCCTGTACTGCAAAGCATATCAAGACAATGTATGAGTAAACATAATAAGAGCAGAAACAAAGTACACATGACTCATGCCAGAGACAAAATGCAGAAAGCAAGCCGGCACCCTGTTGCCCGGCTGAGAACGATAAATTCAAAACAATGATAATAATGACGTATTAAATATTAGAGACAGCTACTGCTGGCCGGGTGCTGGTGGAGGCGCGCCTGCTCCGGCGCCGCCCTGCTGCTGCGCAAGCGCCTGGTACCACATCGCCACGTAGGCCGCGTAGCCGCCGTACGCAGCATACGGGTCCGCACTCGGGTCGTCGCCACCAGACTGTGCAGGCATGCCCGGGTTGGGACCGCTGCCGCCAGGACCACCAGGACCGCCACGGCCGCCGTCGCGGCCGCCGTAACCAGAACCACCATTGTCGTAGTCGTTGCGCTGGCGGTAGCCGTTGTCGTCGCCGCGTCCCTCGCCGCGGAAGCCGCCACGGCCGCCGTGACCGCCGCCGCGACCGCCGCCCTGTCCACCATAGCCGCCGTGGCCGCCAGCGTTGTAGCCGCCGCTGTTCTTCTGGCGCACAGTCTCGACCTTTTCTTCAATGGAAATCTTGGCGCGCTCAATGGACTCGGCAGTGCCGATGAGGCCGATCTCGCGCTCGTTCTCGTTGGCACCGGGGGTTTGGGACACGTTGATCTTGCAGCCAGTAGTGCTCTGCATCTCGCGGATGGTCTCACCGCCCTTGCCGATGATCATGCCGACGGCCTCGGCAGGGACAAAGATGGAGTCGTTGACACGGTCGCCGCCGCCGCCGCCACCGCCACCGCCATAGCCACCACCGCCCTGGTAACCACCACCACCACCACCACCACCACCACCCTGGTGGCCGCCACCACGGAAGGCAGCACCGCCGGGGCCGCCTGCGCCAGGAGGACCAGCAGCGCCGTTGCGTGTGTCACTATCGACAATCTCCATAATCAGCTCCTTGGCCTGTGTGGTTGCCTCGCGGCCGCCAATCAGGTTCACGGGCCGCAGTCCGTTGACGCTCTTCGTCTCGCCGACAATGTTAATATGGCAACCGCTGCGCTCCTGCAGATCGCGAATGGTCTCACCGCCACGGCCAATGATGAGGCCGACAGTACGGTCGGGCACCATGATCTGAATGCACTCCTCGCCCTCCTTGAGGTTGGCTTGTGACGGGCCGCCGCCGGGGGTGCTACCACCGTAACCGCCAGGACCGCCAGGACCACCAGGACCACCAGGACCACCGGGGCCACCGGGACCTCCAGGGCCAGCGCCGTGACCGCCAAAAGGCCGGCTACCAGGGCCGCGCGGCGGGCCACCGCCAGGCACGCTGCTGTCGTCAATGATCTTGTAGATGGCGGCCTTTGCCTCGGCGCGGCGTGCAGGGGCGCCGGTGATCTTGCACTGGCGCAGCTCGTCCTCGGGGTTGGCAGGGGCGAGGAACTGGACGCGGCACTGAGAGTCCGCCTCGACGCGACGCAGGTTCTCGCCCTGGCGGCCAATAATGAGGCCGACAAGGCCGGCCTTGATCATGACGATTTCAAAGTTGTCGCCGTCGGGGCCGGCACCGCCGCGCGGGGGCGAGCGGTCACGGCGGCCACCGCGGGGCGAGAATGCGCCGCTGCGGTCACGGTCACCACGGTCCGGGCGGCCGGAGCCACGGTGTGCAGGGGAGTAAGGCCGGTCCTGGCGATCTTGAGGGTAGTCGCGGCGGTAGTCCTCGCGGCGCTCGTCGCGGTATGGGTTGTGGCTGCCCTCGCGGTAGTTGTCGGTGCGGCGCGCGGGCGGGGGCGAGCGCGAGCGGGATGTGCGGTAGCGACGGTCCGACTGACCTTGAGACTGGGACTGAGAGTCGGCCTGGGCTGAGGGCTGGGGTGCGTAGGTGATGGGGCGGTCGTACGAGGTGACGCCGTTCTGTGCGGCGTGTGCCTTGGCACGGGCAATGGCTTCCTGGATGCTGACGGAGCCCGAGGTGGTAGGCTGGGCGGCCGCGCCGAGATCGAGGTTACCGCTAGTAGTGGGCTGCGGATACGAGTAGCCAGGAGCACCGGACGAAGGAGCGCCTGGAGCGGGAGCGGCAGCAGGAGCTGTCTTTTGGGCGGCTATACATGCATGGTCAGAAGTGTTTTATAAAGCAGCAGCGAGGCAGAAGTAGGCAGTAGACAGTAGGCAGTAGACAGCAGAGCAGACAGCACAGATTACAGATCTAGATGATCTGGCCGGACAAACGAGCCGGACAAACGAGCCAAGTGTCATGATATCATGTATCGGATCAGAGCAAGCACAGCACGTCTTTGTTCATTATCAGGGTCTGCAGGCTCGGACGAGTCTGACAGCGCATGAGTTCAAAGCAGCAGAGCGATAGGACAGTGACAGGCAACAGTACAGCAGCAGACAGCAGACAGCAGACAGCAGGGCAGAGCAGCAGTGCAAGGACAGCCAACATGATAACAATGCAGCAATGGATAACAACAGCCTCGACTATGAGGTCAGTACTTACCAAGGGTAGCCAGGATCGACTCGAGATTACTCAGATTCGCCATTTCTTGTTTGTTCTTTTGTTCTTTTGTTCTTGTTTTTTTGTTTCTCGTTCTTGTTCTTGTTTTGTTCTTGTTCAAAGTGTTCTTTAGATGTTTGATTCAGCGAGGTCGCAGTCGCAAATACAGTCAATCAGTCGTGCACAACGAACAGTTCAGATAGCAGAGATGCACTTCTTTACAGTACTTGTCACGAGAGTGTAGAGTGTAGAGAAGCGTGAACGTCGTATTGTCGTGATGTCGTCAACGTCGTATCGCCTTAAGCAGGTCTCAAGCAGGTCTCAAGCAGGTCAATAGGTCAACTTGAGCAAGCAATGTGATCAGGGACAAGAACAAATCAGATTGATCTAAACTGCAGACAAAGGAGACAGATGTGTAGGTGATGGGGGTCGACGAGGAAGAGGACGAGAGGAGAGGCTTGAAGAGGAAGATGAAAAGAGGCAAAAGAGGCAAAAGGATGCGCGCACGATTGACGAGGTGCGACTGGTGTGGTCGGTGTCGGCAATGCAGGGGATGTCGATGTAGTGATGGCGATGTCGAGGGAGTGATGGTGGGAGAAGAGGTGAAGAAAGAGGAAGGAAGAAAGAGGGGTTGGTTGAGAGCAGAGATTGATCAGAGGAAAGAGGAAAGAGAAAGAGAAAAGAAAAACGGAAAGAGGAAAAAGTTTGATGATGGTTTCGTCGGTCGCTCCTTCTCCGTCGAGAGTCAAGGGGGGCAGCTACAAAAGATACTTGGATCGACACACAAATACCATACAAGATAAAGTATCCACAAAGAGGGGGCAAGGAAAAATGAGATTTTGCAAGAGAAAACAGCCAAAGAAGAAGGGATTCATTTTGTTTTGCCGCCTCAGACGGTAGGAGCATTGCGACGCGACTGGCCAGGCTAGCCGGATCTGGACAACCGCATCGAGTGGCTGGTGTGTACGGGGTACATGTGTAGATTAGTCAGCAAATCACATGGTGAATCATGTGCTGTAAGCTGAGTTGACGGTCGATGACTCGAAGACGTTCACATCACAGCATCGTTGCAGAGACAATCATGTCGATTTGGTACTGAAAATATCATAATTAAATTTGCTGTAATAAAGTGTAGTATCTAGTGTATTGTTTTCCTAATTTCAACATGGTACAACTTGTGGGATCCAGCCGGTCATCTGCATAAATCTCGCTTGAGATCTTCACTCTGCTCAAGACAACATCTGCAACAAACACAATGTCGCTCGAAACCGACGCCCGCTTCAGGAACCTTCGCACATGGTTCGAGTCCCTCGGCGGCAAAACGCACCCCGATGTCGAAATCTACAGCGACGCCGTCTGCGGCGTGTCCCTGCGCGCGCGGCCCGACGCCCGCGCGCCGGTCTCCGGCATGATTGTGTCCTGTCCGGCCAAGGCGTCACTTTCGTACCGGGACGCTGTTGCGCAAAAGTCGTTCCCCGCCGAGTTCCTCGACAGGGTGCCGCCGCATGTGATTGGCCGCTTCTTCCTTGTGCAGCAGTACCGACAAGGACCGGCGTCGCCCTGGCACGCGTACATTGCGGCGCTGCCGCAGCCGGGGGCATATGCATCGTGGGGACTGCCGGCGGTGTGGGCGGCAAAGTCGCCGGGCGCGCTGGCACTGCTGCAGGGCACGAATGCGCAGGTGGCGGCTGAGACGATGGCTGGACTGGTTGCGAGCGAATACGCGCAGGCGGCGGACATACTGGCCGACGACGAGTACACGTTGGAGCTGTACGAATGGGCCTACTGCATGTTTACGAGCCGCAGTTTCCGGCCGTCGCTTGTTCTGCCCGGCACCACGCACGACAACTTTTCCGTGTTGCTGCCCATGCTGGACCTCGGCAACCACGCGCCGGCGGCGCGGGTCGACTGGCGGCCGTCGGCGGCCGGCATTGACTTTTGCACGAGTGAGTCGTACGCTGCGGGCAGCCAGGTGTTCAACAACTACGGCCTCAAGACCAACAGCGAGCTGCTGGTGGGCTACGGGTTCGTGCTGCCGCCGACGCCCGCGCTGCACAACGACTATGTGCACCTGCGCAGGATGGGCGGACCTAGTGTCCTGATGGAGGACGGCGCGTCGGGTGTATCCCAGCAAGCCCAGAAAGAATCCCAAAAAGAATCCCAAAAAGTGCCGCCTAGTTTCCTTCTGAGTCTGCGGCAGATGGCCGACCCTTCATCTACAGTGGGCAAGGCGCGCGCGCGGATGACGCGCGGCGTGGAGCGGAGCGCGGACTTTGGGCGGTTCGAGGACGGGCTGCTGTGGGACATTTTGCAGGGGATGAGCAGCGGCGACGAAAAGGAGCAGCTGGCGCGGTATGCGGGGGAGAAGTTTAGGGTCAAGGGGACGATGGAGGAGGTGCTGGCGGTGGCGCCGGTGGCTGAACTGCAGGGTGTGATTATGGACATGGTGTTTGGGGAGGAGGACGACGACGACGACGACGACGAAAAAGAAGAGTTTTGTATTGCCAAAGCAGAGGCGGTCCGACAGACGCTGACGTACAAGATGTACATGGACTGCAAGACGCTGCGGTCGAGCGACGCAACCGCCACAGCAGACGACTTTACCGCCCTGGCGATGCAATACCGCACACAGTACCGGGCGGTGCTGGAGGAGGCGTTCAAGAGCCTGAGCGGCGAGGAGTACGAGTCGGACGACGATGAGTAGATAGTTGGATGTAGGAATCCAATGCAGATGCAGAAGTGATGCCGGGCATCAGGCTTTGTAATCTAGAGGCTGCAATGTACAAAACCCAACAGACTCCCGCAGTGGCCAAGAAAATGATTTAACGAGACTACGACAGCAACAGCACAGCGACATCCGCTGTCATTTGCATTGGCAGCAGAACAAGGTAGATCTCTCGTTCTCGTCTCTCGCGTGCTTCACATTGAGTTTCAGTTAAGATGACTGCGAGATATCGATCTACTCGATGTGACAGTATTCGGGAGAACAGGTAGCGAGATGCAGACGAGGTGCTGGGAGAATGAGTAGTAAATAATATGTAAATATGTAGATAATATATAGAAAAGATCGTGAACAGCGATCGGGCTGCACGATGAGGTCATGGTGGGACGCTATAGCTGTAGCTGTTGATGTTTATTTGCTCGGATTACTACAGTGTTGCGGCTGTGATGTTTCGACATTTTGGTCGCGACAACACTAGAAATGATTATTGAACCGTGAAGCAGCGAAGCAGTAACCGTTACGCACAGAAGAAGCAAAAGAATCACGAGAATCCATCTCAGTGACTGCGGCGATGACCCGCATGTGCACAGCCCTATGCGCGGGACCGCTGACACTGAGAAGGACACTGAGAAGGACACTGAGAAGGACACTAAGAAAGAGTGAGACGGCAGGCGAGTGGCGAGTTACTTGAGACGATCCCGCCTTTTGCTCTGCATTGCTGTGCAACGGCTCAACGGCTACAGAAATGGCTGTAAAGAATGGCGGCCTTTGCATGCATCGATGGAATAGGAAAGACCGAGACCGACATGCCAATTGATATACGATATATATTAACTACCTGAAATATGGAATCGGCTCCCTCGCGCCTCTGCCGGTGTTATCCTTTTTACACTGTCTCGCTAATGCCGTTCTTTCTTCTTTCTTCTCTTTCTCTTGTCGGCACATTGCTTTCACTCGCTCTTCTTGCCTTTTTGGTTGCTTCTTCTTCCTTGTTCCTTCTTTGTTTGTCATTATCGGATTGTTCTTTCCTTCTTTCTTCTTTCCTTCTTTCTTCTTTCCTTCTTTCTTCTTTCCTTCTTTCTTCTTTCTTCCTTCTTTGTTCGGAAGTCGCCTTGCCACGAGAGCAACTAGCGTCCACGCGCCTGACACTTGTTGCGGACAACGGCCGCTGTATGTAGTTCTGCCATAGCCTTCCAACAGCTGTAACTCGGAGCAAATGCGCTAGCGGCTAGATACGAGCCCAAGCCTAGCGAGCCAGCGAGCCTAACACGAGCTTCGTATTGTTCTTACACGTATTTCTGTTAATTGTCTGTTAATTCTATTTATTGCATGCTTGTGTTTATTGCTTATGCTTATTGCTTATTGCCGCTGATTCACGACTAGCCGCAAACCTGGCAGTTCCCTGTTCTGCCTTGCCACAGCGGCTCTGTCGATCGATCTTTTCTTTTTCTTTCTTTTTTCTTTCTTTTGTTATCTCTTTTCTTTTATCTCTTACCGTTAAGCATAGCATACGTACTTTGTTCATTAAGTTATATAGGCCGTCCCTTCTTTTGTTCTTGTCTTTTACCTTGTCTTTGGTTCTTTTGCTCTTTTTGATCTCTAATCTTTCTACTTGTTTGTTGATTATTTACTCATCGTCACATCCGACTCAAACGACGACCATAAACGACCATAGACGACGACTAGACGACCATAGACGATGACTAGAGACGACTAGACGACAGACGACAGACGACAGACGACAGATCCACGAAATCTCATGCGAATTCACGACAATAGACATCATCGACATAACCAATAATCACGAGCACACGACCATTTTCACTAAACTTGCATTCCTCGACTCATCTTCAACCACAAACACTGCTGTCCTCTGTGCATATTGATATTACCACCTGCTACTCTTAACTACCCAATCATAAACGTCATCTGTCGACTTCCATCCATCTTCCATGTGATAGCTGCCTGCCAGCCTAGGACCTCCTCTACCCCGCGACAACTAACACGGGCCACTACAGCACCTATCCACCAGACCCACCTATTGGTCCCTCTGCTTCCTACTTCCTACTCATACAGAGTAGCTGCCCGGTCTCCACCAATCACCCGCCCAGCACCTCAAACACGACAACAAGGTCACAGCTGCAGAGTGTCAGAGCTCCAGCCTCCTTGTCATCTCTCATCTCTCATCTCCATCGGCCTTTTGTTGTCTTTCTTTTGCTTTCTTTACTGTGTTCTTGTGTCTTGTCGTCTTCACCGTTTTTACGCTCTTCGGCCTGTCATCCATCAAACGATCAGCCGGCTGATATCTCTCGACGCTCAACTCGCCTCAACGCTCGACTCGACTCAAACTATCCAAATGTCCTACTCCCATCAGCACAACGACTCTGTGTCGTCCACAACCTCGACCGCGTCAGACTCGGACGCCACATCCAACACACAACCACAGACCGCGTCATCAATACAAACCTGGGTCAACGTCACCATCATTGAAGACGACGACCTCATGTTTGGCGGCAAGCCGCTGTCTACCTGGTACGAGGAGGACCGGCGGTGCAGTGTGACAGAGGACGACGCGTTGTCGCCGTGCTCGACGGCGTCAGAGGCCGAGGCCGAGGCCAAGGCAGAGGCAGAGAACCGCGGCCGGCGGCGAGACCGTCACTAAGCGAGCGCAGGCTAGAGTACAGTGCTACCTTGCCGCAAAGAGCGCCTATAGCCAGCGCATAAGGCACCAGCCACAACCTGACAACACACCGTCACCCAACTACATTTACATACCCGACTCGCCACACGGCGCTGCTCACTGCATAGTCACTTCTTTCTACACTGTCATCATACGTGGTCCCTCACATCGAGGGCCGGGACTGCATTGGCGTCTCTGTTTATTTGTTGTTTTATTGTTTATTTATATGTTATCTCCATTACTCATGGATTGATACTTGATTCATCGCAATACAAATTGGATTTAAGATAAGACCAAGTGACCATACTATATATATCAGCTGTCCATTCCTATCCAAGTAGTCATCACTGTTGGACTTGGCATGGAAGCAGACACGATTAGACACTGCCAACGCAGTCAACATGGCAACTTGTATCAGCAATTCAATATACAATAGTGACGTCACCTGAACAGCCTCGTCTGGCAGTATCTGGTCATACCCGGATCGGCTCATACAAACACGGACGAGGCTGTCTAGATGAGTAATCATAGCAATCATGTTTTTTTTTTCTTCTCTCTCTCTAAACGGCTTATCTACAAATCGACTCATCTTTGGTTTGCTGATACGAGACTTGTTCTACATGTGTGGTGTGACCGGCACTGTCGTATTGATGCAGACCAACGAAGCTACTCGCCCATTGCAGATCCAGTCGATCAGGATGGGCGGCTGTAGTCAAAGATTTATTAAGAAAGGAAAAAGGAAAAAGGAGGGAAAACGCCCTTGACAGCGAGGGCTCACCGCCGGTCGATCTGCAGGTGTCGTCTTATTCTTTTTTTCTTTTCTTTTCTTTTCTTTTCTTTTCTTTTGACTTCACTTACCTTCTCGCAAGGTTCTTTTTCTCCAGATCAGGCGACTTGTCAATGATCCTGCGGACCCGGCCTTCCGGTCTTTTTTTTCTTCCTTCTTTATCATGTCTCTTCGGTCAGTCGCCTTTCGAATTCAGAGTTGGCCTGTCTCGCTTCTCGCCGCGTATCCGTCTTCATCATGCTCCCTAAACAGCAGCCCATCCAAGTCCAACAGTCTAGACCACGTCACGCCGCATAGATACTGGCACGTCGGGTATGAACCGGCAGTCATCGTATTGGGTTGTATTTGCAGACAGAATATGCATAGTCGATCATACACGGCAGCTGCATTATTTCTACTTTTTCTTTTCTTTTCTTTTTTTCTTTGCTTTTTCACTCTGATCTTCAGTATTGCTTCCTGTCCTCCTGCCCATCTACCCTCCTTGCCTGATCACTCTGTTCGTCTGATCACTGAGAGCGCAATATAAAAGCCGATTTCGCTGTCATTAAAAGACTGCCACCCTCATTTCCATCGCCATCTCTATCGCCATCCTATCTGTCATCTGTCACATCGATCCCGTCACGCGCACCGTGTCTCAGTCTTATCACGCCTTATCTACTTCTTGACGCAATATATCGTATCAAGAACGATATAAAGAGAACTTCAAAATTACAAGACAAAATCACATTTGGTATAACAAATCAGTCAACTACACCAAAATGCACTTCCGCCGCTCATTCTCGCAGTCGCTGCGGTCGCTGCGGTCGCCGTCGTCCCGGTCGTCCCTCGCGTCGGCCTCGGCCGTCTCTCTGTCGAGCAGCCTCCCAGACTGCGACGCCGACTGCGACGACCCCGCGGACGACCCCTCGGCAGCCCTCTGGCACCGCATGCTCGCCCTCCAGCGCCAGTTTCACTGCTACAACTCTGCCCGCATCAGCGCCGCCCTGCAAGACGAGTCGATGCCCGTTCGTACGTCCTTTTTATTGAGGAAGAAAAAGAAAAAGAAAAAGAAAAAACTAACAGACAGCCCCCCGCGCGTGCTTGGATCTGCTGAATGAGAGCGTTGTCGATGTTTGTCACGAGGCGCGGGCCGCGCTTGACTTGATCTTGTCTTGTAGTTAGATACCCTTTTTCTTTTTATTTAGTTTATTCGTGAATGCTTCATCTACTCTATCAACGACGCGTCATGTCCGCCACGGCGGCGTTCGCGGCAGGTACGCCTTGCTCGCAATCGCCGCCTTGAGCCCAACGTAGGCCGCAAACGGCCACCTGGTCTTGAGAGACGTGTCCGCGGCCGCGGCCGCCCCCCGCACCGTAATCTTGTCGTACACCGACGGCAGCGTCGTCGCATTGTACTTGGCCCGGAGTGCCTCGTACGCCGGCCGGTCGTAGATGCGCCAGAACGCGTCCTCGTCGTAGTATGCGTGCGCGTAGAGCCACTTCATGCCGCCAAACGAGTTGGCCAGCCTGTCTTCGAGGTCGCGGTTGAGGGCGACGCAGTCGGCGGCCGAGCCGCGGCCGCGGCCCCACAGGCCAATGTTGATCATGTCGGGCGCGGACGCGTTGGTGTGCGGCCCGGTGTGGTGCGGGTGGAATGTGGGTTTCTGGCCCGTCTGCAGCGGGCACAGCCACAGCGGCCAGATGCCGAACGTGTCGGCGGTGTAGTCGACAAACGCTTCGGCCGTCGCGTACGGCAGGGCCAGGTCCTGCACAATGTACGTGGCCGACTGGCCCGACGCGTGCAGCGCCTTGTACAGCATGCGCGTCTTGCAGAAGTCGTCGAGGGCCCAGCGCGTGAGGCGGTTGAAGGGGAACGGAAAGTAGGAAAAAGCCGAGCGGCCGACCCAGAAGCCGCCGCGGTCGTAGCGGAAGAGATACTCGGGCAGGGGAATGTACTCGGTCACGGTGTCGGTGTGCCGGGTCTGCTGCTGGACGTGCAGGTAGAACCACGGGTCCCATGCGTGCGAGAAGGTCTGCGCGCGCGCGTCCGGCGGCTTGTCGTCGGTCAGCTCGCCCGTGACGACGACGCCGTGGTCTTTGCTGAACAGGATGCCGTCGACGTAGTCGGCCTGCTGGGCGGCGGCCAGCGCCCGCACGAGCCGTATGGTCTCGCCCACCGACGAGCGCCGGTGGTACGTCGTCTTGACAAAGGCGCGCGCGGGCGCCAGCTGCAGCTCCATGAGCGTGGTGATGCCCAGGGTGCCGAGGGCGCCCGCGGCGCCCTTGAACAGGTCGCGCCGTGGGTCGTCGGCGCGCGGCGTCGCCTCGACCGTGGTGCCGTCGGCCAGCACCATCTCGACGCGGTTGATGGTGTTGTCAAAGAAGCCGTGGCGGAACGAGCTGCTCTCGCCGGCGGTGCCTGCATAGCCGCCGCCGGCGGTGATGCCGGGGAACTCCATGACGACGGGGGGCACGAGGCCGTGGGGCAGGGTGGCGGCGACGAGGCGGTCCATGGGGACGTTGGGCTCGACGAGGCAGGTGCGGGCGTTTTTGTCGATGCTCAGCACATTGCCGAGCGCAGAAATGTCGACGGAGCGGGCGTGGTTGCGCGGGCGCGTCGAGTTTGTCGAGCCGTGGGCGATGCGGTAGGGCTCGCGGCGGGCAAAGAAGGCGCGGACCGACTTGGCAATGGCCGCGACGGCCTGTTTGTGGGCGTCCATTGTGCGAAGCGGTCGGCTCGTCAGCTGAAGTCGTCGCCAAACGTCGTCATCTGTCCAACAGCCACGCTACAAGTCGTCCGACGCCGGCAAAATCTGGAGCCGAGGTCCACTTTTAGCAATCGGCCAGAGTCTAACAGCCTACCAGTCGGGTCCGCCCGCACAATGAGACAAGAGACAAAGAGACGACGACGGCGACAAGTGAGCGCATCTGTTAGTCGATTAACTCTATTTGGACAGCTGTTTGTTCGGTGCTTTGCTGATAGTGAATGTTTGGTCGATTATGAATGAATCATTTCAAGTTTTTCTTTAATTTTTCTTCATTTTAACCTTGTTAAAGCACATTTCATTGAAACACATTATCATGTTATGCAAATCAATTCTTACATTTCTCCATTGCTATTCTATTGTAAGCTGTCGATGCAAAAAGGACGAGGTGGCATGACGTTTGTTACTAGGAATCTCCAGATACAGAATCCAACATGCTATCAAATCGTAAGTTGGCGCCTGTCACGTGTGCCTTCGATAGGTCACACCATGATCACACCACGCTGTATGCGCTGCCTTTGATATAAGTATCTGATATAAGTATCTGATGGACGCTGGAACAAACACTCATCTCCAACAGTCTCTACAAACCAACACAACACAAATGCCAATGCCAGAATCATCGACCAACTTCTTTGCCACCGCCCTGGCCGCGCTCGCACCGCTGGCCGTCGGCGCCGCCTACCCGCCTGACGCGCGCAATCGGCCTGCGCATTCAGAGTACTTGGAGCGAGAATCCTCTACGCACTCGCCGTCTCTGTTGCCGACGTCCTCGACGTCCTCGACGTCCTCGCCAGACCACCACGAACACTACCACTGGATCTCGCACGCGCTGCACCCGCACCACGGGCACCCAGTCCACGAGGCGTGATCTTTCTTTTTCTTTTTTTTCTTCTTTTTCTTTTCTTCTTTTTCTTTTTCTATCATTGATACCACTTTATCCAATAGTATGCCATACAATACAATACAATACATTACAATACAATGCAATACATACAAAGCAATACTTGCGTACCAGGATGTCCCGTTGGCGGTTGCAGCGCCTAGACCGTTGAGCCCACTATATTTCTTATTCTATCTGTCGTCTTCGCTTTACTTGAGACTTGTGATGCTTTATCTAGCCTGTAGCTGTTCTGAGCACTGCAACGCACCCCCACGTTTAGACCACAGGGATACAGACAACGTACTCGGCTACAAATGCATACAAATACAAATGTCAACAGCCAACGTGCATAACAGTACATTCAGCTGGTTGAGCCTGTCAGAAGAGATACCCCGGATACTACTCAGTATCAAACACTTGCGGATGTCGTATCTCGCGTAGCTCGCTTCACGAGTGTTGCAGTCAGTGTTGCAAGTATGTCATTTATGATTTTTGATATTATATTATATATAGTTGAGGTAATCCGTACTGAATCTATCGTTGTTCAGTGTTATGAATCAAACGACCGTGGCCATGCTATTGGAATGCAGAAGACATTGAAAGTAAAGATGAAGATACAAGTAAAAGATAATAAAGAGTGAGACAACAGAAAAAGAAAAGAATCATGACAGAAATACACAAAACAGGAAAGTGCTCCGTCTTGTCGGGACTCTTATACTTTGTACAAGTGACAAGTCAGATCACGGCCAGCTGAATACCAATCTAGAGCGCGAGCGAGTCCAAACGGGATGCAAATAGAGAAACCCTAGCGCTAATACTTGTTACCGTATGTACTGAGTAGTAATTACCAGCAAGGACGGCCCGCCCCTTGTGAAGTAGAAAGAATACAGACTCGGGAAATAAGAAGGAACGCACGCGCAAGAAGCCCCCCATTTGGGAATAGCGACTACTGAGTAGAGGCGCCGCGAGGGTGGTTGAGCGAGGCGCGGCACATTTGGGTTCGTGAAAGACAATACAAAAGATGCCAGACGCGGGATCGAACCGCGGACCTCCTGCTTACTACCACTGTGCTATGACTTGTGTGGAAGGTGCTGTGTTGAGGAAGAAGGAAAAGTCAGAAGAAGAAGGGACGTACTCCGTACTCACTCCTCAGTAAAGTAACAGGGACGGCCGCCCAGCGACTTCCGCGTCCCACACCAGTGGTGTTGGTGGATACCAAGTAGCGTCGGGTAAGTATGGTCGCCGACTACTTTACGCTCTACACTACACAGAGATTAGCGGAATCTCGTTACTGGACACTGTCAGCTTAGCCCGACGTTGTGTTGCACTCTGTGCCGTGTGAGAGTGGAAAGTGGGAGAGTCGGTCAGTTGGATTGGATTGGATTGTATGAGAGGAATGAAATGATAAGAAGAATTCGAAATCACGTCTTTAATCATGTGGCAGGGTGACATGCGATAAGACAATAGGCGAAAGGCAGAAGAAGAAGAAGAAGAAGGAGCAATGGATCAGACGTCGGATTGGGTCTATTTGATATTGGGCATTGGTGTTTGGATTACTAAGGTGCTGGAATAGGATAGATGGGATAGATAGATGAATAGATGCATAGATGAATGTCTACACGCTGAGCATACAGCTGCTTTGACAATTAAAAGCTCACCGACGATACTACACACGGTATGGCCCGCAGCCGTGTGCCGTCCGGGCCGTTTTTTTCTCTTCTTTTTTTTCTTCTGTTTTCTTTTTTTCTTCTTTTTTTCTTCTTCTTTTTTTGTCTTGATTCCTACCTCCAAATCGCTCTTCTTCTACTTCAGTACCTACGGTCTAGCTTCATACACGTGGATTTCATCTTTCTTTTCTCCTCCCCTTCTCTCCACGACTCACCGTCTTCACCGTCGCCGTAGTAGACCGCTTTTCCTTTCTACCCAACATCCAACAGCCAATATCCTCGTGATTCTCGCTCGCAGTCTTGGCAGCTGTTGATAGCCGTATCTATCAGGTTTTTTCTTTCTTTTTTCTTTATTTATTTATTTCGTTTCGTCTGTTCAAGATACTGACATCCAACCTTTTGATGGTGATTCACGGCATCACTTTATTTTTATTTTTATTTTCATTCTTTTTTTCTTCTATTCTATTATCACAAAACGTCGTTTCATCTTCTCCAACTACAAAGTCTGCCTATTCACATTCTGCACTTGCACCACCGTCACCTGCCGCTTCCTGCAAAGCAATAAGCGTTGTCAACGCATCTGTACCCAACTGGATGGCAGTTGCATTAGTTTCTTTTTATTTATTTATTAATTATTATTATTATCAAATTATCTTTCTCTATCCCTCATTCTACCCACCTTTTTCCTCTTCCACTCCCAAACACCAGCTTATTCGACTTGTCTTTTTTCATTTATCGATAAATTAATATACTCCCTGCAAACCATCTGAATCCCGACACGCTGCACCCCTCTTGTACTTGTACTTGTACTTGTACCCTGTACTAATACCGGCACGTTCTAGTCTCTTGTCGTTTGCATTCCTCGTCGTACAAGTAGTCTTCACACCTTTGACTCTTGTGTTCATTCTCTTCTTCTCACCATCTACCACACAAATCTTGTCTCGTCTTTTGTCCTACTTGACTGGATATATAAGTATCCGCCGCATCGAGATCGTCTACCGTCTGTCTACCATCTACCAACCGCCTTTCATCTGTCCTACTGTCTCATTCCTCGCCAGATCTCTATCGTCTCATCGAGTCTCGATATCGTTTCTACCCGTCGTCGTCAACTCTGCTCACACGCGCCGCCCGTGGCAATGTGCGAATTCACCCAGCGCGAATACTCGTGCGGCCACTTCCGCTTCATCGCCGCCCGCTGGTGCAACCTCTACAAGATCAGCCACCGCCGCTGCCACCCCAACGTTGTCCACTTTGAATTCAGACAGCACGAAATCTGCGGCATCTGCCAGCCCTACGAAATGCCCGCGTGGTTTCACGCAGTCAAGGCGAAGACGAAGACGACGCCGACACCAACACCAACACTGACGTCGCCGAAAATGGCGACACTGTCGAGCGTGCGGAAGCGGCGGGCCAAGACCGCCACGCGGCCGCCCATTCCTCTTTTCTCGTCGACACTGGCCAGTCAGCGGTCTGGATGATTTTTATTTTTATTTATTTTCTCTTTCTTTCTCTTTTTTCATTTCACATCATACGGCGTGCATCATGGAGGTATTTTTTTTTAATCTCAGTATATCTATTTGTTTATTATATAGGGCATACATAGCGAGCGCGTTACCTGGATATTGGACTGTTGGGTTTGGACGTTGGAAGACTGTTGGAAGACTGTTGGCTGACTGTCATTTATTATTACGGTGTATTTGGGTATTTGTAATTGGACTGGATTGGTATGGATGGTCATGGTTATGGATATGGGATATTGTTAGGCCTCTACTCAGATAGTGTTATTTGTCTCTCAGTTCGAATGCATGCAACACTGCAACAACAACAATGTCGGCGTGAAGATGTAATGTACGATTGAAGTCAGCCAAAAGGCAGTAGAAGTAAGACGGAGCAAGACAACGACAATAGAAGAAAGACAGGCCAACAGTTAATGAGAGTCTTTTCTTCTCTTCTTCTCTTCTTCTCTTCTCTCCTTTTCTTCTCTTCTCTCCTATACACCACTTGCACGGCATGTTTACTGCGTAGATGAAGATGAATAAATAAGAAATCACAATAGTGATGCAAACTGATCAAAGTACTCACTAAACCACAGGTTATCATAAATCACACTTGATCGTTGCAACGTTCAGGGTGCGACGCTGGCCTGGAATAGGGAGAGGCGGATCCTGCAGACGGCAGCAGACAGCAATACTTTGTACAGTACCCGCCCACGTCGACAGTGGAGAAGTCTGTTGATCAAGGTAACCTCGGTGTGCACAAGTAGATTTTGTACAGAGTATGGTAGAGTTAGAGAGACGGAGAGAGACGGAGAGAAGTGACGGGAAATACAAGTACAGAGTAGAGAGTAAAGAGTAAAGAGTAGACAGAAGGACATCCACTTTCCCATCAGGTGACGAGCAGCTCCTGCGTCTGAGCCGTGTTGACGGTGTTGGTTGTGGATGCGACGTCAGGGGTCTGTCAGAGTATGGGAAGAGGGAGAGGGAGAGATAGAGGGAAGGGAGAAGAAGATACCTGTGATTGTCGAAACAAGATGATGAAAGTAGAAAGCAAGGAAGCAAGGTGAAAGCAAGGCGAACACAAGATGAGACAATGTAAGCCGGTTTACAACTCGTTTCAACACTGCACTTCTTTCTTTTCTTCTAACAAAGATCGTGTTGGTTTGATTTGTTTGTTTGTTTGACGTCGGATTGTGATCATTCTGTGCCTCTTTACTGCCCCATCGTTGTACTTCATACAGCACAATGCAACGGTCTGCACTGCCTGCCATTGCCGGCCTCGCGTGGAAAACGGCGCTACTGCACGACGACCAGACGGGTTAGTCCGTCAGGGTTTAGAGTTATCGTGAGTAGTACTCACTACTTGTATGTACTCAGTAGAATGTTGAACACTCTTTACTCTACTTTGTACTCTACAACAACGGGCAAGGCGATGCTAGCTCTGCCGATGGATCTCTCTTGCTCAATACCTACTGAGTATGATCCATGATCCATGGCTCCCCAATAGGGGCGTCAAGTGACCGTTGAGTTTGTGTCGACGGCGTAGCAATACTGAATGTACTTGGCTGTCTGTTGCTAATGTTTATAATTGATTTTCTATTGATATCTCTATGTATTGATATCTCTATATACTGATATCTCTACATATTGATATCTACATATTGATGATATTGCTTCTTATTCTGATATGGATTCTTCCTTTGTGCCAGCTGTTACGTACGCATGCAGAGCTTGGACGAGCTGACCCGTTGACCCAGTTTGCCGGATTCGCCGGTGTAGAGATGTAGATGAACTTGTGGATGGATACGTCTGCCAATACCCACGATCATGGAAAAACAGTCTGCAGATCAGGCATCCAATGCGACAACCATGCTGAGTAATCAATGACCATTGTCTGTCTGCAATGGCATATGTCCGCACACTATCGGTCACTCTTTCCTCATTCTCTTTCCTCACCTACTGAATACCAAGTATTAGTACGACGTCTGTTCCATCCTGAGCTCTGACCATGCCCTCTGCCTGCTGTTATTGGCCCTGTACTGTCAATACTGTACGCACAAGTACGCAAAGTGGCCTCATCGGCAGGTTGCAAAGTGTAATTAATACATTCATTTCTGCTACTAATATTACGCTCGGATCTGCCAATGCAAAGAGTACCTTGGACTCGGGACACAGCCCTCCATCGGGATTTAAGAGTATCACTTGTCATATTTGTCGAAGCAGCACGTCGTCTTTGGAGTGTTGGAGCATTCAGCATTCAAAGCTGACTCGACTTTACCTTGTGGCAACCGTCTTTGATTGGCGTTGCCGAGTATGCATCATGTCCAACAAAATACCATATATACGCCGCCACCACTCATCCCTCTACGTACGGCCATAGATATTGGAAAGCACGGGATCCCGTCCGCTCTCCCCTAGTTAAACCAATAATCGGCGGATTAGTAGTTGGGTCGGTGACGACCAGCGAATACCCTCTGCTGTACGTTTTTTTTGCTTGCACTTTGCATACTCAGACATACATGATCAATACATACAGCTACATGACAAGATAACGAAAACAAGACATTACAGAAAAAAACAGACATCCATGACAATCCTTGCACATCATGACCTTCATGCCCAACATGACCCATACCAGCAAAGAACAATAGACAAAATATAGACAAAAAGTAAAAGTAAAAATAACAAAGTAAAAAACTACAAAACGACCTCATCCTCGTCGGGGTCTTCCAGGCTCGTGCGGCTCACCGCCTCCGTCACACACGCAACGCGGTGGCCGTCCTCGCCCAGCACCTCCAGCTCGTCGTCTTTGGCAGACGTGTCGGGCTGGCCAGCCAAATTGCCAGACGGCGGCGACGTAGACCCGGCTCCCAGGAATCCCAGCCGCCACAGACTGCCGCCCGCCGTGGCCGTCGTGCCCGACAGACCCGTCGACGACGACGACGGCGTCGTCGGGTGCAGCGCCAGCGGCTTGAACAGGATCGTGTCGCGGTCGCGGTCAAACAGCAGCCCGCCGCTGTTCCGCTTGGGGTTCGAGCTGGAGCTGGACTCCTCCGGCATGGCAAAGTCGCCAAACTCTTCGTCGTCGTCCACATCATCCACATCATCCACATCCCCGCGCTTGTCGTCGCCCGACGAGTCGCCGTCGTCGCTGCTGTCGCGCCCGTCGCCAAACTTGTCAAACGACGTCGCGTCCGCCGCACTGCTGTCCGCAGCATTGCGGTCGCGGCGTACCATGTTGCGCCACCAACCCCCGCGGTTCCAGCCGAGACCGACACGCCCCACATCGTTACTGCCCAGACCAACATCATCGTCGTCATCATCATTGTCGTCATCACCGTCAATCTCGTCGTCCTCATCGTCCGCAAACGGATTGCGCAGGGGCTGCGAGTTGGTAGGGTCAAGCGTGCTGGCCAGGGATTTCGGGCCGCCGGAAAGCGAAGCACTGCCCACGTCGCCGTCAAAAGCACCGTCGGCCTGGCCCTCGGCAACCGCATCCTTGCCCTCCTGCTCGGCCGCCTCGGCATTGCGCTTGTTCATCGCGAGGCGCGCGGCGAGCAGCTGCCGCGCGCGTGATGGCGGGATGTTGAGGGGTGGTGGCGGTGGCGGCGGCGGAATGGCTGGCGGCAGCAGCGAGTTGGACGAGTTCAGAGGATCCGTGTATGCGCGGAACTAGAACGTTAGCAATCAGTCCATCACTTTTGTCTCCAAATCACCCCCTTCCATCACATAAGCACCATGACCAGCGGCGTGTCCAGAGAGAATGAAAAAAAGAGAATTTTTTGTTGATGTCGAGTGGCGTGTCCGGAGGTGGTGTTGATGGCAGACCAAGAGGCCGAGGACTGAGAGAGACCCGACCCAAGACCCAAGACCCAGAGACCAAGAGAACCAAAAACAAAGACCAGAACCACTCGTGTCTAGTCAATGTCTAAAGGGGAAACATGACAGTATAAAAAACATATGAAAGACACGGAAAATAAAGACACATGAAACAACTCTATCATACACCGTACAGAAATAAACCAAACGCCACCATGTACCCAATCCATCGTACAATGCCTATCCCGTCATCGGCGTATCTTCGTCCTCGGCCGTAGCATCGGCCGTAGCATCGGCCTCAGCACCGCCATCAGAAACTAGCCGATTAAAGTGCTGCACACTGCCTCTCCATCCCTGATGCAGATCGTCCTCCACCTCTTTATCCAGCGTCTCGACATGCACACTCTCCAACTCCGGAACCGAACCACTTGGCTCCCGCTGCAGATACCGCGGCTGCCGCGGCTCCTGCATCGCGTCAAACTCAGTCCCGTAGTCCTCGTTGTTCTCCGCGTGGATCACAATGTCGTCCTCGTCGCTGTCGTAGCTGTCGTCAAAGTCGTAGTCGGTAATGTCCCCGCCAGCTGTCGTTGTCGTCCGCCCGTTCTCAAACGTCGCATACCGGTCGTACACCTGCCGCCGTGGAAAGTAGTACCGCTGGTCCTCGTCGCCTTCGCCTCTTTCATAACTAACCTCGTTGTTAATGTCTTCGTCATTGTCGTCGTCGCCGTCCTCCTCCTCGTCGCTCGAACTGTGGAAGCCAGACGAAATGCCCGCACTAATCGAGAACGGGCCATCGTTGCTCTGCTGGTCGTGCATGTCGAGACCGCCGTTGAGACCGGCCTCTGCCAGCGCGTTGGATGCGCCAGAGTTGGCCAGGCCGAGCGACGAGCTCAGACCGGCTTCCGCGAGGCCGCTGTTGTTCGCCTGGTTGCCCATCGACACCTCGGGGCGCACGCCGCCGAGCGTGGCATTATCGCGCTCGCGTGTCTCCGTCAGCGTGCCGTCAATGTAGTTGGTCCAGTCGGGCGACATGATCTTGGTCACGACCGTCTCTGACAGCAGCTCGGCAGGGTGCCGTTCCGTAAACTTGACAACCTCCTCGGCAATCAGCGTCAGGTGGCCCATGTAGCCCATGCGCATGCGTGTCGCCGCCTGCGACTGATCCGATACCGCCTGCCCGTTGACAATCTGCGTTGTGATGTCGGCCGACTCAAACAGTGAGATGGCCAGGTGCGGGTTAAAGCCGCGGTCCATCGGGCCGTTGAACACCTGCTGCACGACATCGTACACGACATTGTGCAAAAAGTTGTTCCATGGGTACGAGAAAAAGAACGACAGAATCGTCGGCACCACGCGGTGGTCCACAAACTGCATCTTCAGGTAGTCACCCACAACAGGGTCCGGGGTGGGGATCTCAGTCGTCTCGTCGCCGGTGATGCCGGTCTCGCAGGGCTGGTGCGTAACAATGATCGAAGCGTCACCAAAGTCGGCCTCATTCTCGGCCTCGGCCGTGGGCTCCTGTGTAGCCGCCTCCTTCTCGGCAGCCACATCTTCGGGCTTGGGCGGGCACACGGCAAGGAAAGCCGGGGACTCGGAGGTCTCTGCAGTCTTGCCAGCAGTCTCCGCAGTTTCAGTGGAAGCCTCGGTGGAAGCCTGGGGCTTCTCCTCAGACTTCTCCTCAACCTTCTCCTCAGCTTTGGTAGCCTCGACCTCGGTCTTCTTAACATCTACAGAAGAAGAAGCGATGGAGTCCTCCTTGACAGTCTCGGCAGCAGGCTCTTCCACTGGTGCTGTAATCTCCGGTGGCGGGCTAGGCGTGCGTCTGCCGAGGGAGTCGGCCATGCTGGAAATCGTAGGGGTGAAGAGGATCGAAGAGTCGGAATCATCGCCCTTAAGATCAGGCACCATTCTCTTGGCCTCGTCGCCCAGTGCAGGCTCGGTGGCTTCCGTGACGAAGTCATCGGACGTGTCCATGGCGTCCTCCTTATGGTCGTCTTTGCGACCGAGAGACAGCGGCGGCACCTCCAGTTTGGCATCAGAAGCGTCCGTCTCAGGAACGCTCTTCTTCTTGGTCGGCGACAGCGGCGCGACAATCATGTCGGGATCGTCAAACTGGTGATCGAGGTCATCGTTGGTCTTGAGACGCGGCGAGCTGAGCGGCTCGTCGACAAAGTCGTCCTCGTCCTTGTCCATAAATGACTGCGACGGCCGCGGTGGCTGGTTCGGTAGTTGCTCGTCGCCGTGTGTGACCTCCTCGAATCCGTCGTCATCGGTGGCCGTCGCGTTGGTGACCTCGAGCCTGCGGCCCTCGTCGGATGGCGACGCGTGCGTCAGGCCCATGGTCAGCATGTCGGTGCTGGACGGGGAAGCCTCCTCGCCCCTATTTGGAGTAAGCTTTCCCTCGGCCCGCAGCCGCTTGCGCTGTGCGTCACGCGCGGCAATGAGCTCTTCTGAGCCGACCTGGTTCAGCAGGCCCATGTTGGAACAGTGCAGCAGCTCGGCCATCAGCTCGCAGGTCTTGAAGCGGTCAAAGCCGAGGGGCTCGATGCGGCCGCCAAAGGTCGAGTTGAGACGGGACCGTTGCGCGGGAGCGTTGTTCATCAGGTTCATGAAATTGGGCACGTTCTGGGCAAACATGCGCAGCAGGGTGCCGAGGTAGATGGGGTCGCGGCTGGAGGGGATCGAATTTGCCTCAGTGCCAACATCAGGATCATAGTCTGAGTTGTTCTTTCTGATGACCTCGATGACAATACCGACACCGACCGTCAAAGCGTTGCCGCCCTTGAGCATGTAGCCAATGAGCTCGTCAATGCATGGGTGCGAGACAAGCTGGCGGGTGAGTTCGTTGGGGCCGATACAAGTTTGCTCGTGTTGTGTGGCATTAGCTGACACGGTTATGATGGCCTTGATAAAGTCGCCTGCAGACGTCTGGGTGGCCCAGCTGTTCTCGGGGCTGAGGAAGGAGAGGAGTGTCGGCATGATGTCTTGGGTGTAGAGCCACTCGACAATGCCCTGGTAGGCCTCTGGCCGGTCAAGGGTGATGATCTTGAGCAAGAGGTCCATGACCATGGGGCAGTCGACGTGGCGCAGCATGTCCTGCACGGCGTTGTCTGCAATCTTGAGGAACTCGACCATCTCCTCGACCTTGCGGTCAAAGAGCGACTCGTTCACTTTTGTAAAGTAGCTTGCCTGCAGCGGGTCCAGCGGTGCCGGCCGCTTGAGGAACTCCCAGAACTTGTGCAGCTGCGGCCGGTTGGACTGCTCCATTATTGTCTCGCAAATGGCCCAGTTGTCGGATGAAAGGATCTCGCACGACACGTAGGCGTATCTGGTGCGCTTCTTCTCGGCCTCATCCTCCTCGTCGATCGGGTTGTCCGTCGCGGATGACGATGCGCGGGACCGGCCAAAGGCCAGAGAGCGGGACCGGCCCCGCTCGGCCTCCTCGTCTACCGGTGCAGGCTCATCTTCCTTCTTCTCCTTGGGGGCCTCGGGGTCGACCTCGACCTTGGGTGCAATGACAAATTCGAGAAGGCGGTTGACAATGTCGGGCTGGCGGATGTATTCAAGAAGCTTTGTGTTGTGGGCTTTGAGATCACCGATAAGCTCGCTCTCGTCTAGCAGCTCCTCGAGAGTAAAATCGGGGCGGTCAAGAATGGCGTCAACAGGGGAGACATTGGCGTAGCCGCCAAATTTCCAAAACATTTTGACGTCGGGATGGTGTGCACGATCTTTTGCGCCTCAGTGTCGGCAGGGACTCGAGCACTGTGCGATCGTGGATAAGGAAGCGAGACAGTTGGTGGATAGCAGAGTAGATGTGTTTATGGGGTATCGAATGACGAATGGCGGAGAACAAAGAAACTCTACTCGGACTGAGCTGCGGGTAGCTGCAGCAAACGCGTCTTGGCCCTACAAGTCCTGGTATCTGGTCAATGGACGCCGTCTATATGCAGTCGCCAATGCAATGAAACAAGGAATGGTGTCGTGGGTATATCAGTCTAGTATGAACTGTGGTGGTTAGCGACATGTGCGGGCAAGCATGGGTAGAGTACAGAGAGCAAGCTGTCCGAGTCCGATCTGACGTCCGATGCTGACGACATGTGCGTGGAAGATGCTGCTGATTGCTGTTATGACCGATACTGCTGCTGATGCTTGTGGATGGCTAGTCGTGCTGATGAGAGTGCGGCTGATCCAATGACGCGGGCCGTCCTCGTGGTTTTGCAGCCTAGCCGGGGTTTGAGCGGCAGGGCTCGAGCGTGTCGATTGGCCGGCTGGATACGACAAGTGCCAGCTCTTGAAATCCGTGTATATCCGAGTGCCGTGCCTGGATGCGGTGGCTGCGACGACGCGGTGAAGCCAAAGGTCGGTCGAGGAGAGTGCCGTGTGTGCCGTGTGAGGAGCTGAGAGTTGAGAGCTGAGCTGAGGTCGGGGTAAGGAGATAAGGAATCGCTATCGCTCATCGATTATTGCCGGCGATGTAGATGTGCAGTTATCTCAAGATACACAGTCGAGACTGAGACTTCGTGGCGGCGATAGAAACTGTCGCGGGAAGACCGAAAGAGGGAGCAGAAAGCAGATCGTCGAGGCCAGGCCGTGGGACTCATAGGAGGGGTACCGACGTCATGCGCAGGCATACCAGCAGAGCATCGTCAAGGCGCGCAGAGCAATACAAATCGGAGAAGGGGTCTGCGACCCGACCCGGACAGCAGCACGATGCAGCAAATGACGAGATTTCGCCAGGATTGCCGCAGGGGAGGGGGGGGTCACTCACAGGAAATGCCAATCAGATGCAGCAGTGAGGCGGCATACGGGGGTGATTAAGTGAGAGAAGGGGAAAAGAGAAAAGAAAAGGAGCGACGATAAGACAAGGCAGCGAATATGGAGATAAGACGTCAGAGCGGTAGTTGATACAAGTACACGATAGTCGTTGTGGCGGTTGTGAGCGTGTGAGGAGGAGGGGTGTTGGTGTGTGTGGATGAGCGACGATGTGGATTTTGTGTGGTGTTGGCGTGTTCAAAAAGACCGCTATGGCAGAGGACAGGTTTAGTGGTTACAGTGACAGAGGCGCTGAAGGGTTAAAGTTAATCACATGTTTAATTGTATAAATAGGCACAGACGCTGTATTTGTTATCCTAAGATGCATCTTATCGCATCAGGCACCACCTATTACGCCAGCGGATGTGGCTCTGTGGAAAGAGCAGCCCAGAGCTCCTTCCCTGCTTTCTCTGTGCCTGCCAATTGGCGCTGTTCCAGGTTGCTCAGCGGGGTTTCTCACTTCTCCAGGCGGTTTGGGTTTGGGGGCCCTGGCAGCTGCGTGATACGGAGCGAGAACAAGAAGAAAGAGGAAAGTGCGACCGGGGATTGGACAATACCATCAAGAATAGCCCAAGCTCTCATGGCAAAAAGTGGGCACTGTCAGCACGCGGCAAGACCTCGTGGGAACGAACGAGCTCGGGACCACCTCGGCCGCCAGTGTCGAATGCACTGTGTGAGCAGTCACGCTGAAGTATTAGCTGACGAGGCGAACCACGTCGTCGGTTCAAGCACAATGCTTCGCAAATAAAATTCCGGCATATCTATGACAGAATTTCTAACAACTTCTATTCAGTCAAATATGCACTCTCACCTCGAAAACGCCATCTTTATCCGTTGCACCGCTCGGAATGTTATTGATGAGAGCGGGAGTGGTGACAGTGTTTGTATTGTATAAACGCACTGTATGACTGCAGAAGCAGACAGCGCTGGCATCACAATTCGCTTGCACTCAAATATCAACTGATAACATACTCCAGCCTGATACTACCCACCAGCACGTTTTACCGGGCGTTGGGATCATCTGCTTAGCTTTGGATAGCACGAGACTACTTGTACTCTATCTAAGCTTGTCTAGACCGCCAGCTAGACTCATCCTCTGTCAAGGCCCTGCTATGATAATGACATGCCCTGTTTGATAGGATGATAGTATGCATCCTTGCCCTGCTCCTTTCCCTACCCCTGCTCTGGCACACGTCAACATGCAGCACGGCCTAACCTTGCCTTGCCGAGCACGCATTCCTGTGTGCCCGACCGCTACTGACTGCTATTTGAATTACGCAGGTCATGGATCAATCAACTGAAAATCCACTACCTATCATAATCTACCTGCTCGGAGAAACCGCCCAAGATCCTGGATGCCCTTACGGAACAGCTCCCCCTTGGCCATCAGCCGCTTCCGCTCCGCCACAGACGCCTCCGACTCGCCTACCAGCCGCGCCACATCTTCGTCCGCAAGATCGCACACCGTCTCGGGCGTAAACAGCCCGGGCAGTTGACTCACAAGGCACTGCTCGACGGCCAAAATGCAGACGTCGTCCGAGAAGCGCTTGAGGGCAACCTTGTAGTAGGCCTCCATGTAGTCGATGGCGTCGGAGGCGGCGGCCTTTTCCATGTCGGGCTCGTGGACTGCGTCAAGGGCTCTGTAGACATAGTTTTTGACTTCTGGGAAAGTCAAAGGAATATAAGTGCCCACATCTTTAAAGAGAGGCTCTATTTTCTTCATTATCCTGGCCTTGCGCGCCTTTTGGACGTTCTCCGTGAGGTAGTGATTGTACGTGATGGGGTGAGTGTCGGTCTGGGCCGAGTACAGCTCTGCGAGCTTGGCATACATGGTCGACTTGAGCTTCTCCAGGGCGGGCGCGATCATGGCCGTAAAGATTATGTCGGCCGTATCCGACACAGCACACGTCTCAATGGCAGCCTTGATGACCGCAGTGGACGCCATCACAACACCCGAAACACATTTGTCCGTAATCGGCTTCCACTTCTTGCTCTGCTCGCGGAAGAGATCGCCGACGACGAGCGGATTGAACAGACCGGGCAGCTCGCGACCGCGGGTCTGCGAGATGATGGCCTTGACATTCTCAATGTAGTCTTCGCGGCGGATTTCTTTTTTCTTTTTCTTGCTGCTAGCATCAATGAACCGCCGCGTGTGTCCGTTGATTGCGAGCTGCTTGTTGAACGCTGTTAGGCGATTTTGCACGACGGCGCGCAGGCGGCGGATCTTTTCTTGTTCCTCGTTCTCGTCCTTCTCTGTCTTTACTTCTTCCACTTCTTCCTCGGTATCGATATCCTTGAAATCCATCTCCTCGGGCTTAGACTCGTCGGGTTCGGGCTCCTCAGGCTCGGGACACCGGAGCTGGTATTTGAACGCTGTGGCCGTCCCAAAGAACCCGACGTCTGTATAGTTTCCCGTCACCGCCGCCTGCATTAGAGCAGAAAACTTGCTGCTGATGCGCGTCAGGAACTGCCGCTGCTCATATATGGTCTGCCGCGAAATCCCGAGCTTGTCGAGATCGGCATTGCACTTGCTCAGCTTCATTTCCAGCTCCTCGATCATTGACGGCAGCTGCTGCACAATCTGATGGTGGAGTACGTCGCTCAGGCGGGTGCGCAGGTTCTGCACGCCCAAACACGTCGGGTCGACGGCCGCCCACGCATTCCTGCTTGGCTCCAGAAAGAAGGCCTTCTCGCTGGCATCGCGCTCGGCCGATGTAAAGTGCTTCTGCTTGTAGTCGCGGTTCTTTAACACGTGCCAGCCGAGTTTCAGGACGACGTCGCGGTTAGCGACCAGCTGCACGTAGCTGCTTTCAGACTCGGAGCCGGCATCCAGCTTGTCCGGTTTGGTAATCAAGCCCATGGTGCGCAACCCGTGGGCGTCGACGGCGCGCGAGTAGCGCGTGACGCTCTGGGTCGTGAACTCGGTGGCGGCCGTGACGGTTGCCAAAATGATGCTGCGGTTGTTTTTCATATAATTGTGAACCAACTTCTTGACGATGGGGGCCTCGTCAGTAGACTGCTGCGAGTTGCCTGCCTCGAAGAGGCCAGGCAAGTCCACGAGGGTGAGATGCTGCTGCTCGGGGCCGGACAGCTGGATGCGCAAAACGTCGTCGCTGAAGCGCTTGCCTACGGTATCATCCAACCCCATGGCGACCTTGGCGTCTTCGATGACTACCCCGATGTCGTGGTCTTCTGTGAGTTTGGCCTTGAAAGCGGCCAGACTCTCCTTTTCCACGTCGGTGCGGTTGGCGTGCGGGATAATCGAGACATCGATGCGTGCCTTGGCATCGCGCCGCAGAATAAGCTCCGTGGCAAAGCGCGTGCACAGGGCATCCTTGGACGGGAACGCGAGGCCCGAGATGGCCTCGAGGACGGAGCTCTTGCCAGACGACTGGTCGCCACAGACGATGATCTGGGGTAGGTCTACATATCCGCCAAGGCCCTGCAAGCGGAGCTTGTCGATGATGTCGAGCAGGTCGCGGGACTCTTTGGAGTGGATGTCGACGGGCATTTTCTTGCTGCTATTGTTATTTGGGGTATAGTATTGTATATGAGAGATGGGGTGAGTTGATTTAAACCTCCTCAGGAAAATCACAAAAGGCGGCAAGTATATATACCCATCTTTCGGGGCTCTTACTCAGTACATAGGTGAGTGATGCTTTCGTTTGCTGTGAACTAGGTGAGACATCGCGCTGGTTGGCCTCATTGCATAACACCGTTCGAGACAGGTTTTTCTAGTCTATTGAAATTGCTGGCTGGCATGGTATTCAGATATCAGACCCCAAAATCAGTCTCTCTGTGCCTCGACGTCACCCACCAGGAGTTTTCTGTACGTCTGTAGAGGCGTCAGTGCCGACAGTAAATAAAGGTATGGAGCCAGATGAGAGTCCTTCATAACGGGTATCAGTCTCTTTGAGAAGCAGTTTCGTTGAATCCGTACTTGATTCGAATCGGTCGACTGGATGATCATAGCGGTGTAGATTCGTTTGTATGCTCCTGTCGAATGTACTGAGACCTGCTCTCTTCATGGAGGCGACAATGGCTTTAGTCGGGCCTCGTAAGGCACAAGAGACTAAAGAAGTAAAGAAGACGGAAGAGAGGCCAGAAAGAAGACCTCACAGGTCGTGGGCCTGTTCTGCTGGCTGGTGAATGAACCTAAATGATCATCATCTTCGACAACAAAGTAGATAACAAAAGGCCAATTGTTTAGACTTCAAATGAAGGATGCCAAAACCAAATAGAAAAAAATGGCAAAAAACGACCCCCCTGGGACTCGAACCCAGAATCTTTGCCAACAGCGTACATGATCTCGAATCGAAACCCGAGAAGCGACTACCGGAAAGCAACGCCTTACCATTAGGCCAAGGGGCCTTGATGAAGGAAATAACCGGTCATGGGGCACTCATATCAGCAGGGACAGTCAAAATCCAAGTCACTCTATTGTAACAAAGTATTCAAAATGAAAGTCAAAATCAAAAAGCAATCAGTGCCGTGTATGCAATTTCACTCCGGGTATCAAGAAGGAATGAAGGGGAGAAAGGAGATCAAAGATCAAATAGAACAAAAAGAACAAAAACAGGGTTGCAGTCGTGAATCGGGGTCGTATAAAACAAAATAAGAAGAAAAAACAATAAAAGCGAAAAGTAAAAAGTAAAAGAACATCAATCTAGTGCCGCTTCCGGGCCACATCCTTGGCACCCAGGTCCCAGTCGGCACCCGTCATCGTGGCCGTGGCCATGGCCTGTGCCACCGACGCTTTCTCCTTGCCGCGGTCCTCGTCGTCGGCCTGGTCCAGCAGCGGGATGCCGTCGATGCCGCTCTGGACATGTTCGTGCTCGTGCCCGTGCTCGTCGTCGTCGTCGCCCGTCTCGGACTGCGGCTCCAGCGGCGGGCTCGTGAGGTTGCTGTGCGTGCCGTCGACGTTGGGGCTGGACTTGCCGTCGCCGTCTTTGTGCGCGCTGTCCACACCCGTGCTGCCACTGACCGACTCCGCATGCCACTTGGCCACTTCCTGGCGCATGCTCTCGAGCTCCTTCTGGAACCGCTTGCCAAACACGTCAATGTAGTACGTGGCGCCATTGTAAATGCTCCAGGTAAAGACGCCCATTAGGAATATCGAGCTCGCCCACCGGTACGAGAACCACAGCGGGCACGGCAGCATCGTGCACACGGCGTACGTGTACTGGATCAGCATAAACGCCGACTCCTGCAGCGCGTCCGGCAGCGACAGCACAATCTTGCCGATCCACGTCTTGCTGTACGACTGGCGCAGCCACGTAAACGACGTCGGGCGGCCGGCGGCGATCTTCTCGCGGCGACGCACGGTGATAAAGAAGTAGTACGACAGCTGCCAGAAGGCGTACGGAATGCTCGACCACGCCAGCATGGACAGCACGTTGGCGTAGGCGTCGTGCGAGCCGGGCAGCGCAGTGCGGATGGCATAGACGGCCGGGAAGTGGTCGCGCTGATAGTCGGGCTGCAGCAGGTGCACGACGCAGTGCAGCGTGGCGCAGGGCATGACGTGAATGAAGAGAGACGTGACCTTGTCAAAGCTGTGAAAGACGAGCGAGTTGCGCCACATGACAATGGCGACGGCGTTGTTGCCAAAGGCGAGACAGTAGCAGGCGACAAACAGGCGCTTGGACCCGGGGAACACCCACAGGCTGAGCACCAGCAAAAAGTTAACAAAGTAGCAGAGGTCGGCCAAAAAGTAGTGGTAGCCGCGCTTGTGGTAGGTGACAAAGCGGATGGGCATAAAGTACAGGATTTGCAGCGTGTACCACAGGTGCATGTACTCGGGCAGGCCGCCCATGAGGTAGCCGCTGATAAAGATGTTGAGGACGCCGCAGATAAACGAGACCTTCTCGCGCATCGTAATCACCTTGGTGTCGTTCCAGCGCCGGCCCAGCTTCTCGACGCTCGTGCGCATGCGCTTGCGGTACCGGTCCAGCTGCTCGTCCGCCGACGGCACGCGGTGCCGCCACTCCTCCACCATGCGCTCGCGCGCCACCTGGCTGCGCGTCTTGATGGCGTCGCGCGACTTCTTGAGCTTGCGCGTCTGCGCGGAGATGCCCTTGGAAATTTTCTCGAGCTGCTGCGGCAGCGCAAAGTTGTCCAACAAATCCAGCATGGTCAGGCGGTCCAGTGGCGGTATGTCCCAGTCCTCCTGGTACGAGCTGCTGCCCGAGAACGACGGGTGGCGCGACGCGCCATACTGCGGGCTCTGCGGCGCGCTCACCGACGTCGGGCCCAGCATGGGTGTGTCGGCAATGGCATGCTCGGGGCTGATCTGGGGCGAGCCGATGGGCGACGCGGCATCGACCGCATCACCAGTGTGGTCTGCCTCGCTGCTGCCGCCCTCGGGCGTAAGGGCAATCTCGCTGTCGGTCAGGGTGTCATCTGCCGATGATTTGTTGTTTGTTGGTGTTGAGAGGGGTGCGCTCGATGCGCTAGGCCCAGACTCTGCCATGTCGGAGAGCGTGAGTCGTCGAAACCGTTTACGGTCGTTGTGGTGGAAAGAAACCTTGCGGAGGGCCTCTGCACCGCGGAGAACAAGAACGTCAGCCATGTGTGCGTATTTTATAGATGGTGTAAGTTGAGTGCCCCGAGGGGAGTGAGGTAGTGATTGGACAATAACTACGAGTCCATCGGTAAAGTATGTGATGTGTATGAAGCAGGCAGCAAACAAGTACAAGGGACCCAAGGGTAGGGCAAGATAAGACTAGGGCTTGACGATGTAGGCAGAAGGTGTGTGTAGTACTGTACAATAATGGCCAGTAAGGCAGAAGGAATATAAAAAGAGACGGAAGACGAAGAGGGGTGCCGGACGATGACAACCAAAAGGGAAGAAGGGTCACTTACACTCGAGACAACAGTCAGGGTCTAGGTCTAGTCCCACCTGTGTAGTGGGAGGAACAAAGACAGACGCCGGCACGATGGAGTATGAACGGCAGTAGTCGGGTATGCAATAGTGTAGAGGGATGGGTGAAGTATGCGAAAGGCGAGGGACGAAAAACGGCCAAAACGCCGAGGAGGTCGATCGTGTTGAGGAGGACGAGTTGGCGGTGTAGCGCGTTGGATGTCAACAATAGGGTATACTAGATCTTCAGCTATTCTAACAAAGACAGTGTTGTCAATGCGGCTGCGGCAATCAGGTCGGGATGATGGCAAAGTTGAGGGGTGGCAATGAGGTGCGCGAGATGGAGACTGGAGAATGCTTGTGATCGCGTATGCCTGGCACGAGGATGCTACAGAGTAGGGAGACTGCTGGTGTTGGAAGGAGAGATGTCATATGACCCTATTGGGACTAGCGTGGAGAGCTGGGGTCGAGTGGATATCCGGTTTAGAGGCTCCACTGACGCAGCGTGGCTAGAGCCAGCCTTGTGGTTGGCCGACGGTGGCGGCGAGACGCAGATAGAGCAGACAACGAGCAGATGAGAACAGAATAGAAACGACGGGAAGCGGCAAAAAGCACTGCAAAAGCACAACGTGACGGCGAGTATCGGATGCAGTGTGATGGAATGGCCGTTGTGGGATGCAAAAGGATGCAAAAGTACATGCACATGATGCGCGTTGCAGTTTGAAGGTGTTGTTAGCTGCGTTGTAAGGTGATAGACAAATGAAGCCGTTGAATGGAGTGGCATGTTACAAAAGAACAAGAGTCACATTGCAGTCAATAGTGTTCAGTATTGCATCAAGTATTAGTCAGCTGAATTGGTACTGTGAGTAATGGCACTTTCCTTATTTGTTGTCGGTAGTTTCTCGATGGGAAGGTGCAATGGACAACACATGGAAATCCGAGAACATCGTGGACTAAGTGCGTGCATCTACGTTGGAGCATCATATGGTTAGTTATCAGTGATAGTGACTCTCGGACCGCTATACTGGACAAGAAGGTTGTAATGATTAGCTGTCATAGCAAACTATAGAAAATAAAAAGCGTTGTACTTTTTTCTTCGTCTTCTTCTTGGAGGAACTCTTTTAACAAAACAAGATACGCATCAGCAAAAACGGAGTAAAATACTAAAAATACTAAATAAAAGAAAGAAAAATCACCAGAAAATAGCTATCATCAACGAGCAGAGCAATACACTGAGAAAAAAAGATCAAAATGGCAAAAAAAATTGGTAGCTTCTCTTTGTATAGCGTGTCATCCTTAGTGCAGGGGCCATGCTAATCTTCTCCTGTTAAATGGTTAGTAAATGCTTAGGTCCTAAGTCGGAATCGAACGCTGGACGTTGGGGGAGACATACTGTATCGTTTCAAATTGACCAAATGCCCGAAGGCGAAAGAATGACAGGTTAACTCTAGTTATATACCACACCCCGTGCTCCACACCCCTGCTCTTTTTGGGTCACGTGCCAAAGCGCGTCAGCCAGCTACAGTGCACGCCCTACCCCCGCGCTTTACGAGACGAGCTGCTAAAGTCGCGTAAATCGCACGACGACGAAAAAGGAGAAGCACTGTCGCGCCGCGATATCATTGATTGCCCCCTCTCACCACTTTGATACTACCCGACCGCTGGCCGACGACGATTCAATCACCACTGCTTGACTTGCAGTAGAATGCCGGCTCTTTAATCTAGTGTATACCCATCATTCGCGTCGACAACCCAACGCGCCTCATCCTCGACCACGGCGACCCTGACACCAACTTCATCTCGCGATTCTCCGCCGAACGTCGACTTCTCGCGCGGCCGCCCCGGTCGCCGCACTCCGTTGCCACCATGGGCAAGCTCAACCGCTTGGAGTTGTTTAGTGCGTCTTTCTTTGTTGCGGCGATCGCTGCTGCTGTGTCGCCGTTGCGCCGTTGCTATTCCTGTTATCGCCATGGCTGCCGGCGACACGCGACTCATCATCTACATCGCCTTACTAACACTTGCAGACTTCAAGTCCTACAAAGGCCACCATACCCTCCTCTTTGGTGACTCCTACTTCACATCTATTGTCGGCCCCAATGGCTCCGGCAAGTCAAATTCGTTAGTTCACCGCATCACCCGACGTGACCACGGTCAACTTCTAACCAATCCTCTAGCATGGACGCCATTTCCTTTGTCCTCGGCATCAAGTCCTCCCACCTTCGTTCCAGTCAACTCAAAGATCTAGTCTACCGTGGACGCGTCATGGAGACATCAAAACCCAGCGAAGACGACGCCAATGGTCACGCCAACGGCCACGACGGCGCTGAAGACGACGACGACGAAGATGCCGCCGACGGCAAGAAGGCCGGCCGCAAGGACCCAAAGAACGCCTGGGTTATGGCCGTCTACGAGGACGATGCTGGCGACACACACAGGTGGAAGCGCACAATCACCAGCGGAGGCTCGAGCGAGTACCGCATCAACAACCGTATCGTCAACGCCCAGGAGTACAACACCGCCCTCGAAAACGAAAACATTCTCATCAAGGCCCGCAACTTCCTCGTCTTCCAGGGCGACGTCGAAGCCATCGCCTCACAATCCTCTCAGGAGCTCACACGTCTCATTGAGCAGATTTCTGGCAGTCTCGATTTCAAGCCCGAATACGAGCGCCTCAAGGCCGAGGCTGAGCAGGCCATTGAGAACCAAAACTTTCATCTCACCCGTCGCCGTGCTATGAATGCCGAGATGAAGCAGTACCAGGAGCAAAAGGCAGAGGCCGAGAGCTTCCAGCGCAAGCTCAACGAGCGCGACGACGCCATTGTCGACCAGATGCTGTGGAAGATCTACCACTACCAAAAGATCATGAACGACTCCAGCGATGCCATCCAGGAGCACAACGCCAACCTCGCCGAGTTCCGCCGCAACCTGCAGGATGCCGAGGCCAAGCTCGAGGAGGCGCGCGCCGAGCAGGTCGCCGCCAACAAGGACTCCTCGCGCGTCGAGCGCCGTATCCGCCACAAGGAGCGCGAGATCGAGGAGGAGGAGAACAAGATCATCCCCGTCTCTGAAAAGGTCGAGCAGCTGTCAAGCGACATTGCCGTGCTCAAGCAAAAGATTGCATCGGCAACCGAGGAGCGCGATGCGCAAGAGGCCAAGGTGCAAAAGGCCGAGAAGGAGATTGCCGTTGTCGAAAAGGCGCGCCAGCAGTTTGAGAAGCAGTGGAAGGAGCAGCTCAAGAAGCAGGGCAAGGACCTGAGCGACGAAGACCGCAAGGAGTACCACACGCTGCGCTCGCAGGTGCGCGCCAAGTGCGCCGTCGAGCTGGCCGACCGCGACAACATCCGCCGCCAGCTCAAGAGCGACGAGGTCACCGTCAACACCATCAAGGGCAACGTCGACAGCCGCCAGGCCAAGGTCACCAAGCTCGAGGCCGAGCTCGACACCATCAAGGAGCGCCACAACACCAGCGAGGAGGATGTGCGCAAGATGACCCAGGACGTCGACGCCGCCAAGAAGACCTACAACCAGGCCAAGTCGGAGCGCGTGCGCGTCAACAATGCTGTCACCGAGCTGGAGGAGCAGATGCAGGACATTGCGACGCGGCTCGAGACGGCCCGCTCCGGCATGGTCCAGAGCCGCCGCGAGACCCGCATGAAGGAGGTCGTGTCGCAGATGCGCCGCATCTACTCGGGCGTCCACGGCCGCGTCGGCGAGCTGTGCAAGCCCAAGCAGAAGAAGTTTGACGAGGCCGTCGTGACTGCGCTCGGTCACGACTTTGACTCGGTGATTGTCGACACCGAGAAGACAGCAGCGGAGTGCATCCAGTACCTCAAGGAGCAGCGCCACATGCCCATGACCTTTATCCCGCTCGACAACGTCAAGGTCAGCACGCCCAACACGGCCATCAAGGGCATCCAGGGCGCGCGTCTGACTATTGACACCATCGACTTTGACGCGGCGCTCGAGCGCGGCATGGCCTTTGCCTGCGGCGGCTCTGTTATCTGCGACTCCATGGACGTCGCCAAGAACATTGTGTACCAGAAGCGTCTGCCTGTCAAGGCCGTGACGCTCGAGGGCTTCCTCATCAACCGCTCGGGTACGATGACCGGTGGTCGCATGCCCGACCAAAAGGGCAACCGCGGCAAGCGCTTCGCCGAGGAGGATGTGCAGAACCTGGAGCGCATGTACGAGAAGAAGCGCGCCGACCTCGAGAAGCTGCCCAAGCCGAGCCACCTGCTGCACCACGAAAAGGTGCTCAACGACGAGCTCGTGCACCTCGAGCAGCGGCTGCGGTCTGCGCGCGCCGAGCTGCAGGCGTTTGCCAAGAACTTGGATAGCAAGAAGAAGGAGGTTGACGAGGAGAAGCAGCAGCTGCGCGAGCGCGAGAAGAAGCACGCCGACGAGGCCGCCAAGCTGGCCAAGACGCAAAAGGCCGTGACGCAGACCGAGGCCGCCATTACCAAGGTCGAGGACAAGGTGTTTAGCGCGTTCTGCAAGAAGCACGGCTTCAAGGACGTGCGCGAGTACGAGGCGCAGCAGGGCAGTCTCGAGCAGCAGGCCGCCGAGAAGCGCAGCGAGTTCGAGGTCCAGCTGCAGCGCCTCAAGTCGTCTATGAGCTGGGAGACGGCGCGCCTCAAGAGCACCACGGACCGCGTCGAGCAGATGGAGCGCCGTGCGGCTTCCCTGACCAAGGACCTTAAGGAGTACAAGTCGGAGAAGAAGCGCATTGAGGAGATTATCGCGCAGGCGCAGCGCGACGTCGACAAGCTGCGCAGCGACCTCGAGACGATGCAGGAGGCGACGAGCGAGATGGCAGACAATGTGGCGGACGCCAAGGCAGAGGTGCAGACGTGGCACCGCGAGATGGATGCGCGGCACAAGGAGATCAACGGCCTCGAGACCGAAGTGCAGAAGAACAGCACGGCCAAGTTTGCGCTGCTGCGGCGCTGCAAGATGGAGCAGATCCAGATCCCGCTCGACGAGGGCTCGCTCGACGACCTGCCCAACGAGGACCAGCTGCTCAACCAGGAGGCTGATCTGATGGACATTGACGACGGCGACGACGGCGCTGACGACGGCGCCATGCGCGTTGCCATGGAGGACTACGGCATTGAGGTTGACTTTGACCGCCTCGGCGACGACAAGGACGACCAGGACGTCGACGCGATCGAAGAGCGCCTCGAGGCCAAGATTCTCGAGCTGACATCCGAGCTCGAGCGTCTCAACCCCAACATGCGCGCCATTGAGCGCCTCGAGTCTGTCGAGACGAAGCTGCGCGACGTCGACCGCGACTTTGAGGAAAGCAAAAAGGTCGCGTACCGCATCAAGTCGGAGTTTGAAGAGGTCAAGAACCAGCGCACCGACGTCTTCCGCAAGGCGTTTACGCACATCCAGGAGCAGATCACCGAGGTCTACAAGGAGCTCACGCGCACCGAGGCGTACCCGCTCGGCGGCCAGGCGTACCTGGACATCGAGGCCGAGGGCGACGAGCCGCCGTACCTCAGTGGTGTCAAGTACCACGCGATGCCGCCGCTCAAGCGCTTCCGTGACATGGAGCACCTGTCGGGTGGTGAGAAGACCATGGCCGCCATGGCGCTGCTGTTTGCCATCCACAGCTACCAGCCGTCGCCGTTCTTTGTGCTCGACGAGGTCGACGCCGCGCTCGACAATGCCAACGTCGACAAGATCAAAAAGTACATTCGCGAGCACGCGGGACCGGGCATGCAGTTTATTGTCATCAGTCTCAAGCCGGGCCTGTTCCAGGACAGCGAGAGTCTTGTCGGTGTCTACCGCGACCAGGACGTCAACAGTTCCAAGACGCTGACCTTGGATGTAAGTTTTGTCCCGCCCCCATTGTCTTATTTCATTCTGATACTAACGTTTAGCTCCGCAAATACATCTAATAAAACGGCGCGTCGTGATGGTCTTTGGGTTGTAAATACGGATCTGCCTGGCTGTCTTTTGTCTTCTCTTCTCTCTTCTTTCCTGTTTGTTTATGTTTTACAAGGCCAAGGGGTGATGGATGGACGGATCCGAGGATGTTTGTACGCTTATTGTCTTTCTTTCTTTTCGCTTTTCTTTCCTCTGTTTTTCCCTCGCGTCTTTGCCCTTGCTGCTGTTTATTTCCCCTTGTTTGCTCGATATGTCCAGCGGAGTTATATACTATCTGAGAGGGCGTCTGTCCTTGCTATGAATGTTTCAAATGTACCATCCCTTTATTTGCTTAATCAATCTATGCGTCCCGTCGATGCTGCATGCCGTGCAGATGCAATGCTTTGATACCCAATGGCATCGGGTGAAATGTCCAATGGCCGACTTCCACGATGCTAGGCTCAAGCACGGCTTCTGCCAAGCTCTCTTCTTATCTCGTTTCTCCATTCTCTACTTTCTACTATTTACTATTTTCGCTTGTCGGCTTTCTATTCTGATCTGCTCTTCTACTTCATGACGTCCTGAAGCCGGCTGTCGTCGGCGTATCGGCGGCGGTTTAGCAATTATGGGGTAGGGATCGGGCTGAACGGTCTTTTTCTATTTGCCAGCTTCTATACGTATCTCGCGCGTTCTACGGGGTATTCCCATATTGCCATGTTCTTGTGCCCTGTACAAGTAGCTTTCTCATTTCCAGCCGCACTGCAATAGCTGTCTTACATAATAAATCGAGAAATGCGCGCACAGTGATTAGCTATCGTCGGTTTGTGCCGAGCACGGTGCAGGAGCAGGAACGCGGTTGCGTAGCTCCTTCTTCTTTGGGCAATCACCTCTCACCACAAGGCTGCCGACCAACGGCCGTCTCTATATTGGCAACTGTTGTGCGCGCTGCAGATCGCGCCTTCCGTTGGTGTTCATTGATTTTGATGCTGTCAGATCTCAACTCTATCTGTAGACAGATATAGAAGGAGCAACCCCGCGCACCTGCCATCTGTTGTGCCAATCGCGGAAGGCGCGACTCTTGTGTACCTTTTTGGCCTTTGGCCTTTCATCTTTGGCCTGCCCGTCCTTTCGCCCTTTTCTACCCACCATAACAGGTACAGCCTTTAATAGGCCTCAGTTGCTTTTAATGTTCTAAAAGACGTCCCCTAATTCGCTGTTATGTTAGAGGTTGGCACAAGTGTGTTAGTCGATTGGTGCGAAAGCCGGAGCACAGAAAAATTTGCCATTTCTTTGGCCGCCCCACTGGCGTTAATTGTGGACCCTTCAAAGAGTCACCTTGTTCGCAGTATTGCCTTTTTGGTCTTTACTCGTTTCTTTGGCCGACCCTGGGTTTGGAGTCCAGAATTAAGTGCTTTTTGTTCTTTCGTGCAGCAAGGAAAAGGCGAAAAAGGAAACTACGCTCCACGCTCCACGCTCCTTCTCTTTTCTGAACAGACCCGAAAGCGTATGTTTGAGTCAGCGTTTCTAGTAACTATACAGTGACTAGCCCAAGAGCCCAACTTGTCCTCAAACCACAACTATCACGAACTCGACGATCTCGCATACAGCCATACGACTCTTGCTGTCCACATTTATTTGCTACGAATTCATCCCACGTCGACTTACACGCCTGTCACAAACTCATTTGCACAAATCTGCGCTTTCCACCCCCTCTCTTGCGCCCGGCATACGCTCCCCCACCTTGACTCGAAGCCGCATCCCATCCCGTCTATATAGTCGCGACCTCGCAACCACTACTTCTTGATTGTGCACACTCTAAAACTATTCTTTTCTTCACATACACACCATGTCGAGACCGGTAGTAAAAAACACAGGGACCAATGGCTGGGTCGTCCAGAAGTTTGGTGGCACCAGTGTTGGCAAGTTCCCAGAAAAGGTCGGTTACCATGTCCAGCTACGCGCAAAGAATTCAATGGTTTATGCAGAGGCTCGCTGACTGGTGAATTGACTGCTCAAACCCAAGAGCATAGCTCAAGCTGGGTGTTCCACCAGAGAGCCTACCGTCCGAGCCATGCCAGCACGTTCACTGCTAACAACAACAGATTGCCGAGGACATTGTTCGGTGAGTCAGAACAGACGGACACAGACACAAGGACACTTGAGACGGATACACAAGACATGCATGGGCACGACAGGCGGCTGACGGGATGCGCTTGTTTGCTTTTTGCTTTTTGCTTCTTCGAGTGGGGCATGGCCTTGCATTGCGCATTGCGCATCCCGCATTCCGGCCTCGACAACGTCTTCTCTTGGCTGTTGTCCACTGGTCCCAATTACATTATAGCATGTGCTAACCAACCAGGCAATACGTCTCCTCGTCAGACCGCGTCGTCGTTGTCTGCTCGGCCCGCAGCGCCGGCAAGAAGGTCACTGGCACCACCAGCCGCCTTCTCGAGGTTGTCAAGAACCTGCAGTTGCTCGCCCACGCGGCCGCCCTCAGCGACGAGGCCGCCCAGATCGAGCTTGTCGAAACCGCACAGAAGATCATCCAGGCCATCTGCGATGAGCACGTTGCCGCCGCCGAGGCCAGCGTCACCGATGCCGAGTTAAGAAAGGGCCTGTGCCAGGAGATCCAGGCCGAGTGCGGCGAGCTCGCCGAGTACGTCACCGCCATCAAGCGCTTCAATCTCGAGGTCAGCTCGCGCTCCAAGGACCGCGTCATCAGCTTCGGCGAGAAGCTGAGCTGCCGCTTCATGACCTACATCCTGCGCGACCACCAGGTCGAGGCCGAGTACGTCGACCTGGCCGATGCCCTGCACTCGGGCACCGGCAGCCCCGACCACGCCCACGATCGTCTCGACACTGCCTTTTACGGCGAGGCCGCTGCGGCTTTCGCCAAGAAGATCATTGCCTGCGGCGAAAAGGTCCCCGTTGTCACTGGTTTCTTCGGCAACGTACCCGGCAGCCTGGTGGACGGCGACGTCGGCCGCGGCTACACTGACTTGTGCGCTGCGCTTGTCGCTGTCGGCCTCAAGGCCCGCGAGCTGCAGGTGTGGAAGGAGGTCGACGGTATCTTCACGGCAGACCCTAGCAAGGTTCCTACCGCACGACTGATCGCCTCCATCACGCCCTCCGAGGCCGCCGAGCTCACCTTCTACGGCTCCGAGGTCATCCACCACCTGACCATGGACCAGGTCATCAAGGCCACGCCTCCCATCCCCGTGCGCATCAAGAACGTCAAGAACCCCCGCGGCAACGGCACCATTGTCCTGCCCGACCCCGTGCACGCGCCTGGCCAGCAGCTGCAGCGCTCTGCCCGTGGCAGCTTTGTTGGTGGCGGTGCTCCCGCCCCCGGCGGCACTGCCACCACTGCCAACGGCCTGCTGGCAGCCAATGCCGCTGCTGCCGGTGTGCGTCTGACCCCGCGCCGGCCAACGGCCGTCACCATCAAGGACCGCATCTCGGTTCTCAACGTGCACTCTAACAAGCGTTCGATTGCGCACGGCTTCCTGGCCAGCGTATTCTCCGTGCTGGACCGCCAGCACATCTCAGTGGACCTGATTGCCACGAGTGAGGTGCACGTGTCCATGGCTATCCACGCACCCGACGTTGCGGACACCAACCTGGACCGCGCCAGCAAGGAGCTTAGTGCCATTGGCGATGTCAGCCTGCTGCACGGCATGGCTATTGTCAGTGTCGTGGGTGCTGACATGAAGAACATGATTGGTGTTTCGGGCAAGATGTTCTCGACGCTCGGCGAGCACAACATCAACATTGAAATGATCTCTCAGGGTATGTCTTCTTTTCTGATTTCTTCTTTTCTGATTTCTTCATTGCTTGACCCAGACTAACAGTATAGGCGCTTCCGAGATCAACATCTCGTGTGTCATTGATGCGGACGAGGCCACAAGAGCCATGAACGTTTTGCACACGAATCTCTTTACCTTCCTGGACTAATTATACCAAAAAAGTTCTTGAATAACCAAACATCCCCGAGCACTTGTTGCTCTTCGTTTTGTTGCATTTTCTGGCATTTTTGGCATTTTTGTTACTTTATCATGTAGTGATATCGGCATCTTGTTTTCTGACTTGAGTGTCTTTTGATGTTCCGGCGTTTTGTTGCAAGTTTTCTTTACCTAGCTGGCCGTCGGCCGGAGGAACCTGTCGCTTTCCCGTACATTCAAAGGAAAGGGGCGTTCTGGATATAGCATATTCTCAAAATATAAAATATATATCAATCATAGACACTTTTCATGCATTTGATCATTGATTAACGAGATAACGAGCAAAACTAAATCAACCGCCCTTTTGCCTTTTCTGCGCCTCCTCGCTCCATCTATTTCTTGCCCTTCTTGCGCTTCTTGGCCGCCGCGCTCGGCCCTTGCGGCGCCTTCTCGACGCGCACGGAACCAGCACCGCCCGCAAGCGCAAGCGTCTCCTCCTCCTTCACAACACCGCCCTGCGTCGCCGCAGCCTCGCCCCGCTTCTTGCCCTTCTTGCCCTTGGGCGGCCGGTACGAGCTGCGGTCCCGCAGCGGCAGCCACCGCTCCGCATCCAGCTTCTTGTTCACGTCAAAGCTGTCGTCGCCCGCTGCCGCCGCCTTGGCCTGCAGCTTGCGCGCCTGCCGCGAGAGGCCGGCAGGCTTCGTCACAGTCTTGGCCTTTTTGGTGGTGGGCTCGGCAGACGGAGTGGAGTCGGCGGCGCGCTTCTTGGCGGCAGGAGCCGCGAACAAGGCGATGCCGCCCTGCAGCAGGGCACCGACGTCGACGCCCTTGGTCAGCTGGTCGACGGGCGTCAGCAACGCCGCGAGTTTCTGCTGGCGCTCGGCCTGGTCTGGTGACGCTGGCGCCGACGCCGACGCTGCCGAAGACGCGAGCGACGCGACAAGGCCGGCAATGTTGATGCGGTCGACGGGGTCGGCGGCGTACAGGGTCTCGAAAGCCGACGCAGCCGCCGCGTGGTCGGCCGGGTTGGGCGAGCGCAGCAGCTCGACACCGGCCGCGCGTAGCAGCGATGCTGGTGTGGATTGTGATGTGGTGGAGGAAGAAGTTTGCCAGTGGGAGATGGCTTTGGAGAGCTCGCTGCGGACGGCGTTGTGGCGACCCTGGAGCTTGTACAGGGCGACGGCGAGCGCGACCAGACCCGGCGAGAAGCGGGTCGATGGCGACTCGGTGGCTGCCCGCTGGAAGAAGGACTCCAACAGGCCAAGGGCGGCCTCGGCGTTCTTGGACTGCAGCTGCAGCTGGATGGCCGTGAGCAACAGGCCGATGTCGTCGGGGCGGTGCTCGAGCAGCGGCAGGATGCGGCGCAGCGCGTCCTTGCCGGACTGCAGCTCGGCCTTGGCGGCGGCGCCAAAGATGCCGAGGTCGACGGTCTCTGGGAGTGTAGGTTCTGATGTCGCCTTGAGCTGCTTGGCGGTGCGCGCCTGGATGCCCTTGAACTTGTAGCACTGCAGCTCAATGGCGTACTGGTTGCGCCGCAGGATACGCTCCTGGTGCGAAAACAGGCGGTCGCTGCCGCTCGGCATCGCCGGCAGCGCCGTCTCGAGCTCGCGCTGGACAATGTACGGGTTCGTGGAAGCCGTGTTCAGGGCGACAGTGTTGGTTGCGGCGACGATCTTGGCGGCACCATCGCACTCGGAGGCGTCAATGGCCGCCTGGACGGCGGCGGCATCGTTGTGGCGTCCCAGGCGCGTGAGAGCGTACGCCTGCTGGATCAGGATGGGCAGCAGCTCAGCGCGCTTGTCGTCGTCGCTGAGCTCGTCGGACGCCTCGCACAGCTGCTGGGCGCGGCGCAGCAGGACCGATGCGCGCGCAACATCGCTGCGCGACAGAGCAGAACAGGCGGCGTTGTATGCGGTCTCAAAGGTCTCGAGGTCCTCGCGGCGGCCGGCATCGAGCAGCGAGTCCTGGCCGGCGGACAGCGTCGACTGGCCGCGGCCCTGCCACGCGCGCTGGGCGGAGACGGCGAGGGCGTTGATGCGGACGTCGGTCTCCTCGTCGACCTCCGATGCAGAAGTGGCAAGGCCGGCGTAGAGGCCAGCGGCGGTGTCGAGCTTCTCGTCGCGGTAGGCGACCTGGGCGGCAATGTGCTGGAGGGCGCGCGACGAGGCGGCGGAGGCGGCGATGGTAGCGGCAGTGTCGAGGTCGCCGGTCTTGTAGAGGGCGTAGGCGTGCTCGGTGACGCAGCGGGTGGCGAGGTCGTCGCCTCCAGAGGCGATGATGCGCAGGGCGTCAGCGAAGCGGTCGAGCTTGAGCAGGGCGACGACCTTTGCGTGCTGGGCGGTGATCTTCTCTGGGCTGTCGTTGGGGCCGGGGGCTGAGATTGCAGCGTTTGCGAGCTTGAGGGCCTCTTCGTGGTCCTCGATGGAGGTGCTACGCAGCAGCGAATTGAGTGCGTTGACGGCAGCCATTGTGTAGATGTTGGTGTTGGGTATTGGGTATTGAGGGTAGAGGTAGAGGGTAGAGGGGGTCGACGAGGTTGAAGAGGTCGAGGTGGACGAGGTAGGTATGCTATTTAATAACGTCCCATGCCGCAGTCGAGCAGTCGGTTGAGTCAGTCGATCTTGTCGTTGTCTGCGCCGAGTGTCGAGCCGGAGTGTATATCGGCGTCGGTGGTCGTCGTCTATGAATCGTCAATCTATCGTGGACGTGGTCGTTGGCGTCTCGTGACGTGCATGCAAAAACCCACAAGCCCCTACCGAATGCAGTGTACAGTGTACAGTGAGTGATACAGCAGCCGTGCAGAGAGACACAGTGGCAGCGGAGTGGGCTTGATAGCCAGAGAGGGGCAGTCTGGAGGCTTTGGTGGGGACCTTGCTATTGTAATTTTTTCCCATTCGCTCCTTCCACTTCTGAGATACGTTGTGTAATGCTGCAATACAGAGTACAGAGCGTACAGGGCTTCGATATTTGTGGACCTCTCTTGTAAGCGGTATTACGTAAGATTCTCATGTAAGTGAAAAGAAGAACAAACAACATCAACACTGATCAGGATTATTTTGAGTTTGAATTTATATTTCATACAGAGATCATCATTCATCATAAGTCGTAAATCGTGCGGCTATTTTGTCACGCCCGCCCGCGGCCCCAAAAGTGCTTCTTCTTCTCGGGGCCAGTCTCTTCTTTCTCTTTTTCCTTTTCCTTTTGTTTTTCTTTCTTGCCATCTTTCTTCTTTCCTTTTGCATCTTCTTCCGGGATCCAGAGCGGCCTCATGGGGTATGCCACACTGATATTATAGAACTCAAACGACCCTTGGGCTCCGGCAGCACGATCCCGGGGCTCGGGGGCTATCCGCGGCGGCAGCTTATGCTCGGGAATTTCGCCGAGGCGGGTGCTTGCCGACGATGACGACAGCATTGATATCGGACGCGCCGAGTGCTTTGGCAAGGTAGACTTGCCAGATGTGTGCATCTCAGTACGGAGAGGACCGGCTCTGGCTGTACTGGTAGTGCTGACCGTGCTAACGCTGTCGTTGGCTCTTCTCGTCCGTGTCTGTGTCGATGCCTGTGTGTACCTGGATGTATCGGCGGCTTGAGGAGTCTCGGCCTTGGAAGAAGCCTTGCCGCCTTCCTTCTCCTTGGACTTTGACCTGTTTTTGCTTCGACCGCTTGCAGAGCTGCCTGCCGACTTTGAGGCCTTGCTTTTGCTTTTGCTTTTGTCATCCTTGGGGCTTTTATCATGATGGCTGGACGTCTTTGATGCACTCGGGACTACTGCCAGTTGCTGGTCCTTTGTTTTGGTCTCTTTGGTCTCTTTGGTCTCTTTCAGAGTCTGCGTCGGCATCTGCGTCGGTGCAGGCAGTGCGCGCGAGCTTGGTGGCTTGATCAGCCTGCTTCCGCTCCTGGCGGTCCTGGAGCTCCTCGAGCTGACCACACTGTGGCCCGTTGTACTTTTGCCGATGCTACCACTCTCGCCCCGCTTGAGCCGCACCGACAGGTCATCGATCGCGTGGATGGCGCCGACGCGCGACGACCGGGACAGCGCCCGCAGCGCGTCGTAGTTGAGCTGGCCGTACGGGTTTTTGGTTGCATTTGTGTTTGCATTTGTGTTTGTACCGAGACTGAAAATGCCAGACAGGACTCTGGTGAGGCGGTTGACAATGCGGCGCAGTGCAGAGCGCGAGCGGCTGTCTCCTTTGGCGAGCCTGCTGCCGGACTCGCTGAGGCGCGACGAGAAGACGTCGACGACCTTGGAGCGGTCCGAGGACAGCGAGCGCGAGAGGGCATCAGGGGACAATTTTGAATTTGATTTTGGGTTTGAATTTGATTTTGATTTCGATTTCGATTTCGATGTCGTCTTTGTTTGCGATTTGTCGCCAAAGACGTGCAAGAGGCCGAGGCATTTGGAGTAGACGTCGAGGAGGGCCTCGACGTTTGCGGAAAGGCTCATTGTGAATGGTAGATGTGATGAGTGACTTCTCTGCCGACGTAGAATCTACAAGTATCTATCAAGCGATAAAGTAACCCGCGACTCGACTCTCGACTCTCGACTCTCGACTCTCGACTCAGCGGGGCTGTCGAGGCTGTCGGCTGTCGGCTGAGGCTGCTGTCGCGCACAGGGGCCGCGGATGCAGCTGCGATTTGTTTGGTCCGTTTCTTGTTCTCCTCTCCGCCGTCAGCCTAGACACCAGTATTGGGCAGTTGGAGCAGAGTTGCACTGAGCAATGGTGCCCCAATAGAATCAGAGCGCCTTCAATCGCCTTAATAGCATACAGACCACTCCATCGTTAACCGCCCGACTCTGATCTACCAGTAAAGACGCCAGTCACTTGACCATTCACAGCTGCCAGACGGCCATGCCCGTCGGTAGTGCAATGGAGGCGCATGAAGACGGATATATCTGTATATTTGTGATATACGAAGATATACGAAAAAACAATGCAGTGCACGTCTTATCTATCATCTCTTCTCCAGAGACCAAACACTGGTTGTGCTCTGGTGGTTGTGCTACAGACGGGCGCTCACACTGACCGGTGTGGGCTGGATGTGCGCTGCCGTGGCCGTGCCCTGGGCTGAGGGTGTACGGCATGGTTTTGGTAGAGGACTGGCTATTTGCCGTGCCTTATCTTCAAAGTATGGCTTTTGTCTTCATGTATTCACATGACAATTGACAAATTGACAAATTGACAAAATGATAGGCTACCTGGTGTGTGATATCAGATGTTTGATGACGTCGCGAGGCAGTGCTCTGTGTAAAGGGTCTATGTACATCGCACATCACACACCGTACATTGTACATTGTAGACTGAGCTCATGGTCACAGATGTCCAACGGCAGGGGTACAGAGACGAAAGGAGAAGATAAGAGAGGGCGGAAAAAGAAAAGAAAGACCAGTGGGCCACGTTGGAAGAAAAGAAAAAGAAAACAAAAGAAAGCATCCGATGTGAAAACAAGGGATACGAAGTAGATGAAGAGAAATGACAGCTCAGCATATCTTCTTTTCTTTTGTATTTTCAGCTTCTGATTCTCTGGCGGTCTGTCTTCTTATCCTGACATGGTAGCCACTATAAGAAGAAGAAGAAGAAAGAAAAGAAGTCCCGGATCAAGTGGAAGGCTTCCGCGGAACGATCCTAGTGCCCATAGCTCTAATTCAAGTCTTTGTTTTCGTTGCAAAGTACAATATTCCTTTTAATTATGCCTCGTATCGCGTGGGATGTATTGATACTGAGCGGGATACAAGGATATATTAAAAACCAAGATACCAGATACCAGATACCATACAGAAAGGGAATCAACAGCAATCACATCAGGGCGAAGCGGCAACAGTGTCAAATTTTGTCAAGTGTGTTTTGCTCTGGAGCCTTTTGTACAATTGCACAAGAACAGAGTATCAGGATCCAGCGGACAGCACACCCAATCAGCGACAATGGTTGCATCTCTGCCGTTATCTTGACCAGCGTGTCAGCGTGTCAGCGTGTGCATGTCTGCAGGGGTGCTGCAATGCGTTGATAACAATCTGAATCACAAAGGAATGGCCGGATCGATCCGGAAACAAGCAAAGGTAGAAAGTAAGAAATCAAAAGTAAGATCAAAAGTACTCTTCAAACCAATAACACCACAGACTGATGCCGCCAGTGCAGGGCGAGATAACGCAAGGAAAGACGGTAAGCCGAGAAAGGCGCCAGAGGAGTGAGGAATGGCATTTGCTCTGTGAAAGTCGTACCAGCGGTGATAGTCTGTCGGTATCAGTACAGCGGTGATATATCACAGGCCGGCGAATTACCTCCAGGCTTTTATTCTCTTCTCGATGCTAAACATCAATACCAGGATCGAGTTGCACCAAAACGAGGCTGCTTGACAGGTGGATTCATGATTCGGCATGTATTTCGGGTTGAATTGTCTGCCGTCAGCTCAGCTGTGCCTTTATATGTCTTGTGTGTCTATCTACTCTGTATCCATTTCTGCGATGAGTCTGTGACGAGAGAAGCGGTGAACGCCCTAGCGATGGATATGAAATGTACAGATCAAGAAACGTCGGGATTTTCCCTTTCTGACGCTGTCACATGAGCATCGACATCCAGCACGATGCAGTCTCGGCCTGGCATGCATGGTCTCGGTACTGACTGCGTCAAGCCAACGTGGGATGCCGGGACTCACTGGCAAGAGGCCGATTTCGTCTATATATCTGAGATTGCAGTGGCAAAGCTACAGGGTACAGAGATGAACCATCACGATGCGTCCATTTTGACTCATTTGACTTTGAGTTCACGACTTGTCCATCCCACATGACTCCAATGCAACAGTTTCCACGCACGTTAAACGCCGTTCAAAGGCGTTCACTATCGCTGAAAGAGTGAATAAGAGGGGCTCCCCACGCTCACGATACCCACGCCGCATGCTGCAATATTGTGGCGATTTTTTGTCTTTTTCTTTTTCTTTTGTCTTTTCTCTTCCATCTGGCCGACCACCGACATCCTATGCAATATACATTTGCAATGGCATTATTGTACAGAGTAGACAAGGACAACCAACGATATCCCAACGATTCACCGTGGCCATCAAAATAGAAAGAGATCAAATGTACAAAGTACTCATTTCTCAAGGCCGTCTTTTTCCATTTCACTCGCGGAAACAGTCCGTCTGCCGGTGAAGTGAACGGCTTCTTCAATGTTGTCTCGTGCTCGTGACCTTATATTCACTCTGCACCGCTGTTTGACTGGTTTCGACTGTTGCTTGCTTTCTATCGCCTCCTATTTGCCGGGCTGCCACGATGAACAGCCACGATGCAAACGACAATCATTCTCTGTACACGGCCCTGCCGCATCACGTCCACATCAGACTTTTTTTATACTCAATAGTGTTTCCTCTCCATTCCATCCACATGCCCACCACATCCCACGCAATAGCATGAACCGTGTAATGTCACTATGCATTGTTCTTAAAACAACTCGCATCCCTGCAATGTACGATGCAATCAACAGCCTACGAGTGCTCTTCCGCCTCCGGTCCGTGCATCGCCGTCTATCTACTCAGTATTCCTACGGCCATTCAAGTACAGACATGGCCCCCATGCCGACCGCCCACGCGGCTTTATTTCACACCCACGCCGGTGTCCTTTGGCGGCTGAGCGTTCCTGATCCTAGATTCCGATTCTCCTAGGTCCTAGGTCCTAGATGTCTACTCTGAATGCGAGGATGAGTCGCCAAGTGTATGGCACTTTACGAGCTTGTTTTTTTTTGTTTTATTTACTTTTTGCTGACTGGCATTATCTCCAATGTACATGCAATCATGAGTCAGGCTCTCCTTGCATCTGCATCCTCACCCTTGCAGAGCATGTCAGCCAAGGGTGTCTTGTTGTCCATCTACGAAGTATTTTGAATCTCGAGGCAGCTTCGTCTATTTGTACAAGATAAGAACCCTCGATGTCTCAGTCTGTAGCCCAACATCAGCCTTGTCCTCGTGCCTCCTCGTGTCTGCATTTTACGCTCAGGTACTTTCACATGTTCAAATCCCGACCGTCGCCATGTTTGCGGATTGCTGACACTGCCCTTTTATCCTTATTCTTTAGTCTTGAATGCTTTTACGAGCAACTACTTTGTATGCTACAGATTATCTGATCTGACTGGTTGTACTGAGTACAGGTACAGGTACAAGTGCAGTGTGGGGGCTACTCGTCAGTCTTCAAGAACTGCAAAGTATTCTACAAGCCTTGACAGTTGCCACCGGAATCATACTCTGCGCTGTCTTCTACTCAATATGTCATCTTGCTTTTCATCTTGATTCTTGATTCCTGATTCTGTCTATTCACCTCGTAGAACAGAGCTACAGGGTCGGTTGATCAGCTGTTCACCACCATCTCTGATAATGTACCTCTACTTTGTTCTGTACTCGCAACCACCCAACTTGGCATGCACGCTGCATGGCAAGTTCCGTCAGCCAAAGAAGACGTACCATGCCGCCACGTTATCATCCCTACTCAGTACTCAGTACATAGTACATCGGTACAGTGCGCACTGTCTGTATTACGCCGTAGATGGCCCGGTATGAGGTGTGTCTGTCGCGGCACATTGGCCCGTACTCTGTACTCTTTCTCTTTCTCTTTTCCTATTTTGTAACAAGGTGTCTTGTCTGACAAAGGTCTGATTCAGACCAGACTTTGTTTTGTGTGGGTGGTTTAATTTCGAAATTCGACATTCGACATTGATGAGAGGTGACCAAAGCCACTCGACCGGTCGCCTGCCGTGTCGAGTCTCGGGTGCAGAGAAAACGACTCGAATGATATCATTTAATACAACACACTGTATTTATGCGACGTTTGTGCCGAACAGCTGTCAGAGAAAAGACTATGAAAACACACAAGACCAGTGGACTACCCCGACTTTCAACGGCCTTTACTCGTCCTCGCGTAGCGTCCGTAGCGTGCAATAGTGTCGCGCTTAGGATCTGGGGAAGTCGTTAGTGTGGACTGTGGCATCTTGACATTTGAAGCCCGTCGTCGGATGATTCACTCTATTGAATACTGTGTACATTGCAGACACGATACTGTGCATTGTAGCACCATCGACTCTTTCCTTATCAAGATGGCAGGTCGGAAAGGGAAAGACCGGTCCAGGGCACAGACCAAAAGGGTTCTCTACCTCCGTTTTGTCTTTGTAACAAGTATGTACCCTCGTACCCTCGTACCACCTCTCTACTCACTGTAATACAGCCCGTCCGCAAGAGCCAGGGCCTGGCCCTTGCTGTCTCTGCCTCTGGCTCTAGACGGCCGGGAAGAGGAGCGTCTTGTCCCGCGCGTGGGACTGTTTGTATTACTGTATTACTGCATTTCTGCATTTTCTGCATTTTCTTCGATTTCTCTGCGTGTCTGGCTGCTCTTATCTTTCACCCCCCACCCACGCTCAAGAGACCCACTCTTACCCACATAAATAGCTCCTGCGGGCTGGCCCCTGTTCTTTGCTTGACTCGTCTGTCTCTGTGCTTCGTGCTCCTAACAGAATACGCCCTCACGACGATAAAGTCGCAGCCTGCCAATCAGACGACAGCACCCTTGCGCCATCGCAGAATTTTCCCGTCTCATGCTCGCCATCACGCACTATTTGTATCATGTATCTACTCAGGATGCCTCTCTTCAGTCAACGTACTCTGTAAACCGTGGTCGCGGATGTGCACTCCGACGCAGGTGCCCGTGTACTCTGTAGATACTGCACTCTTCATTGTCGACGTCGAGTACTTACTGAGTGATACTGTCATAAGTCTTTTGCGTCTTTTGCGACATCGTACTCGATCTAGCCAATCAAATCTGGTCCTGCCATTGCTCAAGTCGCTCTTTCCTTACGCAAGACTGTACTTTGGTACTCTACTGAGTATTGCCTGCCTGCCATACTGTACTCTGCAAATAACAACGGTTGGCCCCCATGTTATTCCCGCTGTGGCCCTCTTTCCTTGCCTTTCCTCTTCCCTTCTCCCACGCGTGCCCTGTAATTTACTACCCACACGCCCCTGCACGCCCCTCTGTGCCGTTCAAATTACTCAGTACTTGTATGTGGGAGACGAAGAACAGACGGCGTTCTCGTTGCTCGCCTCGCGATTCTCCAATACAGTATCGTCCACCTGCTCAGCACATACCCGTACGTGCCCTCAACGGCATCATCCTGTCCGCAATGCGCTAGACCTTGCCGTCTCAGTATTCCCACTATCAAGTGGCGTATTTTACCACTGACTGCTGAGTATGAGTGCTTGAACGGTTAATAGATACTGCCTGTCGCATACTAGATTCTTACAGATTTCTTCAAGTCTAGCTTGGCTTGAGCTCCAAGATCCAGTCTCCAGATAGCTCCCCTCATGCCATGCTGCACCCTACTCGCACTCATCCCTCATACTCCCGCTCTACTTTGTACTCTCCACAGCGTCTACCGCCGTCCTCATCTCTCATCTCTCAACTCTCATATTCATTTTCATATCCCGCGCTGTCTCACGCGGCATTCTTTGCCACTCGGCCTGTCTTGTTCTCTATCAACTGTTCTCATTCTCTATTCTCTATTAACTGTTCTCATCTCTCTGTCTAAACTAGCATAATCTCTGGTCTCTAATTTTCTGTGCTCTTTAATTTCTAGTTTCCTCTTTTCTCTCCTCTTCCTCTTCCTCTCCCACCACGCCCGTCTCGTCGCGCATCAGCCCCGGCCCATCGTCTACATCAAACTGGCTATTTCCGCTGTCACCTCGTGTCCGTTGTTTTTGTGTCCGTGTCCGTGTCTGTGTCTGTGTCTGTGTCTCTTTTGTCCTCTTCCCCTATCAATACTCGACGTCATTCACCATCGCCTATCGCTCGGCCTTTTTCTTTCTTTTTAAGTGTTTTGGGTCTTTTCCTCAGCCCTCTCTACACCCTGATACGATACACAACTCCGGAATACTGCATGCCTGCATGTCGTCTGGAGATAACACACCGTCTCCCTTGCTGTACTTGGTATCTTTTATGACCTACTTGTACTCCCCAACTCTCTGGCGTCACATATCACACAGCTTGCACAATACCGAGTAATCTCTATCGCGTCGACTGATACTGGCCTTGTTTTCGAGTTCATGTCTGGCCTACTGTCTACTTTACGTTCTACGTTTTACCCTGTCTTATCTGACGCCATCGAATCTCAACGCCTGCAGCATACCCCCTCCATCGACCCTCTGCCCCTTTTTATTTATTTTCTTTTTTATTTATTTCTTTTTTCATTCATTCATTCATTCATTCTTTCTTTCTTTCTTTTCATCAGCTTGCAGCCTACCCAAAATATTCTAGGCTCCTCCTCGGACTGGAAACCATAATCAAATCAGAAACAAGATAGACAAGATACTACCCGTCCAAGGAGATACGCCGGTTCCACCTCGCTCCAGACTACAGACACCAACCTCCTACTCAGTAGTCCATCTTTCATCTTCTTTCTTATTCATCTTCTCCAACTAATGTCGACGTTGCCGAGTTCGCCAGTTGCAGCCTGACACCTCACTTCACTATTCTACTCACTGCATCCTCGTCCTCAATTACATCTTGTAATACTTGGTATCTCATCCTGGCTCTGCCGTCATACCCTGCCGTCAACTGTCAAAATCAGATACCGTAACAAAGGCACCCTGATAACTACCCTGATCTGTTGGATGCAACACATCGCCTGCTTATTACAGAGTACTATCTACAGATACAGAGTAGTGCCCTGTCACCCAACCCACCGGCTTCCGTCTTGTTATCTTCGTCACTTTTCCGTTTTCTATTCTATTTCTATTTCTATTTTCCTCTTATTCCCTTGCCTTTATCCTTTTTATATCCCACGGCCCCCCTTCTCTTTAATCCATTTACCTCTGCTTTATACTTTCGTCCCTCCTCTTTGATTCTTTAATCTTTATTCCTATTCACCTCATTTATCTTATTCAACACCGTCCATGGACGTCATCGCCGACAACACTCACTTCAGCCTCCAGTTCGCCATCTTCTAGCACAAGTACAGATAGAGAACAACAAATCTTTATATCAGACAGAGCAAGCAGAAGCAGAACGAGCTCCGACGGGTCACCGTTGGAGACGGGATATCAGATCTAGACATCTGACATCTGCACAACGAGAGGACATTGATTAACACATTCACAATGTCCTCAACAACAACACCATCCCCGCTGCAGCGGCCACAGGCCGACGAGTCCCAGCTGCCCGCCGGCCACTGCAGATACATTATGCTCATGCCTGAAATCAAGGGCCAACGCTGCGGCTGCGCACATTTCAACCTCAACCGCTCCATTCCCGGTACCACCTGCGAGTGCGGCCATTTGGCTTGCTACCATCTTTCAAACGGCGAGCCGCCTTCCACGGCCGAAAATCAGGAGCTCGCCATCATCCGCCAGCGCCTCGAACAGCTCGAGCGCGAACAGCTCGAGTTCCAGCAGCTCCGCCGCGACTTCCGCGAGTTCAACCTCTTCCGCGAGCATCTGCGCGAACGCACGGCCCAGGAAAACGACCGCCACCAGCAAATGGTCGTCCGTGTCAGCGAGCTCGAAGAGTCTGTCGAGCGCGGCCGCGTCGACGTCAACCACGAAGTGCGCGAGGCGTACCGCAACCTCGGCCGCGCCTGGGACTCCATCACCGATCTCACAGCACACAAACACCAGACGGAGGCCCATCTGCGGCAGATCGACGACCATCTACAAAATATCGACGACGAGGTCGCACACATTGGCGACCGCCAGCTCGAGCTAGTTGACGTCGACATCGGCATCGAGGACCGCATCGAGACGATCGAGGACCGTGTCGAAGTGCTCGAGTCCATTGAAGGCTTGGATCCGGCAGATGCACCCGCTGCGGGATCAGTATCAACCCCTCGCGCCACAAGAACGGCGCCGCCTTCAAATACAACAAGAAATACCGAAAATACAAATCCTGAAAACACATCTACATTACCAAGCGCACACCCACTACCAGCCCGGTCACGCTCAGAGTCGCCGGCATTCACACTCGGCCCCCCGGCACCACGGGCAAACGTGCCGTCGCTGTTCGCACCCGCTCTCTCCAATGCCATTGCCGCCGCGGCTGCCGCACCAGTAGCCTCCGCCGCATCTACAATGTACGGCCGCGCGTTGTCGCCGATCCGCGCGCGCTCCATCCCGCCGACCATGCCCACCTCTGCGCCGCGCCCGCTGTCTGCCATTGTCGTGCGCCCCGCCGCCACACCGTACTGCAGCACGGCTTCGCCGCCGTCGAGCGAGCTCTGGACCGTCCACGTGTCGCTGCTGCCCACGTCGACGCAGCCGTTTCCGTTTGAGCGCGACACCAACGCGTACAAGCGGTGTCTGTCGCGCGGCCTCCACCAGATGGTGGCCGTCAACGGCACGTCTGCCGATGCGTTTGAAGAGGCCATCCAGCGCGCCTTTGGCAAGACGCTGCGCGGCCGCCGCTGGGCGCCGCTGCAGGCCCTGCCCTGCACTGCCGAGCGCCTCGCCGGCCTGCCCATGCTGCGCCCGCTCGACCCGTCGCTCGTCGACGAGCGCTGCAGCCTCGACTTTCTGCGCAACCACTGCGCCGTCTGCGACTCCAACGGCAAGATCGACTCGCTCTACATTGCCATGCGCGACAAGACGCTGTCGTGGCACTCGATCCGCCGGCTGCCCACCTTCTTGGAGGGGCTCGAGCCGTGCTGGAACTACGACGTGCTGCTGGACCAAAACGACCGCGAGGAGGATTTTTTAGAACTTGACTCCAACAGCAGCGAGGACGAGGTGGCCCGCCGGCCGCCGGCGGGGGACATTGTAGCGACGCTGCCGTCGTTGAAGCGCGCGGCGTCGCAGATCTCACGGTCCTCTAGTTTGGGGTCGGCGCCCGGGGCGGCGCCCACAAACTCGGGCATCAGCAACAGCAACAGCAACAACAACAGCAACGCGGCCACCGCACAAACAGAAGCCGAGGGCTCGCGGCCCAAGGTGGCGCGGATGTACCCGCTGCCCAACGCAGACGCGCGGCGGAGCGTCAAGACTCTGTAGCCTTATCGCATTCACCATTATCCTCCTTCACGACCATGTCCAACACACGATGACGGCCTTTCTTTCTAGGGCACCAACATAAACATGCCAAGATGTCAAGATGTCAAGCAGCGTTCTTTTCGTTTCTAATACCTGTTTCCTTTCTCTGCACAAGATAGACATAGACTTGGGCTGGGATTTTTTTACTGTTTTACTGTTTTGCTGTTTTACTGTTTTACTGTTTTGCTGTTTCTTTTGCTCTCTATCTGCCGCAGCTATGAATACCAATTTCCATTTTTGTTTGCTTCCACTTGCATTCTTTTGCACTTTCTACTCGCCCAGTCCCGTTGTCTTTTGTCTCTTGTCTTTAGTCTCTTTCTGTCAATGTCTATTCCTGGCGTTCTTGATGCTGTCAGCTATAAGCCATGACCAACAAGATGAGCAAGATGAGCAATAAGCAACCGCTGCAATTATAACAAGTTTTACTGTCGAATTGTCTGATGTGCGTGCCGTACTTTTTTGTTGATTAGAGAAGAGAAAAGCAGGCTGGTTCGATTCGTATTTTTATTCTTTCTTCAAGCCAACCCTATTGTTACTGAATCTCAAACACTTTGACATTTTGTTGAAAAATGATAATAAATGTAGACAAATGAGCAATCGCAGTCACTAAATCGTGGTCTCATAAGTTTAGATAAGACCAACTCACCAACTCACCATCACTGCTCTTATACAAATCTTACATAAGCGAGGCTACGGTGTCTTATTATTCCGCGCCCGTGATACAGTCACGTGTCACTAGACACAGCCTTGCGACGAGTCGACTTGGGCACGGGCGATTGCCATCGATTTTGTTCGAATTCGCAATTCTTACAAAGATGGTTTCAAGTGGTTGGTGATTAAAATGCTGGTTCGAAGCAGCTGATTCAAGTCTATTACTAAGCCTGATCAAATTACAAACCTACATGCATCATATGCTCAGGTAGATGGGAGCTTGCTCTTGAGGACCCACTTTACAACCGCGTCTGCCAGCCCTTTCTCTTTTAGTAGACTCACTAGTGCTCCATCATCGCGAGCGCATATCGACAGCTCACTCGGCGTAAGCTTGCCACCGACACCTTGATAGCTACATCACACATCTCCTATATTGGCTTTCGCGCATCACTGACTTCTCTCTCGCTTCAACTTTCACCACTCAAACCCCTCTTCTGCTTTCGCACCGCACCGCATCGCCGCCAGTGCGATCTGCAAAGCACCAGCACAGCGGTTTGCGCATCACCTTGTGCTTTCCCTGCAATCACTTTTGCGTCGCCTTCCCGACACGGCGCACTCACTCAACACAGCACACCGAGCGCATCACATACACAATGGATTACGACATCGATATGGAGGATGCCTCCGGGCAGTACCAGGAGGCGCCCCAGGAAGCGCCCGTCGACGATCTCCTGGATATCCAGGTAGGCAGATCCAGAAGGCCAATGTTAATTGCCAAGGCCCGTATGCTGACCAACAGGAACCCGGCGAGATTGACGAGCCAAAGCTCGACGACATCGACCTCACCAGCACCAACCTCGTCCCCAACAAGGTCCACATCCGCGGCCTCGACGCATTAACCCCCGACGACATCAAAGCCTACATCATAGAGCACGTCGGCTCCGGTACCAAACGGCCAGGCTCCGTCCCATACGACCGCATCGAGTGGATCGACGATACCTCCGCCAACCTCGTGTTCTCTTCTGACGACACCGCCGCCGCCGCCCTCGTCGCCCTTGCCGACGTCCCAACGGAAATCAGCGACGTCGCAAACCTGCCCATTGGCGAGCTCATCAAGGCAAAGACCTACTCTGCCAAGACCGAAGACGTCTCTGCCGGTCTGTTTGTGCGCTTTGCCGTCGAGTCCGACAAGAAGCAGGTCGGCGCCGCCGCACGCAGCCGCTTTTACCTGCTGCACCCCGAGTACGACCCAGAAGAGCGCCGGCGAAACAGACGGCGCAGCGATTACAGAGACAGCAGGGACGGAAGAGGTAGCAGGGACTACAGAGACAGACGGCGCGATGTGCAGGACGACCGCGAGGCCGACATCCGCAACAACTCGTTCGACGTCAACCTGTACGACGACGACGGTCCGTCGCGGGCGCGCCGGCGTCGGTCACATTCTCGCTCGCGGTCTCGCTCGCGGTCGCGGTCGCCGCGCCGCGCCAACCGCGACAAGGAGCTGTTTGCGTTTGACACACTCGAAACCAAGGAGCTCTTCCCCCAGGGCGAGCGCGACCTGTTTGATAGCACCAAGCTTGCGCGGCGGGACTACCGCGACAGAGACGACGACAGAAACGATAGAGACAGAAACGGCAGGGGCAGAAATGATGGAAACGACAAAAACAGAGACAGAAATAGAGACAGCAACAGAGACAGAGACAGTGGGCGGTTGCGTGACCGGTCGTTGTCGCCGCCGTCGGGGCTGTACAGCTTTGACGAGGACGACTACGACGGACGGTTGGCGGACGCGCGGGCGGAAGCGGCGGCGGAAGCGGCGGCGCGCAACCGCGACAAGGCGCGGGCCATCCGCGATATCCTGGCGTCGGGCGATAATGTCGCCGAGCACGACAGCAGTGTCGACAACAGCGTCAAAGAGCTGTTTGCCGACGACAGCAGGGCGTCCGTGTCGGCAAGCCTCAGTGGTATGTGTATTTCCTACGACGGAGTGTGAAAAGTCGCACCAATCGCCAGCCATCAACCACCAGTGGTGATGTTGATGTGATGTAGCGGGCGGCCAAGTGCTAGGACAAAAGCTTGTCGTGTGAGAGGTAGTACCTCGCCCTTGCATCTCCTCTACCAAGTGGCCATGATCAGCCTATGCCATCTTGGCTCCAGTGACAACTCCCCTTGTGGAATCAAACCGAGCACGACACCCGTATTAACACCCACAGATCGCATCACGCGGCCTTCAGACTCGGCAGACAAGGGCCTCAACATTCGCGGCATCTCCAACAAGGGCAAGGGCGACCTGGGCATTAGCATCAAGGGCATCGCCTCGGCACGCGAGCTGTTCCCCAGCAAGCTGAACGACGGTGGCAGTAACAACGGCAACGGGAACGGCAACAACAAGGGACGGGGACGGAACGGAGGCAAGGACGGCGCCGACCTTGCGAGTCGGATCACGCGGCCACGGCAGCGGGCAGAGGATCTGTTCCGTTAGCAGTGAGTGTGATTGTCGTTTTCGTTGTACGTTCTGCAGTGTTTTCCATCTTCCATCTTTTTCTTCTTATTTCTATTATTGTTTTGTTGGAGCGATGGGCGTCGTTGCAAACCAAAAGTGTCTTGTCTACATCTCGGATCAAGACACACATTCACATTGTCATTTCCATCTTTATTCTGTCGGATAGACATCATATTCTGGGCCTTTTACAATCTTACTGCTACCATTTACTCGATTTCTTCCATGGTCCTCTTACATTGTTTCTCTCTTGCTGTCTATTGACTCTTGATATCCGGAGAGCAAGCAATGCATCAATACCAATATTGAATAACCAACGTAATCATATAAAATCAGTAGACACCGTCGGCAAAGTGATGTCCAGCCTAGACTAGAGTATGCATCCTAAAGACTCGCCAGTGCCGCGAACGAGTAAAAAGACAAATGGCTGCAGAGCAAGAGGACTGACTGATCACCATGCTAGACCGCCATCGCCCCTTTCTCTTCGCTTCTTCAAACTTGCTAATTATGACTTGTAACTTTCCTCTCCCTCTACCCCCTTTCCTCTCTGCTCTTGGTATGCTGCTTGATATGCAGCTCGCCTCTAATTCGGCGCTGCTCCCGCCAGATGGGCGTCAAGATGGGCCTCAAGATGAGCGTCAAGAGAAGAAGGCAGCGCTCAAGGCTACTGAATGCAGGCCGTCCATCCCATGGCACGCCCATCACTGTTGAGAATGTGTTCTGTACAGAGCAGGCAAGGCAAGCATAGGCAGACGCACGCAACGGCCCCGTCTGCCTCAAACTCATGCTCACCGAAAAAGAGGACCCCGTCCCAACCACCTCACCTTTTCCCGTTCCCCTTTTCATTTTCTTGTTCATTTTGTTTATCGCGCTGTCTTCTCGTGAACCCACATACGCAAGAAGTTGCCCCTTTCTACGTTTCCTGCTCACCTTTGAGCCTGTCTGATTATTGCCCGTTGTCTACGCCTGTTGCGTGTCTCATCTCAGGTGAAAAGAGACTCACCGAGGCGTACTTGTGGGTGCCTTTATAGACACTGCAATCAACCATCCAGGCAAACTGCAACACAAACGGTTAGTGGTGAGGTATTGGGGCAGCTGAGGGTGTAAAAGGGCGGGAAAAGGGCAGAAAAGGGCCGCGGTGCTCTCCGTTGTCAAGGGCATGCTGCGGCCTCACCTTGGCCTCGACCCTTGATCTCGGCCTGTACTTCGGTCAGGCAGTAATGGACTTTGTTAAACGTTCCTCACCGTGAATCACTGTGAATCGGCCCATCAGCAGATATCCAACTATAATATGAATCTAAACTAATATGCATCGACATAGATCTCAGACCGAACACGGAGATCGACCGGCTAATATTATATCAGACCAATACCCAATTTACCAGAGACAGCAACACGACAAAATACCTTCTTGTCTCTTGTCTTTTGTCTCTCGATCTCGGCCTCCACGCAACGCCTGTTCTTCATCCGTGCTACACGCAATCAAAAGAAGCAAAAAGCAAGAAACAAGACAGAGAGACAGGTTTAATTCTCCGCCCCCTTTTGTTTATTGTTTTTCTTGTGAGATGTCTTTATTCTCACCCTTGTGCCTAGCAAGACCATACCCGGGCACAAACCACGACGACGATAACGGCCGCCACAGTTACTTGATCATATTGCTGACCAGACTGCACTGTACCACTCACAAGTCTCCCACAGTTCTTAAAATAAAACGATAAAGCCTGAGCAACGCATACTCCCACGGGAGAAGGAGCATAAGACCCGAATCGTGCATGTGCTACAATGGCCACTGCTTTCGTCTTCTTCCCGGATGTTGGTTCGCACTCCTTCTCCTGGTCTATCATGGCCCAGTGGGAAACAATAGTATGGGATAATCCAGTCCTACCAAGATGCTCGCTGTGAAAATGATAGAAGAAACGCCAGAGCCAACATGCAAGGGAGGGTATAACTAATACCAGTCATAGGCCATAGACAACAATGCATCGTAGTGTTACTGAGTAGAACAGTCGACGCATCTCGGTCATCACCAGGAACAGGGCTCTAGACTACCCACCTCTACCAACTGACCATCCCCTCCAGCCGTGGCAGGGAATCAGAGGATCACACAGACCGTCCAATAACAGAGGCAGCCACTGCAATGGCGAGGCAGCTGTATGCATGCGGATGATCACGAAAACGGAGGAGACGAATAAGAAAATATAAAAAAGAGTAGAGGCAGTAGTGACAAATACCTTATGCACACACCAGCACGCACACTACACCTCTGGTTGCATGTTTTATGGCATGTATGGTATGTAGCTGTGAGGTGCATGCATCTTTTTCGTTTTTCCTTTTTTTGAGAATATAAATCAACACTAGCGGTATGGCAATCACTTGCCGTTGTGGTTGATCTCATCCTACGAGAGTGATACAGGGAGACAGCGTATGCCAACGTGCAGCGGTGGTAGAGACACCGGGGTGGGATGCACGAGCGAGGGCGGGACGGTTGATGGATTTCTTCGTTTTCAGTGCACCGTGCTCCATGACCCGTGCTCAGTGTTGGCTGCCACCGCTCACCCGCAGAGGTACGCATCCAACATACGTTGTACTCTCCAAGATGCGCTGCACGCTGCTTGATGATGGAGGTCGGCGAGGACACGCACCTCCGTGTGCGGATGCATCCACACAGCTCGGAAGACGTTCAGCTGGTGCTGGACGATGCTCTGCATATAGCAATTAGCCGATGTACACGAGATGGTACAGTTGGGATGGCGAAATGGCGATGTGGGCAAAGATGGAAATTGGATTGCCGTGATGATATCATGCATGACTCGAAGAGAGACAAGACATACGATGTGGCACAAACAGGCGTCAAAACAGGCGACACCCATATCAATATCAATATTAATATCAGTATCAATATAACCATCGCCGTCCGGTAACCTGATATATCGATTCACACGGTCGAGGCCCTTCTATGAAAGACACTTTAAGCCCGTTTCTCTTTTTGTTCTGCTTTTTGTACTTGCTCAACGCCATTATTGCTTTGTTTTTTTATCAGCCATCATCATCAGCCATGCCATGTCTATCAAGTATCCTTCTTGTAAAAGTACCATGCATGACAGGGCTGGCCGTTCTCGTGAACTCAAATCAAAGAATGTGGGATACTAGAATTTAAATACCAGGAGCAGATCAAGAGCTGAATGCGCCATACCCGTAGCCACCAGGCCACCGGATAGAGATCGTGACTAGACATCAAGCCTTCCAAGACTAGGCCATATGCCTTCTCGTTTAACACTGGCAAGCGCCATGCACTGTACTGGAGACACAATCAAAGCGATGCATGTGTATGTATGCTGGTGGATCTTGTTTGATTTTCTTTTGATTTTCCTGATTCCTATTTCCTGATTTCCTGATTTCCTCGTGAATTTCTCGTGATTTCACTTGCAGCCCATCACCAGGCCTCATCCATATCTGCAAAGTCTCGGCGTCGCTAGTGGCGGCGCAACGGGGTGGACGGAATCAACGGCCGCTCCCTGCGTCTGTGATGCATCGCAATACGATGCACGATATATGGACTAGCTCTAGTTTTGCATTATCTGGTCCGGGAAAGACATGCATACTCTGTAGACCTTTTTCCAATCCTTTTCCATCATTTTCTCTCTTTTCATCCTTTTCGTATGCTGTCCCAAGGACGTGAGGCTCAGTTTGGAATATCTACGTCTACGTGGCGGCAAAGTACGAGCTGACAGCTACAAAGGACGTTCTTCAGACAATGTCTGTGATGGGAGTGTGAAAGCACCAGACGCCACGCTTGTCCTTTTTGCTGCTGATTGCAGCTGAAGAAGAGATGACTGAGGTAGTAGCAACTGCAGACCACATAGACGAAGCTGCCAGCCTTGGAGCATAAAAATACTGTGATCAACATAAAGAATTAACAAAATAGTTGAGAACCTAAAGGTTTACAACTCATACACTAACTAGTCTGCTTGGCCAGCACCGGCTGCAGTAGAAACAGCCGGGGCCCGAGGATCACCGGGCATCATCCTGCATCCTGCATCCAGCAAGCATCAAGCATCAAGCATCAAGCATCAAGCATTAACCAGCAACCAGATGAAGGGCAAGGACTGCCTCTCGATGCGTGGTTATTGTTGTTTGGCCTTGCTTCATTCTTCACCCGTGTACGCAGTAGGCCTATCAGCATGGCTGGGTACTACAAGATGCAAAAAAATGCACCTCAAACTGATCATCCTGTAAAGGCTGCCAACAAGCGCTTAGCTCTGCGTATGAGGGTATTCCGGGGAGAGGTCAAAAGAGAAAAAAAAGAAAATGCTGGAGGGGGTGTGCTTGCCACTCTTTGCTCTTTGCTCTTTGCTCTTTGCTCTTTGCTCTTTGCTCTTTGCTCTTTGCTCTTTGCTCTTTGCTCTTTGCTCTTTGCTCTTTGCATGCAGCTGCAACTGTTCTCGTCACCTTATTTTCCTTTTCTCTCTGCATGCGAATAGGGGATGCCATGATACAGCGAGTTCTCAGCATCAACCATCACCAGTGTGGGTGTCTACTGCTACTGCTCACTGTCCACACCCTCTGCTGTTAAGAACGCAACGGCCGACATCCTACAGTAACGGGGAAATCATTGCAAAAAGGAAAAGGAAACGCAAAAATGACAGATAAAAAAGAAAATCGAACCAAAAACAAATGAAATGTGACAGAAATGAAAAGGACTCGGTGTGTCTGGCCAAGATGCACGCCTCTCCCGCCATCTTGAGCCATACGAACAGTGAGAAACACAAGTATTATCAAAAGAAATACAAAAGAAATACAAAAGGACAAAAACGCGGCCGTTGTTTTTCTTGCATTCTCTGCCTACATCGTACTCGTCACTTCTCACATCCACGCCCTCACCATCACCCACTCACACACCCTCACACACTATCGTCCGCCTCCCTTGCTGGATGCAACGACTCAACTGGCAATGTGGATACATTGTACTGGTCTGTATGGCCTGTCCTATTGCTTTTCCGCTTGTTGTTGTCTTGTGTTTGGCGGCTTGACCTGACTTGATCTTCCGTATGATGCGCTGTTGCGCCATAATAAATTAGGGGACCCTCTTCTTCGGTGAAGATGATTCTCGCGGCGCTTCTGGAGCGTTCCGTAGGGTGTATGGATATGGAGGATGGTATGGAAGGGGAGAGGAGAGATACAAAGAGCTTAGCCTGCTGCATGCACGAGAGGAGAGAGCAGAGGTCGAAACGGAGCCTGACTGTATCCTCCGGTAGAGGAGAGAATAGAGACACATAAACATAATAGACGGAACAAATAATTTCAAAAAAGCAAACAAGCTGCCATTTTTGCCAACTTGACGTCTGAACAAAAGGTGTACGATATGTTGCCACTATTATTGCTGTTATATTTCTTTTCCTATTCCATCTTTATTCCATCTATTCCTTTTCTTATTCATGGATCGACAACCTGGTGTTCCCTGTATGATCTATTGCTCCGTTGGCGTGGATTTTGGAGTTGGATGCGAGACGTCTAGGGAAATTGAAAGAGCCGTCATCGTCCTATGGGAACGCAGGAACACAATGCCGGATGTCCAAAGGATTAGCAGATGTGCTGATGTGCTCCATGGACAAGGCAGGCCGATCCCCGGTGGTGAGACCGTTGTCGTTTGCACCGACATCCTTTATTCTAGTTTCTCTATTCTACTCAATATCCTGGTTTACCGTCTTTTGTCATATTTTCGTTTTCGTGGCCAGCAAGGGTATCCCGTCTACGATGTACAAAGTATTGTCTGGCGTCGCGGCAGGTCATCGGTGGCTGTCGGGCAGCAGAGGCAGATGACTAGTAAAAAAGAAAAAAAGAAAAAGAGAGAAAAGAGGGCAGGCAAGGAAAGCCTAGGATAGAGTAGTGCCGAGGGGGGTGCACCGAGGACATGTTCTTCTATTTGGATTGCAACACATCGCACATCGTATTCAGTGTATGAGTAAATATACTTGTCCGGCGTACGGAGATCAAGAGTTTCAGGATATCGTTCACTGCATCAGGAGACGAGCACGCCGAGTTGATAACCAGCAACTACCGGTGTGATGAGCGGGAGGGGATCCCAAGATACAGAGTAGAGCAGTATGTCTTGCCGAGATCATGACCGATCTCAATAGTATCTCACCTTGACTTACTACGGCGATACCCAGTGGTGACCCCAGTGATGATGTCGGCAAGAATCTAGGGATAAAGGGTAAAATGAGAGGGACTTGTGAACCAGAGTGTCGGCGTTGGGCGTGTGCTATGTAAACCAGAACAGAAGAACATTGCCAACCTGCCGAGTTGTCACTGTAGTTGCTGCATTGATGCCGAAAGTCTGTGTTCTGCACTTCTAGATGCCACCTGCCCCGTAGGGAATGCGTAATGCTCGGGCAGCGGCTCTCGGCATTACTCTTCACTCTTTACGACGAATAGTATGTACGAGTAAATTTGCAGGCTACTATGTATGCTGACAATACGATGTAGCATTGAGCCTAAGCTTTAGCAGAGGTAAAAGTACAGTGATCTAACGGGCACGGGATATAAACGGGATACGATGGACGCCGTTGCTCATACTCAGTACTGAGTAGGGTATTTCTCTGTCGTAGCATAAGAACGGTTTCCTGTTGCGGTAACAGGGCCGTGGCCAACGTGCTAGCACGCCGTGATGCTCGCCCACAAAATGGAAATACAGAGAGGGTTACGGTATGTTCGTAGTCTGTTTGTAGTCTGTCAGTTACGGTGAAGATCCCATGTAGCCCGAGTCATTCCCTCGAATCAGTACTTAGTAGGCTTGCTATCAGAAAGTTCGGCAGTTGTTTTCATCTACATGTCAAGACTTGATCTATTTGCATCGACCATCGTCTGCATTCAGGCGGCGGCTCCGTGATAGTGGAGGCCGTACATAATGCACAGTACATACGTGCAAGGTAAGAGAGGCCTTGAATCAGGAGAAGAAATAGAACTAAGTGCTTCTCCTCTAAAGTGAGACATTTGCGGCAGGTACAAGCCTCTATGTCGCTGTGTCGAGAGACATTTGCAGCGATAGTCTCACGGGGAGGCATCCGTAAATATCCCGACTAGCGACAAAACGGTGACGGTGCGTACTGAGTGGAGGCTCAGTGTCTAGAGGTCTCCAGTGTGTGCAGAGGTCTCCAGATACTGCAGTGTAGATCGTATGCCGTCTCCATCTCCCCGTTCACTTGCATAGACAGCACTGAATCTATCGTCGTTGCGAAATCGTGCTAATGCAGAGGAACTGGTGCTAACAGACACCGAACCATGGGACGTTGGATGTCATGAATTTTGTTAGCAGGACGTTAAGGAGGCCTCTGTTCTTTGTTGCGAACGTTAGTGGTATTCAGGGGTAAAATATCAAAGTAGCAAAATTGGAATGTCATGAACAATTGAGAGCTATGAAGCCTGGATATCGTTGTGAAATCAGAGATTAAATAGTGACGACAAAGGATGTGATCAAATCTCGCCAGGATGAGAGTAGAAAAAGGAAACATTTGAACCCAGGCCCATCTACTATCATCTATCAGCACTGACTGCATCTGTTCTCTACCTAGGCATCTGCAAGTTTAGTTAATCAATGTTCAGCCCTGGGCAGACACTAGGTAACATCCATATCGAAGAGAAGAGGAGGCGGCAAGCTGAAATTATTTTTCTCTTGTTTTCTTTTGCATCGTTTACTCCTTGTTTCTCTCATGCAGAGTGGGAGTAGTTCTGCGGATAACTATCAATATCACATATCCACAGAGTCCAGGCTCTGAACCCAAAGCGAACAACAGATCCGAAGCGCGCTGGGGCTGGAGCTGGAGGCTGAGATCAATTCAGATATCACACTCCAGATCTGACTTGGCGTCTGTCGAGTATCGAGGTGGTAGGTGTCTCAAAGTAACACCACGGTAGCAGTAGATCTCTACGATGTAGCCCTGTGCTTTGCTCGCATATCTTGTAACTTTATGATATTATGGACTGAGGCGATAATATAGGAGTAGATCCTTCTGCAGGGCTCACCGCCACAGACTAGCTTGCAACAACAAAGAAGAAGCAACCCAATGCAGGAAGTAAGCGCTTGGGTTGCCCGTCGGCTGCGAGGTGTTTGTTGCTTGTTCTTTTTCTTTGCTCTTTGCCCTTTGCTCTTAATTAGTTGCATTTCTGTTGTCACAGCTTCGTGGGGGCTGAGAAGAATCAAAGATGTGGCGGCAGGGACTTACCTAACGGGGTAATACATTGCGCAGAAGACCAGTCCTTTCTCTATTTGGTGCCCTACTCGTCTTATCACCTGTTTATTTGTCGGTTATCGCCTCGTCGTCTTGTCCTGTGCCTCGGCTCTGCCGCGGATCGGTGTGTACGGAGGCTGGAGGTTGCCCCGTGCGTTTTCGGCGAGTCTTCCGCCATATCTGGGTGGACGCCCTATGGGCGGTGGCACCCCTGTGCCAATCTTATCACAGCTTCAATCTTAAGATACCATCTACTTACGAAGTAGATATCTGTCAAAACCAAACAAAAAGAGAAATACATAATCAGCAAAACCAAACCACGTCAGACTGATGTGAATTGAAGCCAAAAAGAATGCCCAGACGCGGGATCGAACCGCGGACCTCCTGCTTACTAGGCAGGCGCAGCTACCACTGTGCTACCCGGGCGATTAGATGGATAATTCGCAAAGATTCACAGAATAAAACGTACAGTGCAGGCCCCGCTTACTCATCTCGTTTTCCCTATTCAGCGCTGATCTACTTTGCATTCTGGAAGGACGACAGAGGCCGCCGCCGTCGCTCTTTCCCTTTTCCAACAACACAGCACGTTTTCCCCTCCATCCACGAGCCCATCCCACGCGTGCCACGCCGGTCAACCCGACAGTAGTCTGTCAGCTTAGCTCCTTCCTTTCAGTCTATTCTTTGGTTCTTTGACCAGTTCGTTCCTTCCTTCTTTGCCCATTGCTCTTGTTACCTTTTCTTGGCACCTGATTCGCTCGTGTTGACTTCCGGTCTCTTCAGCCCGTGCTGGCCAATAGGCTGTTGCAAATGCACGCTTAACCCCCTATTCCTGGCTCACGTAAAAACATGCAAAACAAATATCAAAAATCAAAAATCACAGGTCGAAAGCTAGTTCGGAGAAAATTTAAGTAAAAAAGAAAAACCCAGTTGACACAGTTTTCATCCCGAGCACGACGACGACATTATGACATTATGACATTATTCTGGGCCAGGCCCTCTTTATCATACCCAGTAAGCAAACCAGCAGGACCTCGGGACTATCACTGGCTTCAACGGGTACGGTCCACCCTTTTAGCCGTTGTTTGATTGTTTTGTGACTGTTTTGCAGTTATTCTGGAGATTTTTGACTGGAGACGCGGAGAATAATGCTTGGATTCAGCTGGCTCTGTCACACTCCAGTTTTATTTTTGTGCAGAGTAGGCGTTTGAGTAAGAGGGATTTTCAGTGCATTTCCAAGGAGTTGCTATTTTGCTCGGTATTTTTTGCTCTTACTTGGTACAATGTCAAGCTCCCCGCTAGCCAACCACCTGCTTTGTTTAGTGTCGCCGTTGAATATCGTTCCCACTTACACGAACTCCTTCGACGTCAAGTCATACGAAGTAATCATCTCATGACCATATCCATTGTCAGTAAAAACAATGGAGGTCAACAGACTTGACGGGGTAGACGGGGTAAACGACGTAGCAGATGGACCTGCAACAGGAGAAAGCTGAAGCGAGGATACAATGAGAATATTTACAAAATGTTTTATAGAATCCACCATGGAACACTCGAGTCTCGGTTGGACTATCCGTTTGTAACCTGTTCGTGTCAAGGCTGTTGTATGCCTGGTCTTGCATCTTGCATCTTATATTAGGAGTTGTATAAGTTAGTCCTTGATTGTGATTTTTCCAAGCCTTTGACAAGGTAATATGCTTAAGCATACGCCGTAGCATCTCGTCAAATGGCTGCAGGATACGTATACAAAGTAGAGAGCAACACGGCCAGGCATTGATGCCTTGTACCAAGTAGTATGATACATGGCGTGTACTCAGCACAGACGATAACAACAACGACTGGATCTGTGCAAGCCGTACGCCCCATGCAAGATGGCAATATAATATCCCAAGCGAGAGGCTGACATGGGCGCTACCGTATGCTCGTTTACAGGTAATTGAAATAGATTGGTACAAAGTAAAATAGAGTAGTGCAAGAAAGACAGGGCCTAAGGGAGGCAACTGGAAACGAAGCTGCAGTAGTTTGCTGCAGCTGACAGGCCGTTGCACCGCCGGTGCCGCCGTTGGAATGGTTCCCGTTCGTCTGAGAGTTGCCACCTCCCATGTTGTCAACGTATCATCTTCAGCAGGTATCAAGTAGCTGTTTTCTGTCTGTCAGTACAGAGTATCAAACAAGGAGTCCTACAGGGAGATTTTGGCTCTAAATTGCGCATAGGATACCGTTGTGAGATTCTAATCAAATCAACCCTTCTTCCAGATCATCTATGCGAGCCAATCAGTGGCAGTTGTCTTGTTTTCTCTGCCCTCTTATCCCTTCTGAAACGGCCATGCCGTCCTTCTCATATTCCCTGGCTCGAGGCTAATAAAAGGTTAATGAGAACTACACGAAAAGAACGCACTTGTCGACTGTTTCAGTGGGCAGAGTACGATGCAATGTACTCTGTTTAAGCTGTGTCTGTCGTCCAAAGGCTGCTGAACAACCCCGATTCGGACGTAATTTGGAGATCCCTACACACGTTGCGTATTATGGCTCTTCGTCTCAAGCATCAAGATATCTTGAAATTATACAACGACTTAACCTCGTGTTTAGGTATTACAGTGCTAGCTCGATCAATCATTGATTCTCGCAAGTACCCGATGGCAAGGGTATTATTGAGTAGGTGGTAATATGCTGCTCGTGGCTTTGATGCTTGTCTACGGCCGGGTACCGGGCTTTGCATCTCGCAAGGAAATTTGACATCGCTGCAAGGTGTATTCTGGATGGTAAATAGAGAGCATGCCAGCAAATGCCACATGCAAACTTGCGTTTGTGTTTCCACAGTACACTCGGGGCACACATCTCGTCGGGTCGTGGCATAGTATGGCGTGGTGAATGCGTACATCTTTATCATGTATTACCGTTGTAACCTCGTACAATAACTTGTTATAGCATGCACTCGAACAACCCTCGGGCTTACTTGTGCGACTGTAGTACATGACGAGAATGTTCTGTATCCAAGAATAGGGGTATTCGTTATTGTACGGCAAATGGCTGCCCTGTACAGAGCACAGAGTGCCCGTGCCTGTGTCCTGGAAAGCACGTTGTCGGCGATGCCATCGGGCTGCAAGCGTCCAGCAGCGATTCCAGTACTCTATAATGCATGTACAGCAACAACATGTACCTCATACTGCCAGGCGATACAAGCTCTGTGGCATCTAATCACTGTGAGATATCATATCCCTCCGTTTCGTTAACAGACGCTGTCGTGCCGTCTCCGTTTCAACCTGGAGGGTGTGTATCCTGAAATGCCAGCCCAACGACCAGTAAAAGTAAAGAGTACAGCAAGTCATGCAACAAAATCGTCTATGAGGCCGTGAAATATGCGGTGTAGTAAACGGAGCACTGTATCTGTAAATTTCTGTATAATTCCACTGATTTTGGACTTCAAAACGGATCATCAAGGAGGCAGCCGGACAAAGACGCCGAGCTAACATCGCGATGGGACGACTAACACGGTAGTGCCTACAAGTTAAAGAAAGAATGCGTAAAAACAGTATGTGCTCATGGAGCAATGTGACAATTTTGTTGCTTTTGTAGGGGTCTTCTTTGATTTTGGACACAATTTTTTAAAAGTTCTCTTCAGAGTACGCCGGCAACGCGGCTCTTGCGGTAAGCATCACGATACCCACACGTGCGTGAGAACACCATACTCATCCGGTGCCCCTAGCCGACGCCGAATATAACATCTAAATTACGCAACATTACAAAGGGGTATTGTTTCTTCCTTGGAGCTGAGAAAGTAGAGGGAAATTGAAAGGGGTGTCGTCGTCCCGTCTCTACTTCGTACTCTGGCCGGGTGGGCTGGATGCACGTCTGCACACTGATATTTTATATGCTGACGACATTTAAACACCCGTTGCATTTGTATATTTTGTTGGCCGCTTGCTTGCAAATAGCTATGGTGCTTCGGAGATTTGTTTGATCGGAGTCGGTTGGTTATGTGTCTATTTTCCCCATGGGTGATTGGCCTTACGACGGATGATATTCTATGTGAATAGGCATCAAGCATCAAGCCTGCAACTTGTCGAGGCTCTGGGTGTGCCCTACCAAATCATCGCAGGACAAACTTGAGTTTCTCACGAAATAATTTTGAGGGAATGACAAAAATGGATTACATGTAACATGACGTTGACGATGGGAGAAGATGTGACAAGGATCACCCAAGCGGGTTCGTGCTTGTATTTTTAAATCTTATTTCTTTGACCCTTGCCCTCCTTGGCAGGGTCGCGGCAGAGAAAGCCCACCGACAGAGCTCAAAGAGGGAAACGAAGCGAGTTATCTCTTATTATTTCGGCATCCGAGCCATCAAACCAAAGAAGAACAGAGATGAAATGAGAAGACCCCTTGGAGCATACCGAGCATCTCCAGTCCATCTCCAGAGTGCATCGCCATCAGTCCGAGGGAATGATACACCTGGATTGGCTTGCGGGCGTAGTTCGGGATGAGTCTCGGTGTAATGGTGCCAGCTTCAGCTCTTTGCACGGCGATCTTGTAGTTTTGCAAGCAGGGAGCGAATGCGAAGCTGGCCGAACACTGCTTGCAACCTGTCTTGCACTCTGGTATTCAGGCTATTCAATGGTCAGTCCACGCCGGATCAGCACTATTAGCAATGTATTTTTCTTTCAAAATCATAGCCTATGTTCAATTGCATGATGAATGAATTTTGTTTTCACATATGATATGAGCATCTCGTTCATAGTGGTGCTCTTTATGGTCTGTCCATTTTTTGTCCTTACTTATTTTTCATTTTCTTTTCACTTTCAGCAATGCGCATTGTTCAGAAATACAATGCCAGCTATTACCGAAATAACAATACGAACAATGCTGTAGATAATGCATTCATCGATCAATAAATCAAAGACATCACCAAGTAAACAATCGATCAGATCACGAAGATGGACAGAGAGGACCCAATCGTGTGCCAAGAAATTGAGAATGTAACGAAGGAAAATATGGGGCGGCCTGTCATTATGTATTAGCACAGAGTCTTCACACCGTCTCAAATAAGGGCTTCTCTTGTCTTTGTGAAGGAACTCGACCCAGCATTTCGGCAGGCGAGCAGCCCCCGGTCGATCTGCCGCCCCGGCGGGACAAGGGGAGGGGGTGTGCGCTGAAGACAGCACTTTGTACAGAGTATTTTGCACAGAAAGCGAGAAATGCCCCTTAATGTGTAACGGTGGAAGCACGCTTGCATAAACATTGGACGGAGGTTCCTATTGGCCCGTGCACGGCTAGTGTGGCTCCGCATAAACGGGTGTAAGTCCTGGTACTGTGCTCGTACACACTAGGACCATGTGCGGTCAGTTTGCGTGAGAGTACCTGGCAGTACCTCTTTCCTCCCTGAAGGAAAAGCTGTACTTGTACATGTTCCTTCCTATTGCATATTGCAGCTTGCTTCTCGCTTCCTGCCGTCATTAGGCATCGTTTCAAAGCCACAGAAACGGAAGGAGCAAACGTCAGAATAGCTTGTTTCTTTTGTGCTTGTGCCTTCCTTTTTATTTGCCGTGTCCATCTTAGTCATCTTGTATTCTCCATGTGCATCGCCAAGTCGATAAATAGATGATGAGTTGACAAACAGTTGCCCTAAAAATCCAGTAAATATATAAAGTCAATAGATAAATTAGTTAATCGATCACTGAAGATACTAGCCCTTTCTAGAATCTCGTAAATCAGCCAATCGATCCTCTCAAACCCTCGCGACGGGAGAACGATCTTAGCCTACCGTCCCACTGTATCTTGGAGACAATAGTGGGGCTTGTATCTAAATACACACGCCCATCTCTCCTTCTGTTTAGTGCACATCATGCTCTTTGTTACAGCGTTCTTCACACTAAGATCCTAGTAGCACCAAGGCAGCCCGCAGCATCTGTATCGTATCGAGATAGCCGCGTGATATAGCAGATAGTATAATAATATCACCAGTAAAATGGACTTCTTACACGGCCAACTGGGCAAATATTGCGACCTCGTAATATATCAACATTGTATTTCCGTATATTACTCCTGATATCGTGAGGATCTCTTTGTAATTTGCAAGTGCTTTGCAACTGTTGAAAGTGTCTCGTGAGGATATGAAATCTGCGCTTGAAAGAACTTTGAAATGCACATGTCTCTTCTCAGTGAAAACCTTGCTTCGTACGTTATGTTCCAGGTCCTTCTACGGCTATATCTCCGCACAAGACACGGCGAGGAGTCCACCGCATTCTGTATGTTTCTTTGTAACACATGCACTTCCGAGTGCGAAGCGTCGAGGGATTCTCGGAGAGCCTACGAGTGTCGAGAGGAGAAAGGGTGTGCGATCAAGACAGCTGTTTCAGTGCAGAGAGACCGTTGGGCGGCTTTGGAGCCTGATCATGCTCTCATGTTTGCAAGCGGACGAAGAAGATTGGGTTGTCGAGGATAGGGCAGCAATTAATTTCAAAGCATCAGATGAGGGTGAAACATCAAATTCAACATGAACGAGTTCGAGTTGACGGAGATATGCAATAAGGATCTCGCCGTCTGTGGAAACCCCCAATATCACAGGTCTCTTCTCTCCTTCTGAACCACTGAACCAAATCTTCAACGCCTCATATCTCTAAAAGTAGGCCTTGGAGTGGGGAGGGTGTAGTCGTATCTTGGGGCGGTGCTGCATTTCTGACGTTCAAAGACAGCTGAACAGCTATTGCACATCGTTGGCATTACAGTTGGGTGACTCGTTGTCTAATTTTCTGTCTCATTTGTCTCAGATGCTGCACAGCTCTTTGGGTCTAGGTGTCTCGGCTTTCTAACTGCTTCACTATTCACTAGTTGCATACATCAAGAACGATGCCTTTATCCAGTTCAGTGCTCCCTTGCTTGATCCTTATTTCAGAAGCCCCTCTCATTCTTTCACGTCTCTTTGATCTGGGTGATCTGTGCCTGTTCTTTGACCACACATTCTTCAGTTCTTTGAGCATCGGGATCTAGCGCTGTAGACCTATTGTCGAGCAGCTAGAGACTTGCCGTTGCCAGTGATTTCCGCAGCCTCCCTTTTGTGCTTGTAATTACTGAGAATCATCAGTTGTTGCCTGTAGTATTTTGTCCTGTGTTTGGTCACTTGATTCTATTTGGTCTGAATAGCCTGCATGCCGACTGAAATTACTCTACGTGACGAGTTTTATTGTGGCTGCAGGAAGGGCTGGTTTTCGGTGAACTGGGCGTGTGGCAACGTCTGCACAATTTTGTACCCTGTACTACTCTGTATGTGTTCATTATAAGTGTATTAGGTGAGTTATGCAAGCACGTAGCCCGATAAACGAGTGCGACATAAACCATTCAGTATGCATCTCCATATTGAGGTGCATAAAAGTAGTCCACATCTCAACGGCTTTTGGTCACGATATGCAACACGCACTCTCGAGGCTCTTCACCCTCTGCAAGTATTTGTCACCTTTTTGCTCGATCGCGGACAAAGAGCCCATCTTCTGCGATCGAAGGCGGAACATATTGTGATCTTCGAGAAGCAGCTGCACATGGGGTGCAGAAGAAAAAGAGAAAAGCAGACGAAGATCTCTCTCAAAAAAAGAAGCAGAAAAGGAAGAAGAAAAAGAAGAAGGGGAGAAAGGCTGTAAAACCGGCGCAAAAAGTGTAAAAATACCCGTAAACCACGAGTGCAGCAGTGTCAGACAGGGGCTACCGGCGTAACGTGATAATAGACGATCACTGCTGGATACAGCGCTGATCTCACTGATCGTGCACTGGAGGGTGTGCAGTATTATTCATGTACAACGCAGCGAGAGAAAACTGGCCGAAGAGTGCGCATCGTTTTCCCCATTGAAAGTTATCTTGTGCCTATACGAGCTCCCCTGTATCTCTATATCTACAAGTAGCAAGGTGAAGATCATAAGTCTTCCTGGTAATACTCCGTACTGGAGTCGCAACCTCGCAACAGAGGACATGTCAGGAATAGTCTGGAGGACAAAGTAGTGTTGAAGGAAGAGTCCCGCAAGAACACTGAGTGCACTGAGTAAATGAAACATTGAATATCACTGTATCAGTGTTTCGTTATGTATTACGGAGCACGGAGTGCTTTACTCCCGCCCAGATGAATGACACCATGACCAGGAATACAAGTACAAAGTACTAAAAGTACAGAGTAGGAATGAGATGAGAGATGAGAGATGAGAAATGAGTTTGCTCGCCGTTCAACAGGCCCCCTTGATAGTGTAGTATTCCGACAACAAGCGAGCCAACAGGCAGACACCAGACATTGTGATTTATCTGTTTCTGGCTGGTTATTTTTAATAAAACTACTTTTGTTTTACTTTAAGGCGCCATCACTGCAAGACAGATGCAGCCCAAGTATCACGCTTGCATGTGACCTGTAGATACTTGCGGTAGCATTCTTTGTGTGCACTCCACCGCCATAGCCAAGTATGATCAAGTACCGTAGTCCCTCACGAAAGAAGAGGAGGGCAAGACGAGCTGAAAAGAAACCGTAAAAGCGGGTCCCAACCGCCAGAAAACGGCGCAACGGGAACTACATTGGCGGAAATTGTTGGCGCGGCAGCGGCAAGGAAAGCTACGCAAAGGGCAACAAACAGTAGCAAAGAGAGACGACAAGATGGAAGACAGTCTGTTGGCAATCACAACTCGTCCCGGGTTGTGCCTTCACGGGGTAGACTTGCCTGTAGTCGACTCTACTCTGTTTCTGTGTTCCAACCCACATGATGTGTAGCATGAGACAGGAACAACCACAGTGCCTTCTTATGAGAGGCCACTGTCAAAAGACTGTATTCCGCCCTGTGTTTCTGCTGTACTTTGAATTCCGCAGTTCTTATATAATCTCACAATCTGCTAAGAACAAAATTAACAGAGCGTAATATTTCAGTGCACTGAGTTAGATACAGTACACACAGTCTAGAGCAAATACAGTAGCGATCGCCCGCCAACCGACTTAGTAGCCAGAAAACCGTTGGCTCCTTCTCCCCATCTACAGGTGGCCCCTGTCTGAATTCAGGCATATTCCAAATACAAAAAGTGGCACCGGCCGCGTCTGACGAGACTGGAGTTTGGAGAGGAGGGGCAGATGAAGGAAGAAAAGAAGAAGCAAGAGATCAGAACGAGGAGGATTTGAAGGATTGCTAGTGCTACCACCAGCACGGAAGCAGAAAGGCGGAAAGGCGGAGAGGCGGAGAGGCAGAAAAGATAGGGCAACGAGGGACACAAATATACTGTACAGACTACAGAGTAGGGACGCTCGGGCCACAGACCCATCAGCCGTTGGTTTCTTCATCTCTGGACTAAAGTAGTTGGGTTTGGAGGCCAAACGGCCGAGATCCACCAGTCCACCAGTCATAGCACAAAGCAGAGGCGTCAAACATCACAGCTAGCATCTACTCAGAGCACGCCAACCAATAGTGACAGCGGACTCGAAATGAAGTCGATCCCTTGCATGGGTCTCATTGTAGAGTACCACATTGTATTATAGAATATGTGAGTATCTTTGATTTTTCCTCTTCATCAATAAATGTCCGGTGCAGAAAGCCAATGTCATGAAGATGGCCCGGATTTATGCACTCTACCAAACAGACGATGATCTTTTCTCTACAGAATACACAACATACTGAGTAGAAAACAAAGGCACATGATCGTACCGCAAGTTGTGAATGATAACGTGGCACCCCTAGAGTTGGAAAAGCGAGGGCTCGCCGTGTCAGATGCAGATCCGCGTAGGACGCCCAAGCACAAACTACATGACTGTCTTTTATTAAAATGATCATGGCAGAGGAAAATATGAGAAAAAAGCGGCGCTAGGCGGAAAACGACGGCGAGCGGGAACCCATCACACTGCCCCGGGTGCGTCAGACCGTTGGATTTTACTTTGTGTGGTTTTTACACAGGAGCTTCCAGTGTTGTTTTGCATTTTACAGGAGTCTTGCATGAACAAATGAAGGCTTCCATGCACTTTGCAGCATATTGTAGATTACCATTGCACATGCACATTGCATGTCGTGTTGTACGCCCGCGCACGATTCTTCCTTATTTGAACATTAATCTTCTTGTTTTCGTTGGCAGTTCTTTGTCCTTCTTTTGTATTTGTTTCGTATTTTTAGTTTCTTTTCAACCTTTTATTTCTTGTTTCTGATTTCTGATTTCTTATTCTTTCCTGTCTTCACCTTTCAAGGCGCCTTGACAGCGCACAGAGCCTCTTCTGCAAACTTGGCAGACGAAACCGACTGGCAAAGGGAGAAACAAGGGCATAAGAGTCAGTAATCTGATATGTGATATCTAGTTTGATTATTTTCAAACCAAAAACGTCATAACCTCTCATCAGACAAATTCTTCATGATCCTCTATTCTATACAAAGTACTTCCACTACCAGCTGGCGCCCGGGCACATGACCGGAACGGGATTCCTAGTGAAAAATAATGAGGGCATCGTATTCGCTCACCAAATATTAAATGCCTGCTATCGTTTCTATGCCTTGTCCGTATCCCGGCCACCAAGATTCTGCATGCAAGCGATGTCTCTTTGTCTCGCTCCCCGGCCCAGTGCTTAGCCACTTCGGATTCGCATTTGGTATTGGATTTGGATTTACGTACTTAGTAGGATCAAGACCGGTCCAAGCTCGGGCTTTGGAGATGTTTTGGTTCTAGTATTTGCAATAAGGTGTCGTACTAGATGAAGGCTGAAAATAGGGCATGATGAAACAGAAACATCAATAGGAAATAGAGGAAATAAAGAGAAAATTGCACTGAATACCTTTGGTCCGCAGTATCTGGAGAAACATATACATAGTACTTTGTAGAGAAACCATATGACCGGTGGACGGATCTCATGTCTCAGCAGAGAAATATCGAGACACTATGCTGTATTGGGCCTAGGGGAAGGGACATCCAGGGCTGAAGCAAGCCGTCAAGATGTCTGCCCTGATAATAGCAGCGGTATTATGAATTCATACGGCAGGGAATACAATCCAATAAAAGCATAACAATACAACATAACACAAATATCAAGAATACTATTAAATCCCCTTCTCGCTTGCCTTTACTCAAGTAGGCGTAAACTAGAGGAGTTGTACGGAGAATTAATAGAGGGGGTAGCATCTATGTACGAAGTACTTCGTACGAGAGAGTGCGAGAGAGTAAGTATCTTACATACTATGTACGTCTGTAGAACACAAGAGTGCTGAACCGGTACCGTTAAAGCATCGGAGAATGGACATGCAGTGTGCGACGCTGTGCTCTGTAGCACGGCAGCACGGAATGCAGAGTATTCAGAGCAGAGAGTACTACGTACAGCCTTGGTGAGAGATAAACAGACAACGCTCAAGTCGTATCCCGGCAAGCCACTGGCGATCTACCCCGGCTATCAGTCATTTTATTGGCCACTGAAAAGAAGCGTTGGACAGCAATGTCTGTCCACGGGTCTGTTTCTTTACAAAGTACGTGCACATAAAAATAGCTACCCTGTCGGTATTAGCAAAACTCATAATCAGACATACTGAGAAATCAGTAGACAATACACGTATCGAATCCTTGACGCCGGAACTTGATGACAGCCGGATATGAAATAGCAGGAATGCCAGTATCAAGGTGTATTATGACTACAGCTCGATAGTCAATAGTCGGCCCAAAACCCGTTATGGCTGCACACTGCTGACGCTCACTGCCTCCAAACCCTCCCACAACCGCACACCCCCACTCGCACTCTAATCCCACCCGCCCCTGTCCCCTGTCGCATCTCGACGTTTGCTCAACCTCCACCCCGGTCCCAGGCGGCCCAGACCCTGGTCGAGGTTACTCCAAGCCCAGGGAGTAGGTCCCCGACGTCGCCGATTAACCCAAGAAAAGGAAGCAAATGGTAGACGTCTAACCGTGTTTGTGCTACCTCCTTTTGTCTGCAAAGTACTTGTATGGAGGTTCCCGAACGATTCAGATCTTGTCGGTTGTGGCTGATTTGCAGCTGTACTGAGTACTGAGTACTGAGTAGAGACTGGACTGCCTTTTTCTACTCTCTACCACAGCGTATTCCTTCAGCATGCACAACCACCAAGATTATGCAGAGAGATATGTTGGCAGTTGGTTCGTCATGGATTATTGATAATTGATTACTGAGAGTGAAATGATATTTCATGATATCTGATGACATTGTAGAAATGAAGGTCTAACAAATGACAGAATATTCTGTTAAATAACCGTTGTCGATCAAGTCAACGGTGGCTGATTCTGATATTCTCCAATCTACTCAGTATCGTTTTGAATACTTGGCACAGGTTTTTGGTTTTTTTTTGTAAAAAAAAAATCAACAGAAAATGAAGACGCAATAGTCCTACTCATAGCTGTCACAAGGCCATTTGCATCCGCCAAAATACGACGTACCTTTATTGGTATTTTGGCATATTCCAACTATTTTAAATTTACTCTCTTTATTGGTGTTCATTCGATGAGTCCATCGACGTCGTTCTGGCTTCTTACCGGTCAGATTGTACACAAATTATTTCGGCACACCAACACAAGCCTTATTGCCGGGTTATGCTGCTTTTGCTGCTCATACTCCTTTGACAATGAAGAACAACGCATCACGATATTTTTTCTATATAATTGTGATGAGAGGGCTGGCGTTGCATCACGCTGCCCCCCAGGACACAGGGTCGGGTCCTCGTGTGTGCCCCTATTACATTTATTTACTCTGAACTCATCATCATCACGGCGATCACTTCTTCTTCTCTGCCACATTCTGCCCATCTTGTACTGTGACTGCAACCACCAGTGACATTGTATGCGCCCGCTTGCCATCAGGTCTGTTGGGACAGATGAGGAAAGAAAGCCCGCCGACGTCTGCATTGTTCTTCAGCTTCGACCCCAAGATCATGAGAAGGAGCGAGAAAAGGAGCTATTCCTCCTCTCTTCTACACTCTACTAGGAACTAAAAGCTGTGCATATGCAAGATTCTGCATGTTTCTTGTTCTGGCTGAAAGAAGGCGCTATTTGCTCCCTAGTTTCGGCTATGGAACGGTCTCGAGTGTGACTAGCTCACTGCTTCTTAACGCATCTTGGAAGCAAAAGTATCAGAGCCAGGACGACAACAGACGAAACGAGGCTTGATTGTTGGTTTGCATACAAAGTATGGAAATGGAACAGCAAATGGAAATGTATAACATGTAGGATAAGTAGCCTTTGTAAGATCTTATTGATCTCACCGTCTTGCTTTTGGGAACGTGCTGTCTGCAGTGTCGTCTCGTCTCGTCTTGTCTCAACCTTTCTGCGCTTGAGCTTTGGGCTTTCGTCTCATCTCGGTATTCTATTTGCCTTTTCTTCTACTTGATTGCCATCTCTTTGACTCGACAAACGGGTCGATTATTAAACGTCAGAGAAACCACTCTGATTTAATTACTGCTTATCACAGCTCCATGTCAGAATGCTGAGCGACAGTGTGGGCGCCCAGTTATGCTTATCTAAGGTGCTTGTAGGTAAAATACAAAGATACTTGAGTACAGGGTAAAATGGCCGGTACTCCGCAACGGCCTCTCTCTTCAAATTGACTACGGGTCTCGCAGCTGTATGGAATACTAATCATGCCCATGATCACTGATCAATGATATTGAGTAATAATCGAACGGATCAGACGGATCTCATACAGGGGCCCGATTGCAGCGATAGAAGGCTCTATCAATAATCACATTGATCATGATCGGGTAGTTGAATACGATCACACTGGCAACCCGGTCAGACTGCCAGAGATCTACAGAGGCAAGGCGTTCTTGTGGGAATCGGTGTACAGACTCACAGAGTAAATTTCAGCACTCGAACCCCCTGTAGAAAGGATCAATCTGCAGTAATGACTTTACACGCTACACTGAACAAGGAAAGCAAAGTACAAAGATGGAACACTAAGAGACTGGGTACTACAGAGTATTTGAGTTTATTCTCGGCAGCTTTGCTTTTCTATTTCTTCCTTTTGCGTCTGCCTGTCTGCCACAAAGAACCGTTGCAGCGTTGACATTAGGGATCGTCTCCAGCCGCCCGCCCGCTCACTTGTGCCCATTCAGGTTAAGCCTGTCGTCTGGAGAAGCTGGCTTGCTTTACTAAGTACAGAGTATATTAATACCTTTTGTTTTCTTCTCCTGCTTTCTTTTCTTGGATTTCTTGGATAATTAACGTTACTATTGATACTGCTACGTGCTAAGTATTCTACAGCATGAATCTCACCAGCCTCATTACGTCGCAAGTCGCGGTTTCGAGAGAATAAGTACGCCTGCGGAGTATTATTACGACACCCTCGCTCTGAATAGTAATAATACAGCAGGCATTAAGGTGCGTCGCATTGCATCTCTACCCACTGTTCAGAGTTTGAGTTGGCGAGGACTGCGACGCTGTGGGCCAAGACGTAGCAGTAGACAGAATTGCATAGCAAATACGATGAACAGAATACAGAAGAGAAATGGCAATCAGAAAGTGTCCCAAAACGACTAGCAATAGAACAGAGTAGCAAGGGTAGGATAAGATAATACTTGGTACCATTCTCGCCAAACATTACTCAAAGCAGAATTAACGCCGCAGAGGTTTGTAGATGTTGTATCGACAAACATCATGAGATTGTCTGCCAATGTTGACGCCCTTGACGCCCTATGATGCCCAAGACAACAAACATCAAGCCATCGTGGACTGACTTGTGCATATATTGGGTATTTTGTGTTTGTGTGTTTGTGAATATTGCAGTCGGTTGTGCCGCAAAGCTTTGACGTTTTCACTGTGCATTATCGACTGGTTGCCAGCCAATATTATCCATTATCGATACCATATCGATATCGAATACCTGACAGTCCTTCAATTGAATCTCAATCTCAACGGCGGACCCGAAGCGGTGGTAACTTGATCGAGGCTTGCAGTCATGATGACGGAAGCGACGTACGATGTGTGCTTTGATCTCAAGAGGCTTTGATTGTTTCGTTGCTTTTTCGGTCTGGACCGCTGTCGTCGAGGTAATCGGAAATGGTGAGCGAATCATGGCAGAAATCACAGATATCACCGAAATCACCGATTAACAATAATCACAGGAATCAGCGGCTCATCTTATCATTCCTCAAAGTCTAATTGATTATTCTTTGCACTTAAAATGAGCTTATTTCAGATCCGGGAGGCTGGAATGCCGAAACATCGAGGGTCGAGACTCGGCCCATCTAAAATCAAAACCAATAGCGCAATGCAGCAGTAGTGCTCTGTAGTTTGCTCTCTTAAATTTAAAATTTAAAATTGCATCACGATGATGACACCGACCGTTGGGTTGCTAGTCGGATGCGGCGCAAGGGATGCAGTCAATAGGAGTGTTGACAGCGGTGTGAATAATATGTACGTCAATATGGCTATGAAAGGGAGGTTTTCATATTCAAAAACTTATGATTATGAGGGCCAATATCAATACATTGGAGGGATCAATATTGCAATCGTGACTGTCTGTGCCTCAGTGGTCATAGCTGCTTTCATGCCCTCCATACTCCATACTGCATGCTGCCGTTGCTCCATGGCCGGCCAACTCGTGTCAGCCACGATGCTTGAGAGTGGTAATACAGGAGCATAGTACTACTCTGTACTCTGTAAGATATCTGGAGATATGGGGCACAACTACGCCGCACGAGAAAGAACATCGGCTTGACGATCTCGGACCATACATGAATAGTCAGTTGCATACTTCGTAGGAGGTATTTACGGAACAGCGCGAATGCAGCAAATATTGCGAGAAATTGCCGGATCTAGGGTCTTGTCCTGGAGGCCCGGCGTTATTCTTTCTGTCATTTTCTCTCTTTTTCGGCTTTGCAGATTATCATCTTCTCAGTGCTGTCCGTAGAAAAACACTGCACAATAGCTATCCAGCATACCGATAACCGTGATCTTCGCTATGGGGACGTCATCATTGCGACATCCTCATACTCAGTACTGCAACGGCAGAAGACCACTGTGTCTCAATTCTTCCCTTTTTCCACAGGTACAAAGGTACTAAAAGATAGTGCCGATCCCCATCTCACACCTACGCTGTACTTCGTACACAGCTCTAAGCCGAGCAATGCGAGCTGAACAGGGAGATCTGTATTTTAGTGTGTACAAAGTACTAAGTATTACTCTCTGTATTACAGCGCACACTGGAGACTGGAGACGGTACTCACAGCAGCCCGACTGCCGCCCGTTCGCCCGCTGGCTGGTGCTAAGACAACGTTGTCCTCTGTTCTCTAGTGTGTCCCAAAGCTACTACTCTGCACAAGATCTCTTTGTCCTTCAAGATCGTTCCGCACGCTTTTCCCAGTGCTCTAGAACAACCCCTATCCGATTATCCGTTGCATACGTAATTTCCATCAGCACAAAGAAAAGGAGAAATACCTGAATAGGCAATGGCTGCAGCGACAGTTGCATTCACGTGCTTCTTTTCGCTGTTCTGATTTCTGAAATTCTCCCAATACGACCACGCTGCCACCTATTCCAATACTGAGTACAACCGTCGTATTCATACTTTGTACAAGTACGTTTCACACTCTGTCATTTATGATAATTCAATGCTCAACGGTCTTCTTCTACATGGGGTAATTTAATACCTTGAATAATTTCCTACAGACAATCTCGGGCTCCATTTTGCTCGGGACCGCTGATGATAGAGAGTTGAAACTATTGCATTGTCAGATAATTGTGACGCTGAAATACGACTCTGCAACGCTTGCCAGATTCGATATATCACATTGGCAGTGTGTTTGTTTAGGTTGGTTTTTCTCTTTGGTCTTCTTTTTGAAAGGACATTTTTCGACTTTTCGCGACCTGTTTGGTTTAATTTCCTTAAGCAATCGCTGACGGCTTGGTCAAATCGCAGATACGACTGGCACCGGTCTACTGAGTAGCTAGTCGTCTTAATTCTCACTAGTTCCGTCGGATGTTGAGATGCCGGGACAAGTACTTTGCACACGCACACTACGATACAGAGTATTAGGAGACGCTATTTCTCGAGAGAGATGACAATGCAAGCTGAGCCCGTTGGCCCACTTGGGCTATTTGACGTCTACCAGTCCGCAGTTAGCTTCTTTAGCCAGTTTTAGTGCTCTTGTTATGCTAGTGACACTGACACCAGAATCAGCAGGTTGGTTCTTTACGGTGTAGTTGAGGTCGACTCTTGGCCGCTTACCTGTTAAAGATAATTTTGCGAGCATCAACTAGCCCGAGTACCCTGTAGTGCTGCGGTTGAAGCCAAGCTTATTCCACAGCGATTTACTCTTTACTATCGCGGAATCATGCATTTAGCCCCCTGCCACGTCCTTTTGGGTAGACCTGGGAACAAAGAAACGAGGGTAAAGAAGCAGGAAAACGCCAAAGTCGGTGCGGAATAACAATGTTTGTAAAATGCAAACAAGAGCCTGACGGAACAGCGGCCGTACAAGACTTGCGTAGACATGATAGCATGGTGGCGAGTGCACCGTTGCCGAGTCCACTGTGTGTAAGATGTTACTGAGTAATTATCTAGAGAGTATCGGGTTTCACTTGCCATGTGATAGTCCGGCATAGAGCCCTTGTCGACGTGGTCAGTACTGAGTAGATCACCGGCCCTGAATCATGATCTCAATGCTTTTCTCTAATAATTGAGGCTCCCAAATCGTGCCATAGACAGACTGTATTGCTGTTGACCACATTATTCATCCCAACCACAGAGATCAGAAGTGCATTGTAAGTAGACGACGAGGCGCGTGGCGCTGTGGCGAATCCGGAACTATCCCCGCGGAATGATCAGTGAGATCGCGGAACAAATCCAAGGCACCGGTATTTCGAACTCTACTCAGTACGTTGGAAGGACAATCAAGGATTGACGGGCACGGGGGGACGTAGTGCCCGTCCCGTTGGATTTGACACCTCCTAAAGCTAAAGCAAACCAGTAGCAGTTTGCCTCCCCTAGCGTCTAAAGTGTACTGTTGGACAGATCAACCGCCAGTCGCAACAGCAGGATCTCATTTCTAGCCTGTATCTTACAGACGGCCGGGCGCCTGTCTCACCCGCACAGCCTCCCTACCACAGCTGCCTGGTTAGTACTGTTGGTAGTATGGAAAGACACGTTGGCCTGTGCTAGCTTCGGCGGAAGCCGTAGTTTTAGTCTCTGTACTTGGTAGTCTTCTATTTTTCACTACACGCGACATGTACTTTATTGGTGCCAAACCATACAAAGGATACATGTCTGTCCAGTGTACAGTCATGGCCGTAGCCTAAAACGGCTTCTGCCCGACCTAGCGGGTACTTCTACTTGCGTGGCTTGTGCACCATATTCCTTGTACTGTTGGAGATCACTGTGAGGATCACTGACCGGCGGAGATGCTGCTCACAGCGGGAGAACTGGTTGTCCCCAAGTGTCCTAATTGGCCTCCAATTGATCTCAAACTGGTCTAAACTGGTCTAAACTGGTCTAACTGATGCCGTACACCGGCCTAAATCTGTGCTAGGAGCCCGCTTGGAGTGCATGCAATGCTGAACTGCGCAGTGCTCTGCCCCATTATCACCGAGGCCTCTCGGCTCCCTGCGCTCCATCGATTGGTTTTGTTTAGTGCCTGTAGCGCTCGCTCTCTCGCTATTTACATGTACATCGTCAGCATACAGAATAGTGAATTCTTGGATGACAACAACCGCAAACCCACAGGTCCTTCTGTACATCCACAGTCCACTGTAATCCACTCTTGCATGCGCGGTGCTCGATCGGAGATGCCGTCCTTTTGTTCGGGAAGTAGAACAGGTTTGCTGCCAATGTCAATATTGACTATTGTGCCCACACGCCAGTAGAGGTTTCCAGCTTCAAAAAATATTTGTTAAACAAAACATGGAGACGTCATGCTGTTCGCACTTGCAACTGCCAGCACTGCCGTCGGGGGTCAGCTACTCGGGGTACTTTTGAGCTGATGCCGACGGAGATGCGGATAGAACGAGTTCTTGTTTTTCGTCTGCATGAATCATTTTGACAATTTATACATACTATTCATGAAAGGTATGCGTATACAACGTATGATGTCTCCGTAAATTCAAGCAAATTCGGAATTGCAATAAGATTCACACCACGGCAGATGCACCATGATCAATACATGGCGCCGCCTCGCTTATCATTGCAAGTTTTGTGATTTTGCTCACCTAGGTCGCCACAGCCATTTAGTTTTCGGCTTGATGTTGAGTAAGTTAATTAATTAATCTTGAAAAGACACGACCGGGGACACGAGGCGTTTGGTGATGCACATTATTGGCCGGCGACTAGGATGTAGTAATGCATGCAAGATGCAGGCACAAGATAATGTGATACAGGCGTGTAGTAACAAAGGACATTTTTGGTCTATTTACAGCAGAGCATGCAAAAGAGAAACAGCACGGAAACACGAGGCATTGCCACGACGAACCCTGATACGACGCAGTACGATCGTCATTCAAAAGTAAATACAGAGTAAGACAAGCAACAAGACCCCTGTTTTCAACACAGGTACAAGATGACGTCGTATCAGGTTTACCACTATCCCGGTAGCCAGTCCAATGCAGAGTAGCAAAGTAGTTCATCACACGAAGAATCTTCCTTGTAGAACAATAAAACAAAGGACAATCAAAATTAATAATAAGGGGATAAACCAACATCAAGACACGATGCAACGCTGCGTATTAGAGCCACTCAGAAGCCGGCATGCATTTCTGCAATACCACTTCCAAAGACTGTCGTCCAATACTGCGAATAGGAAACGAGAGCATCGCTTGAATTAATTAACGGCATAGATACCTTGACTAGTGGCCATGGAACCGGCGGCTGCCGCCCGTAGGGCAATCATCGTAAGGCAACCGGGCAATAAGGCAGTTTACTCAGTAGTCTGTGAGTTTCAAGGCGAATCCAGTCTCGCGTTGAGTTTTACTGCATGCAAGATGCCCGGTACAAAGGGCCATTGGGGGTAATCAATAGGGTCCACAGCGGCAAACCCGACGGTCTGGCCAGACCAGCGTCACAGCATTGTTGGAGTATGGAGTATGGGTTTGCTAGTGTTCTCCAAATTCAAGATTTACTACTTTGCACAATGTTCTTCAACTTTGTAAATCTTGACATCTCGTTCATACTGATAACATTACGATAGTCTTTCATTAATAATATTCCAGACCGCCATTGAAATCTCAACTCTCAAAAAGACCTCATATCCCTTTGCTCAACTGCCGACGACTGACCACTGCCGGTTTGCATAACTGCCATGCACCGCAGTGCCCGTCAGATGGGTTGTTAACGGTCGTGAACTTTTGGGGGGACTTTCTCCTAAACCCGTCTCTCACGTGACCTCTGTGTTGGTCTTTTTATCGATAAGTGAGCGTTGGCCCCATTTTTCTGACATCTGATTGGTCTGCTTAAACGACATTCCACCCAAACCAGGCAGCTCGCATCGAGGTTTGAAAAGAACACACCAAATTATCACAAGTTTTCATCAGGTTCTCGTTGCCTAAGGATTATGAACAAATAAAGTATCTCGTATGCCAGATCGCGATATTAACCTTTTTACGACTGTATTTTTCATGATTTATAATTATTTGTGAATATTTGAATGTCGAATTAATTCTAAATCATTTTTCTATTATCCTTTTTAGATAAATTAACCGAAGCGAGAACAAAAAAACCAATTGATGATTTTCCATTTCAAACTACCACCAGTAAGATGCAACTACTTCGGACAGTTGTTGGATCGGATAGATGTCCTCGACGCAGAAAGCCAATATTGCATTATCTGTGTCTGTACATTGAGCATGGCAGCAAAGTACATTTATCCCTATATAAAAGTACCGCCCACGCATTCCGCGATGCCATTGACAGCAGTTTACACAGGCTAGATGTACGAGCAGTTGCGGGTAGTTGAGCCAGACAAGGGCCTAGATGCGAGTGAGCGCTGCCGTTACGAATACGTCGTCCTTTTGTAGCATGCCTCGTGCTATGAGCCGGGTTGGCTAGCTGACTTTATGATTTGATTATTATGACTTTGAGACTTTATGAAATGCTAGGCCAGTTGAGAATTGCCCTCCCAGGAAACTCGTGGTCAGGGGCACAAACACGAGGACAAGCTAGGTGCTACTTGAAGCAAGTCGTACATGGAGAAACAGTCTTCAAGTATTTGAAATACGGGGGAAACACGGGCATAGACTGGGGACGATGCAGGGTTGAGGCTGGAGATGATGAAGGTGTGTCAGTCAAAGGTAGTCACGAGCAAAGGCATGCCACCAACACCTGCCATTATTAGTCAGGAGCACAGTCGCACTCGGCCTGCTGCAGCTCTGACGAAAGATCCACGACACCCTGGACAGCCACATGTACCTCGTACCCTTGCACTGCAGCGATATACCTGTCCAAGGGTGTGATTTCTGCTGGAACAAAGGTACCTACCAAGTACCCATGTACACCTGTCTCACTCTCTCGACTACCTAAAACGGAAATGGTAGCGAGAGACAGTTCAACGTCGATTTTCGATTCATAGATTAACTGGAAAGGTATATTAGATAAATAGATAAATAGATAAATGCACGATAAAACACAACCGCCATTCCCAAACGGCCAAGCGCTCGACACTCTTTGTTTTGCAGCCTCTGTTAAACAATTCAATAGTGCGCACTTGTGTCTGAGATCGATGATATGAGATTGAAGATTGAAGGTTAAAGATTGAAGACTGACCGAGGCAGCACATGAAGATGGTGTGTATGGTGAGGAGACATCGTTGAGGAGAACAAAAGAAAGTAAAACAAACGAAGAAAGAAAAAAACCAAGATGACGATGGGGATGTGTAAGAGAAGCTGAAGGCAATGCTATGCCGCATCCGAGAAATCCAAGCTCGATTGTGATTGAGACGGTTGCCTCCTGCGGACAATTAATCACGAGAGCATTGATTATGATTCCTTTGCTTCATAGTTCACCGTATTATCCGAAACTCGCCTACTGAGTATGAACAGCTCCAGAATGCGACGTTGTCAGCAACCTTACGTGAGTAGACGGAAACAAAAAAGAAGACTCATAAGACAGCAGAAAAAGTAAATAAAATTAACTATCAAAAAGGCTGTACTCAGCCTGCCTGTTGGTTGCTCTTCCGCCTGATCGGGTCCGGTCCAACTATTGAATGAAATAATGCAGAGTTGTATCCCGATAGCCACTTGTGCTAGCCTGAAGCCGCCAACCGCCGACCTGTCGGCTTCTTTATCTGTACAAGTATTATTAGCACAATTGTGGTGATTCCAATTCACAATATCGAAATCATTATTCATGACGCCGTAATTGATAGGATTCAGGATCCAGGACCGGCTGGCGAGGAATAGTGTCAACCTCGAATTGGCAATTGTTGCATCCTTTCCTTCACATGCACCTCGGCATGAAGTTGTTTTCTTTTCAATAGTTTCTTTTTTCTTTTCATGCTTTTTTCCCCCCTTTTTCTCCTCCTTCCCTCTTTTCATCATTTTCTTTTTCTATTGTTCGGATCCTGGCACCAGCCCTGCGGATAAGCGAGAAATAGCATTTCACATCGTATCGAGTAGCCATTGTGAGTTTGCATCGCGCCCTCCTTAATACCAAGCCAGTCAAATACAAATACTTTCAGCCGTGATGGTCGATGCTACCCTACTACTGCGAGGACCCTTTTTATCCTTTTATTTTTATATTTTGATTATTTGTCTCTTGTTAGATACTGCAATTTCAACTTGAATTACAATTGGGATTTTTTCTTTTTTGTTCTTCCTGGTACCTGTCATCTATCACTTGTCTTTAATTCGATTCTATTACATCGTAATGACGATGCCCTTGGGGATCGACTCCCTGGTCTCGGCGTCAACGGGTTTTAATCGGGTCGTCAAGGCCGCGGACGAGAGATGGACAAAACAAAACAAAACCAAACAATACAATGAACCGGCAACGGATGAACTTGACCAAACTCTATGTTTTCTTTCGACAGTTCGCATCCGCACCCCGATTGAGTAAACGAGGCTGTTGGTTGCCGCCGTAAGCAGCTGTTGAGTTCGCAAGGACTGCTCTTTTGAGAACCTTGAAAAAAATACACTGTGCTTGGTATTATTCATGATGAATCAAGATCACGATTACTCACTAAGCTCAATGACAATGGTACGTTGCTGTATTTGCTTTTTCTTTAGTTTTAGTCAATCGGTCGCTGTGACTTTACCCAGTATAGCTCATCCGTCTTCACTGGCTTCCTTGTCTTCGTGTCTGCCCTTACGACGGGATCAATCGCATCGATCTGCTCTTTGTTATTGTTCAGTACACATTCAGAGTCAAAACACCGACATCCGTGTGAATTCCTTTCTACATTTCGCATTGCGAGACAGCTGCTTTGTCCGTTACTCGCGCTGCTCGCTTTCTCCGTAGCTCGACGTTAGCCGTTATCCCCTCTATCCTCATAAGTTCACACCCACTGTACTCAGTAGTGAGACACTGTCACCGAGCCTAAAAGGAGGCAGCCAGACTACGGCGTAGGCCGCCCTAATAGTACTGCGTAGTAGCCAGTAGCGGCCCCATGAATATGTGCAAAGTTTTACTGTAAATGAATCTGAGTCTCAATCTCATCTCAATCAGTCAATCGTGATCAATTCCCGTTTTCAGTAGCGGTGCATGTTTGCATCGACAAAAAGTCCCGACGCCAGTAATAATTGTGCAATATGTTGTCGCCGGAGTGATTTCTTTGAGGTCTGAATAATTCACAGTCAGGTACTTTGGCAAGTCGGCCGTTAACATCAACACCTTTTTTTTTCTTGCCATATTATTTTGTCTCTTTAGTCTTCTTCCCCTTGTTTACTCGTACGATTTGTAGTAACGAGACTGCGAATAAAGGCTGCCAAGTCTCGTTTTCACCTTTTCTTGCCTCTATTTTCTCTCTTTCTGCTTCTCCGAATACTCACTAATATCTAACAAAGACGAGAGGTCCACTTTGCTACGATGGGATGATATGATGAGGCAGATCCGTCTCTGGGATAATTCCTGGGGCAGGGTCCTCTCTATTTGTTAAATATAATTTATATTTATTCTCATTCTATGTCAACATGACGGTTTCAACATTGTGTCAATGAGAACCGAACTTGCATTCTTTTACTAAGATCTTTTACGATTTTATTAATATACAAGTAGTAGACGAGTGGACGTACAAAGTAGACGGAGACGGCCACATTGTCATTATTCCAGATGCTATATTGAATGGTCTCAGTGGTTCCCCACAGCAAGCGTTTCTTTCAGCTGGTGTTGTCGGCACCCCTGGGGCGGTTTGCAATTACTTGTAGTACTGCAAGTACATTCCTGTGTAACCGGAACTGCCACTTTTACTTGAATAATTATTTAGTTGATCTTCACCTGTTTGCGGGCGTCTTTATGGTGGTTATGTGTAAGGACGAAGCTGAGGTTGTGTAAAGTAATTTCATATTCATATTCATATTCAGTCAAATTCATATTCATTTAGATGTCCGATTTAATAATAGCCCAGACTATTCCTGATGTGTCCGTGTTGGCTACCGAACCAGAGCAACGGGAGAGTAGTTGTGCCGGCCAATGCACCAGCCATCAGCCATCAGCCATCTTTCATCACGCTGCCCGTCTCGTCACTCGTCACTCGTCACCCTGCTCGTTACCGCCGCCTACACCCTGCTGAACATCAACGCATCAAGGATCAATCGGTACCCATTGTGCGCGGGTGGTGAGATGACAGGCCTCCCCCCGGTTGGATGGACAGCGTATGCACTCTGTAGGCAGTGTCAGCCCCGACGAGTGATTCCTTTTATATTTGAATTCAGTTATTTTGTCCGCTGGTTGATTGTTGCAATCACACTGCAAGATGATCGCCGAGAGCAACGGACGGCTGCGAGCTCGCCTCATAGACGGGACAGGGTGCTATTCATATTGCGTACTGTATTGCATTTTGAATCCTTGAATCCCAGAGTAATCAAATTCTAGAATCCCAGTGCACGCTCATCAAGATCAAGCCGGGATCTGCTTGTCGTCTGGTAGTTGAGGGCCGAGGGGTGCGTCTGGCCTGGCCTGTCGGTATCTCGCCTATCTACGAGGTATATTGCAGACCAACAACAGAGTGAATAGATTGCAAATACCGAATAATAGGATGAATAAAAAAAAAGAAAATACAAATAATATCACCCGGATGCCCAGTCACACCCGCCTCACCTCCGCCGTCCCAAACGAGATCCCACCAACATCCAACAGCACACATGTATCCGACATCCTTGCAACTCTGTCGATAGTAGCTACGATGCACACACACTCAAGTACCGTCATTCATCTCCAACATCGCCCCCATGGCCGACATAGAGGCATCATTTTGCGCGCCATGCACACACTCAAGAAGAGTGATCGCACTTTACACAGAGTAGTCGTAATCAAATCGTGTAGTAGTCGACAATCACGGCTCTTCGCTGTTTACGTCAAGTGGTACTCTGTAGCGAGACGAAGCAACTCCGCTGCGACTTTGCCAGCTTCGACTTTGCCGGCTTCATTCTGTAATTCCGCTGTGCGGTTTAGCAGACATTACGGGGCAGGTGCAATGGACGTGCTACTCAGTACGTGCTCGCCCAAGCCCGCTTAAGTGCACACCCCAAATAATCAGATAGAAAAATACAATAAAATAAGAGAATAAAATAGAGAATATATAGAGAATATATACCCCCCAGCCAACTGCTGATCCACACGCCCCAGCTGGAAGTCGCAACTAGGCTCCTCCCCAGGCAAGACTTTCCTAAGCACACCCCCACTGCGGCTTTGTAGTTTTGCCCTCCATTCCACTAGGCCTCTCCACTGGGGTTTTCGGAATCAGTGCCTTTGGAAAGGGCAAGAGCCAGAGCAAAACCACAGCCAAAACAGAAGGAGCGATGGGGTGCTGTTGAAAACGTACACGCCCCTCCTGCCCTCTCTCAGACTCTACCGTCTCTAGAGTCTATGGCACTCTATTAAAAACCTTATTTAACAACTCCCCTCTGCTCTTTCCTTCTCTGCTCATCCCATCCTCGACTTCAGTAGATATATATCCACGTCCTTTCCCTTCTTTTGCTTCAATCTTTGAGCATTCACTCATTCAACATTCATCACCAACAATCTCTCAGACATACAGTCTTCAGTTCTAGATCACACATCTCTAGCCATCGTCCTTGATCACCATACTCACATCATCATCTTCTTTACTCACTCTCTTTTTTTCTTCACACGTCTTCACAATGGCCAAGCGCACCAACGCTGGTGGCGTCACCAAGGGCTCTTGGACAGAGGTCGAGGACAACGTCCTCCGCAGCGAGGTTCGTCTTCGCGGTGACGACGAGCTCTGCAACGGTTGGGCAGAAATTGCCGAGCGGATTCCCGGGCGCACAGCAAAACAATGCCGTGAGCGCTGGGTGCAGAACCTGAAGCCCAGCCTGGACCGTGGCCCGATCACGCCTGTCGAGTCGGACTTTATTCTCAAGGAGGTCTCTATCCGAGGCACAAAATGGGCAGAGATTGCCCGCCAACTACGCATTCACGGCATCAGCAACCGCAGCGACAACGCCGTCAAGAACTGGTTCAACGGCAACAAGAACCGGATGAAGCGCTCCATGAACCGCCAGATGCGTGACTCGCATGAGATCAGCCCATCGTTTGCCGCTGCCCGCCTGCCGCGCCGCGCGTCGATGAACCCGGCATCTGGCACTCTCTCTGCCGCCAGCCTGCCTATTGACTACTCGCCCTCGCAGTCGCCCACCACCCCGTACGCCCTCCACTACTCACACCAGCCGCACCAGTCGCGCCCTGCAAGCCAGCAGTCGACTGGCTACCACCACCGCCGCCGCCAGTCCTCGTTTGCACACTACCACGGTGCCAGCCCCCGCCAGCTTGCCCTGCCGCCGCCAATGGCGTCGTTTGGCAGCAGCCGGTACATTGAGGAGCGCCGCGGTTCGACCTTTACGGTGGCCAACTCGCCCGCTAGCGACTCGACGATGCCGCCACTGGAGGCTGATACGGGCTCGCCTCTCATCCCGACACAGCAGCACTCGCCTGCGCTCTCGCATGCTGCCGGCCCCGAGGCCTACAGCCTCACCCTCAGCTGGGACGAGCAGGCGCCTTCCATGAAGCGCACTCTCAGCGAGACGTCGAGCATGTCGCAGCCCCGCCACTACAGCGAGCTCCTGGAGCCGGCCCTGACTCTCCCTGGCCCTCCCAGCTTCCAGAAGGCATTCTCTCTGGCAAGCATCATGAACTAGAGTGGCTTGATCACGATCAGTTGTCTAGTTTACCCTTTCCGCCTTCACTTCTTGTATATTCTTATCCCATTACTTTTCTTAATGGCTTAGCCACATCTTATACCCCTCCCCAGCACCATCTCTCCCGCACCTTGAGGCCTCGAGTTATCAGCTCTGGAGGCCCCGGTCCGCAGGAGCAGTGATGGATCTAAGCACAGATCCTCTATTCGTTTCCATCTTTTGTCATTTAATCATTTTGTCATTTTGTCATTTTATCATTTGGCCTTGCACATCTTGCGATTGGTGTTGCTATTTATTGTATTATATTTCTTAGGATTTCAGTCTATTGGGTTTTGGGACTGCATACTCGTCGGATAACGAGTTGGAGCTGGTTCGTCCTGTAGTGCACAGACGAGCCAGCGGTGTTGGAGTTTCTTGTCTTTGGCCTTAATTACAATACCAAACAAACATTTTACTATTTTACTAATTCTGCCATCTCGATCTGTGATTCTACCTGCTTCTTGCGATGATTTGCTGCTTCACTCTAACTGTATTTGATATCAACTCCGAGACGTTTATGAGAAGTACGGCCTACGTACTGAACATGGCATAAATACTAACCAGTAAACCGTGATTGTACTTGTGCAAAGGTACAGCTAGATGAACCTAGATATACAAGACGCGCGCTGGTGATTGGTTGGCCTCGACCTAACGGATAACCGCGTGTAAGTGGCATTTCGCAGTGTTCACGGCATGTTGCATCACGACAAACAGTCGATTCCTGAGTCATTCACGCACGCAAATGCAATGCATTGTCAATGCAACAATGTCTCTGATGCGGCTCTCTTTCATCGTGACCAAGCCTCCCTCTGACCGCACATTGAGTAATTCTCTCGGCCGACACTGGATGCAAACGACAGTGTACTTTATGCTTCCTAGTTTGTTTCTTGACTGTCTCTCATCTCCTAATGTTATCCTCATCCTCATTCCTCAATATCTCCCTCCCTTTTTGACGATCCGGCAAGCTTCTTCACGCTTCTTCCCCTCAGCTGTCTCACCCCTCAGCTGTCTCAGCTGTCTTGTTTCTTTTTTATTGTCTGTTGTCTCTGTTTCTCTGTTTCTCTGTCTCTGTTTCTCTGTTTCTCTGTCTGTTTCTCTGTTTCTGTTGTCTCTGTTATTTCTTTTGCTTCTTTCAATCTTCTTTCTTTCTTCTTTCTTTTCTTTCTTCTTCGTAGCGCACACTATTTCTTATTTGGGTTCTGCTACTCCGTCTGCATTACGTCGTACACAATCACTCATTCCTTTTCTTTCTTTCTCGCTTTACCTTCCTTCTCTGATTTCTTTTCCAACGTTCTTCTGCCACATGCCGATCACTGCCAATCCGGAGCCTGTTTCGACTTCTATTCCAAATCACCATAGTGTTTAGCTACTCAGTAAGATACATAATTGCTCCATACAATAACATCTACAGGGCTTTCATCCTCCTCACTAATACGTCTGCAAGCATATTCTATTACAGTAAGAGACCCCACTAGTAACGGAGCATCGTTGTATCGTATGGGTCAATGAATCTGCCATTTGTTACGCTGAATCAGTCCTACAAGTGTTAGTCCTAGTCCTATTCTCCTACGTCCCAACTGGTCAAGACAATCTCCCGTGGCTGCTGACCACCCCTGCCGTGTCGTCATGCGCAGCTTTTGGGTTGATTCAGTTCTTGTTCATCTCTGTTTTACTCTGAATAATATCATGACTGAGCCTGCTTTGGTCCGAATATTCAAGTCGAAGCATCACGTATTCGTCGGTCATCACTGTCGATCTTTGCAGTCATGCACTTTCCAGACCATATTGTCTGTACTGTAATAATACCCTGTATTAAACACATAAATTAGGCGAATCTCTCAAAACGGATACCCACCGGTTAACGAATCCATCGTTGCGCCTATCCGTAGGATTCAGATGTCTACACTTCCCTGCGAGTAGGCTATTGGGACACGGCGTTTTACTAGTAGGACACAATGGAGCAAAAGTATGACATCTGATTGGCTGGACACGTACCAAATACATAATTTGCAAAAGCCTTATGACCCCTGTAATACCCCTACTCAGTAGAACGAGACGCTGTAAGCCAGCCACAGACACCAGAAAGAAGCATACATAGTACTCAGTATTATCAAACAGAGCCGGAGGGGGAAGGATCTGAGCAATACATTGTATCTTACTTGTTCTGTCCGTTGGCTTATGCTCACCCCAGTCATCTCCACACACATCTCTCTCGACTCAGTACTAAGTACAGAACACACCCCTCTGCGCTTGCTTTCTTTTTCTGATCATACGCTTAGACGGTTCCAGCATTTACTCAGTACAAGTAGAGGTCCATTATTTCGAACGGCCATCTCCCCACACTGGTCGCCGACCTCGCGAACAAGTGCTACGCTGTAGGGGTGTATTTGAATATGAGAAGTGAGCATGTCTGTTTGGGCTAGGATTGGCAAGGCCTGTTTGAAGATGCAACAGTAACGTGCTCTTTGCTTTTGCCATTCTTTTGATTCCTCTCATGTTTTGGTTTTGTTGATGCGTTGATTTGTTGATTATTGACTCTTGATTTTCATGAACCCATGATTGACTCTTAATTTCTTTTGTCCCTGGCCAGGACTCGAGTCCATCAGTTTGTTGACAAAAGGGGATGTTGGAATAAGAACAATAGAAAAACAAAACCATACAGAGCACTTCGAGGCACTCTCACAACGGCAATCACAACGCCCATTGGCCGAGTTCAGATTTCTCTATCTATAAAGCACTCCTAAACACACGCTTCTGTTCACAATACCAATCTTCAGTACCCCCTTTGTCCATGTCGAACGGTGATGTGCTCTTAGGGGCACTTTGACATGTCGATCACTTGGCGGCCTTGGTATCAGATATTAGATAGCCCAGATACTAGTTACTTCAGATATTAGGTGCGGCTCTCTTCGTGCTAGCCTGTCTTTAGTCTTTAATTAGCCTACCAGCTCTGTTCCAAAACATTCCAAATCGAAGAGTGTATTTACACTTTGCCAACGTGTATGGGGAGTCTGTGCACGCCGAAATAGTCAATCTCTCTGTACTCTGTAAAAGACAAGACAAGACAGAATTGCTTTTCTTTGGCCATCTCTACCGATCCCGCTTATACGAATCTGGCATAAGTTGCGAGAAGTCTGTCACAACTCAACGGTCTGGGTAGTATTAGCAGTCCTAGCAGATTAATACTCCGTACCCAGTATTTCGACAGGGCAGACTGGAGTAAACCGACGGTATCTACAGTACTCTGTATTCTGTCTTCATTACTAAGTACTCATACTCGCTACGCAGTCACACCTGATCGACTCGTTAATCTCACCTCGAGATGTTGCATAGTTTTGCACTAGTCACCAGAAATTGCAATACAGAGACAAATCCTCGACAAACAGCATCTACTCTACTTCGTACTCTCTGCACAGTAAACATGTCTCGCACTGCTTGCTCAGCCTCTCCCACGTCCATGGTATCCTGCCCGCTCGTGTAGTACAGACTACAAAGGCACCATCCAACGCCATGGTCTCACCATAGGATTACTCAGTATCTGGTATCTGGATTCTAAATTCAGGCAATCTATTCATGTAGCACCATATTGCTCGATAGTTTGTGTACCGTCAATACAATGTCTTTCTCTTTATCTTGCATGCCTGAGCAGTGAGACGGTAAGACACACCCTCGTTCCTCGTTCCCGGAAACAAACAAAACAAAACACACACCACACTAATTAAACTGCGGTCTTGTTACTCTGTATGCTGTACACCGTCGCACAAGTCCGAGATGCAACGCGTACTTCGTACTCAGTAAGGCAGACCACCAAAACCGAAAACCAAACCACGCCGCGGAAGGTTACCAAACAAAGGGCTCGCGCGTGTAGATCTGGAGACTGAGCGGTTACAACGGGTAGCATTGTGCAAATCAAAGTGCAAATCAACCGTGCATCAAGGCACATCATCCGTTTTAGAGCTTCTGATAGGACAGTGTACGAGATCATGAATAATGAATATCTTTCCAAAATATGTACCATGACTCTGTATTTGACCCCAGCCTTGCGCTCGCGCATTTTGCTTCCCATTCAGCCAGAGTGTGACTATTTACACCAATTCAAGAGTGTTCAACGCCCGTCCTGACTACTTCGTACTGAGGCTTACAGAGATCTGACACGTCGTTCCAGGCTGCTGGGAGGCAAGTAGAGAAATAAAAGAAGAGAAAAGAGAAGAGATAAATGACAACAGACAACAAGAGAGAACCGCCGAACCATGAGAGCTGAACGGCTTGCCCAAGTCGAAAAAGGCGTGTGCAGGGCTGTGTCCTGTAATTGCGGCCTGTAGAGGGCAATTCCAGTACTAGACTCGATAGTGCACTTGCATATCCTTTCCCGTCTTTGACAGCCGTTTCGTTTTCGTCTTGTTTCTCTACTCTGTACGTTTTTCTACTTTTCTTTTTCCTTTGCTTTTTCATTCACCTTGAACCCTCTGTACTCTTATTATGTACACTCCCCTTTCCACCAACTTCTACTTCCCCGTCTGTCCACCTAGACGGAACTGATAGTGCCAGCTTGGCCTTTGGAAAACGTCACGGGTACGTCGTGAGTGGTCTCCATCTTCACCTTCTCCATCGTGTGGAAGTATTGCGGAACACTTTAGGCCGGCCGATGGCTTCTTCGTACTGAGTACGACGGAGCTAAGAAATAGCAAAGAAATAGCAAAAAAATAGTAAGCACCAAAAGAAGTAATAAATACGAAAGCGAAGTCGTTCTCGCATCCCTCGTCGAACAGCAGAATACCCAGCCGTTTACGCTACCAGCCACATACACCGAAGAATCCCTACAGTGTAAAACCCATACTACTCAGTACAGAGATACTACAGAATCATAGGATCGGCATGTGTCTGAGATCATGCCGACTGCCTAAATTACATGCCAGTGCACCGCACCGTCGCCTTTGCATCTGTGCATTTTCTTTGTATGCACCTGTTCATCCTTAATCCGACTCTTGCAATAAAGAGTATCCAACAGCTAACTCCGGCCGCTTCTACTGGACAGAAACCGGCCGTCCATGATCTGCCGAATCTGCAGAGTAATTACATCAATAGTAGTGCCTCTATTTTCTACTTGCTGTATTTCTTAGTTTGTCAGTTGGTCCATCGTAGGACACCCCCTGATGCACAGCACCAGCATGTGAAGGCGTGTCTGTGTGGTTGGTAGCTTGACAGCTTGACAGCTTAACACTCTAGATCGTCTTCCTGTCAGGCTAGTAGTTCAACTACCTTGCCACTACCAGAGCTCTGTGCTTGAATAGTTGAAACTTGGAAATCGGAGTTTGCCCCAAAGGGGAATACAACGACGACAACGTCGGTTCCGTCGACGGCATGCCGCCGGGGTCTTCTCCGTAAGGTGTCACTGAGTCTTGCTCTGCTTGATCTATTGATCTATTGGCGTATTGATGAATCTGGATCTAGGAAAGCCGGCCTGAATCTGAGAATGGACATACTCAGTACTCTGCGGATAGATTTACATTGTCACAATCAGAGGCCACCAATCTCGACAAATCGGTACAGGGATATCTGCAGTAAATGAGTACAGAGTAAATGAGAGCGACTTCCGTGCTGATAATTGCTTGCTATTTACCCCTTGCGGGCTGTAGACCATCTCTGTTATTTGTCTCATCTGGCTTTTTCATCTTTCATCTTTTCATCTTTTTCGACTATTCTCCTCTCTGCCCCTGGATCTCTCTTCTACCTTCGTTAATCGTACGACATGATCTCGCTTCAGCACCTTGTGAATCACAAAGGGGATAAATTCGACTGTCAAAATGCCTACTCAGTACATGCAAGATTTGAATACTGAATAGTGGAAGCCTCGTACAGGCAATGTGGAAAATGTCGGCTGCTGCAAACTGGAAAATCAAAGAGTAGAATCTCCCTTCTCATGAAATAGCCTGCCGAGAGACAGATCACAGTACCCAGTAGATAAATGCAGTATATCCAGTGATAATTCCAGTGATAATCCAGAGGATCAAAAACCTCAGGGCAAAGTCACTTAACCAAATCTTGACATGTGGAAATTCTCAGATATTCTCGACTATCGGCTATCGAAATCGGCACCGCCATTACTGCCATACTGAATAGTGGCTTTAATTCTCCGTGCAGTTGATAAGGATGGTCCCGAGACAGTTGCAAGCGCATCCTCAACCACTTTTACACTTGACGCACTTGGTGTCTTGCACTTCATCATGTACATCGTACATTCTGAGCTGAGCTAAGCCGCCGAATATTCCATTGCATGTATTGCGATCATAGCAAGGAGATTATGAGAGGGGCGGCGTAATGATGACATGTCAAACATGAGACAAACCAGTGCCGAAATCTGAGTACTCGGCGTACTCTGTAGATGAAAACAATCCACACAAGAGATCCAACCAAATAGCATCGTCGTCAAGGCACCAAGCTTAGTCTGAAGGAAACGTAGACGTCGAGATTGGTGATGCAGACGGCTTGGTGAAGGCCTGTAGACGGCCTTTGACGGCCTTTGAGGGCTTTGCACATGCCTATAATACATCCGGACTCATGCCGATGACCGTGCAGTCACTGGCCGATTTAGTGTTGACTGCTGGCCGCCGCCTGTCATCATCGCGTGTAGTCTTGGCCGCCGGGCCGGTACCAGCATTGCCATCATCATCGCGTTGACCATCGTCATCATCACCTGAGCTCTCGGAACTGCTGCTGTCACTGCAGCTGTATTCTCCATCATCCCCAGGCACGGGCGGCGAGAACGGCTGCGACGTGCTCCAGCGCACAAGCTTGACCTCCGCCGGCCGTGTCGGCGACCCCAGTGGCCGGCTCGGTGCAGCCTGGCGCGGCGATGTATCAAACGCTGGGTCGTCGGTAATGTTACTATCACGGATGCTGGCATCTGCCTCTTGCTTTGGCTTGTATGGCTGTCTCCTCTTCTTTCTCTTGGCTTTGTAAGCCTCCAGCGAGCAGGTTGCCGTGCCTCCCTCAGCTTCTTTTGCTTCTTTTGTTCCCTCGACGCCATCTGCCTTTGCCTCTCTTTTTGTATCTGCCTCTCGAAATGCTTCTCCCTTGCCAGTCGCCTTATGTGTTTGTGTTGCTCTCCATGTGACTTGATCCGGTTCAGCATGGCCCGTCTGATGCTCGCGTGACGCATACCGCCGCCGCTGCCGGCACTTGTTCCGTTCAGCAACGCTCAGTTCCCAGAACAGCCGGTCGCTCATGAGTTTGTCGTGGTCCAGGTCACAGATCAGGGCTGGCTTGGCTTGTCGCTTGTCCTTGTCTACTGTCACTGGGGCCTCCTCAGTGGACTTGGGCTTTGTTGATTTCGATGATGACTCGATTGCGGCGAGCACCCGGTTCATAAATGTGTCTTGAGTGCCTGCGCCTGCATCACTCTCTGTAGTAGGTGGCTTGGTGGCTGGCTTTGCTTCGGGCCCTGGACTTTCCTCAGACCGTAGACTTGAAAACATCCGACGATGCCGCATCGGCTGTGGTGACGGAGCTGCTGCTGCCGTGGCGGCCATGGTTGTTATGGATTCTTTCAGCTGCTTTATATCGGCCTCGTACTGCCGCTCCCGCTCGGCCCATTCTTCACTGAGGCCCGCAAATTGTACCAGGTCCCGTACGCGCGACTCTTCTGCTTCCGTCGCACGCCGGTTCGCATCGTCCAGGGCCTCTTGCATATCGAGGATGCCTTCAATAGCACACATAATGTGGCTTCGATAGCGGCCAGGAATTGGGTTCTCGGGGCCGGCCATTGTGGGTGACATCGGCACCGACTTGGACGGTCGCCTCTTGGACCGTGATGACATGGCTGCACTCGAAAACATTGATTGCGACGTTGATGGCCGCTCGGCCGGGGCGGAATCAAACGCTACAGAGCTGCTTGATAGCCCGGGATGCCCCGGATACATGGGCGACACGGTCTCGCCAGACACGACGGCGACCTGGAGAGACTCAATGATTTGCTTGAACGACGGCCGGTGCCAGGTAAAATCGGCTGCATTCATGAGGAATGCAGGATTCTTGTCGCGGCCCTGGTCCCACTGCTTCCAGTCGTGCGGTGTTGTCGCGGACACGGGCGTTGGGGGTATACTGTACGTGCTAGACATTGATGGGTGCAGCAGCGTTGGTGTCGTTGCCGGCGTGGTCGCAAAGTAGTCCGACTTGCCCTCCTTGTCCCTGCCACTTCCACTGCCATCTCGAGAGACAACTCCTGCACGGCCAAAGTCCAGCCACGGCGATGCCAGGGGTGCATCCATGGGACTCTCAAGCGGTGTCGTGCTCCGCGAATCACCTTCCATCCCTCTCCTCTTGTTCAAAAACACATTGCCATTGTTCCCACTGCTGTTTCCATTTCCAATCTGGCCAAAGTTGCTGCCGCGCAGGTTCAGAAAGCTCGACACTTTGAATATGCCACGAGCTCGGTTGGATCGTGACGGGAGACTCAGACTGGCCTTGGGTGTGGCATCAGGGTCTGCCGGAGTTGCATCTTCGGTTGATGTACTCTTGTGGTTCTTGTGGGCTACCTCGGACGGCAGGGCCGGGGACGGCATCGGCGAGTTGTCAAAGGCGTACTCTTCATCTCTCGCCGTGTTTGATATTGCGGTCATTGCTGCCATTGTCGTCGTTTGTGTTGTAGCAGATGATGTCAGTGACAAATCAGTATTCTCTGGCCAGTCGTTGGCTTCCTCATGCACACTGCTGTGAACGCTGTGAACGCTTTGAACGCGTGAAAGGCTGCTCTCTCGCCGTGTATATGCCTGGGAGGTATGTAGGTACTCTTGTGGTCGCTGAAACGCGGTTTGAAGCTTCCAGCGCGTCGGCTGTCTCTCTCGTTTGTCTTGTAGCTGTGCCTGCTTGCGATGCTCTTGTGGCTGTGGCGGAGGCCAAGCAAGTCCGCGGCGATGTCCTATATCGGGCATCTTGACGACAAGGGTGCCTGGGGCGCTGAGTCGGTTGCACAAGACCAAAACAAAACTCGACCAAGCTCGAGGTCAACCGTATGCCTGTGGTGTGCTCAATGGCAAAGAGGAAAGCATGGGCTTCAGAATGATCTCATGGTCTCATCGCGCCTTTGGGTGATGGAGGGATTGAGATTTGGCAGTGAGTCTGGCTTGAGGCCAGCTCAAACCCATTTTGCCATTGCGGAAGGCACGAACTCGTCGGGTCGGTCGTGCCTTCCTCATGTCGCTACCCGGTTCCCGCAAAGTAAGAGACTCAGACATGTCCAGGAGGAAGGTGTCACAAGGCTTAGCTCACAAGAGGAAGGAACGATTGAGCCAACGCGTTTCAAACATGTGCAGCAACTATGCACCGTGGGGGTAAGTAAGCAAGTGCTTCTTATAGTATGATATTCACTTATACGATCAATTTTCATGACTATTCTCACAACGTAGCTGTTATCACAGAAATTGAAAAGTATTGTACGGCCGAAGAAGAAAAAGGAAACAAGACAGTTGAGCGCTTCAGCTGTCGTCCTTGCTTTTTGATTGCTTTGCGTGATTGCGTGAGGGAGTCCGCGGCACACTGCCGGGCAACCCTCCTAAGGATATCGAACAAACGCCTGATAAAACTGCTAACAAAAAACCCAACAGAGAAAGATAAAGAAGAAACATGAAGGAATATAAAGAGAAAGGGAAGAAAGAGACGATAGGAGAAAACCCTACCCTTGTGCAGGGTATATCAACTGAGAATCGTAAGATCGTGTCCAATTACCGTTGTCGTGATGACAAGACTCCAACCTAGGAGAGCCGCATGTCCCGTGCTAATCTAGCAACCATTGAAACCGAAGCAGAAGCAACAAACACCGAGATCGAACATAAGCGACCGAAGAGAATTAGAAAAAAAGACAAAATAACCAACGTGACACTACAGGTAAATGTCGCCGCGCTTGCCACTGACCCAGTTGCCCCACGCCGCATCGTAGGCATCCTCGAGATCAGACACCCAGCGCTTCGTGTCGAAGAGCCCGCAGCTCCACTTGTGCTGCCAGAGCAGCTGTCGAATCTCAGCAAGGCGCCCGCACCCTTCACCGTACGTCTCGCCCGTGAGGCTGGTGTCGCTCGCAATGATACGGTATGAGAGGCTGTTGGCGAGCTTGATGGCCAGCTTCTCGTACTGGTCCTCGTCGTCGGCGATCAGCTCGCTAGCCGCCTGCTGGCCCTGCGCGTCCTTGGGCAGCGCGCCCTTGAGCACGGACGCGCCGATGCGCGAGCACATTTTGTACTCGTAGCGCGGCAGCGTGACAATGGGCGTGCTGGACCACAGAACGTCGGCGGCAGTTGTGTGCGCGTTGCACTCGGGCGTGTCGAGAAAGAGATCGCAGATGCGCGCCCGGGTGATGTGTAGATGCTTGGGCGCCACATCCGTAAAGATGATGCGGTCGGCAATGCTCTGGTTGCCCCACTGCACAGCCGTCTTGCGAAGGTTCGTCTCGCCCAGGTCGGGGAAGCGCAGCAGCCACAGCACGGCCTTGGGGACATTGGCCAGAATGCGGAGCCAGCTGCGAAAGGTTGTTGGATCGATCTTGTACAGCTGGTTGAAGTTGCCCAGAATAATTGTATCGTCCGCAAGGTCAGGGAACAGCTCTTTGCGCATCTTCCATCGGCGCTGCATCTCATCCTTCCACGTCAACGTGCGCTCGCTTGGATCGGCCGACTGCTTGTGATCGCAACAGAAGAATGTGTCGCGGCTGTAGATGAGGTTCTCCGAGTAGATCCACTTCTCCTCGTCCATGGCTGCTTCATCGTGGAAGACATCACCGATGCTGACATTGCCGCGGTACGGCCGGAGTGTCGACGGCGGCACAGCCATGGTGTCAGCCAGAAGATAGTCGCACCATTCGGCACCAAGTGTGCCTGCAAAGCCCATGAATGACATCTGAATGGGCGCAGGCCGGGCAGCGAAAATCTCATTTCTGGCGCCGCGGGTATACCCATTGAGATTGACTAGGATGTGGATGCCGTCCTGGATGATCTGCTCGATGAGGCGCTCTGCAGGCCAGTTTGTCACATCGCGGAAGACGGGGGCCTCACGCTCAATCTTTTGTCTGTGGACTGACTTGTCGCTGGCCGTGGTAGCGTAGCAAAACGCCTTGGCGCGCGTTTGGTCGTGGAAGCCGAACACCGACTGCATCAAGTGGGCCAAAGGATGGTTATTGAAGTCGGACGAGATGTAGCCAATGTTGAGATGGGGCTTGGGCGGTGCGGGCGGCGGGTAGACAGAGGTTGACAACCACGGCATCCGCAATGTCGATGCCGATATGCGAAGTGCATTGCGCTGCGAGATCAACCGTACCTCCTTGGCAGGTAGCGGGCACGTAAACGTATGGAAGGGCAGCACGGTTGGCGCACCAGGAACCGAAAGACTAGCTGGCGCCCGGGGGCGGGTATAGCCCTTGGGAGACTCGATGCCAAGAATGTGGCGGTCATAATACCAGCGGCGCATGACAACACGTGTAGCACGCTCAATCAGTCGTAGGACACGCGAACCCTCCCAAGGCTGACCCGCCCATTTCTGCAGCTCAGCGGTCACATCCAGCCCGTCCAGCTGGTCTCTAATTGCAAGAGCACTGCCGGATTTCTCATCGGCGCTTCCAGCTGCATCCTTCATCTGCGAAGCGAGCATGGCAATCTGGCTCTCATGCAGGATTCCATGGCCCCACGTCGACGCCTCCTTGAGCTGGCGAGCGACAATGTTCACAACGCGCTGCATCAGACCGCTGCCGACAAAGTTGTTGCGGACATCCTCAAGCATTCCGTTATCGTTGACATGCCAGCGATCGAAGCGACCATTGTACAGAACTACACCTCCACGACCAGCCCAGTCACAGACCGAGTTGAGTGCAGTAGACAGCCCACAGACGGCCTCGGTGAACTCGGGGTTGGATGCGACGGCGCGGCGGTAGTACATAATAGCCTCGGAGACGCGGCCACGATCTTTCACAGCATTGGCCAGGTTGGTCAGTGCGATATCAAACGTGCCGTCGCAGGAAACGGCCTGCTCGTACATCTTGATTGCGAGGTCCAGGTGACCGACGTCCTTGAGCAGACTGCCCAGGTTGGTGTGCAGGTGGACATGCTTAGGATCAAGCTTGAGGCCGTAGTTGTAGTAAGCGAATGCAAGGGCCAGACTGCTGCCGGGAGTGATGCCCGTAGGAATAGCCAAAGTCTCGGTTGTGGTAGCGGCACCACCTGTCTTGAGTTGCCCTGTCCGCAGTTGCTGCATCTGCTGAATTTGTTGCATCTGCTGCAGTTTCTGCATATGCTGCATCTGGTGGGCTTGCCTCTGGGCGTTTTGCTGTGGGGTCTGGATGAGCTGCTGTTGCCGGAGCTGCTGGAGCTGCTGGAGCTGCTGGAGCTGGAGTTGCTGCCGAAGGTGTAGCTGCTGTTTCTGATGGTGAAGCGCAAGCTTTTGCTGCTGGGCCAGGGCTTCAGCATGCTTCTGCGCCTGGACTGATTTCGGCACCGGGGCCTGCTGCACGCTTGCTAGAAGAATGCCAACATTGTTTGCGGTCGACGGGCTCTCCTGGAGAGACATAGAGAGGTAGTACAGGGACAAAATGTCGCCGACAGCGGTGGACTGGTTACCCCCACCGCGTGCAGCGTATGAGCTGGTCGCCATAGCGTCTTGAAGAATCTTGGCCATGGATAGCAGGGCGTTGCTTGCTGTCGCGATTGCTGCCTTTAGTTGGAAGATGTCGGTGATGCGGTGAAGTCCAGGGAGCTGCCCGCCGGTGTGAGGGAACGTCCGGGCCGACGTCAACTTGGCTATCTCTGGTGCCAGTAGAGGCGGGCCCGAAGACGGCTGCGGGAAGAAGCTTTGAGCACCGTTGGGCGTTGGCGAGTCTGACGATAGAGCACCGCGCACTTTCCGGATCAAGTCTTGTACGCTGCGAATGGGGCGGCCAACACTGATTAGGACGGCTTCTTCATATGCTTCGGATGCAGCAGCGATATCCTTGAGCGCGTACAAGATATTTGCTTTCATGTGAACGAGCCCGAGGATTCGGCCGTTGTCGTGCGCGGGGATGGCGTAGCCGCTGGACCCGAAACCGGGTGTGGTATTCTTGGGAGAATCAGGCTGCTTATCATTCGCCGTATCATTGCCTGCAGAAGCCAAAGTGGGATTGCTGCCCTCAGCGGGCTCCGTCTTTACGGGCGTGTTGTCTGTGGCTGCTTCTCCAGACTTTGGGCTGTTGTCTGTCTCCTTGCATCGCAGGCTGTTCTGCACCAATGTGATCACTTCGACCGCATCGCGGTGGCGCTGAGCACTAGAAAGCACCGCCGTGAGGTGTTCTGCAGATTCGAGATAGCTCGGCTTTGTCCGGACAGCATGGAACCAATACTTGATGGCTTCTTCGCGGCGATCCAGACAGTGCAGAGTGGCCGCAATATTAGATAAGACCTCTATAAAGTCAGGCCGCAGCGCATAGATTCTCTTGAACCATTCCAAGGCCTGCTCAAAGTTCTCGAGGGCATAGTACAGGCACGCACCGAGCAGCATGCCCTCAATCCACTTCCAGTTATCCTGCTCGCAGAGGCTCGAGAGAACCTCGAGAACTGCCTTGGCCTGCATCATAAGAGGGGCTTGGATTGCATTCATGTCTGCCGGGGTATTGAAGCCGTACCCCTTTTGTATGGCCTGCTGATAGCGATTGATTTGGGCAATTCGGGCGGCGCCGCTTGCTTGCATGCCCTGCTGGACATGATTGCCCAGCTGGTCGCTGCTGGCAAGAGCGGCTTGAGCCTGGATCTGTGCTTGCGCATAGGCTTGAGCCTGAGCCTGGGACTGGCGCATCTGGAACTCTTGTGCTTGTTTCTGCTGTTGTTGTTGCTGTTGCTGGTGCTGTTGAGGTAGCTGTCCGACTTTTGCGTACACATTTGGACGATTGCGTGGGCGAAGGCTCGGCATCGGCCTTCCGTTGATAGATTTTTTGGTGTGCAAGAGGCAGTACAGCAGGTCGCTGTATGCTTTCTCGGCATGGGCGAGAACTCGTTCCTTGAATTGGTTTGGCGAATCTCCCGGAAGAGCCAGTCCTTGCATGGCTGTTGCTGCTGTGTCTGCTGCACCCGTCATGGACAGCGTCGGCACTGCGGGCGGTAAAGCATTTGGGCTGGTCATTTTGATGTCATTGGTGGTGCTGATCTCCGGGTGTGCAGCCATGTTTGCTTGAGCCTGGAGTTGAGCCTGGGCCTGAGCTTGGGCTTGGGCTTGGGCTTGACCTAAAGCTAAGGCTTGAGCCTGAGCCGTCGAGCGAAACGAATCCATGGCAGCGGCCTGCTGTGCTTGCGGCACAGCGAGTTGATGTATGCCGTCATGGTGAATACCGGGGGGAGAAAACATTGGCTGGGCAGCGGATATAAAGGCGCTGTCACACGCAATATTCTGAGGAACAAGGCCTAGATTACCGAGACTGCCATTGCTATTGGCCATATTGGTGCCGGGGATGTTTGTTCCCGGAGTCCTCATGTTGTTCAACAGAAACGGTTGTGACTGCGGCTGATACCCCTGCAGGAAGGCGCTGTTTGACCATATGGATTGGGAATCGAATATGGGCGAGTTGAATGCGGTTGGGCCAGGCGATGCCTGGTAGGACGGAGAAAAGACGCCAGGTGGTACAAAAAGGGCATTGCCGCCATTAGCCATACCGCCATTCGCTCGGTGATGGTCGTGGCTCTGCATCTGCTGCATTTGCTGCATCTGTTGCGCAAGCATGGCAGATGCTTGGTCGCCTGGATTGGCGGGCATGTTGAAATTGGAGTTTGCCATATTTGCAGCACCGGCATTCGCATTTGCATTTGTGGCGGTATTTGATGAAGGAATCCCAGGCCAGTTGCCATTTGCAGATGTGCTGTTTCCGGCTGCAGCCATCTGTCTCGCATTTTGGCTGATGACTGGCGTCGGGAATATACGCGACGATGCGGACATGGCCATCTGCTTCAGTGGTGGCGGACCGGAAGCGAGGCCAGCATGGGATCCGTCATAGCCAGCGTCGATGGTACCGTTGGGAGTTTTGCGGCGTAGATGATGCTCCTGGAAACGTTCAGCGGCGAGAGGATACGCTGTAGGATTGCGCGCGACAGCAGAACCTGCTGGGGCGAAATGAACATTGGCATGAGCATGGTGATTGAGAGAGTGTAGATCGTTGGGCTGTGCGTTCTGGTGATTGGTTGCAAGGCCTGTTGCCTGCGTACTTCTGATGGGAAAAGACTGTTGGGGCACGCTATTCACGGTATTTGTCGTGCTGCTGTAGGGAGATGTTGCGGATGCCGATTGTGGGCGGGCGGCGCGGCTTTGTGAAAGGTACTGGTAGTGACTCTGCAGCTGTTCTTGCTGCTGCTGCTGCTGCTGCTGCTGCTGCATTTGCTGTAGTTGCTGATGTTGGTGCTGTTGCTGTTGGAGAGCAGCAAACTGTTCGGGTTTGAGGTGCTCGTGGAACGGTCGCAGGTGCTCAAAGTGGCGGGGCGAGGGCACCTGCTGCTGCATCTGCATGACTGGATGCATGATGACGAGACGCGAGGTTAGGTTGTTGAATGAGGGTGGTGGATGATATAAACAGATAAAGGACAGCCACTGTCAACGCCGAGTGTCTCATTTGCCGTCGAGTACTGAAAGATGAAAAGTGAAGGCCAAGGTAGGAAGCTCGAGGTCGTCAAAGGTCGTGGGTATCAATAAGGATCGTGGAATACTGAGTAGATGCTGCTGGAGCTGTCGTCAAAATACAGGTATCAAAGAGGATCGAGGTCAGTCTCGCCGTCGCCCTAGCCGTAGAGGCTGGGTAGGAGAGAGGAGGGAGGCAGAGACATATGATGGGATCGCGATATTTCTGTCGAGATGGAGCGCGCGCGGGATGCCGAGAAGACTGTCGAATAGAGTCGAAGAAAAAAGGCGAGAAAAATGACGAAGAAAAGCAGACCGACGCAAACGCAAACGACGAGGAGGGGACGTAGTGGGCAGCGAAAGGCGAAAGTGGATGCGCCCGTGTTGATGGAAGCAAAGACGAAATCGAAAAAAAGGGTCGACTTGTGCAATGCGCGATGCGAAGCTGTGACGTTGAAAGGATGAGGCGAGGTGGAAAAAGTAAAAAGAAAGTGAAGGAGATCGAGCTGAGGCAAAGGTGATGCAGCGGTAAGGTAGAGGCAGGTAGAGACGCAGACACAGACGTAGAGATTAGATGAATGAGGAAACACCAAAAAAAGTCCAAGGCGTAATACGAAAGGAAGGAACGAGGCACAGTGACTGATCGAAAACCGAGTAGAGAAGGAGCGGCAGGGTGAGTAGTGAGCACCTTCTCATAGAGACACAAAGTCGATGGTGGGAGCAAGGTGGAGGCACTTTCCACTTTGAAAGCAAACGGTCAGTGTTGATTTACAGCGTCATGGGCGGCCCACTGGCCCCGTAAGAAACAGAATAGAGGTCAATTGAAACAATAAATAATAGAAAAATACCAGAAAAAATAACGAAAAGACTTGCTAGCGGAGCCCGGTTGGGTGAGGTGTCCACTGGGGCTCCCGCTAAAAGCAGGATTGGGGCACGGCGGGAGGCAGGCGCTTACTGAAAGAAGCAACGTCAGACGCTGCCGACCCTGAATAGAACTGGAGAATGTCTTTGTGAGTACTGGTATGTATCTTACGAAGTAAAAGGAAGGAGCGATCACATCAAGATGTGTGAGAAGGCAGGAAGGATGCACAGGAGGCATTACAAGTCCTACAAAAAGGGAAAGAACGTGGAATTTGCTTCTGCAGCATGTGGAAGCAATTGTGTGTCGTGCCTGCTCAAAGAGAGAGTCAAAGAAGCCAGAGCGATGCCCAGAACAGCAACACACCCACCCACGAATTAAGATGCATTCAAAGTACTTGTACATACTTAGTATGAATACGACGGCTGGCGCGCATGGCTAGGCTGGGCTGGCTGGTAGGGCGGCCGTTGGGCTGTTGCCGTTGCTGCTCCTACCTTTCTTTGAGCTCGCCGGTACGTGACTGCAGCTAAATCCCAATGCATCCATTTCGTGAGATCGGGCACACTTTTGTATCATGTTATTATTCAATGCTCTGTAATGCCTCTATTATCAAGATCAAAACTTCTTCGGCTTGATCTGAACAGAGTATTCATCTTGCTGACCGCCCAACTTTGAAGTGGGCTGTTAGATACATCGACATCGTGCTGGCCGTACGAAGTAGTGGTGGGGGGAAGGGCGGAGGCAGAACAGGCAAACTGAAGGAGGGGGGTGTGCGGTGTGGTAAAAGGGAAAGCGCGACCCGTCACTGGCCAGGTGGTGGGGGCAGGGGGTGCAGGAGAGAAGAGGGAGCAAAGCGACGACCCAACCAAAGATCAGGAGACAGAGACACTTGGTCACAACGGCTGACTCTTTGAGTATTCTACTCATTCTACAGTGTATTACTCTGCACATCGTAGTCAACCATCTACAATAAGATACAAAGCAGAGTATTTATTCATTGGCATGATGAGATGCGCAGCCCCTACCTGCCGCTTGGCGCCAGGTTCCCTGCTTTGGCGGTGCACTTGCAGACCACACCACATATCTGGATCTCACGGCTCTGCTGCATCTTCATCTATGTGTCTCTTGGGGGCACATCGAGCAGAAGGGTTTAATAGTGGTGGATGTGCAGGCTCTCACAATCAACACATATTCAATAGTACTCAGTAGTAAACTATTGCGATGCGCTTCTCAATAAGGAAAGAGAAGATCGTTGGACAGGGTCTACACTAGCTGCTGTATTTCTAGTTGCGGCCACGCGAGGGGTCATTGTAATATCTGATATAGAAAGCACGCCCATTGCAGCTTCCGTTTTATGTTTTAGTCTTGTCTGTCTTGTGTTTTATGATGTTGATGCATGCCCCTTCCGTTACTTTGCTTCTTTGCTGACAGCAGGTCACGAGACGCTATTATTAGCACCACCGCAAGATATATGGCATACGAAGTACTCAGTAAGACGGCACATCCAAGCAGCAGCATGTTGTGCTGCCTGATATCCCTCTATTGCATATCACGGCGACCAACTCGCCGATCTTGAAATAAGAATCATAAGAGCATTTAAAGATATCTTGCTGCCATGTCTCCGCCACTACACGCCAGCGCTTTGTCTGCCCATCTTGACAATAGCTTGGTGCCGTCGATATCCTACGGTACTTTGCCCTGTCTAGGAGTGCTAGCGGGCTGCTAGCGTTACAGTAACAGCTTGTCAAGTGCTGTAGCGGGTGACTGGCATCGCTCATTCTTTCACAGATCTTCCTTGTCGGCGGGCCTTTTGCTAAACTTGCACCTTTTCTTTCACTGCCAAAGTTCCATTTGATGCAGACACAGGAAATCAATAATCGCGGCACTCCATAACACTAGCAACATCGGCGATGCTAGGCGACGTGACGAAATGGGCGCTTTGCGAGTGCACAAGTGAGCAACCATGGCACCTCGGCGATATTACTGCATGGCTACGACGCCTAGTCACTTTATTGAGCCGCTACTATGCACTTTACAAAGATGTGATGAAGGGCGGCAGTGGTGGATATCCTAAAATACAGCGGTAAACTCAACCCGTAGGAGGGAAATCTCGATACTGCCCTGTTCTTCTACTTTGTAGTGGTCGATCGCTGAAGACTGGATCACATGTCTGCGACGCCGGTGTGTAAGTACTACGCCGGCATATAAAAACGTGACAGTGTGCTGTACAGAGTGTTATTGTCAAGCTCGGCGTGAAGGATGCTAGCATTTGAAATGCACATTTCACTCAGCAGTTGATTTCAAAATAAAAGCGTATTGAAAACGAGGCTGTTGGTGTCATTGTGTGCTTAGTCATCATTGATTATATTGATGGCATGGCACCAACTCACCGGCTTCACATTCAGAGATTACATGCATCCTGAGACGGTGGCTGCAGCAGTGCAGAAGGAGTAAGACGTATGTTTAGGTTACAGAGTGTGCCAGCCTACACGCTGCGATGGCAACCTGCGATGCATCTCTGATATGGTGTGGTTGTGTAATACAGCTTACAAAGATGGCTACTTGATATCTACAATTGTTTTCTATGCTGTGTATTTGGAAACATCAACAATGCAGAGAGAGTCGTCCTGTGCAGATATGAAGACTTGTCCGCAAGACACAACACAATATCCATTCTTGCACAGAAGAAATGTGAGAAACCTGAGAGACAGGGGGATTCGCTTGGGTGCGTGTGGGGCAGCTCGCCGAGCGAATGTTAGTACGAAGTAGTGGCTCGCAGTGGGTACATCTGTTAGGATCACAGAGAGGCCCAGAGACAGAGGAGGGAGGATATTTGACTTGGATCCTGAGTGAGACCTGACTTTGATTTTGCTTGCTTTTTGCTGTACTTTGCTAATCTGTGTCGTTCATTCATCAATATGTAGCAATATTTGCAAAAATAGCATTCAAAACATACAAATAACAAATAATGATCTTTGCATTTGTTGCTTGAAAATGTCGAGTTGCAGGTCGAATGCATCGCCAGACAGACCATCTACAATGTACAACGTACGCTCGCGTGAGGGACTTCTCAACAGTATTTGCAGGATGCCAGCGTGTCACTGCAACATGCCGACCAACGAGTAGAATTGCGCGGACGCCTCTCCTTCGACTGCCTCGCCTCGCCTTGCCCTGCATCGCCTTGCCCTGCCTTGTCCTGCCCTGCATTGCAGAGTACCTGTACTTGTGCTGTAGCGAGAACAAGTAAAGAGGACAGAGAAGCTTGTTTACTTTGGCGCGTGTTGGGTGTTGGAAAATATCGTACCGGCCATACAAACAATTGTAAGACATTAAGACATCAATATATACTGTAAGAGAAGCCAAAGAATTCCATCTATTCAGATAATGGCGCACGCTGATGATGCTTCTCATACAACGACAAGTAGTGACGCTCGGAGGCAGCGGAGCAATACAATGTACTTGAACTACAAGCACAACGAGGTTATGCCGATCATCGCGCGTCGTGCAAGGTGCAATGCAATGTACAGCCGTACCACCACCCTTCCAAGGGTGCACAGCCAGGCAGTAATGTGACTTGTAGAGTTGCAAGTAAGTCTATCTATATATGTGTCTTTGCTATCTGGCATTGACTCTTGTTCTTGCTTGCCACTCTTGGTTGATAATCTTGATTCTTGGCCTTCCACTGCATCCGTGGGAGATATCGTAATTGCACGGATAAATATGATTGAATACCTACAAAATGAAGGCGACGTTTGTGCAACTCCCGCCAACATAGACAGCTTTGACAAAAATCGATCAAAAAGAAAGAAGAAGAGACGGACTAGTAGCACGGCATGCTGCTTCCGAGGCCGAAGCACACCGCAAGACGCAAGATGCAGGACGCAGGACGCAGGACGCAGGACGGCGCGCGCGTTGGCTTGCTTGTCCCCAATGTCCCCATCTTCGCAAGCCACCTGCTCCGCTGGATCGGCGACCAGAACGCCGAAAGGATTTTATATTGCTGGAGCTGAAAGTTGCATGAATGCAACCGTATGCCAACGTGCATTTATTATGAAGCAAGCGAGCGAGGACTGGAAAAGAAAAGAAGACGAAACAAGGAGACGAAACAAAAGAGAAGAGGTTGAAAATACAATGCAATACGATGCAACTCATGAATTGTAAATTCTTCTCAAACAGTAACTTTTGCGAGTGAAGACCCCTGTCGACGGACCGCGCAAGCTAACAAAGAAAATTGATATTGCGATGTGCTGAAAATCAAGTTTAGAGTGCAGCCTTGAAGAAAACGTGCTGGGATGGAGCACTGCGTTCCATTTAGTAGTGATGACTAAAAGACGTCGAACTACAGATCCTGCATATCAAAGGACATGATCCTTCAGCCTGCCGTCTGTTCGTAATGCACACGCACGGCACGGATAATTTGTGGCAGAGGACTCTTGTCGCCGTATGCCTGGGCAGCCCGGATGACTGGACACTGAATATCAATAAGAGCCAAAATAGCCTCCCCAATAAGCGAGAAGACATACAAAGGCAGGCCGGTAAGATGACTCGGATGGAAATGTAAGACGATGTAAGGGGTGTGCGGCTGTGTAGACAGCAGACAGAGGCAAGGGTGAGATTCGGCGGCACGATGCATGATGACTAATCGTGTCAACCGCCGCTACTTGAGAGCATCAAACGACGGCCGCATTGGCCTTGTCCTTGATTACAGCCATCATTATCGAGGTAACGACAGCCGGTGGACATCGCCTTGTCGTGAGCAACAAAGACAAATGCTGTACGGGCGTCACGGCGTGGCCAGTTTTGCTTCAACAACATCTACGTGAGACTACATCTACACAATGGGACACCAAAGAGGCACGCCTGTAATAGGCATGTCGTCCTTTATGATGGACCACAGCTTCCATTGAAAATTGCCAAAAAGGAAACCACGGTGAGTAATAGGACGGTAACGTATTCTTCCTTGAGCTCCTAAATTGGGATAAACCATGGGGGCGCGGTTTAACTCAGAGTGTAGGCCAGGTGAGGTAGGGGAAAGCAGAGAAAAACACAAAAAGAGAGAAGCGCAATGGCTGTGGGAGCCGTCGAGAGATGCAAAGACTAGACTCTTTGTCTCTGTCGCGTTGCTGCTTGTCGGGTCTCTCGATGTTGTAGATCGATTCACCATGAGCACAAACATGACCAGTTGCTGAGAACTGGTGAGCACTGTAAAAATGTGAGAGAAAAGCGTTTGGTTTCTTCCTTTTGATGTGCCGTAAGTTGCTCTTTTGTATTTCTTTTTCATATCATCGGATCAAGCCGAGTCGATTGAACCCGGCTAGGAGAGATTGGGGAGAGGCGGAAAATTGAGAAGTGAAAAGTGAGAAGAGCACCGTGTGTAAAGAGAAAAACCTAAACTCCTGTTGCCAAAACAAATGACTCCATTTTTGATTGTATTGTTATTTTTTGTTTGGTAAATAACAAAACGCTTACTCCTCAGGGACGTCGAGCTCGCCGGCGTCAATAGCCTCGATGACCGACTGGGGGGGCTTGCCGTCAACCTGGCAGCCGACGGAGAAAGCAGTACCGAGAACCTCCTTGACGGTACCCTTCAGCTCCTTGGCGTACGACTTGTAGCGCAGAGTGCGGGCGATCTCAATGATCTCGTCAAAGGGAACAGACTTGTTGTGCTTGATGTTCTTCTCCTTCTTGCGGTCCCGTGGGGGCTCCTTGAGGGCGCGGATGATCAGCGACGAAGCAGTCGGGACAACCGAGACGGCAGCCTGACGGTTCTGGATCGTGAGCTTGACAGTCACGCGCAGACCCTTCTGTACGTAGGGAAAAAGTTATTGTCAGTAACACGCTCCTTTCATGGTTGGGCCATATCACATCGACAAAAACTGTCAAGCCTATATTCCCCGGGTGTGAGTTATAGTTAGGTGAGGTGTCTGACGCCAGTGTGCTTGCGAGAGACGAGTGAATCGGAGACGGTCGTTGTTCTCGTTTCCAGAAAACAGCTCATGGCGCTGTTACAAGTCGCCACGCCGTCTGTCCGAGTATCTGTCTTCTCCAAACACACTGCCGTCGTCCACCACCCCGAGACCGCCTCTCGACGGCTCGGTGCTTGCAAAATGCATTCATCGTTGTGATTCGAGTCGGCCGTGGACTCTTGTCGAGTTTCAAGTAAAACGTACCCAGTCACCAGTGGCCTTGGCGATATCTTCGCCGACCTTCTTGGGGGACAGACCCAGAGGACCAATCTTGGGAGCCAGTGCCGAGGAGGCACCGACCTCACCACCTGTGGCTCTCAGGTGGATGATCTTGATCTCGTTGGGGTCGATCTTCGGGGCTGCATCATGTTAATGGCGGTTCGATTGTAGATGGGAATAGACAGAGGGTGCTCAAGACGTACGCATTTTGGCGGTTTATTGGGGTTGGTGATAAACTGGTTGGAAAGAAAGGGAGAGAAGAGAAGTCCAAGTAGAAGAGGAAAAGCAAAAGCAAGACACCAGGGAAGCGGTAGGGCGAAAAAAACTGCGCCCAAGAAAAATTGTAGCCCGTGATTTACGGAAAAGCGGGTCCATTTTCGCCAGTTTAATAGAGGAAATGGGAAATTGAGTGCAAAAAAGTTTGTGTGCGATATCAGGGCTAAGTGGGGTGTTTATGGCTTTGTAGTTGTCCAATCAGACAATAAAATGAGCTCCATATACTTCGCCACACTTAGGTAATCTAGCGTGGCTTGACACGGACCATATTTGGTATTCTTCGTAGCAATTTTACATAATCATTCACAGCCTCGTCCCAGGCAAGGTCGTCTCAGACAGTCACCATGATCAGTGCACTGCGTTGCTGTTTTTGAATTCGGTGTATTAAAGACAATGGCAATTCGCATGATAAACATAAAACAAATAGAACTATAAAGCAACCGCCGTCTCGCTCTTATTTTCCACACTGGTTGCTCTCTATATCAACTCATCTAGTTTGTGCCAGAAACAGCCAGTCTGTGGTTTAGTCAGCATTTGTCTTAACTTCCTTGATAAACCATTACGAAAAAACTCACTTCATAAGGTGGTCCATGAATGTCTGGAGAGAGACATCATCAGTGAAGATGGTCTGCGCCGTCTGTGCACCAACGCCGCCGTATGCACCGGTAGTGTGCGTCGTCGAAGGGTTTAGCTTGGACAGCAGGAAACGCGCCTGTGAGCCGCCGGCGTCACAGACAATGAACCGGGGCAGCGGGAAACGGTCGGTGATGAGATCCTGTTTTGTTAGTCATTATCCGTGTACACGAGACGTGGAAAGAACTCACTCTTGCGTCCTCCTTGGGCATCTCGAGTAATGCGGCAAAGTTCTCGTAGCCCTCCTGGTTCTGGTAGCCGGCCTTTCTCCACTGCGCGACGGTCTCGCCGTGGAAGATGAGGATGTGGAAGAAGGTGTCGAGCAGCAAAATGTGCGTGGGCTGGATCGAGGCCGAGTCCAGGAGCACGGGCTGGCCGCCTTCCTGGTCAAAGGTGTAGGAGTCGAGGGTGGGCTGGATCATGACCAGCGAGTTGCCAACATCCTCGTGGTTGAGAACATGGCGATAGAATGCTGTCTCGTCGGGGGAGTTGTTGAAAACCTGCAGGAACTGACTTCTCCGGAGATGGAACATAAACTGGGGATACAGAGTAAAGTTCTTCTCCAGGCGGAACGATGACGGGTCGTCTTTCCGGTAGTCGGCAAAGCGCGAGCACAACCGTATGAGCATACGGTCGACCCAGCGCAGCACATCCGGGCCGTCGTCGACCTCGGCCTTGAACACGGCAATGCGCGACATCAGCACAGCAGCCGCCTCCTGGTCAAAGGACTGGGCAAGTGTGGGGTCGCCGGCAGGGCCACTGAGATTCCGCGCAATCGTGGTGACGCGCAGGTGGAACTGACCAGAAGAGTGCTGGTAGTAGGTCAGGAACTGGACCATGCCCTTTTGCACACCCTGCTGGACCTGCGACGGGCCGCCCTGGGCGATCTCAAAGTAGATACCGTAGCTTGCACTAGGGTCGATACCGCACATCTTCCATGCGCATGTGTTGCCCATGCCAATCTCGGTCTCGCCAACCGACGTCGACTTCTTGTTCAGCGACACACCGTGGCCGATCATGCCGGTCACCTTGAGCTCCTTGGTGGTCAGGACCTCCATGACAGCGTTAAAGCCCATCAGCAGGTTGTCGTCGCCGTCCTTCTCAAAGATGCGCACAAACGACTGCTTGAACATGGACGAGGTGAAGCTGTCGGTCAAGATCATATGGCCACCCGTCGAGTTGCACAGGCCCTTCATTTCGAGGAGACCGACTTGGTCGAGACAGCCGGCAAAGATGTCGATGATGTGGCCGTTGTGTGCGGTGCGCTTGGCAAGGTTCTCGTAGAACTTGAGCGCCTTCTTGTAGTACTTGGCGTGGTCGCGGTCGATGTCGTGGTGCGAGCGGATGGGCTCTCTCAGCTCGGGGCCGACAACCATACCGGGGCCCTCGGTCGCGGGGCCACCAGCGAACAGCATGATGCGGCCGCCAGAGTTCTGGAAGGAAGACTCGAGCAGGCTGACGGCGACGCCCAGGGCAACACCGGTGCAGCGCAGGCTGCGGCGGTCGCTGGCAACAGGCCAGGGGTCCTTCTGGAGCTGCTCAAGAGCCTTGGTCAGCTGGAACTCGGCCTGCTGGACGGGCATAAGGAAGCGGGAGGCGGGGGACATGCCGGGGCGGCCGGGCTGCATGCCAGGGCGCATGACGGGCTGGGTGAGGCCCAGCATCTCCTGGACCTGCTTGGGGTTGTACTCCTTGCTGCCGCGGAAGACGTAGGACTTGGCGCATTCGGCGTATCCGATCTCGTGAACTTGGGTCTGTTTGGTTAGCATGCAGGTATGTCATGACACTGTATAGTGCGTCGCAACTCACCATGGTACCAAAGGTGATGAGACCGACGAGGGCGTTCTCAGGCAGCAGGCTCAGGCTCATAACCAGGGACTCCTTGAGGGCGTCCAAGCTGTCCTCCTCCTGGCACATGTCGACAACATAGAGGAAGATGGGGGGGTTCTGGGCCGGGCGGGACAGCTGGTATTCGATGGTGGTGTTGGAGGGGTGCAGCTCGGGAGGGATGGCGTTGGCGGTGATGTCCTTGTAGTTGGTCGGCAGAGGGTTGCGCGACAGACAGAAGGGGCAGACCCAGAGACGGGCGCGCGTATCGACTTGACTGTTGGGACATGATTAGCACATGCATGTGTCGTAGATTGTCGATATCGGAGCAGGAACTCACCAGAAGGGGTTGAGGACGGAGCGGCAGGGCTGCTTGCAGGTAACTGGCTCGAACTGCAGCAGAGGTGTTTCGGGCTTCTCCTTGAGCGGCGTATAGAGCGCACCAATGGGGACAACGAGGCGGGAGGATTCCTATGCGCCGTGTTAGCCATGTCGAGGTACATCGGCATGGTTGCGACCAGGCAGTCTGCAGATCCATGTGGTTCTGACATCCAAAAGTACTTACCATCCGTGTGCTGGGGAACACGTTCCAGCTCAGGCGGACGCCATCGCGGTCCTCGATCTCGCTCCACTGCTCCTTGACGTTTTCGTAGTCCATGCTGATCAAAGGGGGTGGTAGGTGAAGCTTGTAGGTGGTTGTAGGGGTTAATAGGTCGGACGGGCAGCGGCACCGGGTCGGCTGCTGGCGGTCGGTATCCGAGATAAATAGTATCGATCGGATAGAAGCAGTAACTGGACTGGCTACTGCGGGTGATGAGCAGTATCGGGGATGTGGCGATGACGGCTCGAGGGGGGGTGTTTATATGTCGGGGTAGAGGAGGGCGGCAAGACGGCGTGCAGGGTCGAAAGAAACTGCAAAGTAATCGGAGGTAGGCAACAGCACCAGGTTGTAGCCAAGTCCAACGTAGACGGCAGAAGGGACAGGTAGCTTGATGCGGTTGGGGTGGCGTAGTGTGGGCGGCAGAGGGAAAAGGGAGGAGAGGTCGATGAGCGGCGGTGATGGTACACGATGGCGATAAGTGGGTCACGGGCCAAATACCAGAGAGGCCCTGGCGGTGACGGGCAGGTGAGGACAGGTTCCAGTAGAAGCTCCTGCTGCGACCTTTGGAGAGTGCTGTAGCTGTATTTGCCCCTCTTGCGAGTGCTGTTTACAAGACAAGAACCCCTGGGACCAAGTGGCCACAGAGATAGCCCCCTGTGATAGCTCGAATGCCAGTGCTAGCGTGGGAAAGTGGGTCATCGATCAAGCCAGTTGTTATCAACTCCAAGGCAACTAGCTATGGTTGAGTGTACAGAGTAGTCTTCAGGTCACATGTTTGCGATTGGTGCTAGTGGTGTTGATAGCTCCTTCCCAAAATGCAAGCATCATCATCACATCACGCTTTCTCAGTAAATAACAAATGATGACTCATCGATTAGTTATAAAATGATCCATTTTCCTATTCAAAATACCACGGAGAGGAGAGAAGCAAAATACAACAAAAGGATTGAAGATGAGAAGAATTATTTTAGCCAGAATTTCAAAAAGTACGTCCAAAGTGGCCATTACTGGCTGCCGCTGATGAACTTGTAAGCAGTGATGCCCGAGGTGACCTTGAGGACGAGATCGAAGAGAGAGTGGACAGCGCCGCTAAAACGTTAGAAACAGTACATATTCTCGTTGAGGCAAAATATATCTTACACGTAGCGGCCGTTGGGGCCCTTGGAGGTGTAGCCCTGTGCATACAAGACGCGCGAGACGGCCCAGGCGAGGCCCATGCTGGCACTGAGGACGGGGTACTGCAGGCCGCTGACAAACATCTCGGCGAGGAGAGGCGCCAGGTTCTCCAGGAAGTTGGAGTGGGCTCTCTGGGCTGGGGTTGTCAACACACATCTAGAAAAAGAACAAGAATACAATGTGAACAAAAAGACGTACCACAGTTGAACTGGAAGGCGGCCGGGTCCTTGTCAGCCAGCTCGGTGCTGGCGTAGCAGGTCGGGTAGGGGATCTTGGCCTTGCGGCGGTACTTGCCCGTGAGCAGGCTGTGGTAAGTGTTGACAAAGAAGATGGCCGTGGCCGCGCCAAAGACGTAGCTGTTGGTCAAGGTTAGCAGGGCTGTTCTGTGTCTGACTGTCCAATGGCACCTCAATCTGGGGTCGGGAGTGAGATTTTAGCAGCAAATGTTATGTCATCATGTTGGTATCAATGGTTGATGCATCGATGGATCAATGGCATCGATATCAACGATAGCATATCACCAATGCCATTGCATCGGTGTAGGAGCGTCTTGGAAAATCAAACTTACCCGTACTCGGCGGGGACCTGCAGAGTGAGAGACATGGTGTTTGAAATTTAAGAAACGAAGGATCAAATGTGCAAAAAGTAAGTCTTGTGAATGTCAAAGACGAAATCAATGGACTGAAATGACTGGAATACAAAAACAGGAATCAGAAGATCAAATCGGAGTCAATCAAAGAAGAGGACTTGCGCTGGTTTAATAGTTCCAGCCGTGGGGACTCGTGTCTCGCTGTGTCTGTGCAGTCCATCCAATTCCAGCAATCCAATATGGCTCCAACACGGACAGCGGAACAAGTGTAGTCCATCCGTTTCCTATCGGCTACACTGCTGCCTCTAGTCCCGACCTTGTGGTAGTAATCTGGGGCTATCCGTAGGGATCAATGGCTAGGCCTGGATTAGCAAAACAGTGACCTGGGGGGACTCTGCTACAACGTAGTGGTGGCCAGCCTGGACGATCATCTATCATGTTTTCACTCTGCATTTTTATTAGAAATTTAGCAGGACTTCAATCTCTGCAATTTCAAAGTCCGCGGCTGAGATCACGGCCTTGATCGACAAATTGGGACCATGCATATGCAAGACATGTCAGCAACGGAAACATACGGCTGATATCAAGTGACGACGGCCATTGAAAGAAGAGAGAGAAAAGCAAAGAAAGAAAGAAAAGAAGCAAAAAGAATATGGAGGCAGCCAAAGTGATGCAGCCTTCGGACCCGGAGTGAGTTGCTCAAAATTAAGACACGGGCTGCGTGGACGACAGTGTGCCTGGTAATACAATGCAATAAACAACTAGGCGTGTGCTATCGTAGATTTGCGAGACTGACTCGACTAGTCACATGTAGTCTAGAATACGACGTCGACGAATAGTGCTGTGTGTTGAATTTCGTACAAAGTAAAAGAGGCTCGGAGACTTTTCGCGCTTCTGCTGCGGCAACTGATTGCTCCGACAGTGCTGAATTATTAAGCATTGCACGCCGCAAGCAACATTCAAAGTATGTGATTTGTCCTCAACGAAATAGCAACAGTTACAGTAAATCCTTGGTAATTAATCAAAGAAGATTTTCTACTAATCGTATTTGGTGTTGAATCAGAAAGAGAAAAGAGGGAAACGTAAAGGATATGCTGATAAAAACGAGGATAATTACTATTTTTGAAAATAAATCAAGAAAAAGAGAAACATGATTGCATGACTCGCATGCAAAAGTCGCCGAACACCCACTAACACCTCGTCTTGATTTGTCAGAGCTTCACAGACATCATACCATTCAACGCCAGCGGTGGTATAACGTGGGACAACGCTTGTCACAGATAGAGATGGTTAGACAACAAGCTCAAGCCATTGGACTTTGAATCGTAGCCACCTGCCCAGAATATACTCGCGTATGAGCCTCTTGTGTTGGTTGCTGACGCGAAGCTTTAGCTCTAGACGGGAGACGGGGCCTGCCGCCGCTTCAATGTCAGCCTCGTTTATGTGTGTCGATGGCGAGGTAGCAGCGTACTACGTCTGTGGTGTGAGAGGACAAGATTCTACGAGACAGGCAAGGCAACAAAGCGAGAGAAAAGCTCATGACAAAAGAACGCTCAACATTCTACACATACAATTCGTCTTGCATCTATAAGGATCATCATTCATCATCATTGGCCGATATATATCGAATCATAAAAGGCCTTGGTTTGTTGCTTAGCCCTCGAGAAGTGCTAGATTGTTAGTATGAGCAAGCAGAGGGGAAAAGAAGAGGACACAATACATACCAGCTGCATAGCACAGATACCATGTGCGCGACGCGCCCTGGTCCAGCCAGCCGTCTTGGAAATCAGGCCGCCCAAAGAAGCCCAGCGCCGCCTGCGGATCTGCCGTCGCCAGGTTGCCGTACAAAACACCGCGCCAGCCGCTGTCGACCGCATCCGCCCGGCCGTTGGCCCACATGTCGTACCACTCGTCAAGCACATACGCCGGCGGCCGCGCGTACGGACTGCACGGCAGCAGCGGCAGCATGTGGATGCCGTGGATGTACTCGGGATTGCCGCCGAAAAAGGTCGTATGGTCCATCTTGTTCTCAAAGAGGATGCCGACGACCTTGTTGCCTGTGAACGCCTGGGGCTGCGTGCCGCCGGCGCCGAGGCGGTCGGACTGCGCGCCCGGCAGGTTGGCGCCATAGTAGTAGTAAGCCTGCAGCGAGCGCGCCTGGACGGCCATCATGAGGCTGGCGCGCGCGACCAGCACCGGATCGCCGCGCACCTCGCCCCACAGGCGCAGGGCGTACAGCGACAGCACGTCCTCGGAGCTGGACTCCTGGTTCTTGCCGTCCATGGCGAGGAACACGCCCTGGGCCCAGCTGTGGCCGTGGTACCAGTCGAAGCTGCGGAAGTTGGGGAACTTGTTCGTGCCTTTTGCTGGCGGCGTCCACGAGGCATAGTCCCGCGCCAGCATCTCGACAAAGGCCGGCCCGTTGTGGGCGCCCTCGATGCCCTGCTCAAGCCAGTCGGGGTCAATAAACGCAATGACAGCGCCGGCGTACACAAAGTAGCCGTAGTGGAAATGGTGGTCATTGTAGAACGAGCCGCCAAAGTCGGACATGCGGTCGCCCGTCGTGTACGCGCCCGTCGACACGACACCGCCCCACGTTCCCTCGTACACCAGCGGGTGCTTCTGCTTGTTCTCGGCAAACTTGGCAAAGCACGCCTTGAGCCGCACCAGCGCCGGCGCGACGCCCTCGTCCATGCCGGGCGCCTTGCTCAGCAGCGTGTGCGCGGCCAGGATGATGGACGCGTACTTGGCGAGCGCCTTGCCGGCAAAGTACATGGAGTCGAGGTCCGACTCGCCCTCAATGTTGTAGTGCTGCAGCTCCTTCCACGCCGAGTCGACCATGGTCTTGTACAGCGCGGGCGAGATTTTGTCGCTCGGCACCAGCGGCACGTGCGAGACCGTCTTCCTCGTCTTGGGGTTCCACGGCAGGAAGCGCACATCGACCGGCAGCTCAGGCTCGTCCATTGTCCAGGCATCGGCCACCACGGCGCGCGCCAACCCTTTGGTGGTTGTCAGGAGGGCGACATGGCTCTGCATGGCAGCCTGCGTCGCGCGGCTGAATGCAGAATAGTGGTGTGGCAGCGCAAACATGACGAGCGGCGTGCGCGACTGAAATTCGCGGTCCCCCGCGACGTCGCCCTTTTCAAAGGCAAACGTGTAGCTGCCCGACTGGCCCTCGTACGACGTCTGGCCCCTGAGCTGGACGCTCGTCGCAAACACGCCCGCCGCGCTGTCGTACGCCTGCCACTCCTGCGGGTTCTCGCTGCTAATCATGCGCGCCACCTGCACCGAGCCGTAGAACGCACGCTGCATGCGCACAATGGCGCCGTTGTGCTCGTCGTGCACAAGCTCGAGGTTCGGCGTGCCCGGCAGATTGCGCCCGTAGACAAGCCATGTCGAGCCGTCGCTCAGCTGCAGCGCAAACCGGCGCACCCACGAGCCCGAGCTGGACTTGGTGGGCATGTCAAAGTGCGCAAACGACTTGATGGCGTGCGCTGAGCGCAGTACGGGCATGGTGCCGTGGTACAGGCCCGTGACAAAACCCATGCCTTGCACAATGGGAAACTGGATGGCCGGCGGCAGGCCTGGGGCGGCATGCAGGCACACCATCAGCGACATGTCGCGCGGCTGTTCTATGGTCAGGGTGGTCTGGCCGCCGATCAACTCAGCGGCATCGAGCACCATGTTCTGGATGATGGGCGGGCTGTAGTAGTAGGACGACGGCCGGCCCGGGTGGTTGCAGGCACCGTTGGTTGGGCCGAACACGCGCTGCTCCGGCGTGGCATACGATACGGCGAGGCCAAAGCCGTGCGTCGGGCCGCGGCCTTTGTTCCAGGACACAGTATAGGGGACTACATAGGCAGGCAGCTCCTGGCCACCCAGCAGCAGGTTGGCGTAGAACTTGTTTGTCTGGACAGGCCCGGGGCACGTGTGGCGGTTGATGCCCTTGGGCACCTCGGGGTGGTCCGGCCGGGTGCCGACACAGCGCGGCAGCGGCAACTGTGGCAGCGGCGACTCTGCAAACACATTCATTTGATTGACTGACTGGTTGACGGATTGGCGTACTGACGTATTCACGCTCTGTCAATATCAAAACCAGGGTCAAGGTCAGGGTCGGGCGGACAAGTGCCGGTCGTGTTGATGATCAAAGAGCTGTAGCGACGCTACATGCGCTACAGTTACAGGGACTCCATATTAATTACAGCGGTAGAAACATCACGCGGTTAGTAGCGGGTGAGTGGGTGTACGCTGTAGCGGTTAACCTCGTGTTCCATAGATTCGATGGGTCTTCTAGTGGCTGTCGCTGCTAGTCCAATGAAAGATGACGTAAGGTAGAGTTTGAAGTCTCGATACGGGTACTGAGTACAGAGTACTCTACAGAACTCAGTATTGTGGTCTCAGTAGGAGTCTCACTGGCCTGTCAGCTAGCCTCCAGCGCTAGCCTCAGCAGGGATGGCATTAATATGGATACGAGGCTTTGGCGTGCGGGGCACTAGCAATGTACTCCGTGCGGATGTGCTCGAAAACTGTGCAAAAGAGCGTATAGGACACGTGACACTGACCGGTACCTTCTATTTGTACAGTAGTCGAATGCGCGCCCCCCCACACGACCAGTGTAAATATGGGGCTAATTGCAGCACAGCCAGTAGCTGCAGCGGACGCAAAGGCCACTAAAAAACTCAAAAACAGGGAACTGAGCGTAAAAACTCTGCGGTTCTCCATGCGTCTCCATTAGCCGGCTAATAAGCCTGACGTGCAGATAGATCTGTCGTTTCAGATGATTCTTCACTGTGGCTACTGAGTGAGGAAACGAAGTAAAATGTGACCCACAATTGCCCGTTACGTAACTACGCCACTGCCCGTGCCCGAGGGAGCATCAACCCATTGCCGGACCGTCTAATGCCTCACCCGCGGCCATACGGTGACCGAAGATGTATTTGTTTTATTTTGCAAAACACTGGGTACGGGTTCCATAGATGCAGGGCCTTGTCGAATTCTTTAAAGTCCTTTCATTTTGTCTATTTTGTGTCGTTGAGATTCAAATCTAGAGAAATCGAAGAATTCAAATAGCCAAAAGATTATGCGACAGTCATGGCCGGCGTTGCCGTGGTCGACAGCATGGACAGCACAGCATGGATGCATGGTTGTTTGCCAAGAAATCCCACATGGCCAAGGTTTGCTCACTCGACACTGAAGACAACGGCCATGATAACAACAGGTGCTGTGGTCAGCAAGCAACACTAAAGTCTTGGGGCAATCTTGGGGCAGGCTTGGCTTCTGCTTTCGTCCACCCCCGACCAAACTATCGTCTGTTATCTCTTGGTTGTAACTCGACTCCAGAACTTTTGTGAAGATATCGTAGATATGCCTTTTCAGGATGTCAGCAGTGATCGGTGCTGCCGTGTGCCCGTACACCCCCTTCGGCACGGCCTCATGCACTCTCCGGGATATCTCCTCGTCTTTGATTTTGTTTGATTTTCAAACCACCAAAACTCCATCTCTACCTCCCTATCTCGTCCCCTTGTATCTCGTATATGATAAGACACCTTTGCCCATCCCTCCAGTCCCATATAAGCCCATATAATCCCATCTTATTCCACTCCTAGATGCTACATCTTGGTCTCCTCCTCAGTGGCGATCGGCGGCCAAGACGACGGATTGCGGGCCTCCAATGGCTCCAATGGCCAAGATGATGTCATGCCCCCATGCCCATGGGCCCTGAGGACTGGTGAAAAGTTTTAACGGAGGCGCGGACGCTTGGTATTACTGCAACGAGTAAATTAGGCCGAAATAACGCGAGCCTCCTGTCTCTTTATCGCTGCGACTGTGGTCTTCACGCTGAGGGATGTACACTGCATCTTACTCAGTAGAAGGTCTTTGTGTTGTTCTTTTGTTCTCTGGGGCTACCGTGCCTTTGTATCATGTATCTGTTGTAAAGTATCTTTGTACAGAGTAGCCTTCTGTGGATGCTAGTCGCTCCATGTCTTGTATCTTTGTGTCTCTCGCGTTAGCCTCGCCTCTCAAGCGACGGCATGACTGCGACTTTGTCAGAGCACTGTCGTTGGATCGTTGTAAAGAGATAGTCGATATGTACTTTTGTCGGATTTTCGTTTGGGACTCGAGTTTCTAATCTCTGGTCTGCTGCTCGCTCGAATTCACCCTTATATCTGCCCTCCGCCAAGTTTTTCATATTTCCTGTTTCTCCTTCTTCTCTTTTTGTTTCTGATTTTCTCTCATCCATTCACCATTCTCTTTTTTGTCATTCAGACTTCTATCATCATCAATATCTCTCCCGTCTCGGTCCTCGATATCCTCTCTTAGACACGACGATCTGGTATTGACGTGCCGCACATTCCTTACTTGTCTTTCTCTCTTTCGCCCTCCCCCAAGCCTCGTGTCTCCATTGTTCCTTGGCTCTGCCTCGTCTCCAGTTTCTGCTCTGCTCTATTCCCTACTATACCCCTGAGTCTCCGTGAGACCTCGCAACAGCAACGCCGGCAACAACGACACCACCAGCAACATCATCCCCATAACTCAAAATGTCTGTATTACGACAGGACTACGGCGCCTTTGACGACAGCGACAACGCCAACGTCGAGCACGGCATCTCCAAGGAGGCCAAGCGCAAGGTCGGCAGCGAGGACAACGGCACCTCCGACCATGTCTCCGCCGACGATCTGCTCGAGTCGCTCGGCTACAAGCCTGAACTGACCCGTTCGCGCTCGACGCTGCAGGTCGCCTTTATGTCTTTTGTGCTCGCCGCCATCCCCTACGGCCTGGCCACCACCTTTTACTACCCGCTCGTCGGTGGCGGTCCCACCAACATCATCTGGGGCTGGGTCGCCGTGTCTCTGATTATCCTGTGCGTCGCTGCCTCGCTTGGTGAGATCACCAGCATCTACCCCACGTCCGGCGGCGTCTACTACCAGACCTTTATGCTGGCTACGCCCAAGTGGCGCCGCATTGCCAGCTGGATCTGCGGCTGGCTGTACCTTGTCGGCAACATCACCATCACGTTGGCTGTCAACTTTGGCACTGCCCTGTTCCTTGTCGCCTGCATCAACGTCTTTGAGAGCGAGCCCGGCGTCGGCATTTTCCCTGGCGAGCCGTACCAGGTCTTCCTGGTCTTCCTCGGCCTCACCATCCTGTGCAACCTGATTTCGTCTCTCGGCAACCGCTGGCTGCCCATTCTTGATGTAAGTTTCTTTCCTTGTGTTTTGCTTGATTCCTTTCTTCTTCTTCAGATACTCCTCCGATTGCCTCTTTGCCGCCGTGACGTGTAAGGATTCTCTTATCGTTGTGATTTGGTGTAGAATAAGCAGTGATCTGGTGTAGACGCTCCTGTTGTCGCATTCGTTGCTCTGGATTCGTTTCCGAGTTATTCCCTCGTGTTACCGTTTAACGTGTGAATGCTTATCAACCCCCCTATTATAGACCGCTGCCATTTTCTGGACATTTGCCGGCGTTATCGCCATGGTTGTCTCCATCCTGGCCATTGCCAAGAACGGCACCCACAGCGCCAAATACGTCTTCACGGAGTTCGAGCCACGGTCCGGTTGGATCTCGGGTTGGTCCTTCTGCGTCGGTCTGCTGCAGGCTGCGTACGCCACGTCCTCGACGGGCATGATTGTCTCGTAAGCTTTCTCTTCATCCCTGCAACTCTGCATATTTCCCCTTTCCCCAGAATCCTGGTGGAAACGCCAAGTCGATCCATCCACCGGCCGTGTCAACTTGCCTGATATGGGAATATTTGACGGCGGCCCAGTCTTTCTTTTTGTCTCTTGTCTCGTTGTATCTGTCGAATGACGTCTAACAATTTAGTATGTGCGAGGAGGTCCAGAAGCCTGCTACCCAGGTCCCCAAGGCCATGGTCGCCACTGTCGCCCTCAACTCCCTGTGCGGCCTGCTCTTCCTGATCCCCCTGGTCTTTGTCCTGCCCGATCTCGATGAGCTTGCCGCCCTCGCCTCGGGCCAGCCCGTCCCCACCATTATCAAGTCTGCCGTCGGTTCGTCTGGTGGCGCCTTTGGCCTGCTGATTCCCCTGCTGGTCCTTGCCTGCATCTGCGGTGTCGGCTGCACCACTGCTGCCTCGCGCAGCACCTGGGCCTTTGCGCGTGACGGTGCCATCCCCGGCAGCCAAATGTGGCGCCAGATCCACCCCAAGCTGGACGTGCCTCTGAATGCCATGATGCTCAACACTGGTGTCCAGATCATCCTTGGTGTCATCTACTTTGGCTCCAGCGCTGCCTTCAACGCCTTCTCGGGTGTCGGCGTCATCTGCCTGACCACCTCGTACGCCGTGCCCATTGCCATCAGCGTGCTCAACGGCCGTAAGGAGGTCAAGACGGGCCAGTTCTACCTCGGCCCCATTGGCCTGTTCTGCAACGTTGTCGCGCTTGCGTGGTCGCTGCTGGCCATCCCGCTGTTCTGCATGCCCACGACGATTCCCGTCCAGGCTGCGACGATGAACTACGCGTCGGTCGTCTTTGCTGCATTTGTTATTATCTCTGTCGGCTGGTACGCCGCCTGGGGCCACAAGAACTACGCCGGCCCTCCTGTGCAGGAGGAGTCGAATGAGTAGATTCTCGTTTGTTTCTTTTTGTTTTGTTTTGCTTTTGCTTCGTTGAAGCGACATCTATAGTCGCTGATAAGCTTAGTTTGCCGTTTATCGATATCCAATACCAATATACCACATACCGAAGATTGTTTTGTCCTTGTTAACCTCGAGTCAATTGTGATTGCTGTGAATGTGATTGCTGCGATTGATATGAAGATGGTGAGTTTGTCGAGCTGATCAGTAACAACCTGTCGAATGTCGGTGACTATACTATCGAAACAGGGATGATAGACAAGTGACGTCAGCCTGCAGTCCGCTGTCGTGGACAGTACGCGGCTGTCGCTGACACTGAGTACAAATACATTGACAAGTAATGGGCTAGTAGGGTAAGTCAGAAATATAAAACAGAACACAGAAAAAGCTGATTCGCTCGTGTGGCAGCCTCTATCTCAACCGACGTTGGGACTGACGTTGGCCTTCCGCTTCCGTCCAGCCTTATGCCCAAAAGAGAAGAGATATCATCTGATTCGAGTTTGAGTTATCAGAGTTATCAGCCCGACTCTATTATCTTATCTTCAATCCTACATTAAAATCTCCGAACACACGCTATCTGGGATGACTCTAGCACGTATCAAAATAGAAGTCGACGATACTGTAGATTGCGTTGTAGATTAAAGATAAGATAGTCTACCCTGTGCACCGCTCCGTAGGTGGACGGTACTCGAGCTCGAGAGCCTCAAACACGCGCCGCTCGGCCGTCAGCATGTCCGGTGCCGGATCCTGCTCGTAGTTTTCCAAGTCAACCCACGACCCGTCGATGGTGCTGCGTATGCCACTGCTGTCAAACCGCAGCCCGCGCTCGTACTTGCAGTATTGCCGCAGGTCGCGCTGAAATGTCGTGCCGCCTGTCCACCCCAGTACGGCACAGCCCACTGTCCTCCACGGCGAAATGATGATATCTACCCGCCGGTGTGGCATCGTATTGACCTCTTTTCCATCCTCGTCGCCCTCCTGTTTCTCCATCGGATCCTGCCACACTACCAGCGCCTTGTCAAGTGTGTCAAAGCCGCCGCCGCCAGACTTGCCCGGCGTCAGGCCGTGATTCGGCGCATTTCCCTTCCAGCTAACTGCCTCTTGGCCGCGATCCGAGTTGGCCGTGCTCAGTATGAGCGTGTGCGTTACCAGCTTGTCCTGCTCCAGAGAGAGTACAAGCCGCCCAATCAACATATTTGTCGCCGCCTCGTCGCGGTGGCTCAGGATAATGTCGACATCGCCGCTCGTCTCCTTGCCGCGTCGGTAGCTGCCTGTAATCGTCATCTCAAAGCCGGGTCGAATTGCATTTGCATGCAAAAGCACCCGGTCGGCAATCCCCTCGACCTCCGCACGCGGGATAAGCTCTTGCAGCTCGTCGTAGAACTTGACACCAATCTGCTGTATGCGCGTCAGGTCTTTCCATCCAAACTCAATGACATCATCCAAATCACGCCACCCCTTATTGTAAAACGACCGCGCTGTCGCTTCGGCGACGCCCATGATATCGAAGAATATGCGCAGCGATGCTAGCTTGGCATTGGTCTCGTCGTCGTCGGCTTCGCGCACGTGCCCGCCCGAGTCCTGAAATTCACGAAAGAGTTCCTCGATCTTGGGACCGCACCCCGGTAGCTCGGCAATCAGAGAGTGGTGGGGTATCTTGAACGGCAGGGCAGATACGGCGGCAATGGCCGACGAGTAGGCGCGAATGCCGATTTTGTCGCCTGTCAGCTGACGCGCTGTGCGAATTTTCTTGAGCTGTTCGACAAACTCTTCGTTGGGTGGATGGATCGGCGTTGGGCGCTGGCACGAGTACTTGGTGTGCAAGTACTCGGGTATGGCCACCGGCTCCAGCGTGCCGTCGTCGCTTTCAGTGGTGGCTACTCGTTTGAGCGGCGGCGGGTGTGCAGACAGAGCAGCAGTCCGCCGATGTGATCCCCGAGTAGGCGATGAGTAGACATGGCGCTGCTGCTGTGAAGATGACGAGGCTGCTCTGCCATATTGTACAAGATCTGTTTGCGCCCGCTGCAGTATGCCCTGCGCTCTAGCCGCAGGCGTCTCTCGAGGTGTGCTGGGTGTCGACCTCTTTGGCAGCCTAGGCTGGACTTTGCGTCCTTCATACACCACGTAGTCGTCCAGCTCAGCGACTTCCCCACGAGCGACAGAATCTGTCAGCCAGGCCAGCTTGACGACCTTTACAAGGTCGCCTTGCGGCACGGCAGCCGGCGTAGATTCGTCTTCAGACGAGCTTGAAATGGCAATTATGTCCAGCTCAGCACCGTCTAGCTTCTGCCGCTTTGGCCGAGGGCCAGACGAATCGTGTGCCGGCTTCCTTCTACTCCCAGCTACTCCTCGCTCATCAACAGTAGCAATGCCAAGCCGTCGCAGTTCAAACTTTGCGCGTTCCATCTTTGAGACCTTGCCGACAAATAAGTCTGCGGCATTTGCGTCTTGTGTCAGTGAGAAAAGCTGCACTGCAAGCTGTGCACGCACTTCATCGTCGACACTGCTCAGTAAGTAGATGCACGGCAGCTCCAAGCTTGCCGCCATCTTGCAGTGTGCTGTCTTGTGTAAAGCTTAATTTGTGCTCTTTGACGCATCAGCGATATTCCTCGTCACGAGGCTGATGTCTATTGACCATGTCTACATTTTAATGTAGATTTGGTCTGCTGCCGAAGCGATCTTGTGCAACAGGATCCTCAACAGTTGCGATGGTCGTGATGGTTGGGTGTTGTAGTCATTGCTATTTAGGCGTGTTCCGCTGTAGCTCTAGAGGCTGATAGCTATTGCTTGCCCCAGACTGTGCTGCACGTGTCCTACAGTAGCATCAGTAGCAAGCAGCTAGCTGATTCTGAAAGAGGACTAGCGCCATCATGCACTCCGTACTATCAAGTTCCAGCAAAAATAGCCGATATGCACCAGCTCGTCGGTTGAGAAGCTCCAAGCCCTGGTAAAACAAAACAACAGCTTGGTGCATTGCCTCCTTGTCAAATATTGCGACAGAATTGCTAGGCAAAACAGAGCCAAACAGAAAGAGTTAGAGAGGCCGCCAGATTCCGAGTAATATATTGCAATAGCTTCATCTTATTGGCGAGATTGTCTGCCGTGCCCCGATTGTCGGAACAGCCAGTCGTGCCTTCCTTCTTTCTGAGCCGCTTTCCTTTTTAGCTGCGTTCGTAGTGTGATTGGTGCCTGCCGGTTGCCCTGTTCCTTCCCTTCCGACGCCTGCATGCAGGTTGCGCCTGCTGTAGTTGAAAACTGTTGAAAATTTAGACTTAAATTAAGCCCCTAAAATATTACAAAAATAACATGGCTCTGCTGGCAAGGAAGGCGCGAGAAAAGGGGCAACACATCCTGCTATTCTCTCATCTTCATCTCAATCTAAGCTTCACTTTCATCGCATCATCGTCTTGACTCGCACTCATTGCATCATCACTGCCAGGTCACTATTCCCTTTGTCGGCTGCCTCTAACGTACTCGCTCTCGCACTACCAACCAAGACACCCGCGCCAACCAGTGCTACATCGAGCGATTGCCCGCTAGTGAATACAGGCTACCCTGCCGTTCTGGGGCTGTTTTGTGTCTCGTCTTTTTCGTGTTTTTTTTCTCTCTCCTCTGCCAGAAAACCAGCTAATCCCAGGAGTCAGCTAGTCCAATCCAAGAGCCTGCTCGTGTCCTTTCTCCTCTTTTATTTCTTCCGCCCTGGACTACTGCTCCTCTGCTCCCAGTCTGACTCCGTACAAACAAAGCACCTCCACTTTTGGATTCGCCTCCCTTTTTCTAGGCTACTCAACGTTCTCGCTCGTCTTTCTTCCTCCATCTACTCTCTTCTCTACATCTCGTCATCGACGTCGCAGGTAGAACATCACCGCAACATCAATCACATCCCATATACATACACAATGGCGAGCACAGCAATGGACTACGAGCCCACCAGCGGCGAGCGTTTCGAGGGTTAGTCCAGTTTAGTTTTTTTTCATCGCTTTTTCGCTTTTTTTTCAGTCTTCACTCCCTTTGTCCGCCGAGGCCTTTTACGTCTACAACGTCTTTCGCCTCGGGACTTTGGCAACTTTGACGGCTCCAAAGCACCGACTTGTCCCGGCCAACGCGACAAAGGACGCATCAAGACGGACAGAGACAACGCGACGACGCGTCTCGCATCGCCGGCGCGCATCTTTTGACACCCTAACACCATGGCACCTTGATACCATGACACCAGCATCGTTCGCAACTGACATCAACCCCTAGACGATGGCGCTCGCTACGAACGTGATGAGCAGCGCAGCGCTTCTCCTCGCCGCGATGAGGGCCAGGAGAGCGCTCCTCGCCGCTCGGCTTCCCCCGGTGCTGCCGGCGACAGGTACGAACTCGACTCAATCGTTCAACATGACAACTATCTACACATTCACAACTGCATCACCTCACGTTTCCCATTGTATCGTCGTCTCGTCCTCCACGACACTACAATTTCATCACAATTCCATCACCACACCTCGCAGCGCACTCTCTAGATCACTCCTCAACATATCCTAACATACATCAGACCTAAGGGCGACAACGACTCCCGCAACGGCGGCGGTGACGATGACGGTGCTATCAACCCTGGCTCTAACCTGTTCGTAACTGGCATTCACCCCCGTCTCTCTGAGGCCGAGGTCACTCGCCTCTTCGAGAAGTACGGTGAGGTCGAGAAGTGCCAGATCATGCGCGATCCTCATAGCAAGGAGTCTCGCGGCTTCGGCTTCGTCAAGATGGTCACCTCTGACCAGGCCGATGCTGCCAAGGATGGCCTCCAGGGTGAGGTCATTGACGGTCGCTCTCTGAGCATCGAGAAGGCCCGTCGTGCCCGCCCTCGCACTCCTACCCCCGGCAAATACTTTGGTCCTCCCAAGCGTGGTAAGTTGTCTTCTACTTGAATCTCCATGGCAATTCCCCACCATGTTCCAACTAACACAACAGACGCAGATCCCCGTGCTGGTGGCGGTCGCTTCGACCGCTTTGATGACCGCCGTCGTGGTGGTGACCGTGGCGGTTACAGTGGCGGCGGCTACCGTGACGACCCCTACCGCTACCGTGGCTACGAGCGCCGCTACGACGACCGTGGTGGCTACGACCGTGGCTACGACCGTGGCGACCGTGGCGGCTACGACCGCGGTTACGACCGTGGTTACGACCGTGGTGACCGGGGCGGTGAACGCGGTGGTTTCCGTGAAGATCGTGGCGGCTACGACCGCCGCGACCGTGACGACACTTACGGTGCCAGCAACGGCCGTGGTGGTGACCGCTACGGCGGCCCCCGCGATGACCGTGACCGCTACGGTGGCCCTCGTGAGGAGCGCCGCGGTGGCGGCGGCGGCGGCGGCGGCTACGAGCGCGGTGGCGAGCGTGATGCTCCCCGTGCCCGTGAGCCTGCCCCGAGCGGCCCCAGCGGCTACAGCGAGGGTGCTCCCCGTGAGCGCGACTACAACCAGCGGTAGGTTCTAAAATGTATTTACATCGGACCAAGACACATGCTGACATATAACAGCACCTAAACAATCGAGCCCACGAAACCTTTTCCAAGCTCACACATATACCTCACTACCTCTCCTTCTAAATCAACTGGCGGTCTATCTTCTCTCGTTAATCAACCGCCATCTTGATTCGGCTGTATTTTTACTACTCGACGTTGGGATTCGGCACAAAAAGTCACCAAATAAAAAAGGATGGGGGCGCGTTTAGGAGTCTCTTGTTTCAGCACCCTCTCACCCGAAAGTTGTGAAGAGGTGAAGAGGTGCAGCGGCCGCAACCATGAACCACGGTTTTCGCCCTCGCTTTCAGCTCGTCATTTCTTTGTGTTTTTGGGTGCCTCTCAACGGCTCTCTTCAGTACATGTTTTTCAACCTTTTGTCTTTTATTCCATTTGTTATTTGTTTACTCGTTGATTTTGTTTTCTCTTTGTTTTCTATTTTCGGATTTCACGGACGATGGGACTCTACTTTCCATCTATAAAAGGGGCGATATTCGACAAGGTCAGATAGTATTTCGGCGGCAGTTATCAGCAGTTATCAACAGCAGCAGTAATTCAGAACGGATATATCAGATCAGTCAAAGCGGCAAAATGCATCTCAATGCGGCAAAACATGCGGCAAAACATGCGGCAGCACGCAGCACAGAACATGACAGAACCCAAAGAACAGAACAAAACAGAATAAAATCAAAGCAGCAAAGCAACCAGCACGACAGTCAGGCGCATAAAGCAAAATCACGTCCTCGTTATATGTGGCGCCCCAGTGGACACGGGAAGAAGGGGGTGGTGAGGCTTGCCAAGTTGGCATGTCTCGCCTTGTCACGAATCCCTGCCCTGCACATCTCTTGTCTTGTTCTATTTTGTTTGATGGTTTTTATCTTTGCTTTTCTTCCTTTCCTATTCTTCGTCTTTGCTCCTTCCTTTGTTTTCTATGTCTCCCTGTTCTCTCTTCTTTTCTCCTCTTCTCCCAAGCACATCCAAGCTTCACAACTATCAATCCGCCCCTTTTGATTTTTCAGTTCCACGGACAACTTATGCACGATCACCCGAGACGACTCGCAACCATTCAGAATGCGGCCCTCTACCCAACCGTGTTAGCAACTGCAATAATGCTCAGCCTTGTGTCTTCCGTCTTCCGTCTTCCGTCATCCGTCGTTTGTTCACCCTTCTCGCCCCCTTAGTCGCACTTTACGCCCACCAGCATTCTAATCTTGTCACCATATTTACAAATTGCCGTTCTCAAAACAAAGGACCAAAACCAGATACCATCAAATCAACATGTGCTACAACTAGCATCCACGTAGTCGGAAATTCATTTTACTGCAATACGTACATCAGTTCTTCAGACACGCCTTTGACCTTTCTCCGGCAATCTGGACAACTGAACAGCTGAACAGCGGAACAGCTGAACACCGCTACCAGATAGCATCGTCCATGATTTCACCTCTTGGTGACCAGCAACCCCGCCATCGCTGTGTTGCAGCCCGCTGCATTGACCATACTTACACTGCCCTCTTCCGGGGCGAATATGCTAACAGCAGTGACCCAGACATGCACTCATAGCCAAGTGCAGATCAGATGTCAGTCTTTCTCGCCCTAGATGACCCGACTCTGGTCTGAGATATCTCGACAATTCTTGCCCCGAACAACACTTTTGTTCAGCCGTTTTCATTCATCGGCAAATGCATTCTACTAGCATCGTAGTGATAGGGCGTGCCTGCAAGCGCGGGCCGTTGTTACACCTTGATCCTGGCGCAAGGTAACTATTGAACTATATGACGGGAAGACATGTGCGACAGTCCTAAACGCCTGCCTCTATGCTCGCTCGCATGTCTGATGTTGTACAGTAATTTCCGGTTCGTATTTGCGCGGAGATCGGCGTTAATTTTATCTGGTGCGTAGGCCACGTCTACAGCCGTACAGCAAATCGATGAGCAAAGACCCGACTGCTTATGTTGAATTCTACCGCCCGCCTTCACTTTTTGTAAATATCATGGCACTCTCTGTTTCTTTGTGATGTGAACTCGAGGTAATGTTTGCGCAGTCCAGGCTAGTCTATGTGGCTATAACATTGAACTTGAGTTCAAAATAAGATATAATCACGAGAGGAGAAAGAGAAGAGCAAAAATGCTGACCATTCCATATGTGACGACGTCTATTCGCGTAGTCGGCGAGATCCGAGCGTTGAAACATCCTCCCGCTTCATCGAATTATAAACTGTAGACTGTAGATTGTATATTGCGTGTTAAATTTCAAATTATCAGACTATAAGATTATCACTCAGATCCCTATTCCAATATATGCTGGTATCTCCTGTTCCTCTTTTGTGGTCGCCCCGTTGTGTATACTCATCGCCACGTCTAAACAATTATAACAGATCCGGCGCGGCCTTTTTGGCCTCGGGCAGGCTGCTGTCGAGGTCTTTTGCAAAGTCCATCAGCGGGCCGGTCGCGGCGGGCTTGCCGGTCGCATTGAGCATGTTGGTGATCTCTGCGCTGGGGGCGGATGGGGTGGGTTGAGGTGCGTCACCAAAGTCGATCAGGTCGGCAGGAGCTGCTGCTGCTGCCGTAGAAGAAGAAGCAGTTTTGTGAGGGGGAATCTGCTGAATGGTGCTGTCTCGCCGCGACGTCTGGCCCGGCAGGATCGGGTAAATGGCAAGCACCTGCTCTGTCAGCTTCGCCGGCGTATCGCCGTCAATCTCTGCGTTGATGATCCACTCCAGATCCTCTTCGCCCTCCTCGGCACCGCCCGGGCCGCCGCGCACGCGCCGGAACAGACTCGGGTGCCACTCAATGCCGTCCTGCGCACGCGTGGCGGCCTCCTCGCGCTGCATGTCCTCGACCTTGGTCTTCTCGTCGGTCGCGAGCTCGTGGTTGCGCTCAAGCACGGCGTGCGCGGTCTTCTCCCACAGGCGCTGCGACTCGCGCTCGCCCTGCTCGGCAATGGGCCGCACGAGGGGCGCGGAGGGCTTTGCCTTTTGGGCGTCAAAGAACATTTCTTTGCGGCCGGTCTTGAGGTTCTTAATGGACATGTCGTGAGACCAGAGACCCGACAGCTCGTAGAGAGCCTCGCCGGTGCGCTCGTTCTTGATGGTGCCACCGATGGCATTGTAGGTGCCGCTCATCCAGCCCTTTGTCTTGAACTCAATGTCTGCGACGAGGCCGAGCTCGGGGCAGCGCACGAAGCTGTGGTCGCCGAGCTCGTACTTCATCTTGCCGAACAGGATACCGCGGGCGTACATGTTGGGTTGTGTCAGGGTGTAGCGCTCGGGTGCGCCGGTCTTGGGGTTTCTGTGGTTGAGGAGGCTGAGGATAGCGGTGCCCTCCATGAGACTGGCGGCGGAGTTGCCGAGGAAGCGGCTGCGAGGCTTGAGGGTGCCGTCAACGCGGATGTGGTGGTCGGGGACCAGGTAAAAGTAGCTAGACTTGGGCGGGTGGTGGGAGGTCTGCTCGGCAATGTAGTAGCCGCGCGTGTTGTCGGGGAAGTCCCAGTAGCATGAGAAGGTCTCGCCCAGGATAGGGTTGAGGGGCTTCTTGACGCCGGGAGGGCGGATGTGCCATCCGCTCAGATAGAACTTGACAACGGACACAAAGCGCTCGGTGGGATCTTGGATGTCGGGGATGGGTAGCAGCATCTCGGGGTGGCACATGAAGCTGGACTGTTAGAGAGGGGCTATGAAAGCTTGCAACGGAAAAGAACGTACTTTGTGATTCTCTCCAACATGCTGCGTGGTTCGAGGATAAAGGTAGGGAGCACGACCCGGCTCAGGTCGGCACCGGGCCGCAGCTGCGAGATGATGTGCATAAGAACTGCAGTAGTATTAGTATTATATAGGTAGAAGGGGGGAAGGGGAGAGGAAGTGGCTCACCATTGCCTTGGTCGGCCTCGACAACAGTAGTGTCGTCATCGCCAACGCTTTCGTTATCAGAGACCGGGTTGGAGCCGGCACCTGGAGTGATGTTAGCAAGACGGCACGGTAAGGACTGCACGGACAGTATAAAAGAGTGCCAAGAAATGGCCGAGGGGCAGACCCGGGGCTTCCGGGCAGCACGACGCGTAGACGTAGAGGTGAAGGCAAGCCGGAGAGGAATGATGACGTACTAGCATTGGAAACGCCCCGACGACGGGCACCGCTCACAAGGCCGAGCATGGTGGAGGTTGTCGAGGAGAATGTCGAGGTCTAGAGCGTAGAAGAATAAGGGTCGCGAGTCGAGGCTGTTGCTGGAGGGGGCCGGTCCAGCTAGGCGGTGATGTAATTGGTAATAGAAATGGAGAGAAATAATGCCAGAGCAATAATTGGAAGACGAGAAAGAAAAGAGGGTATCGATAAGTAAAGATATGAGAGTAGTCAAGGGAGGTGGCAAAGGGTAGACCAGAGAAAGGCAAAGGGAGGGCCCTGGGAAGCGTCGGAAAGGCGGGAAAAGCTTGAGCTTGGGCTGGGGCTGTTGAGTTTTGCGATGAGGACAGCCGCAGTGGGTAGACGCGGTAGTGGTAGAGTGAAGAGAAACGAGGGCTGATACTGGTGTTGGGTTGGACAGCTCTGGCGGCGGCGTCGCTCTTTGCTTAGTTTGTCGTTTTCTTTTTCTTTTTCGTCTGCAATTTGTCTTGTTTTTGAGGTTTTTGATTTTTTATATATTTCCTCGGAATGCGGGGTGGCAGAGCGAGGTCGGGCGAGCGAGGAAGCAAGTAACGCTGCTATTGTTTGTTGATAAAGCTGTCGATAATGCTGAGTGACGAGATGCGATGGTGACGGGGAGATATAAAGGAAATAAAAGCAAAAGATAGCAAGAGGAGGTCGGATGACGAGGTTGGAGAAAGGGAGAAGAGAGACACAGGCAGCAAGGCGGGAGAATGACGTCTACTTAGCACATGAGACAATACGAAAAGGGCAAGACCAGACAGGAGGTAAAAGGAAAGAGACAAAAAGAAAGCAAGGGAAGGAGCTACTGGTAGTAAATCGATGACCAAGATGTCGGAATATGAATAGGCAGCGTCTATTCTGTACTCAATGCTCTCTTCTCTCTACTCTCTACTTGATCTATTCTGCTGCCTCGGGGTCGTTTTCGCATTTGCGGATTTTACGTATACGATAAAATGCGATAGCAACAGCAGTCTTCCGAGCTTCAGTAGTCATCATGCTCTGTAAACCTGGAATAAAATTACAATAAAATAAACGCATCTTTGCTTACTAGCGAGACCGATATCAAGTAGAGAAACGAATAGTTCAGATGACAAGCACGCTGACTGTTGAGCTGGTGATATATATCCTATGTATCCTACATATCCTATCTATCAGACCCAACCCCGAGCACAGAAGACGACCCAAGAGTGAGGGGTGCTCTTGGCCTCGTGCTATCTCCCATGTGCTGTACTGAACTGGCAGGTGCCCAGCTGCGGGGCAATGACGTTGGGTGCAGTTCGTTGAGAGCTGCGCCTGTACAAAGTACATCGTACCAGCCCGTTGGTGCTGAAAAGCGGTGCTTATATAATCAGCATTGGGATGACAAAGATTGAGACGGAAATGCTGTCATTTGTCGAGCTGCATCAAGCTGAGGGACTGAATCTACGGCATCCCTTGAGTGCCCAATACTACAGGGTACGCCACGGGTGAGTCTGCACAGGTTCGCGGCTACCATTGGAATGGCCGATTGATATCTTTGCATACGCATCCGCATGTCTGTAGTCTGCGATGGACTGACTACTATACATACAAGTATTTTGTGTTAGACAAGGGGCGCATGAAGTAGAAAAGAAGAGTCCCAAAGTCTGACATGTCTAGAAATAGCTGCATTGCCTGCGCAGATCACAACAGCCTTGTGATGGCCTGTTGAAACCCATGTTTGTTGTTTCAGAGAAGAAAAGGAGGGAAGTGAAGAAGACAAAGAGAAGAAAAGAAGGCGAAGAGAAGACGAAGAGAAGACGACAAAAAGATGCCAAGCCAGTTGCTACAAGCTTACGTTGTGAAACGTGTGCCTTTGGGAGGCTGCGACGACTCAAACGACTACTCCGTACTCTGTACACAGTCGCTGCCACGACGACTCCGTCTCCGCTGTCGCCCAAGTGGTGCAGGCCGCGCAACGGAGACGCATTCAAGGCGTTTTCCTAGCAGTAGTAATCAGTAATGAGAAGACGGTGGGTTGGGGCTAGACTTGTACGAAGTACTCAGTAGAGGAGAAATAAAGACGGCAAAACGGAGGATCAGTAATGCATCCACAGTCTATTGAATCTAGAGTGCGCCATCTACCCTACAGGGTCCAATATTATTGTTTTTATTTCTTATATTATCGTTTTCTGTTTTCCTAATAGTTTGTAAAAGGCAAGGCAGAGTTGTGCATGCACGATGCACCGGCATGGGCTGTCCAGAGGCCGCGTAGGCGTTGGGACTAACGACATGGCATCTAATATTGAATAGCAATCAGATGGCGAATACAGAATATAGAATGACAAGCGGGTAGCCTGCATACCAACCAAGGACTACTTCGTAGCAATAACGAGAATATCAACATCAACAGACTCATTGTCGGCCAAAATACAGAATACAAAGGAAGCACGAGTAAACAAGACGGAGAATTAAACGTTGATCGGAGAAACTAGCCGCTGGGTGATGGTGACATTCTTTCATGATTTCAGAACAGCGCGGCTGCATCATGCCTACCAAGTGATCAAGTGGTCAATGGGTTAGGGATCGAAATGTCACTGTTTCTATACCTCGACACCCGTCATGCGATGCAGACAGAGTCTGGTGAATCTAGTTTATGCAATGTCTCTGCTGCAGATTGATTCACTGATACTATCGCTGGCCCGGAGACTGTGGCTTGGAGGCTTGGCTTCCTTGGAGGGCTGTCGATGACATTTCGTGTTAATTCGATGGACAAGTAATTATTTCCGATTGGATTGCGGATGCCCACGAGACACTGAACACAGCTCGGCATGCCTGTAGTCTCTACTGGCCGATAATCGGTAAATGACAAAGCAAATCAATGGCATGGAGCCAAACGACGACGTTGGCATGCGTGGGATAGGTAAATATATGTGTTACATAATTCATCTTGCACATCGCATCACAGCAGGGATGACCTTGCAGCCCTTGGCGAGATGTCACAGTCGATCGGAGACTCCACGAGAATGTCTCTCGCGTACTCAGTACAGAACACACCATCGACGATGCAGACTCCAAGCCTCTTGTTCGCTAGCGACCGTGTAACGGGAATCACAAGACTAGGGGCAGTACACATTGTTCCGATTTTGATTCAGTCTCAGATGCAGAATTCATTTCGGACAGTTCAGGCTCAAAATAGAGTTTGCTGTGCCTCACTCAAGACTTGGATGGACTCTCTCGAATACGATGGTTTGATTGCAAAAGGCAGATTCTGTCACGTATTGACTACTATGTATATTCATAAACTATGGATCATTTAACACTTGTAGATTGACGAGGCTCAAACTGTATTACAACGTTGCCCGGTGAGGCTCTGTTTGTAGAACGTATTGCAATCAAGATATTCTACGTGCGCTTGTGTTTCGCCCTTCCTTGAGACGACTGCTATGCTACAGTATATATAAGGAGCTGCATGACAAGTGCATAAAGCAGGGAACACAACGGCAATCCGGGCCAAAGCAGAACCACCCGGTGCAAAGCAGGGAAAAGCCGGTCAAGTGGCAACTGGAACGTGGAAGATGTATGTCACTCTGACAATGCTCAACTGCATCGTACAATTTATTAGATCAGTGTCTAGATAAATGAATACGAGAATGCATATGCTTTGTCTTTGAATTATATATTTTACATCTTATAGCTTAACAAGCTCCGACGTCTACGGCACATTCGACAAGCTTTTAGTAGAACACTAACAGATCCTATTTGAATGATCCTCTGTGGGTAGAAGAGCAGGGGTGGTCCCCGAGTTTATCTGTTTATTCGAGCTGCAGTTGAGGCCGTTCTTGTCGTTTACATTGTTCTTGTCATGGACGTTATATCACTCGTATTGCATTGGATGGCCAATACTGCCCGTCACATACTTCATACTTCATACTTCATATTCACCTCTCACCGTTAACTTGCTGACGCGTGGATCGTGTGCCTCGCCCGCCTGTCATCGCTCGAGAGATATGCTAGCCCAAAATAAGCCCTCTGTTCGCAACGGACCGTCTTGGCATTCCCACCTAGTTCGTATTTTCTTTCAGGAGTGCTCTGTAAAGCCTTGATTCGCACGCCGACAGGTGTTCTGTATTCTGCGGAAAGAAGGCAAAATACTGAATAAAGAAATTAGCGATAACTCAAATTTCGTAACATGTCACTGGCTTGCCACCGATTGCGTTGGGTGTCGTGTTATGCGTCGTGTCATGTCGCTGCTTATTTTATCCAAACATTCGAAAGAAAACATCATAAAAGTTATCACATAAGACGGATTACATAATATTCATGTTCTTCAGCGTGTCTCAGTTATTCTGTAAATGTTCTGTTTCCGTCTGTATTTGGCTCTTTCCGTCACTGACGCACATTTTGCTCCTTCCGAATTAGATTATGCTAATTGCTTGGGCAAGGCCAGACCCTTCAAATTGTCAAATTAAGCGCATGATCCCTGTTGTATCTTGTATTTTGGTGTATTCATTTCTGTATCTCTGCTTGTAAATCATAGAGTACTTTGTTTTTTTTTATCCTTTTGCATGTGAACTGCATTGAACGTCAAAGACGTCTTTGGCGGTCGCGCCTTCCTGTCGTTACCTGCTTCCTGCTTCTTTCGGTGACAGGTCTCTGCGCCGCTCTTTCCTTAACTATATTCTCATACACTTCCTTATTCGGAGTGCATCGCGAAAATGTTAAACATGCTCCTGCTATATTGGGCAATTCAGTCGGTGGCCTTATGTGCACGCACGCACAATGTCGTCTTGTACCCTGTAGTGATTCCCAGCTGTTGCTCACGGCGTATCCAGTCCCACCCTTGATGGTAACTGGAAAAAGGATCACTGGAGTTTCCGTCAGCGTGACACAGGGAGCTGTCTTGCACGATGCTTAATATATCCAGGTGCTACAGTAGTCCTATTACCTATCCCCTCCCACAGTACAGAGTCATACCCAATATACAGACACCCCTGTAATCCCTGGCCCATCGCGGTTTCCTCGTTCAGTCTTATTCTGAAACATCGCAGGAGAGACACAGAACAAGGAAAGAGCAAGAATATCAAGTGGAAAGAGGAAAGAGCGACCGCAACAGCTCACCTCTTCTCTTCTTCTGCCTTGACTTTTGTCGTTTTGTCTTTTGCCCTCTCCTCGGCTCTCTGCCATCATCTCTCTTCCAACAACCTCATCCTCTGGATTCGGGCTGCTTATCTATCTCATTTCGGGCCTTTGCTACCCTTGTCGTTAACAATCACATTTCAGGCACACTCGTTCTTCACAGTAGGCGCTTCTCGCTTTCTCTTTCTCTCCTCCTTCGGTAGATACTACCTGCTACCCTCCTCCCCTACCTCTACCACCCTTCTACGCTTTACCCTCCTTCTTCTACCTGTATTTACCCTGGCGCCTCCGCATGCCGTCCTTTGTCCTCTTGCACACCCTATATCCGCTTTATCTCTGCTCACCCTCTCCCCCACAATTATAACGGTAATAGCCACGCCAAAGACGCCAAATAGACCAAATGCTTTGATCCCTATGGACCAGACCAGCAAATAGACGATAACCACGGCATGTTACATATAGTCCGTTTACATCCGCCAGGGACGCCCAAGAAGTTGGAACCAGGAAAGTGACACTTGGAACGGAGAGGGCTCAAAGAAACGGAACTCCTCTCTCCAAACCTGCCACTATCAACTCAGCCTCTCTCTTGATCTCGAACTCACTCTGACAGCCTCGACCCAACATACACATACTTGGCAATCTGCACAAGCACGCACACATACGACATTCGATATACAACACACTGCATCCCACAGCTCTCGCCTCGCACAACCACACCCTCCCTCCCCTGGCAGTGACATCCCACAGCGCCCATCGGGCCCGTCAGCTCCATCTCTTCCACTTCTACCTCTACTTCTTTTCTACTTCTTTCTACTTCTTTTCTACTTGCTCTTCTTCCTCTTCCTCTCTTTGCCTGGCTTCACAAGCCACAGCCAAGCGCCCGCGCCAACAACGCCATCAGTCTACTTGTCTTGACTTGCCGTCTTGCTGTCTTGTGCCCACCCGCCACGGACTGCTTTTCGCAACTAGCATTACACCATTCGATCTGTTTACTTATTTACTTATACCCATTCTCGCCTACGACGTTGCTCTATCGGCTCATGACTGTTTCTTTTCAGTACTCTCGTTGCCATATCTTCGACGTACAATTACAACACCCTCAGCCTCAACTACGCTCCGATATAACACCCCCAACTAATCCCCGCCGCCCCTCTTGACGTTCGGCCTTCCTGACCTTTTGTCTCAATCTGCGAATCTCACTCCTGTCTTTTGCACCCGTCTCGCCTATCTTCCCTCCCTCTCCCTCTTTTTTTTGCATATTTTTACTGCTCACATTCTCACTCCCTCTTCTGTTTTGCCCTCCACATTACCATGTCGACGGCAGTACAGGGCGGCGAGTCTCGCAAAGGCCGCCTCATGGGCAAGCTGTTTGGCGGCCGCGAGCGCAAGGTGTCCAACGAGCAGCGCGATGTTGCTACTGGCGGCGACGAGATCAATGCCTTTCTACACGGCCCTTCACAAGGCAGCATGAGCCCGACCTCGCCACGATCATCCACCGCTACTCGACCCTCATTTGACAGCTTCCAGGTCGCCCACGCCGCCCCGCCACAGCTCGCCAAATTGGACACGCGATCAATATCCCGATACCCCAATGCCGCCCCAATGTCCGCTGTGTCTCAGAGCCCGGTCACGGGCAAATATCCCACAAAGCCGCCGCGACCAGGTGCTCGGGGACTCCATGTCGTCTTCGTCAACAGCTACCCGGATATCATTGGCGAGGGCGGCGACGAGTCGGAAATTCCAACAGCCGAGATTGGCAGACGGCGCCGTGAAATGCGCACATCGCCAAACCCACAAGCTTACCAACAGCAACAGCAGCACACCTACGGAGCTCCGAGCTACAATCTGCCCCTGCGCTCTCCAGTTCCGCCTTTCCAGTCCCAGCAAGCCGCACAGCAGCAATACCAACAGCCGCAGCATCAACAGCAGCAACCTCCACCAGCATTCCTCGAAAAGCCGTACCGCACAACTGATGGCACCGACGACTTTGTGCCTGCGCCCATAAGAAGAACCCAGACAGGCTATACGTCCATCAGCGACAGTGGTGGCGGCAGCGGCAGTGGAAGCGGCAATGGAAGATCGCCCCGTTTGCCGTTTGTCTCCCAGCCTGAACCTAGAAAACAAGCTTCACCCGAGCGGGTTGCTCCCAGCCAGCTCGCTCCCGCTCCCCTGCTTGATGCGCCAGTTCTCAGTAATGACGAGAAGCGGCGGTCGTTTATTGAGGCACACCAGGCTGAGATGCGCAAGGCCGAGGGACTTGCGCTCGCAAATGCTCTCCGCAACGGGCCCGTCAGTCCACCGTCCAGCCCCGAAATCGATGAAAAGAGACCAGTGTCGCCTATGCGAAACTCGCCCGTCAAGATGACGCCGCCTCCAGCTCTCCCTGCGCCGCGCAATTCTCACAACGTGCTGCCCCAGACAACACTCCCGCAAAACCCACCCGCCAACCCCGAAGTATCTCCCATCATCCCTCCACCCTCAGCAGCAACGCCCGACGGCGCCCTCTGGGGCCGGCCTAGACAGGTCGCAGCCCAGGCTCACAGCCCGCCTCTGGCTGCGTCTCCTACGGCATCGGTCCACCGCGCATTCAACGCCTTCCGCCAAAACACTGCAAACAGCCAGTTTGCCAACAGAGACCAGGACAGCGGTGCCGTGTCGCCAATCTCCACGACATCTGCCAGCCCGATTGCTTCGCCGCGTGCCCCGCCTGCTACAGGGCTACACGATGTTGTCCAGTCGGCTAGCGACGATGCCCTCAACACATTTATCAATCGCTCGCGCCACCTCTTTGAACTATTCCGTCTCCAGTCGGAGACCCTGCGGCCGCTGTCCGCGTGCAATGCTACCGACCTTGCACGCGCTGCGCTGTGGTGGTTCCTGGTGGGCCGGATGACGCTCGAGAGCACATTCCGCGAACGCAGTGTTCAGGGCGCAGACTCGCCCATCTCACGTGCCAATGAATTTGCTATGCAGCAGGCCTATGCTGACCTGGCCAAGTCGTACTGGCTGGTCGGTGAGATTTTGCCCGAGAAGCCGGCCACGGAAGAGACTGAGCAGGCGCGCTCGGTGCTGATGTACCAGCTGCGCAAGTTGTCTGTGTCCATGGCCCGCAACAACATCATGCCACCCGAGGATGCCTTCTTGCCGCAGACCATTGACAAGACGATTTGGGCCACGTACCCGTCGATCAGCTCCGACATTGTCAGCCTGCTCTGGGGCAACTGGGGCTCGAGCCTGACGTCGGCGCCCATGTCGGCCGCGCCCATGCTCATGGCCGACGCCCTGCCCCTCGGCGACAACAGCGACGACTTTATCTTTAGCCGCATGAAGGCCGACGTGTACCTGATGGAGCAGGGCCGCGAGACCAACCACCCACAGACCCAGTTTCACTTTCCCTGTATTCTGAGCGTCGCGCGCCCGCATAGCTCGGCCATGCTGGAAATTGTCGTGGCCAGCCAAAACGAGACTGTGCAGCTGCGTGTCCGCGGCGGCAAGAAGACTGGCGGCCCGACGTGGGACGACGTGCGTTGGCGGTCCGACATGAGTTCGCTCGAGCTGCGGCTACCGCGCGGCTTTGTGCTCGCCATCCAGCTAACCAAGCCCGATTTTGGCCTGCTCTGGAGCATGTACGACTTTGGATCCAAGATCCACAGCCAGCTGTACCCGCGCCGCGACGAGAACCCCGTCTTCCGCACAACGCTCAAGGCGTTCCAGTACTTTGAGACGGGCCCGCCGACCGGTAGCTTCCCCAAGGAGGCCGTCCCCGAGTGCGAGGTCGCGCTGTTTGAAAAGGTCGTCCAAGAAAACGCCGCCACGGGCCGCCGTCATTTCCACCGCGGCTTCCGCATTGCCGTTGTCTCGGGCACACGCACGCGCACACTGTACGGCATCAGCCAGAACTACTTGCCCGACACGCCGCTGCAGTTCAACTTTCTGCGCGGCGAACAGGGCTTGCCGGCACTGCTACTGCGTTTCGATAACAGCCGGTCCAAGGGCAACATGGTGCTGAGCTTTGCCCACGGCGAGGAGCGCGCGCGCCTGCACAGCCTGCTGGCCGATACCGTCGTGCACCAGAACGAGCGCAAGCCGGCCGACGTGCCGATCTTGTCCTTGGATGTGCGCCTGACGTCGCGCGCCGCCAAGGCCGCGCAGATGCAGGGTGGCGATGGCAGCGGAAACACTGCGCTCGGCGTGTTCAAGAAGCTGGCGCTCAAGCGCCTCACAATTGTCAACTTGGACGACGAGCCCGACGAAGCCACGGCGCCGACGGTGCTGTCGGAGCACCTCAAGATGGTCTACGAGAACGGCGAGAGCACGCTCGTCGACCGCGTCAATGTCGCGCCCGGCGAGCTCAAGATTCGTCTGGACGTGCGCTGCAACACGTCGCTCACGATCCTACGCCAGGGCCAGCAGGACCTGACCGTCGCCGTGCCCGACATGCAGGTCGCGCGCGAGATGGGTGGCGAGCTCGCGCACGCGCTGCGCGTTGCCAAGGCCGCGCCGACGTGCCGCATGTTGCGGTTCAATGCGTTGGCGGACCTGCACGCCGTGCAAGAGGCCATCACCGGCTACCGCGTGCTCTACGACGGCGTTGCAACGTCGCTCATGATTGCACGGCGACGGCTGGTGGTGCCGATCCACAAGAAATGGGAGTCGGGCGCGACGCGGATCCAGGTGGTGGCACACCCGAACACCAAGGTGGTGCAGCTGCTGGCGTTCTTCCATGACTTCCACTACGGACAGTGCATGAGTTTTGTGCTCAAGGGCACGGACGTGTACGAGGCGTTTGGGCGCGGCAACAAGGCGGGCATCAAGTTTGACGACGCCAAGTTCCCGCTGCCGCGGCTGCCCGAGGGCAACACCGAGGATAAGGAGAGAAGCGAAAAGAGCGGCAGCCTGAGTCCCGGTCTTGGCAGCAGTGCAAGCCAGCTGCTCAAGAACTTTAACGGCAGCAATGCCAGCCTGGGCAGCAACAGCAGTGCCACCACGACCGGCGACGACATTGTGAGCGAGACGGCGTTTGTGTGTCTGGACATGCCGGACCTGCCGGGCGAGCACGACGACATTTCCATCCTCTTTGACAAGGAGTCTGGTAAGTTTTCTTTTTTTGTTTTCCCTTTCTGACACTCTCACTTCTATCCCAATGCTAAAGCTAACAAACAGAACGCGACCGGTTGGCTACGTGTCTGCCGGCGCCAATGCGCGGCTCTCGGCTGGCCAAGATGTTCTAGTCTCTAGTCTTCAGTACAAGATAACGACAGCGGCTGAACTATGGCTGCTTGCTTTGTTTTTGTTCTTTTGCTCTTTTGTTCTTTTTGTTGGTATATCAGTGTTGCTTTTGGTTATCATGACTGAGCGATAGCGACATGTCGTATGTTCTCTTTTTCTTTTTCTTTATATTCATGTTCATATTCACATGTTAGCATAGAGCTTGTATTGCATTTCTTACGTTTTATTTCACCATCTTCACCAACCTTGGCTACTATCACATGCTTTCTGAGACGGATGATTACGTAACAATCGTAGAGATAATGTAGGTACTCGACCACTTCAGCTTGCGCAAAGGTAGTTCAGAGCAAGTAGCAGGCAGGTATTGAAAGTATAAAGAGCAAGATAGGCTGCCCAGAGCAGATAAACAACGACGAAAGAATACCACACTGGTAAACCGTGCAGTGCAGTAGCAAAAAGTGCAGTAAAAGTAGGTAGAACAGAAAAAGTAGATAGGAAAGTAAAAGTAAAAGCAGACGCAGGCAAAGTTCAATAAGAGTAAACGGCTGAAAGAGCAGACACCCTGAAACCAGGCGCAGCCACCATTGATGGACAACAAATCGTTAAAAGAGCAGCGACAAGGCTGCCAGGGCTGGGCTGAAGACAAACATCGTGGCAACATTTATTTTCTACCGCCCTCGGCTGCGTATCGTCATGTCTTTCAAAACTTGTCACTCAGGAAAAGGTTGGCTTGATTTCATAATTTTTTTTCCGTCTTTCAAATATGAACTCTAGTAGCAATTTGTTGTTCTTCCTGTGGGAAAGAAAACAAAGACCATTCAAGGCTTGTGGTTCAGTTTGCGGTTTGGTATTTATTCGTTGTTTACACCTCGGGGGCGGCGGCGGCAGGGGCTGCCTCCTCCTCGGGCTTGGCCTCGGTCTTCTCCTCCTCAGCCTTGGGCTCCTCCTTGGCAGCGTCGGCAGCCGGGGCAGCCTCGGGCTCGCCACCGTCGGACGAGGTCCACAGGGTCAGGTTATCACGCAGGAGCTGCATGATCAGAGTGCTGTCGCGGTACGACTCCTCGGACAGGGAGTCGAGCTCGGCAATGGCGTCGTCAAAGGCCTGCTTGGCCAGGTGGCAAGCACGGTCGGGCGAGTTCAGGATCTCGTAGTAGAAGACGGAGAAGTTGAGGGCAAGACCCAGGCGGATAGGGTGGGTGGGGGTCAGCTCGGTCTGGGCGACGTCGGTGGCGCTCTGTAGAGGTTAGCATCCGTGAAGATCAAAGGGAAAGTAAAAGACAAAAGACGCACCTTGTAGGCCTCGTGGGCAGCGGTGGCAGCACCTCTGCGCTTGTCGCCAGAGGCGAACTCGGCCAGGTAACGGTGGTAGTCACCCTTCCTGTTGGTTGTTAGCACTGTTGCGGATCAAGCACAAACATCACATAACGTACATCTTGTGGTAGAAGACCTTGGACTCGCCCGAGGCAGCGTTGGGGATCAGGCTCTCGTCAAGAACGTCGAGGACATCCTGGCAGACCTTCTCCAGCTCGGTCTCGATCTTGCTGCGGTACTCCTTGATGGTGCCAACGTGCTTGTCGGAGCCCTTGGACTCCTCCTTCTGCTCGATAGACGAAATGATACGCCAGCTGGCACGGCGGGTACCGACAACGTTCTTGTAGGCGACGGACAGCAGGTTGCGCTCGTCGACGGTGAGCTCACCGCCGAGCTTGGCAACCTCCTTCATGTAGGTGACCATCTCATCGTAGCGCTCGGCCTGCTCGCACAGACGGGCCAGGAAGGTCTTGCTGTAGGGCTGTTAGTTTTGATTTTTAATGTTATCGCGCGTTGTTTTGAGTCGCCAGTCACCAGACCCGCCCCTATTCACGCCGTAGATCGTCATTCGAGATTCCGGCATGGCGTACTGCACGACAGAAGCGAGTGGCGCTGGGTGAATAGGAGGCTAAGGTCGACTCATCTCTAGCAGATGGTGTTTGGACGGTGTGTCGGGTGGCAATAGTGGTGAAGAGTGACATACCTCTCGCGCTGCGATAAGAGTCATGTTAGCAAACCGGCTGCAAAGAATAAGGGATAGTAGTAGAAGAACAAAAACGCAGCAGGAAGATGCGGGATCTCGGATCAGGAGACGGTTGGGCAGATGCGGGCTAGCCGACGACGAAGCCAAGGAGGGATGGTGATGTGATTGTGGTGAACGCGCGACAAGATAGGCATGACTAGGCGAACAAGCACAAGCACAAGCACAAGCAAAAGCAAGCCGCAGCCGATAAGCGCAACGAGGCCAACAGGCAGAAGCAGGGATACAGAGACGGGTGCAGAGACGCACGAGGACGGCCAGGCCAGGCCAGGCATGGCAAACGGGGTGTCCGAGCAGCCCAAAAGTTCTCGTAATGTACAGCGCTGCTGTGGCGTCTGGATGTATTGCTCCCGTGCTGTCTGTTGTCTCTGCCTGTTGTCTGCTGTCGCTGTCTGCCAGCCGGCTCCGTTGCTTGCTCCTTGCTGCTTGCTATTTGCTCTTTGCTTTTTGCTCTTTGATATGCTCGCCATTGCTGCTGTGCGTGTTTGTTTGCCTTTGCCTGATGCGCCACAAACGAGGACAAAGGCGGGAGACGGGGAAGCGGCAAGAAATACAAAGATTTGAGAGTGTAGATGGAAAGGAAACTGAGGAGTATAGAGGAAAACATACTTCGGTAGACATTTTTGTTGTGTGTTGTGTGGTTGTTTGGTAGAGGTTGAGGTAGAGATTGTGGTTGAGATCGGAAGAGGAGGATGTTGTTGTTTGGAGGGTTTGAGAGAGGGTTTACGTTTAGTGCGGGTGTCGACGACAGGACTCTGTAGTGGTAATAGTACCGTAGTGAGTAGAGGCAGAGTAATATGGGCAGACGAGAAAAAAGGGAAAGCTCCGGTGCGGGGGAGACGAAAAGGCGAAAGGGCGATTTGCTGGTAGTAAAAGTAGAAGTAGTGGATGGAGGGAGTTGACGGTATGACGGGAAAATAGATGAAGAAGGAGAAGAGAGGAGAAGAGAGGAGAAGAGAAAGGAGAAGAGAAGAAGGAAGAGAGAAGGGGAAAAGAGAAGAGAAATAGGAGAGAGGAGAGAGAGAAAAAGGCAAGAAGGGATTCTACGATGAAGTTATTGGGAAGGAAGGGGGGGACTCCTTGGTGACAGGCGTGTGAATAAACGGTTTGTTTTGGTATTAAATTAACTATATTGTATTTACGTCGTGTACTACGGGAGGATGGACGCTGGACTTTTGGGAAGGAGCAGAACGATAATTGAAAGACAAGGGAAGGAGCGGGCGGCAGCTCATTACTAGATTTATTGCATGGTAATACGGAGAGGGAGAAAGTCACTCGAAAGTCAAGATAGGGGAGGAAGGGGCGATGGGCAGACTGGGGCCAACAAGGAAGGAGACAGACGGGACAAGACAAGGAGACAGAAGGTTCGAGGCGCGGGAGATGGCCAGCCAGGAAGGCGCGGCTTGTGCTCTTGCTCTTGCTCGTTCTGTTTTGTTGCAGAGCTCGAATGCTCTGTACTCTCAAATAGTAGAGGCAAGAGGGGTTCTAGGTCCTGCTCTCTGGGTCCGTAAGCTGGGTTCGGGGCCTGTGCATCTGCTTGTTTTGGTTAGCACGAGACAGCACAGCACATTGGGCGGGCGCGAGGTGGGGTCGTCAAACGGAATGGAGACAACAGCTACTTTGCACTAGAGACGAGAGAGAGAGAGAGAGAGACAAGAGTCTAGAGGGACCGTTTCTGCCTGAAGCTTGTCACGTGATGTAAACGGCGGGGCTCCAACCTGTCCCAAAAACGGCTGACGAAACATGTGGACGGCTGCGTGTTTACAACTTGTTTCGTCTTAATTAGCAATTACCAACCAGATTTCCGTTGTTTTCGAGAATACGAGACATGCACAGCCATGACCAAACAAAACCCAGACAAGGGAACAAGACAAGGCAGGGCAGGGCTGCCATCAGCCAAGGCACACGCAGACTAGGCAGATGAGCCGCGTGCCGCGTCAATACCGTGATGATGCTTATCTTTGCATGCCTTGTACTGTGCGTAGCTTGTGGACGACTCGAGTGAGTTATCACTGTACAGTAAGATGCTAGAACTGCACATCGCCAGCCTTATCGTAGCAGTGGCTGCGTCTGAATCTTGATTTGGCGATTCGTCTCGTTTTTTTTGTTCTTTTTGTGCATCTCATTCATAACCAGGCGTCTACGTTGCATTGCCTCTTGGGCAGCCCGTGTGTTGATCATGGCTGTCATCGTGGCCACCATTGTCATTGTAATTTGTGGTCGTGTGCTCATGTGCCCAAGCCATGCGACCGCCACGAGGCTTATGTAAACTTTTTTTTGTAAAGCAGGCTTTGCTGTTCTGGGTGCTCCTTCCTTTTTTATTTTCAACGCATTTTGTCATTTTACTCCCATGGCAGATGACCTCTCACAGACCTACTCTGTTACAGAGAAGGCACCCCCACTCCGCTAATAACTACACTTGATGCCTATCTGGAGGCGTCTGTCGTGAGACCCAAGGAGCCATCACGACAGATGATACGACATTAATGACTCTGTGAAATTAATGGATTGGTGTGGAAGTACTAGTGTACAATATGATCAGAGTGTTCATTTTGAAGTAGATCCAGACCAGACGACAGCAAGACATAGCCACACTCAGAGTCGAACAAATGTGATGTTGAGAAAGTAAAGCAAGGTGCTGACTGGGTATGACTGGATATTACGGGCAACACTGGGCGATACTGACAGAATACAGCGAGAGAGCCCTATTACTTTCTTATTTTAGAGCCGGGTTTGCCGCTGCTTGCAACGCGCCCTCGAGCTTCAAGCGACGCCAGCCAGTCATTCGTCATAAGTTGAATAAGATGAAATTAAATACAGAGTACAGCCACTTGATACTTTGTACTCTGAAGAAGCAGATGAGAATGGACGCAATCTTGGCCAGATACGGGGCTCGCAAATAAGCAGCCTCCCACTCCAGCGCAACGACTGCAATGATCTACACTGCAGCCCTTGACTGATTCAGTGCAGACTAGATTGCTTGGTAGTTCGCTAACAAGTAAGAAATTAATTGTTAAATGACCGTGATTAAATGACATGATGCAGCTGTCACGCGGACAGAAAGGGAGATTTGCATCACAGAAATGAGAGGAGATGAGATGAAGAACAAATTGTGATTAGTCATCACAAAGTATCGTGTTTGTATTTCTTCACAATGCAGAAATGAATGCATATGAATGATTTCATTATATTCCTACTTTATAAGAATCAAGATTTTAATAGGACAAGCATATTGAGAAACCATCCAAAACGAACGCCAGTCCTTCATTTCTTCATCACAGCAAGCGCGCGCGTGTAGAACAAAAAGTCATTCGCTATGCTAGTTTACAGTAGAATACAACAAGAACACAGACACAGTACTACTCGGTGAAATTATACCGTGCCCGCCCCCAGTCCGCGGGGTCGCCCCCGGGCACACACAGCCCAAGCCGCCAAAAGTAGTCCCGGTGCGCATAGAACAGCTCCCACAGCTTGAGCCGCGGCGGGAACAGCCCGCCCGTCGGGTCGTCGTCAACACCCTCGATGCACCGGCTGTCATGCCGCCCCTGGCACGCGCGCACATCCGCCGGCGCTGGCGACAGGCTGCCCTTGCCAATGTAGAACTCGCCGGCGTGCGAGCGGTAGCCCCATTCGTCGAGGGGCAGCAGCGGCACGGGGTCGTTTTTGTGTGTCACGCGGCGGTAGGCGGCCGTAGCGGGTGTCGTCTGGTTTGTGTCCAGCGCAAACGTGTCTTCAACAAACCGGGCCAGGCCAATGTTGCCGATGCGCGGCTCGCCAAAGGTGGTAACAACAACATCCCAGCCGAGAGTCTTGAGCTCGAGGCCCGCGAGGGCGGCGACGGCGCCGCCGAGGGAGTGGCCGACGAGGTGAACGCGGTACGGCTCGTCGTCAGGATGAGGGACGCGCGCCTCGCTCAGGACGGGCAAAATGATTTCACGTGTGCTCTCCCACGACGCGAGAAAGCCCATGTGTACTGTGCAGTTTGTGCATTTTTGTTTCTCGTCGTCATCGCCGTCGTCATCGCCGCCGTCATTACCACCCGGGTACGGCACATACTTTTGTGGAATGGTCGACAGATCGGCCACCGTATTGGCAATGCTGTATGTACCGCGAAAGGCCACAATAACCTCGCGTGCCGCATCGTCAACCGCAATGTACCCGCAGCTGTCGTGCATGAGCACGCCCGTGTTCCACGTTGTGACCAGCCGCAGCTCGGGGAACTCGCCGCAGCGCGACGCGCACGAGAAGGGCGGGTCAATGCCGGTGCCGGTGGTGCCGACGCAGTAGGCGACATCAACAATGCGGGCATATCTCTCGAGGGATGCGAAAAGGGGAATATCGATGCTTTTGTTGAGTTCGGTGTTTTCGGTGACGTCCTCAATCAGAGGTTGTTGTTGATGCGTATCGACAGCTACTCGCGCTGCAAAGGCCGCTTGCGCAAGCCCGCAAAGCTTGGTGAACCTCATGGTGATAAAGGCTATGAATTTCGTGGCATTGCATTGACAGAGTAAGGGGTCATGCCGGTTGAAGCAACCTCGTCAATCCAAAATGTCGCCTCTTCTTCACCTCTTTCCCAATTTGTTGGGATGCGAGGTCATGCGCCTCCAGCCGCTAACATGCGAACCACATGTCTTGCATTTACCACTGTAATACGTCAGTGGCGGGTCCTATTGGCCGCTTTCGACCTACCCCAGACTTTACAAAGAGTGAAAATTGGCACCAATCCTTTGTGATCAGGATTCATCGTTGATGAGGCACAGGTCATTGCTTCATCAAGATCAGAATGAAAATAATATTGATTTCATTTTTATATTCATTTATGAAATTTGTAAAAAAAAACCGAGACTTAAACAATGAGGTAAAATTACTAAATCAATTTAATATTTTAAAATTAATGTAAATTGTGTCATAATAAGAAACCCTGTGTGACTAAAAACAGATCAAGCATCAACATTAAAAGACACCATCACCACAAAGTCATAACAAGACATCAACAACACTGAGAAGCCAATCAATATTAAACGTAAGAAGGTATATTGCATTCGGTTGTCCATTGTATTTTGACACCTTGCTTCGTGACCAAGACCCCATCAAAATAAAAGGCAATAGGTTGCACCACCTGCCGGACAAGAAGAACCGTCATTCTCGTCCATTCTGCACCCAGAGCGGTGCTGCAGGGAAACCAGAAAACCAGGAAACCGGAAACCAGGAATCAAAACCGCAAAACCACAAAACCTCAAGGCCGCCACCTCAACTCCAAAAGCTAAAACATAAAAGGAGAAGTAAACAAACATGTGAAGAAAGAAAGAAACGTATAAGCGAGAAAGAAAACATATAAACAGAAATACAACCAAATAATGGATTCACTCCGTGACAAAAACACCGGTAAAACCAACAGCCTGGAATGCGACGACACCCCAATAATATGCAAAAGAGCAAAAGAAAACCGAAGGCCAGACCAGGTGGTCCAGCGAAAAAATAAAAATAAAAAAGACAAAACAATAAACTAAAGACAGGCCAAGGTAGAGCCGTCCTTACTGGGTATGTACATATATTAATGAAGGACGGCGCTCGCCATCAGCTCTTGCTCCTCAGTCGTCGAAAAGTTGTACTTTTCTAATGGGTAGTCCTCATCTGGAGTGCGGATGCCAATCCCGCTATCGTCGTGGTTGCCGTTCATCATGTTCAGAGAATCGTGGTTGTTGTTTGATGCTCCCTGTGCAGGCGCTGTTGGAAATGGCGCGCGGTCGGGCTGGTTCTGAGAAATTGGGGGGAAGTTGGAATCGTCATTGGCACCGCCGTAGCGGGAGCCCTGCCGGTCACGGCCGCCAGGCGCGGCTTTTTGTGCCATGCCGGTGCCAGGTACGCTGTTGGAAAAGTCCTGGTGCGAAGACTTTTGGCGGAGGAAACCGCCCTGCTCAGCCAGGAAAGTAACCATCTCATCGATCCAGCACTTGGTAACCCACCACGAGCCGAAGCTCTTGCCCTGCTGGATCGTCAGGTCACGCATGACAGCAGATCCAACCCGCTCAACACACCAAACAATGTCCCGGTGGCTGGCGTACGGAAAACGTGCAGGCAGAGACTGCAGCAGACCAACCCACCGGTCGAGCACGTTGGACGCGCCACCGTCAAAGGAGTTGCCACTGTCTAACCGTCTGCCAGTACGCTCGGCAAACTCGCCGTACAGAGTTCGAGACTCGATCTCCCAGGCAACATCAACGGGGTCCAACAGCTCACGCAGCTGGGAAATAAGGAGGTTGACAACATCGTCCATGCCTCTTGCGGGGATGGACTCGGCCACCTTGCGGACGCGCACTAGTGTGATCCAGTCAAGGTACATCTGATCGCGGTTGGCAGGGTTCGACAGCATGTTAGCGGCAGCGTGTGCAGTAAGGTTGACACGCAACGCGCGGTCCAGCAGGCCGGCAAAGATCGTTGCCGGTGCTTCCTTGGCACGAACGACATGAGACGGCTGGCCCTGGAATGATTCCCGAATGTGCGACACCAGTCTGGTAGAGATGTTTCTGAGTGTGTCCAGTACAGGCTTGGGCACAACCTGCAATGTCAGGCCGGAAATGATGCGCATCATCCGCTGGTACAGCACAAAGTCGCTCTCCTCAATCCATGGTGCCAGAGCAGGGTTGGCAAACAGCTTTTGGACAGGCATGGTGAGTGTGCCTTGGAAAGAGGTGAACAGATGGAAGAATGTCTTTTCCTTGCAGTACCGGATGCACTCGACGAGGGATGTGCAGTGCGAACGGTACAGGGCAGCAAGCGACTTGGCAGCATCAGGATCGGTGCCGTTTGGCAAGAAGGGCTCAATGCGTGGCAGCACAAGGGGATCGGATTGTGAAAAGGGTTCGCTGTCGGCGCTAGAGGCCAGGAACAGGGTTTGCACCGTCTTGCTAGACGCCGTAGCATCGAGCTGGTCAATGGCAGCGGCATCGGGCTGGTTGTAGAGGCACTGGACGTATTCTGCTCGTGAAGACTCCTTGGGCGGTTGCTGCAACGGAATACCAAGCGGCTGGTTAAAGTTGGGTTGTTGTGAGATGGATTGGCGGGCTTGCTTTGGCTGGTGACTGGGCTGAGCCTGCTGTGTGTTGTTGACCGAGTTCGGTGCAAAGACGCCCTTGCTAGGCATGGCAGAGGGCATGCTGTTGATAGTAGTTAGTATAGAGTATATCATGCTGCATAATCGCATAAAGGCAGCCATACCTGTCAGCGGCAAAGTTTTGTGAAAAGTTGACACTATCCAGCAGCGGGACCTGCATCCGCGGTGAGTCGCGCAGATCAGGCTCGTCCTCGGCGAGGGTGAAGTTGACATAGTGGTACTTTGACTCGCCACGGACACCGAGACGACGCGTCTTTAGGCCGGGGAAGAGAACGCGCACTAGCTTGCCGAAGCTCGCGGGGTTCAGGACGGTGATACGTTCCGTGGCACACCGCGAGGCGTAGTTTGCATAGACGCGACCGCGAGGAACAGAGCCCTTGCCCTTGGAGCAGACCTGGTTGATCCTGAACTGTTAGTCATGGAGTATATTTGAATAAATGACATTGATGGCAACTCACCAAAGCATAGCAAAGACTTGGCGCGTCCGCTCCGAGTTGGGACCGCGCTCATTGCCGTGCAGCTCCTCGGCAACATCCTGCAGGCTGCGCAGCTTGTTGGCCGTGAACAGTTGACGCATCTCGAGCTCGTTGTTTGCACTAGACCGCGGAGGCTTCGGCGCGTTGACGGGAAGACCAACAGACAGCGAGGAGTCGCCCTCATCGTTACCGTCGCGGTCAAGGACCATTTGGCTATCGAGGTCGCCGAAGCTGGCGTCGGCAGAGAAGCTGCCATCGCCGGACAGAGGCTGCTGGTGGCTCAGAGCGTGCGCGTGTGTTTGGTGGTGGTGGTGGAAGGATTGCGAGCCGGGAGCAACCGACGTGTTCATGGAAGCATCGAGGGCGGCAAATTCGGGGTTGGCGTCGAGTTGCGAGGCGGCGTGCAGGATGATATCCTCGGGCGTAAGCGGGTGCACCTGGCTCAGATTGGACTTGGAGAGCTGGCCATTGTGCTGGTGGTGCGCGTGGTGGTTGTTGTGGTGGTCGGAAGTCTCGTCCAGCCATGGCGCGGCGCCGTACAACTCGGGGAAGTTATGCTCGAGGTTGGGCTGTGTGCTGCCGCTGTGCATCGAGCTTGTGGAAGCTCTGGACTGGGAGCGGTGTCGCGCCTCGACAAGTTCGGAGGCCATGTTGGCGGTCATCGGGGATACGTGTGAAGGGAGGAGGAGATCTATCAAGGGAGGCGGAGGAGGTCGCACTGGTTAGAAAACACGTCGTGAAGGGAGAGAAAGTAGCGGCGACGTGACGAGGGACATGAAGGACGTGAGGGAGAAGATGACCAAAAGGTAAGCCGACAAGGCAAAATGCAAATGCAAATACAAAAGTGAGATGCAGTTGTGAGATGTGAGAAAGGGGAGGGACTAAACAAATAGGGAAGCCAAAGCGCAGGCAAGCCGAGGAAAATGGCTGAAATGAAGAGTCAAAAACAACAAAAGGGTAAACACACGGAAAAACAATGATGAAAAACAATGATGAAAAACAACAGTAGAAAATAGAAGCAGAAAAACATAGAAACAGCCCAGACAAAAATGGAAAAGGAGATTGACACCCCGGCGGGCCTTACCTTATGTGGGTGTGAGCTGTGGACAGGCTTGTTGATGTTTTGATTGTGGACAATGTCTCAATTTGCGGCAGAGTGGTAGACGAAATTCACGAGATTATCTCTGTAGAGGCAGGGTGCAGAGTGCAGAGTGCAATAGAGTAGTGGGCTCGTGGAGAAGTGCAGAGCAGGCCAATATGCTCTAAGGTCTGTGCTGCAGGAAATGCCTCGATGCCAAAAAGTGAGGGTTTCGCGACTTGCTGCTGGTGTGCTTATTATCCAACCGGCAGCGAAGCAACACGCCAAAAAAGACGTGCAATGGAAAGAGAAGCGACTTTTGAAGACAATTATGCGTGTCAAAGCAGCTTTAGAGTGTGGTGGTGGGTGTAGGGAGGGCCACGATGCTGCGGTACGGGTGTGGTGAGGCGATGTGTGAGAGAGGCAGATGTGATTGTTTGGCCGCTTTGTTTTGATTTTGGTGGGCTAACAAAACAAGACTGGGCGTCTCCAAGGGAAACCAAAACATTGGAGCATAGCATTTGCGCTGCAAATGGCCCATTGCTCCTTCCCAGTCAAAACAAACCAAAAAAGAAAGCCCCACAATCCGACCAGCCGAGTCACGGGATTGAATGTGTACGATTGGCTGGATTGCTTGTATTTGATTGTTGATGCAATGCGTCTTACCGTGTATGGCCTAGGGGCGGATCTGTATGGGTACAGCATGCATAGTGGGTGTCGGAGATTAGTCATTTTATGAGTACATACACTTGAGATTGTATGGGTCTGTTGTCCCATTTATGGTGCCTGACATGTGAGGCATCACAATAACTGATATAATGACTAAGCAGTGACGGCATGGGATCAGCACTGTCTCCACACTGTCCCTAGCATACGGAGCCCTCGCCAGTGGCCCGTCGCACCTTCCGAGCTTCCCTCCCGCGCCAATACGCCAATACCAAAAAAGGCAAAACAAAGTGGTTCACACAGAGCAGCTAATGGCAAGCGCATGCCGTCAGAGGCACAGTGTTTAAGACGTCACCAGTGCGAAGCTGAACAAAACAGGCAATAGCCCACTTCTGGGGCCCCGGTGCCCCTCCTCGCTGCTGTCTACCGCTGTGATTCCTCTGTGTCTATCCCGCTATCTGTCACTACAGAGCAAGATACGCACTCAGCTTGCCCTCACAGCCCACCTTTTTTCACTTATCTCCCACTTCCTGGCGCCCTCGCTCCTTCCTGGTTTTTTCGCTTTTGATTCGTTTCCTCCTTCCTTCCCCGATCGCTTGCCTTCCCCGTACAAGTACACTTATCCCGTCTGCATCTTCACCTTTACATCTTGATCTTGCACCTTTGCAACCTCACCTTCTGTCCATTCTGTAGCCTCAACGCTGTGAGTATTCTCGTCCTTGTTTTGTCCCAAGATTCCCAAAGCTCGTCTGCGTTTGCTATCTGATGCAAGGAACCCCTGCATGGTACTTCAAATACGGTGTCCTCTTTTTTTTGCCATTCCCCAGCCCTCGTCTCATTTGGCATACCTTGGGACTGTCTGACGAATCGTTAATTTTCAATTCCTATTCTCTTCTGTTCTCTATTTACATTTCTATTTCTGATTTGCCATTCTAACTCCTACACAGATCTATCCCACTACGATCATCAACTATCTACTACCACCACCATTTGATCTATCATCTTGCGCCTTGACGCCCAACCGCTACAATGTCGTCCCCTCAAGACCGTATCCAGAACTACGTCAAGCAGATTGACTCGGAGGTTAGTAGCTCTGTTATTATGCTCAATGCACTCGATGATCGTGCATAGTTTTGCGGGTGTGATGGCATCTTCATCCCATGTCTTCCCATGTGGTCATCCTTTGTCCGGCCTCATTCCTCTTGGCCATGGGTGACCACCGGACTTGGGCTACCCGACACCGCGGGACATGGATATCATACCCCTCCACAGCCGTATCTACTCATACATCACTGTACAATGCTAACAACCACAGCTCTCCAAGTACCCCGTGCTCAACAACCTCGAGAAGACCACCTCGGTCCCCAAGGCTTACGCCGCCCTCGGCCTGGTTGCCCTGTACCTGTTCTTCATCATCTTCAACCTCGGTGGCCAGCTCCTGACCAACTTTGCCGGCTTTGTCATTCCCGGCTACTTCTCGCTTGAGGCTCTGTTTACTGCGAACAAGGCCGATGACACCCAATGGCTGACCTACTGGGTTGTGTTTGCTTTCTTCACGTGAGTATGCCGAATTTTGACAACAGCGAACACTGCTAACAAAACAGCGTCACTGAGAGCTTCATCAACGTCGTCTACTGGTTCCCCTTCTACTTCACCTTCAAGTTTGTCTTCCTGCTGTGGCTGTCTCTGCCCTACTTCCAGTACGTTTACTTTTTTACTTCCTTTCTCACTAGAGCATTACTCAGCCGACGATCTTGCTCTCGGGTCTCCTTATTACCAAACATACTAACATGTCTCACTCTAGCGGCGCTGAGATTATCTTCCGCTCGTTCCTGGTCCCCACTCTGGGCCGCTACTTCTCCCAGCCCGCCTCGGCTGGTCTGCGTGCCAAGGCCGACTCTGCTGCCAAGACTGAGTAAATGTAAACAACAACAACTCGGTCGACACCGGCAGCTCTCGTGGGCCAGAGCCTGCCACTATTTGGCACTACGACATGTCCGACAAACCACATAATCGATGTGCAGTGTCTTGCTAAGATCGATCACGATCCAGTGAAGATCAGCAATCTTTTAACGCAAGGAGCACATCCGACGGACGTCCATTACCGACAATTATACAGATCAGAGAAGGCCGACTGCGACGAGCTTCCTTTGAGTCGTTGCACTGACAAGCACGCGGCCTTCCCACCCCGCCTCGATCTGTCACGAACATAACTGCTTTATTTGCGTGCATTTTGCATTTGTATATGATTTGTTTTGTTACGGACCCCTCTTGCGGCAAAATATACAAGTATACAAGACAAGAGCAAGAAGGGCCGCGCATAGACATCTAGTTGATTTGATTTGACGTTTTTACATTCACGTTTGGTACGAGTTTTGGTATTTCTTTCCTGGTTCTTTCTTTCGTTATCATGATGGATGGGGGGTATACTGGGATTTGTATGTCTCATGACCTGGTACTGGCAATATCTATGATGGGTATTGGTTATTTACATTTGTTTACGAAGGGTTGATGTTGAGTGATGCTTTATGCTTTAGTGTGATGATGTCGACTACTTTTTTTGTGTACGAAACTGTCACTGTTTGCTGTAATGAGACGGCCACGACCATGGGCACTGATGTCTGATGTCACTAAATGGTGGGTATCATTCTTTGTGAATTAAAACTAAAACCTACGTTATTGTTTGTTTATCAAGATATTTTAATTTAATTGTGTTTTATTTCAGATGCTTAGTAATCCGTCAAAATGAATGCCATCAGAAAGAAACGTAAACGTTACGGATATGATACATACTAATATATCCAAAAAAAAAGAATAAAAAAAAGACAGAATTACTGGAAATGGTATGCCACTTACAAGCTCTATCACGTATCCGTATCTTATCATGACTTTGTTGATGGTTTGCTGGTTGTTTACAGAGTGCGTGGAGTCGTGAGCATTTCTCGAGATGACATAATCAAAGTGGCTAAAGTGTAAGTACAGTAGCGTACCGCGTGGAGCTGTGCCACAGCCTTTAGCCTCTAGCCCATAGGGGTCGCGTCGCATCAATACGAGGATTACCGTATTGCAGTGCGTATTACAGTACGTACTGCGACCTCGAACGGCTGTCTCCACATCTCTGACATCCTCACGTTTGCGTCCCCTGTTTGAGTTTGAGCTGGACCTCGTTCAGTAGTCAATCTGACCTGAAACTCTGCTTTATCGACTCCTTCTTTTGTCTGATTTGAAGTGCACTTATCAGAGTGGCTGTGCCGCTTTACTGCACATCACCAGCCTTTCGAGTACTGAGACAAGACGAGAAACGACAAAGACGATAGACGACAACAGAACAAGACGACTGCTACAAGACAATACCAGACGACTGACGACATTAGCCATAAATAGTGCTGACGACGCCTGGAGGGGCAAGCCGACTGAGTAACCGGGCAGCATCGCGACACAGAGAAAACGACGACATATAATGGTCTTCTCACGAAACAGGCCAGCGTCAAGCATGGCCTCACTTTTCCTACCACTCCTCCTCCTCTCATCGCAATACACACTCGCTACCGCATCGCCCGAAGTCGACGCGGCCAGTCTCGATGCACAAGCACCGCTCGACGGCGACGGCGGCAGTGCCGGCACACCCGGCGTACTGAAGGAGTGGATGATTTCGCTACTGGAGGGGGACACTGACGGTGCCGACAGCACGGGCGAGCACGAGGCCATGTACGAGCCCGACTTTGGTGTGTTTGACCGCAGCATCATCGGCCGCGCACCGGCAGGCGTCACGGCGCTGGCCAACAACGTGCCCGAGCAGCTCAATGTCAACCCCAACTCGATTCAGATCTTCATGTTCGAGAAGTCCATCATTGCGAGCCGCGACGAGTTTGATTTCGACGAGTTTGAGCTGCGGAGGCGGGCGGACGGCGAGGAGGCGGACGAGGAGGACGACGGCTACCTCGACATTGAAGAGCGGCAACTCGCAAAACGGGCCAATGCCACGCGGACTGTCTACTTCTCCGCCAACACGTGCATCCAGCCGCAGGCGCTGTCCGAGACCAGCACCGCCCAGGCGCCACAGCTGACAATGTACCTGTCGACGACGTACGACAGCACAACGCCCGGCCCCACGAGCAACTCGAGCGGCCAGACCGTGCACGTCTTTGCCGAGGGCGCCGTCATGGTCGCGCTCAACACCACGCAGGACATCTACATTGGCATCTATGCCCCCAATATATCCACGACAACGCTGTCCGGCACCTACAACTTCCAGGTCGCCGCGTCCACCGACGAGCTGTACCACAGCTTCGACAACGAGACCGACGCCAACCTCGTGTGGGTCGACAGCGACGCCAGCTCGTCGCTGCTCATCACCCACAACCTGACCCACAGCACCGACGCCGACACCCTGACCAGCGTCATGGACACGCCGCCGTACGTCATGTTTGCCCAGAACAGCAACGACCGCTCCATTGACGGCGTGCGCCTGTCGTACTGCGGCCTGCAGAACTACGCCCAGATCGCTGCCACCAACGACGGCAAGCACACCAGCATGGTCACCACCGACATGACGCGCGCCGGTCTCGGGAACCTGCCTAAGCAGCGGTTCTACTTTAGCGGCCTCAACGCGAGCAGCAGCTACTCGGGCATCCTCGCCGCGCTCCCGAGCAACGGCACGGGCACCATGGGCGAGAACGTCGCCGGCGGCGGCGGCAAGCTGTCGCGCGCCACCAGCTTCACGACCAAGGGCGCCAACGTCAACTGCGAGATTGTGTACAACCTGACGTTTTGCAACGAGACGGCCTACGCCGTGCCCAGCAACCCATCGCGCTTTACTGATGCGACGGACCTTGCGCGCGCCTACGACGACTATGCGTCCAACATGTTTGGCCTGTTCCAGAACGCGCTCGCGCAGATCCCGTGCGAGGCGCCCGACACGCAGCGCTACTCGCTCGCGCGCACATGCACCGACTGCGCGGCCGCGTACAAGAACTGGCTGTGCTCCGTGGCGATCCCGCGCTGCGCCGACTTCAACGACAACTCGACGTACCTGCAGCCGCGCGCCATCGGCCAGCCGTTCCCCGACGGCTCGTTCCTGGACGCGAGCATCGCCGACCAGTACCCCAACACGAGCGCGTACAACTCGTCGCGCAATTCCTTTATTGACGACACCATTGCCCCCGGCCCGTACAAGGAGGTGCTGCCGTGCGACGACCTGTGCTATAGTCTGGTGCAGAGCTGTCCGTCAGACATTGGCTTCTCGTGCCCACTGCCCGGTGGCATCGGCTTCAACACAAGCTACGGCGTGCGCACCGAGGCGGACGAGAACGGGTTTGTGACGTGCAACTACCCTGGCTCGGCACACTACTTTTCGGCTGGCCCGAGCGGACCACGGTGGTCTGCAGTAGGTGTCGTTGCCGTGCTGGGCAGCATGGCCCTGCTTCTGTAGGCTTTTTGATCTTTTCTTTTGAATTTGTCACCTAGATAGGCGTTTGACAGCGATGACGGCGTTATGATTTGATGATTGAATATACTCCATTTACCGCTATAAACTTTTTGAAGAACGAACAAAACAAGATGACCCTCAACGCCGATATGTGCTCAATCAAACAGCTATGCCTTCTTGGCCGCCTGCAGCTCCCTGACCTTGGTCTCCAGCGATGCAATTTCGGCTGTTTGTCAGCACTGCTTTGATATTGGATTGTTCATGAGAAAGTCTTACCCTCCCGTGAGCTGCGGATGTCGTCCGTCTCCAGCTTCATCCAGCCAAAGAACACTAGCTGGTATGCAAACACCGCCATTAGCGACACCTTGGCAATAGGCCGTCCAAACGTCTTGAAAAAGGAGGACTAGATAATTAGATCGTGCTACCACCTGTAGTTATTCTCATCGACTACTCACATATGCCGACGGCTCGGATGAGTTCCAGCGGACGGTCTTGGTTGGCGAGATTAGCCGGGCCGCGGCCGGAGTCGGACGCCGGGCAGCCTGCCGTAGCACCGGTGCTGCCGCATTGACGAAGCCTCTCGAGAGCATTGTGTGGGTATATAGTAGAAATCAATCGTGATTCAACGTCGTCGTTGTGTATCAGCTTGGTTCTGCATCTTGACAGAGGTTGTAATTGTGGAGATCACGACGTCTAGTCACGTGCCTTCAATTGACATCTTCAGTCAACCACGACATGCAAACCCGATGATTACAAACAAGAAAGAGATAAGCTTGATGCATGCCGAATCACACAATTCCTTTCTTCCATGGCTGCAGACACAGCACACGCAACCCAGACCATCCAATAGTCCCAATGGCGCAATCCGCTCCCCACGCTGTCGGACACCACCTCCGCGTTCCACGACTACAAGGATGGACGGCAGCAGGGCAGCAAACGGCGCGCTCATGGTTGGCTGGGTCTAACGGGTTTAGAGGTTCTTTAATTGTATAAAAAGATGGTTCGTTTGCCGCCAACGCCTTACAGCCAAATAGGCCATCTCGTCGCGCTCACGTCGTTTCACTGCGGATTACGTCATCGGCGCTATCTGCAGAGTGTGTGATCAGCCGTCGTGTATGACATACGGACCAAGAGCAGGTGTGGTATCAATGCATGTGTATATCACTCTAGCTGTCGAGTGTCTTGACTTGAAGACTACCCGGACTCGTGTGTCCGGGCGGAGCCGATGCCGGCCCGGCTGGGAAGAGGCCATGGTCAGGGGCCAAGGAGGATGTAGACATCCGGGACGCAAAGACAGACGTGGGAAGTGTCGTGCTTAGGGTTGCAAAAGTCGTAGTGCATACTCGATGGTGACAATGGGGTAGCTTGAGCTAGCTTTGATAGAGCCGGATATCTGTTGGCTCTCAGTTGATACCTCGATTATATCACCTGGCATGCTCGTCTTTTGATTTTGTCGACCCGATACTGCTTTATCAAGCGAGACCAACTACCCAAATAACTATCTATACTGCCCATCGAATTCTATACACAATGGGCTCTGTTCCACAGACACTTCCACCCAGCCTACCTGGCGCCGGCGAGAAGATCGTGCCCAAGACGGTCTTTGTCGAGGACATCAAGAACCCAGGCAGTGCATCGCCAACGGCTTCATTCTCGTCCACAGCAGCAACTCCCGTCATACATGAAGCACAAGAAGCACAAGAAGCGCAGGAAAAACACAAAGTCCCAATCCATCCGGCCCTTGCAGCACGCATCGCAGCTCGCCACAGAACCAAGCAGGCCACATGGCGCGAAGACAGACCAGCCAAGGTAGATGTTGCCGTTCTTTTATGGCCCTGCAGGAAATGCTGACGAATAGATAATCGTTGTTGGTGCTGGGATCGGCGGCACATCCACGGCCGTCTTGCTGTCGCAAAAGATTGCAAACTCGACGGTCACCGTCTACGATCGACAAGAGAAGATTGTGAGCCCGCCATGATACCCGACTACATTCGAGAAGAAGACTGCTAACAGGATAGGGTGGAACGTGGGCTGCAAATGTGTAGGTTCAGTAAAGTTATACATCTACTTACAAGTCTAACATTTTTAGATACCCCGGCGTCCGCTGTGATATCCCCTCCCACGTCTACCAGCTCAGCTTCGAGCCAAACCGCGACTGGACAGAGTACTACCCAAAGGGCGCCGAGATCCAACAGTACTATGAGCGCGTCGTCGAAAAGTACGGCCTCACAGACAGCTTCAAGCTCAAGCACCGCGTCCTGCGCGCCACGTGGCTGCAGAACGCCTCCAAATGGGCCGTAGAGGTCCAGAACCTCGACACCGACGAGGTCTTTGTCGATACCGCGGACTTCTTCGTCACCGCCCAGGGCCGCATCAGCGAGCCAAAGCTGCCAGACATCCCCGGCATCTCCGGCCCCGACAAAACATTCAAAGGGCGCATCATTCATACCGCGCAGTGGCCCAAGGATCTCGAGTACGAGGGCAAGCGTGTCGCTGTCATTGGTGCCGGTGCCAGCGGCCAGCAGATCGCATCCAATCTCGTCAAGCCTGCTGCGCACGTCGACCACTACGTGCGCTCCAAGACCTGGATTGCCAGCACGCTGATCGGCAACTTTGTCGAGGCCACGGGCGATGCGCCCGGCGGGCACGTCTATACGGAAGAAGAAAAGCGCCGGTTCCACAATGAGCCGGGCGCCTACATCGAGTTCCGCCGCGCGCTCGAGTCCAGCATCCAGCGCAGCCGTAACAAGGGCGCCAACATTATCGGGCACCCGGCCAACGATGAGCTGCGCGACAAAATATTGAAGCGCATGCTGGAGCGGCTGGGCGGCGACGAGGATTGGCTCGCGCGCATCACGCCCGACTACGTTGTCGGGTGCAAGCGCCTGACGCCGGCCCCTGGGTATATTGAAGCCCTCAAGACGCCCGATCTGTCATACATTACCGAGGGCATTGAGCGCATCGATGCGACGGGCGTCGTCACGGTCGACGGCACGCACCGGCCCGTCGACATTGTCATTGCTGCGACGGGCTTCGAGGACGGCTACACGACGCGGTTCCCTGTGATCGGCACCGACGGCGTGGATCTGCGCGACAAATGGGGGCGCCACAGTCCCGTAGGCTATCCCGAGACGTACCTTGGCGTCATGGCCCCCGGCTACCCCAACTACTTTACTGTGCTGCAGGCACAGGCGAACGCACTCGGCGGCTCGGTGCCGCTGCAGGTCGAGATCACGGCGACGTACATTGCCAAGGCGATCCGCAAAATCCAGTCGCAGAGCTACAGCGCGCTGAGCCCGCGGCAGGACGCGGCGGACGAGTTCAACAACCTGATCGACCCGTACTTTGAGGGCAAGACGATCCTGGGCGAGTGTCGCAGCTGGAGCAAGCTGGGGGCGGGCAGCAACGCGCGCGTGGTGCTGCCGTGGCCGGGCAGTTTCCAGCACCGCGTGCGTGCGCTGCGAGATCCGCGCTGGGAGGATTTCGAGTTTGTGCGGCGGCCGGGCGGCGCGCAGGTCAACCGGTACGAGTACTTTGGCAACGGGACGACGGACATTGACGAGGATGTCGACGACGACCGGCTGACGAGCTACCTGCGGGAGTACAGCGAGCTGGACCCGAAGCGGCACCACGAGTGGTAGTCTAGACGTATCTGTACCACACCAATGTACATGTGGTCTCACTGCCCATGATTGATTCTATGAATTCTATTGGATTAATTTATTGTAGGCTTTGTACTGGGATATATCATTATGCGCTGAAATGCAATAAGAACAAACTCTATCCTTTTCTCCTTTTCTTTTTGTCTTGAATGAGAATGCCAAGGCTCGCATTCGTTTAACCTTGGATCGACAGATTACACAGCGACCTCCTTGCCCGCTTGGCTGTCGACATAGCTGTCCAGCTTGTCCTGCGCCTGTTGAATGTCCTCGGCGCGGATGCCGCTGCGCTCGCACATGCCCCGGAAGATGCCGCCCTCGATCTGGTACAGCACCATTGGGTTGTCCAGCTCCGCGATGCGGCCCTGGTCCATGACGCAGATGCGGTCGTAGCCGATAATGGTGCGCAGCCGGTGCGCAATGCACAGCAGCGTCTTGCCGCGGAAGCCGTTGGCAATCGTCGTCTGGATCTTGTCGTCCGTGTCCATGTCAACCGACGACGTCGCCTCGTCGCACACGATGATCTGGCTGCCGCGCACGAGGGCGCGCGCCAAAGCCATGAGCTGGCGCTGGCCGAGCGAAAAGTTGAGGCCATCCTCCTCGACAATGCTGTCGAGGTGGATGCGCGACGAGTCTTTGGTTGCTGCAACGACGACACCAGAGGACCCGACATCCGGCGCGGGCAACTCGGCATCCTCGGCGACAAGATCGGCCTGGCGCAGAGCCGACCACAGCTCCAGATCGGTGTGCTCGTTGAACGGATCCAGGTTGCTGCGCACAGTGCCGCGGAACAACGTTGGATCCTGCGGGATAATGGCCAGGCGCGACCGCAGATCGTGCAGGCCGATTGTGGCAATGTCGATGCCGTCAATGGTGATGCGGCCGCCGCTGATCTCGACCAAGCGGAACAGCGTCGACATGATGCTCGATTTGCCGGCGCCCGTGCGGCCGACAATACCGATGCGCTCGCCACCGCGCACGTGCATGCTGAGGCCGCGCAGGACGAGCGGCAGACCGGCGCGGTAGCGCATCTCGACGTCGCCAAAGACGATCTCGCCCTTTTCGGGCCACGTGGGACGCACGTCAATGGTGTGCAGGGGCGCCTCCTCCTCGAGCTGTTGGCCGTAGTACTGCAGGCGCTCGACGGCGTTCATGCCGTTCTCGACCTCAGCGAGCTGGCGCACGGTAAACTGGATCATCTGGACAATGGAGAGAATGTACGACAGCACGAGACCGCCAATCGACGGCGACACGGCAAAGCGCGAGGTGACGACGAGGATGCCAGTGGTGAAGACGAGCAGGTTACCGATCATGTCGAGGCGGATAGACAGCCAGCGCTGGTTGCTGAATGTCAAGTAATAAGCCGAGTTCATATTGTCAATGGCCTTGCGCAGGTCAGCGCGGAAGTGGTCGCGCAGGCCGTAGGCGCGGATGGAGGCGACGCCGCTGAGGCCCTCGCCGAACTTGGCAAAGACGTTGGAGCGCAGGACGGACTCGAAGCGCTTGACCTCACGTGCCGAGGCGCGGTAGTAGGAGGTGGCAAAGAGGAAGATGAGGAAGAGCGGCCCAAGGGCAATGGCAAAGTAGTGGAAGTAGGCGATGATGAGGGCAAAGACGGAGATGATACTGCCGACGCTGAAAAAGTACATGCGCATGGCATCGCTCAGCGTGTTGTCCATGACGTCGACGTCGCGACTAAACCGGTTGGTGATGCGGCCGAGTGGCGTGGTATCGAAGAAGGACATGGGCGCACGCAGCACACGCTCAATGGCGCGCTGCAGCATGGCCTTGGACGAGGTCGTGCCGAAGATGGACAGCGACACCATAAAGGCAAATGTCAGCATGGCCTGGACGGCACCGAGCGTGGCGTAGATGCCGATATAGACGCCCGTCTGCAGACCAAACTTGTCCGACGTCCACCATGACAGCCAGAGCGACGTCGTGATGTTGGAGCCCTGCGACAGGACGAGGAGGAGCATGACAAAGGGACCGTTCAAAATCGAACCGGACGAGCGGATGTAGTCGGCAATGGTGGACCACGGCACGCTGGCAACGGCACGTTCCTCGCTCTGCATGAGGCCCTTGGCCTTCGTCTTCTTCTTCTTCTTGCCGTCGTCGTTGTCGTCGGACTTGGCGGCCGGCGTGGCCTCCTTCTCGTCCTCGACGGACGTCGACTCCATCAGCTGCTGGAAGCCCTCGTGGTCACGCATGAGGTTGTCAAAGGTATCGACGGCCTGGATCTTGCCGGCCTCCATCCAGATGATGCGGTCGCAGCGGTTCAGGACCCACAGCTGGTGCGTGGCCAGGATGCGGCACTTGTCCTTGAGCAGGCCCAAAATGGCATTGTCAAAGATGTGGCGGCCGACGTGGGCGTCGACGGCACTGAGCGGGTCGTCCATGATGACAATGTCGGCGTCAAAGTAGATGGCACGGGCAATGTTGAGACGCTGCTTCTGGCCACCGGAGATGGTGATACCGCGCTCGCCGATCTCGGTGGAATCGCCCGACGGCAGCATGTCCAAGTCAGGCTGCAGGGCACATGCTTTGATGACATCGCGGTACCACTTCTCGTCAAAGTCCTTGCCGAACATGATGTTGTTGCGCAGCGTCGTGTTTTGGATCCAGGCATACTGCGGGCAAAAGGCGCGCGACGCGCCCAGCACGACGTCGCCGCTGGTCTTGCGCATGTCGCCCGCCAGCGCGGCCAGCAGCGAGCTCTTGCCGCTGCCGACAGAGCCGATGACGGCTACTAGCTCGTGGCGGTCAATGCTAAAGTTGAGGTCGTGCAGCTTGAACGCCTCGGGCTCGTCCACCAGCGTGCTCGTGTCGTCCTTTTCTTTGTCTTTGGTATCCTCCTTCTTCACCTTCTTGCTGGCCGCCACCTCATCGGCTTCCTGGGTCGGGGTGCGCTCCCAGGTGAAACTGGCATTGTGCATCTCGACCGCCTTGTCTCCATCGGGCCGCCACTCGACCTCCTCCTCGGCCTCCTCGGCCAGCAGAAACTCCTGGATGCGCTTGAGTGAGGTCCACGCGTCGGTGACCTGGCCGATGACGAGCGGCAGCAGGTTGAGCGGCATGCGCAGGCCGTTGAAGAGCGCGAGCGACGAGAAGATCTTGGAGGGCGCGAGGTTGTGGTGCGAGAGCGAGAAGCAAATAAACGACAGCATGGACGCAAAGATGGGCAGCGACAGGCTGATGGCCATGATGGCGTTGCGGATGGACAGCAGGACCTGGATCATGCCGACCTCGGAGGCGCGGTACTCTTCGAGGCGCTTGAGGAAGGAGCTCTCCCAGCCAAAGTACTTGACGAAGCGCACGGACTGGATGATTTCCTGGGTGAGCGAGACGCGCTGGTCGGTGATGCGGTTGATGAGCTTGCGGCGCTTGAACAGACTCTTGATGGCGCGCGTGAGCAGAGGCACGCCGATGACGAGCAGGGCGAAGCCGGCGAGGGCAGAGTAGGTGAGGTTGACGAGCAGCAGCACGAGGGTGATGAGGCACGAGATGGGAGCGCACCAGATGACGTGGAAGAGGCCGCAGGCCTGGTCGACGCGGTAGGTATCGACGCTCATGAGGTTGACGATGCGGCCGTTGCCCCAGCCGATGCCGTCGCCGGCTACCAGGGTGCCTTTGTTCTTGTCCTCTGCTTTTGCGCCCTTGTCTTGCGCATCGGCATCTTTGCCGCCAGCCTTGGCACGGCCCGACAGCACCATGCTCTTCTCGTAGATGAGGTTGATGAGTGTCGCGCGCGACTGGCCACCAATCATCATGCCGTGGAAGATAAAGTGGTTTATGCCCAGACTCTGGAAGACTTGCATAATGGTGATGCCAAAGACAAGACCCAAGCCGCGGCCCAGGTGCGGCGCCGGCAGGCCCTGCTGGCTCGCATTGTAGGCGTCGGTGGCAAACTGGATGAGGTAGCGCAGCGTGAAGGGCGAGATGACCTGGAAGATGGCAGACGACAGCTGGCACAGGCCGCCGAGCCAGAACTCATAAAAGTAGGCTTCGTGCAGCGCCCAGACGAGCGGGTACTTGTCGCCGCGCTCGACGCGGCGCTTGAAGGAGGCGCGCACGCGGTCGGTCATGGGCTCGACAGCGCGGTTGGGGTTGACAAGCCAGATGTCGTTCATCTCGAGCGGGCGGGCGTAGCCTGTGCGCATGAGCGGTCCCTGCCAGTGGAAGACGAGCTTGCTGAAGAAGTTGGCGGTGGCCTCGGGGCATTCTGTGCGGTCGTCGGGGACGCCGGAGACCTTGCCCCAGCGCAGCGGGTTGATCTTGCGGAACCACGACTGGGCAGGCGGCTGGGCGGTGGCCGCAGTTGCAGCGGATGAAGTCGCAGCACTCGCGACGCTGGCTACGCGGTTCAGCTCTTCCTGGTGTGCTGCCTGGCGTCGCCGTTCCTCGGCGTCGTCTTTTTCGGAGGAGGAGCCCTCGTCGTTGTCGTCGTTGTCGTCGTTGTCGTCATCATTGGCGTTCATGGCGCCCAAGGCGATATCCTTTTCGCTGACAACATCTTCCTTTCCGTGTTGCGCCGCGGCGTTGCTGATGGGATCTGGGCCGTCGTTGATTTCGCGCTCATGTTCCTGTTCATCTTCGAACTCGCCCATGTTGGGCATCTGCTGAGGTAGGTAGGGCAGTGCCGTGCTGACAAAGACTAACCAAGATGACAAAGACCAAAAGATCAAAAAGGAAGGAACAAAGTGAATCAAAGAATCGAAAGAATCAAATTAGGAAGGAACGACGGTCACACGAGTCGCGATGCGAAACGACGATCAAAGTTGTTTGCGACTTTGATTATCTTGATTTACTTGCTGTTGTTTTTCTTTTAGATTTCTCTAGGTTTCCGAAAGAAGATTGTTGCCGAATTCTCGATCGTCGTGAGCCCGGGCTTGGCAAAGCTTGACGGGTATCGAGTCTGCGATGGCTAACGATGGCCGATGATGGTGCAGACGGGCTTGCAATGTGATCGGCTAGAGAGTGGGTATGTCGATGTAGAGGAAGAAGGCAAAGAAAGAGCAGAAGAACAAAAGAACAGAAAAGAAAAAGATCAAAAAGGAATCGAGAAATGAGAGCCAGTTCACGCTCGACGTCAACACGGGCAAACGTCTTCCTTTTAATCGACGTCTCGTTCCTTCTTCTTCTGGAATTATCTAATGAAAAAGTCTCTGATTTATTGTCACGCTCCCTGTTTCTAGCTTTCTCTAGCTTTGCCTGCCGTCTACTCTACTCAGTATCGCCGGCTCGCTTATGTCCCATTTTCCTATTTCCTATTTTCCTTTTCTGGGCGATAAACTCATAAAAACGGTTAGGGCGTCTGGGCTGGTGGACGCTGGGACCTTGCCGTTTCCAGCAGGTGCACTCGGAGATGACGGTGGTTGTTTGCGCCGACCGGGGCGGGTGGACGGTTCCTGGACACACTGTTCTGCACTGTGGAGAGAGCGTGCTCTGCACTCGGACGAGTCAACTCCTAGGCGAGAGAACATGTGCACAGTGTTTACTGGTATAAACGCACGGTAGCATCAGGAGAGAGTCATACATATTGTTTGCTGCGCGGGTCCCGTTTCGATATCTCTGTACGGGTGGGAGAGGTCCTTGGAGAGCGGAACAGACTATCGGCGAGTTGCTACCAAGTATGACTCTGTCTTGCCAATGTCCTTGATCGCGATGGAGCCGGCTGACAAATCCATGAAACGAGCAGTGGAGAGCCACGAGGCGACTGGAGAGCAGAATAGGAAAGAGCTACGACGACAAAGAGAAGGCAGAAGCTCAAGGACATGTTTGGCGTACGTGGTAACGGTGAACACGTGAACACGTCAATACAGGGCCGCTGCGAAATATGAAGTCAGAGTACGAGAGTCGGCGTCTACAATCTAAGCACCGACATCTTGACTTGTTATTCTATTTTGCTTAATTCCGATTAATCATACGGTGCAGCTGCTGGATGTGGTTAACGACGAGGCAGCACCTCGGCAGTAAAAAGACAATTACAAGAATAAGACTCAATAAGAATTAAAGTCAAGTAAGACATATATTGACCCGAAGCTATCACCTGGAGACACTCTAGAGGCGGCAGTCTGACACGATGCGCGGATGTCGGAGCATGGGCACAAGTGAGGAGGTGCCGTGCCGGTGCATAGCTGAGTGGCCAGACATTGCCCATCTACGAGCTGCACTGTAACTTGATGCAACTTGTAAAGTGTAGCTTTAATAGGGTGCTTATCTCACAGCATTGCTATCTGCCGAGCAACTGCGCCTGAGTGACAGAACCGGGTGCATGGTTTGAGCCGCTCTGGCGGTCTGGCCAGTGAACAGAAGCCGACTGGAAGGGCTGACCGGCAAATCGGCACCGTCGTTACAGGGAGCAATTTTAAAGCGCCCAAGCTACATGACACATGCAATTCATTCTGCATTCTTACATAATATTGACAATTGTTCACTACAGAAAGGGTCTCGTAAAATTGTGCTATCGAAGACGTGATGGAGGTTGGAAAAGTTCTTTTTCTCTTTTCTTTAAAAGAAGAACTCTACCCGCTCTTGGCAAGCCGTCAATTCGTCCAGACCCCTTTAAGTCTGTTACTGTATTTTTCCATTCGCGTGTAGTTAATACTAAAACTCCGCGCCCTGTAAAGAAGAATACTCCGTGGCCAAGCAAGACAGGCTCTGATGGCAGATTGCAAAGCAGCTTTGGCTTCTGCTTTCAACTTTACAAACGGACCAGATCGGCCGACGTATTACAGCAACGGCGTCACACAAATAACGGCCAGGCTGCAGACAGCAGCAAGTGCGGAGTAGAGAATAAAGACAAATTTAAAGAACAGTAAACTCCATCGCGGAACAGGACTTTACTGCCCTCCCGACCTACGGCGGACCCTGGCCCTCTCTGTTGGAGCAGACACTCGCCGCGTCGGTCCCGGTGTTCTTTAGTCCTTTAGTCCATTTGTCCTTTTGTCAGCACGCCCTATTATTCGTATAAACTATTTCGCTTAAACACCAGCCGACATTCCAAGAGACCGAAGCGATTGGCGAGGCCAAGCATGCAGATGCAAGGTTGGTTACTCTGTTCCTCAGTAAGTAGAAGCCTGGCTGTTTTTGCCACGCCACTTGTTTCTGACATTTGTTTATGCGGTTACATAGCAGGCCGATGTCTTGTGCGATCAGATACAATAATTCCTGATATACAGTGTATTAGGTAATCACATATGTTCCGCTTTTTCACCACTATCTACTCAGTACTTGACCATGAGCGAGTATACATGTATCAAAGTTTGCTGCAAGTGCTCAACTATCACTCGCCTGGTACCACCTGCAGAAATACACATGCACGACATGGAGATGTCCGTTGTAGAACGAAGCCAATTAGATAATTGCTACTTAAACGCCCCAAGAGCTTTGACAAGATAAATGTAAAGAATAGAATCTGAAGGTGAACAAGAAACAAAACATGGAAATCAAGACAAGAGTCAAACAGCCTGGTAGAACAAAAAGAAGAAGAAAAAGAATGAAACCTGTAAACCAAAAACCCCGCTGTACCCTGACATATTACTACAATCCCAGCCCAATCAGCAAAACAAACCGCACACACTTGAGCAGTTTCTACTCCATCCCCTGCTACTCCGAGTCAGTGTCACCGTCGCCCATCCCCAGCAGTGTCTTGTCGAGATCGTTTAGCTCCTCGTCGTTGTCGTCGTCATCGTCGTCGTCATCGTCTTCTTGTTTGACATTCGCCCGCGACGACGCTGCACTGCGCGAGCCGGGCTTCATAATCGTCACGCGAGGCTTGACCGCCACCGACGCCGTCTCGTCCTCGGCACCACTAGCAAGGGCTGTGGCATCTGGGTCGTTCTCGGCTTCGTCGGCGTCGTCCATCGTAACGTCGCCATTGGCTGCGGCCTCGGCAGCAGCAGCCTCGGCCAAAGCTGCCGCCTTGGCAGCCGCGGCACGGCGTCGCTTAGTGCTATTAGAGACGCCGCCCAGAGCGCCAGGCCCGGTCTTGGCACGCCCGCCACCACGCGCCCGTCCGGTCGTTGCAGCAGGCCGCCGCTTCCTCGCAGACGGCGCCGGTGTCGGCTCAATCACGGACATGGTCATGTCGGCGTCCATGTCGTCTTCCTCCTCCGTCTCGTTGGGGTCTCTGTAACTGTCCTCCAGAGGTACGTTGACGCGCGCACGCTTGATCGGCGCCACAACAGAGTGGTCCGGGTACCCCTCCCAGCGGTTGATCCGACGGCATGCACGGCGCATAGCAGTTGCGTAGATATCAAACTCCTCGCCGTAGTCCTCGATCTCGTCGCTGAGCTGCACCAGTCCAAAGAACCCGCGCTCTCGGAACGCAGTTCCCGAAGGCATGTTCTGTGCAGCGCCAGGCTGTGCGTTAAACAGGTTGCGGTTGAACAGCAGGTTGTCCTCGTTCTCACTGTCCTCAAACAGATCGGGGACCTGATCAAGCCGGTGCTGAGCACGAATTATCGCGCCCTCGGTCCGCCGTGCCTTGCGAGCACGGTGCTGCTTGCGGTGCATGCCGCGAGACAGCAGGTACTCAATGCGCTGCTTGCGGTTGTTCTCGACGGCAATCTGGTGCGCAGTAGGCGGCCGCGGCTTACGACTGGGAGCCACCGACGTGTTGCCTACATCATCGTCGTCGTCGTCCATGCCGCCGCGGTCGCCCTTTTGAGGCTTCCGCTTCTTGCGGGACAGTTGCTGCTGCTGTTGCTGGTAGAGCTGTTGCAGCAGTGGTGGCTGGCGGGCTGGCGATGCGCCGTCTGCCAGCTGGTTCTTGTAGGGCCCGGCACGGCGGCTGGACGAGCCTGCAGCGGCACCGGATGCAGCAGACGTAGCGGCCGCAATACGGCCAATCGACCGAGGGGGTGGCGTCGACCGCACGCTCTCCATGTCGCTCTCGTGCTTGCTGGGACGGATTCGGGGCAGAATGTTAGGCGGGGCCGACCGCTCAGTGTCAGTAGCAGGTTCGGCGGACTCCTTTGCAGCCGCTTCCTTGGTCGTAGCGGCCTGGGATGCGGCACCCGAGGGACGCGATGGACGCGAGCTCCGCTTTGGAGCCGACACATCAGACCATAATTCGTTGTTGATAATCTTTGCGCGGAATAATCTTCTCTGCATACCAAACTCGCGCTCAGCAGGTGTGTCAATGTTCTCTTCCTTAATCTCCTCGGGCGTCAGCTGGACCATCTGGGGCACGCCCTGGTTGGCAACGTCCACGCCGTAGTCAACACCTGGGCCAAAGGGGTTCTCTTCGCAACCCTCCTCGGTGAAGTCAGACTCCAAGTAAAACCAGACAATCCACAAAAACGCGTTAGCGCGTGACTTGCTGGAGAAGTGGCTCCTCATAATCAGGTCGTGGAACTCGTGCCGCGGCGGAAAGTGCAGCTCGGCCACCTTGAGCGCGTTGTTGCAGATAAGGAACAGCAGGTTGACGGGGTTCGTGCGAGGCACATCCATGCTCTTGAGGTCGTCCAGAGACCGCGGCTCGTTTCTGTCTTCGGTGCCGCCCTTGAGGATTGACTTGAGTCGCGGTGCATCCTGCAGCTGCTTGTAGTCGGTAGCGCTCTCGTCGACCTGGAGAGACGGGATGGCGTGGTATGTCCGCAGCTGTGCGCGCATCTCAGGGAAGACTGCATTGTCAGTGAGTTATTACCAAATCAGGATGAAGGACAGACATACAGTTCAGCGTGGTGTTCATACGACCAATGTTCACCAACAGACAGACCATGGCCATGTTTTTGGCCGCCTCGCGGTCGCTCAGCAGCTTGTCGTGGAGAATCTTGCTCGTCTTGCTACTGCGTGCCATGGTGTCAATGTAGAGGTCGGCAAAGCACTGCTTGGGAAGCGTTTCGTCGTAGCTGTTGGTGAACACGTAGTGGTCGTCGTCGAAGATGGCCCGCAGAAAGTCGTACTGGATGTCGGAGCGCCACAGCGGCTCACCATCCCCCTTCTTCAGGTGCCGGATCTTGCCAATCGAAGACGGGTCCTTGTACATGCCGCCGGAACCCGAGATGGCTCTCGCTGCCGCATCGCGACCGCCCCGGCTCTTGCGGCTGGCACTCGCTTTCGGGCGCGGATCTTGTGGGCTGCTGACGCCGAGGTCGCTGCCTCTCCGGCTGACAATGGTCGTATTGCCGTCCAAGCCGTTGTCTTCGTCCTCGGTAAGATTGGGATTGGCACTGGCGGCAAAGGATCTACTCGCTTGGGGTGCTGGGGAGCTGGGCTCGGTGTCGGACCGCGCAGCTGGCGAGCTTGGGGTAGCCATCGTGACTGCAGCAAGGCAGAAAGCCCCAGTGTTGGAGAGAGTTACAAAGAGGTCGAGATGATCGGAAAGTAAATGGAAATGGATGGATTGGCAATCGTTTGATGGAAGGTAGGCGAATAGTCGCGCAGGCCGATGAGAGGCTCAGAGTGTCGCGATGCAGAAAATGCAGCAAACGACAAAAGTGAGGCCCCAAAATCGGCAAAGATGCGAAAAGTGGGCGATGTTGATGCAAAGTTGTCGATGGAAGCTCGTCGGGTTCGACGTGAGGATGTTGGGAAGGAGAGAGTTTGAAAAGAGAAGGTGCGAGTGGCCGAAAACAGGAATAGGGGAACGAGCCAATAATCGGCTTGTCAGGTAGGTGCGACCGACAGACCTATGGAGCACTAAGTCACCACGATGTCTAGCTGAGACTTGAAGCTGATACAATGGTGAAGGGAAGAGTAGATGGCAAATTGATTAAAAAAAGTGGTAAAGAGTTTACGTGTTAGTTACAAAGAGGAGAGACTACAAAACAAGCAGGAAAAGAGCCGAAATGACTGCAAATTGACCTCACCAGAATTTGGTGATGCGCCGTTGCGCCCTGATTCTGAGGGTGGCTCCCTGCGTCGCCGAATCTGGTAGGAACGACACCACGCCTAGTTCGCACCTCGTAGCAACTCGTCGCACCGCGTAACGCAGACACGTCTAAAACGACCCACTGTTCTGTTTTTAGCTGTGACATTGCACGTGCTCTTCAGAATTAAATCACATGATACAATCTCGACCATGATGACTCCTTGACAAGAGCCGATACACGTATTGGACTTTTTCTTCTTTTTTCCTTCCGGTTTCCATATTTTTGATCCATTCAGTATGATCCTTCTAGAACGAGAGCCGAGGTGCTTCCATGCATTTACATAATTTTGCAGTGTAAAAGCTGTACAGATTTAAGAGGCAACCTGACTCCAAGTTGACCGACGAATGGCAGAGGAAGTAATGTGGAATTCGAGGTAAATGCATTGAAACGCAAAGAGAAAGACAAGTTGAACAATAGCAAAAGCCCAATATAAAGAGGACTCACAGACAGCTCCGACGTGAATGTGCCTTGTCGCGTGGCTCACAAGCCTTTATCGGGCCACTCACAGCACGCCTAGAATGGCTTTGTATTACTGGAGATATGACCCGTTGCACCTGGTCTATCTGACATGACAGTCACCGTATCTAAGCGCAGCAGCTTAAAGGCGGGGGACCCCGATATCTTCTCCGAGATCAACACCACTTCGCAACTCTGAATAATCATTGTTCATTGTCTTCAACTTCAACAAAGACTCATTCAAACCAAAATGTCGGCCCCGATTCCCGTTATTGATCTTACCGGCGCCGAAGAGGGCGGCGCCCAGCGCGATGCCGTCGCCAAGGCCCTCGTCGACGCCGCCGTCGAGCACGGCTTCGTCTACATTCGCAACACCGGTCTCGATATCCCGGCCGCAGCCGTCAATGGCGCATTTGACATCTCGCGCAAGCTCTTCGCCCTGCCGTCCGCCGACAAGGAGCCCTGCAAGATCCAGACAAACAACCGCGGCTGGACGGGCATGCACGTCGAGACGCTTGACCCCGCGACGCAAAAGGTTGGCGACACCAAGGAGGCCTTCAACTTTGGCGAATTCAAGGACGGTAAGCCGCAGCAGCCGATCCCAAAGCCCTTGGAGGAAAATGAGGCTGAGGTGGGCGCGTTCTTTGATTTGTGCTACCGCTTGTGCCTCAAGCTCAACGACCTGCTCGGTATTGGCCTCGAGGTGAACCCGCCGGACTTTTTCACGGCGGCGCACCGCAAGGAGGCCGGCCCATCCGGAAACACGCTCCGTATGCTGTACTATCCGCCGCGCCAGGCCGGCGACCAGGAGGACATTCGCGCCGGTGCACACTCCGACTACGGCTCGATGACGCTGCTGTTCCGCCTCGCTGGCCAGGCTGGTCTGGAGATCAATACCAAGGACGGCAGTTGGGCTCCTGTTCCCGTGCTGCCGTCCGGCAACGGCATTGAAAACGATGAGGCACCGCCGATCTTGGTCAACATCGGTGATCTGCTGGCATACTGGACAGGCGGTCTGCTGCGCAGCACTGTCCACCGTGTGTCCTTCCCCCCGCCAGATGCCGCTGAAAAGGCTGCACAAAAGACAACGCCTGGCGAGAGCACAGCGGAGCCGCGGTACTCAATGGCCTTCTTCTGTCACCCGGCTGCTGCAAGCAAGCTCAACCCAGTACCCAGCCGGCGCGTTGAGCAGGCTGTCGCTGAGGCCAAGAGCCAGGGCCGCCCAATCCCTGCCTCGGACAGCGAGATCAAGACAGCAGATGACCACCTGCAGATGCGGCTTCGGTCAACATACTTGAACCTGTATGAGAAGAAGTAACGTAGTTATAGCATATCTTGCACGAAATAAATAAAGATGAACAAAAATTATAAGAGTCAGATTAGATTGGCCATTAATATCAACAATCGTAAACCACCCAAGACCCTTCAAACGTGGCCTAGACCAGATCAAATACCAATACGCCAGAATCGACCTTGTGAACATCGTGTATAGTTCAGAAATCCTTCAATCCAAAATGCCGACCGAATCATTAATTACCACCCTTCAAAATACAAAAATTTAATACTGTCCTTGGTGGCGACGAGAACGTCCCGAACCAATATCGATCCGGCTGATCTCCTCCATAAGTGCAAGCTCCGTTGAGCCGCCGCCTACTCCTCCGCCCGCCGGAGTGTCCGTCCATGGCAGTGCCCGAGCCGAGTGGCCGGAGTGCTGCAGAGCACCGTCCATACCGGGGCTTCTGTCACCGTCCATACCCCTGTAGCTAACAGTCCCGCTGTTGCCAAAGCTACTAACACTGTTTCTGTAGCTACCAGTGTGCGAGGCACCTCCATATGGGCTGTTGCCGATTCCACTGCCCCCTCCGTTGCTCACCGGAACCTTGGCTGGGATCGGTGGTGCGCCGCCTCCATAGTTTGCCCGACCAGGGCTGCTGCCATACAAAGAAGGTGCATTGTTTTCGCTGGCGTAGTCGAATGTGCTGGCCCGCACCAGCGCGCGCGGCGGCGTGAAATTGTCTTGTTGCTGTCGGGAGTGCGTGAGTGGTGCGAGCGGGGCAGACGTTTGTGGAGAGCCAGATGGCACAAAACCGCTACTCACCGGAATTGCGGCTACGCTTTGGCGGTTGGCTTTCTTCTGCAGCCGGTTCCGTCCTGTTGGCGTGTATGTAGTACTCGGGTCGTCCGAAGAGCTGAACGTGACGCCTGTGCTTCCCAGCGACGACTGCGGCCGGCCAGCAATCCGGAGCTGCTTCCGTCCGGATGTGGGTGTTGCCGATGGAGGCTTGGGCTCTGGTTCTGGGGCCCAGGTGTCCATGGGAAGATGGTCTGAAGGGTCAATCTCCTTGCCGTCATGCGAGATGATCTTGCCTTTCTCTGCATCGTAGTCTGGCCGAGGATCGATCTTGGCCGCTACAACTACAGGATTCAGCGAATCGTACGAGTCGGGTCCGAATGGAACTCTAGACAGTCTCCGTTCGCCGTCTGCCGGCGTCGGTGGCGCTGGACTGACTGACTTGCGCTTGATTGTATGCTGGGGGTTGGGTGATGCACCTCTCTGTCTCATGCCAACCGCTGGGGACGGAACACCTGATGAGTAAGGGCCAGGACTGCGCTCATACCTCGGTTGGGGTGGTGGCGTGTTGTATGACTGAGGTACCTGGGAGCGCTGAGGAGTGTACGACTGTGGCGCGCCATCATAATCGTAGGCAGATCTTGCATCATCGTTGTTTTGACGCCCCCGGGGAGGTGTCTCCATAGCCTGTGAATACCGCTGCTCGCTTTGCCGATCATCTTGGTAGATACGCGATCTGAGCTCAAGGGTAAGAGACGGGTCCGCCCCCGGAATTAGAGACGCAGGGACGGGGGGCAGTGAGTAGGCGTCCGGATTCTCAGCGTAGCGATTGCTATCTACAGACGGGTTGCTTTGGTAAGGGTCGTCCCGGTTATCGTACGAGCTGAAAGAAGCCGAGCGCGGCGGGCCGGGTAGAGGGCTAGGCGATCTTTGTCCGTATTCCCGTGGGGGAATGGGCGATGGCGATCTGCGTGCATATCCATTCGGCTCGCCCTGTTGATGGTATGTTGGTGTCGTAGAGGTGTAGGGCGCTGGCGAGGCAGAGAAGCTGCTGCGATGTGCGATGTTTAGGGGTGCCGGACTTGGTGCTCTACCATAGGCGGGCGAGTTGTGACTGGACTGATCTTGGTAGATTGGCTGCTGGGTTTGCAGTGGAAGCATTGGCTGGGTAGAGCTGCGCCGGAACGATGACTGAACGAGGGCGCCGGGTGATGCGTTTGGATCGTCATAGTTGCTACCGTTGTACTGACCCTCATAAGAGTTCTCATAGGGCTGGTGGCGAGGAGGAGACGGCTGGTAGGGCATATCAGGGGTCACAGCAGCAGGTGGTGCCGTGTTCATATCAAGCGGGCGATATGTCGGGCGTCCAGTGTAGGCAGAAGAAATTGACTGTCTGTGAGCTTCATTGCGCAGAACGTCTCGGCGCATGGTCGCCTGCATAGAAGCATCGACGCTGCTGCGAAACATGGCGTCATTTCCAACAGCACCGCTGCTGTTGTTTCTAATTCTGTGTGCAGGCGGTGGTGGCGGCCGCTCCTCCGCAGGCGGCGCGAAGCCATGATCTTGGTAAGGATTGTTCATAGTCGATGACGCAATGCACGCAGGAGAGTTGTTTACAGAGCCAAAATCGCGCGGGTCTTGTTGATGCTGGATTTGTTGTTGGTCGTACAACTGTGGCTGGTGATCCCCGTACTGAGACATTGACTGTGAGTGGCTGTGGTGGCTCTGATGGCTCTGGTGACGTTGGTGCTGCTGCTGCTGTTGATGTGTGGCAGGGGATGGCTTGTCGTATACATGGTCAGGCCCAGAGGCAAAAGAGTCCTGCTCAGAGTAGTTTTGATACCGTGCAGGGGGGGCTGGCGAGCCGGATTGTTGGTGCAACAGCTGCTGCTGGGGCTGCTGGGGCTGCTGCTGATACATGATCTGTTGTGGAGGAGTGTTGTAATTGATCGGAGGCATGGGCGACTGGTTGGGTGTGTAGGAAACCGCATTAGGCTGAGCGCGCGGCGGCGTTTGCATGTGGTCTGGGTGTTGGTACTGCTGGGGCACAGCAGGTGACGGGGCTGCATGTTGCAGCATCAGAGGTGCAGTCTGTGGGACCTGCTGAAGTTGAAGAGGTACAGGTGCTGCCTCAGGGACAGGTGTAGGCTCGGGAATGGGCACGGGCGCAGCCGCGGGCGCAGGCGCAGGAGCCGGCGCAGGGGCTTGGGTCGGGGCAGGTCGGGGCTGTGGTGGCTGCTGGCCGGTGACTGGGTCTGATGGGAGAGGCCGTCTTTTGGGCGGGTTAGGGGCACGAGGGCCCATTGTGCCAGGCCCGGCTGCATCGACTCCTGATCTTCCACGCATGCTTCCTGCGGCCGGGAGTGCTGTTGTTGGCGTTGCTGCAGTTGTAGCAGTCGACTGGGGTACCGGCTTTTCGGGCTTGGGCCGGCTGTCGTAGTATGTGATCTCGATGCGAGTTTCGCCGGCGTATTTGCCACGGCAGTTGAGAGTATGCCAGTCGTCGCTCTGACCGCCACCGCTGACGATAATGTCACGCAGGTCGATCCAGGTCTCGCCAATCAGCTCCGTCTTCTTGTCGTCGCTGAAGACGGAGACTTTCAACTGGAAGTAGTCGGGAGAGTCGTGAACTTTGAAGCGCAGCTCTTGGTCCCTGGGTCGAGTTAATACATTGTTTTTCACATGTTTCAGTTCAGCAAGCGATATTCTATTCCTTACCATCTTGGAGTTTGGCCACCACGGATATCAGTATTGGTCTTCTTGGCCTCTTTTCCGAGGCGAGCGGCGCAGTAGGGGTCCTGCTTGCCGATGGTCTTGCGATTGGGGAGGTTCTTGGCGCGGTCGATGACGAGGACAAGCGTGCCGATGATAGGGCCGTCGACACTCAGATCTGAGAAGATGCCGGAGGTGTGCACCCCATTGAGGGGGTTGACCTTGGACTTGGATGACATCAGGGCGGCGATGTCTATGCCTCTAGGTCGATGATATCATAGGCCGCGTGTCGTGGGTGCGCTTTCGTGAAGTGAGGACCCCAGTTGGTGTAATTGTATACCGGATGTCGATTGGGTATGTCGGAGGGCTGCTGCGGAAGTTGTCGATGCCGTAGTGTAGATGTCGAGATGTCGAGATGTCGATGTAAACAACAGATAAAGAACGTAAATGGCGACGAGGTCGAAGGAATGAAATGTACAAATAGCAAAATGAATGAAGAGGCGAAAGAATTCGAAAGGCCGGATGCTACGGTTTGTCGACAAGATGGATGGCGAGAGTAGAGAAAACAAAGCCAAAGGGCAAAGAGGGGAGAAGCCAGAAGGAAGAGGTAGGATTAGAGAAGCCTAGAAACAGAAAAACACCAGAGCACTGACGAAAGGCTTTGTTGACATCTGCTCCAAGGGCCAGAGGGGGCGCTGTCTATCTTGCCCTTTCAGGATTAGCGCACGCCGTGGGTAGCTCTTTCCCTCTGAAACTGGCCGATCATTGGATAATTGCCGTGGCTGGGGGGCACCATCGGCCAGTGAGAAGTGCAAATGGAAGGAGCAGGTCGATGAGAGGGGGGGGGGGCTTAGAGTGGCAGAGAGGAAAGCGAAAAGTCGGGGAGGCTGGTGGGGCATTGTGTCCCAAAACGGGAGAAAGTCAATAAACGGAGGCTGGCGACAGGGGTCAGGAAGGAAGGAGCCATCTGCAACGCGACCGTTTTGACAGATTCAGTAAGATTCAGCAGATAAGATGCGTCTTACATCGATGATGGTGCATGGCTTTTAATTAATTTCTGGAAGGCGCGACCTAGAAGCACCAGGATGTTGTTATGCGCAATACAACGTCTACATAGTAGTTACATAAGCGTGCCTTCCTTGTGCGACGTGTCTTGTGAATGCGTGGAATCAGTTGGCAAATCGAAATCAGATATATCAGACTGAGATATAGAGATGTGACGTCGCGCATGCTATCTAATGAGAACCTTAATAGATGAAGTAATATATCGGAGAACATATTGTAGTTGTTTGCAGCTGTCAACGGCACACCGTTACCCTGGCACAAGCCGCCATTGATTGTTTCTTTGTTGGGGAGGACGGCACAAGTAGCAAGGCATTCGGTTCCAAGGATTGTCACTGAAATGCAGTCAGGATGCATAAAGTAATTAAAAGGATGCTCTGGCGAGTGAAGAATGAATGCATTGCTGTTCGAGAGTTACAGGGCGTGAAACGGACACGGGGTGGAAACATGCAATTGGGCGGCTCGGAATTCATTTGTCGGATTCGTTTTGTTTTCGAATTTATTTTGGGTGATTTAGCGTCGTTGCTGGGCAAAGCCGCGTGGAAGCTTAAGCTAGCGCAGTGCTCAATGCCCTGTATGAGGAATAAATGGCTGCATGCCGATATGCTTGCAGGCTTGCCAAGCCCAGGCACCTGCATTTCTCTACTCTGTTTAATGTAATTAACCACTGAAATATGGTGGACTAAATGACTTGGATAGGGCTGCGATACTCGTCATCAAATATCAAAAGTTGGCGTTGTCGTAGGACAAACCCACAGAAATTCGGTCGAAGCAAGGAATCGAGAGCAAATGTAAGATGTTCTAGTAGCACGCGTAAGCTAGAACAGAGGTACTGGCGGAAGTTGCTAACTTGTAATCTGCTAGATTGTACGGTGTACAATAAGTAGGCCATCATCGTATTGTAATACGAGAAATCGCGATGCGAAAACCCAAAGGCAGCAGCGTTTCTGTGCCTCTTTTCGGCTGCCTCTGATTCTTGCTATTTTTAACCTTATTTTAGCCAGCAGAGGCTAATGCCAACAAAGAAGCATAACAAGCCGAATTGACAAGTCTTTAACATTCCACAGCGAGACAGCGAAGCCTGTGGACAGGGAGCGAAAGCGAGGAACAAATGAAGTTGAAGAAGATAAATCTGACAGAATTGTACCTGGCCCTTGTTGAATATATAGTACACCGTAAGCCTGGCTAGCTTTGACACTTCGTATGTGCATCAGATGGGCTTGACCTGCTACATCGGACATCCTCATCGGCCGCATCTACCGAGGGTGGCCAATCGAAGCTGATTGTGGGTAGAAACGAGGCTTTCACGGCGGGCCTCATGTATACGTTTTCAACCGGTCTTGAGCATGTTGCATTGTGCGTTACAAGATGGGATGACAGAAAGACTGAAAGATAGAAACGGATAAAACTACCAACATCAGTGACTCCCGTATTAAATATATTGGTGATCTCGTGCCATGAGTATGCAGGCCGGGGCAATACCAGCTGAAGGGGAGCGTTCGGCCCTAACCGCGCAGCCAATCAGACCGCTAAACCAGCCACAGCCTCTGAATACGCCTCGCGCCTCAGCCTTGGAGAGGAGCTTTCTTCCATAGCTCCGTGGCTGATGCAGTAAATGCAGGTACCTTTTTTTTTTGCGACAATATTGCCAATCGGAAAAGCCGCTGAATATTAACGAGTTGTCAACATCACTAGTTCCTTCTCAATTGGTTGTTAACGAGTTGTTAACGAAACGAGTTGCCAACTCAATGAGACGAATTAGGAAGGACCGCTGCGACGTAACAGCTCCAGTTTTTAGCGCGTTCTGCCAGGGGAAGGAGCGACGGCACGCCGTCCGTGCTCCTGCGTTTCCCGCCCCTTTCGCTCCTAGCCCATTCAGCCTTGCGCTTTCTCACCTCCCAACGTCATCTCTTCTTACACTCTATTCACGCTCTCAACTTTCAACGACCAATACTCATCGCCAACCCCACATTCTGGTTCTTGATCACATTTGGTTGCAATGAGGCCAGACGCATCGACTGTGGTGGCTCCCGAGCACCCCGGCGCCTTCAACTACATTGCCGGTTTCCTGCTGGTCGGCATCGCCTGGGGCTTCACCACACCCTTTCTACGCAAAGCCGCGCGCACGCACAACCCCCCACCACACCCATTGATGCAGCGTGAGGATGTGGTTGCCAGTAATTTTAAGCGTCGCGTGTACGGCGCCTTCTTTTCTGTCATTGATCTGCTGCGCAACCCGCGCTATGCCGTACCATTGCTCCTCAACCTCACCGGCAGCGTGTGGTTCTTCTTGCTAATTGGCAAAGCGGGTATGTCTCTTCTCTTTTTATCTTTTGCTCTTTCTGCCTGTTTTCTGTCATTTCTTCTTTTACTTCCATGCCCCTGGTTCTTTATTCCTGCCGGTCCACATCCTCGGACATCAGACCCGTCAGTCTTTAGCCCATCCATAACCGTTTAGCGTCGTGATACGTCTGCTTTTCGATTATCGGGCGGCTTTCTGTTCAAGACCAAAGGAGCATATTACTTGTCAATGATTTTGCTCCTTGTGGATGGGCTGAGGAATTCTCCTGCATGGCCTCCATATGCGACGACTAGTTGCATAAATGCTGGAGACACTAGTCATCCAATAATTCCGTGCACCCTCATGGCTGCGTTGCATAGCTCGAGACAAACGGGCCCATGACGGTTGTCACCCCATTAGTGTATACGAAGCTGCCATTGATGATCGCGGAAACTATTCCCGAGCGTGAAAATATTCAACAGACAACATCCAACTGACAAATTTCCCACAGAACTGAGCTTAACCGTTCCCATTGTCAACACATTGGCGTTTCTCTTCACTGTCATTGGCGAGTGGTGGGTTGAGAGTAAGGTGATTAGTCGTGGTATGTATAATTACTATCTTGTCCTCTATACGCCCCCCCAACTTCCTTCATTTCATGGGGCGGTCCTGGGTTCCAGCTCGTTGGCACCACAGCCCTACAAGGCTCAATGGAAGTCACGGATCGTGTACAACCGCCATCACGCCCCCACATCTTGCATATGTCGGCCGTTATATTCCCAATAGTCTTGTGGTAATAAGTGATGCTAACTCGTGCTCTTCCAATCAGAAACTTCCCTCGGCATGGCTCTATCACTCTGCGGGATAGCCCTATGTGTCCATAGCAAGACGGCCTACTAGGGAACGTCGGTGATACGTGTTAGTCTTGCAGATGGAAGGATTCTGCTGCAGACGGCAGAGTCCACACTGCCAATTTATGTTTGACAATGTACAGTGCGTTGCATTCCTGTTCTACAAACGGCCCCCAAACGGCTGATGGAATGGGTCTATGGGTCCGTGGTATTCCTATTATCTAAGCACTTGAATATAATCGTTTTCGGATTCGAAAAGTATCAGCAAGATACGTGAGCCATGTTTTTGTAAATAGTATGCGAATTTCCATTCGACTGCTCGACGCAGAGTCTTTATCTTTAATTTTTAGTATGAATATTGCTGCTCCAGGCAGTAATTTGGACAGTCTATGTGTCTTTGATATCCTTCCTGCTGACCCGAATGCAAAAGATGCTGGTGTAACTTCCTTTTCCCGTCCCCTCCTCCGTCCTCTTGTCCTGCAAGAGAAACATATTAAGCCAATAACAATACAGTAACATAATAACAAAATAACAAAATAACAAATAAAGAGATGAAAGAAAACGATACAAGAAAAGTACAAGAAACACAAGTCTATCCCGCTCTTCCATCCTTTTCTTTTCTGGCTGTCAGTGACCTCTATTTGGGCTTCTGCCAGAGAAACGTCGAGCCGAGGGGTGCTGAAGTGAAGAACGCAAAACAGAAACGCCGTGCCGTATAATACACCGAGTGCTGAAAACTGCCGTAGATACCATTATCATTACCTCCTCTCTTTGCTGTTCGTCGTTGAAAGCGTCCCCTGGTGTGTTGGCTGTTGTTGTAGTATAAACGCTGCCGAAAGTCGTCGTTTACCGGCGCGACCGGATCCAGCGCTGGATCGCACGCAAACTCGGGTCCTCGTCAGTCCAGCGGCCCATCTGCTGGTCGGCCAGCTGCAGCTCTGCATAGATAATCTCGTCTGTAATCTGTTCGAGTTCCTATTTTGTTAGTCTTTTTTTAAGAGAATTGTATCTAATTCTTATTTGAAAAACGTACCAGCCAGAGCTGCTGATCGCATGCGCTGAGCTGCTCCTGGTGCTCGGCGCCCGGCCGCTGGCCCTGCAGAATTGATTCGCGGTACTCGATCCAGTTCTGGGCGGCGACTTGCCGCAGGTAGATTTTCTGGCCCTGGTGGCGGCGCGCCATGGCGTCGAGGTGGACCTGCTGCAGCTCGGCCTTGTTCTGTTCTTCGTGGCCGCCCTTGGCAACGGGCACGCTGGTGTCGGCACCAGTATTCAGAATGTTTTGGCCGTCGACGGCGCATTGGCGCAGGGCGCGCCAGCCCTCGGTATAGTAGTCTTCCTGGCTGGGCGGGTTGACGGGTGCTGCGGCGATGTAGTACTGGATGCTGGTAAAGTCTGAGAGAATCTCGGCGACGCGAGCACGGCGGAATTCGTTGACTGCAGCTGGCGTTAGTTGGAGGTGGACTATATGTCGGATGGTGCGAATTTGCGAGATACTCACGGCCGTCCATGGTGAATCTGTGTATAGTTTCGGGCTGGGTGACTGGTGATTTGACAAAACGAATATTCTTGGCTAGTTAGTTCTAGTGCTTGAAGCTTGATATGGTGGTGTTTGCAGTGTATGCGGTGACGATGGGTTGTAAAGGTGAAGACGAAGGATGTGTCGAGAGATGATGTAAAATTGTAGATGAAGATGTAGCTCAACCCAAGCAAAGGAGAGGGAGACGCGATCCTTTTATCTTGGATGAGGCTGCTGTCCGACGATGCGTATAGCTTCAAGATGTAAGAGTGTAAGTGAAGAGGTGAGGCTAGGAGAGGTTGAGGCAACCGTTGCAATCGGCCACGAAGGACGGGAACAGGGTGGGGGGATCTGAGGAGGGGGGTGTAAAGAAAAAGAGCAAGATGTCGGGTGCTGTATCATGTGTAATAGGACAGAAAATAAAAAATAAAAAAAGTAAAAGGCTAGAAAGATTATATTATACCAAAACAGTGTATGTAAGTGGTATGGGGGGGGGAGAAGCGGGTACAAGGCAAAGGGAGTGTGACAAGGGCATAGGGGGTGTTCTTTTTCCATGCTCTCGCTTTTCTCTTTTCAACATCTTCCTTTTGAATATGCAAGAAGAAGGGTCAGATCGAGATAAAGCATATAAATCATGCAATGAGCATGCAGTACTTGTAACAACATTAAAGAGGAAATTAAACGAAAGAAAGAAAGATGGAAATTTTTAAAAAAAAAACTGGAAACAAAGAAATACATAATTTGCTCACCTTGATGCCGTGCAGTCTGTATCAGAAAGATCGCTTCAATAGCAACATCTAGTGGCCCTCCCAAGAGATGCTCGCCAGTCGCCAGCAGCGGTGGGAGACACAAGCTATAGTCGAGGAAATAAGACCAGCGCAGACCGCAGTGCAGGAGCGCGGATAGGCCACGAGAGCAGATTCGAGACCGACTAGACTCGTCTGTGTAATGTATGCAACAGTGAAGAAGATCGGGAGAGAGACAATAGACTGATCAATCTCTACAGCGGCTGCCGGAGCGGCTGCAGGTGATGGTGCAGGTGATGGTGCAGGGTATTGCCGCACAAGCGAGAGTCGACAGTACTTTGGAGTACTTGGTGCAGCCCAGATGTACTCTGTAGCTTATGCAGCCTCTGAGAAGAGTAGTATGTGAGCCGGGCGCAATACGACGTGCAGCGGGTGTAGACTGTGTTTCGGATAGCTTCTGTCAGTCGCATGGGGGTAGGGTACGGGAGATGTCAGGAAGAAGGAAAGAAACCATTATAAGAAGAAAACGAAAATCACAAGGGCAGCAGACCGAAGAAGAGCGAGAGCTTGGTACAGGATGCACAGGAGCTGCCCCTGCTGAGCGATGCCATTGGATGACGCCCGACCGATCCGGAGCTGTGATTTGATTTTGATTCATGAACATGGGGTTTCTTCTGCCCGTGGCAGCTGTCTCGAACATACCGTGGAGTGGCGTATGTCTTGTTTGCATGAGTAGATACTAGTGATTCTTTTGTGTGTATAAGTCTAGATATAGACATCTGAGTAGCTGTACCGTGCAGCTTTGCTTATAACATCCCCAAAGGGTACCGCTGGTGGTCAGCGTGCGTGCAAGGCTGATGACTACCGGCACTACTGTTAGCGTAACAGATTTACCAACACGGCGATGACACGACATGCACGAGGTAGGGGCCGTTGTGACTTGAGGATAGGAGGAAGCGAGGGGCAAGGAATAGCATCAGGGAGGCGCAATAGCCGTCGTCAGGAACATCCAGAGCTCATATCCCATGGGGATAGGTCAGTCAGTGCCTGGCGAATAAAGGACACGGACCGAAGACTGGACGAGAATGAAGCAGGCGGCTGTCGCGGAAGGCGAATATTGACGAGGCCAGATGAGGCAAGAAAGAAGGACAGCTAAGAGACAAGTAAGACAGTGGGATAGAAAGATAAAACAATAAAACAATCAAGGTCATGCCATAGAAGAAATATAGAACACAGTCCAGGTTCATGGCAGTTGCGGGCAGTTGAAACCTGTGAGGAAATACTACAAGATAAATCCACGACTAAAAACTGTAAAACCGTTGATGGGGTGGACTAAATATGGAGAGGGGTGTGCAGACAAGAAGCATGGAATAGATGCCGGTATTGGGTTTTATGAAATAAAGAGGATGGAAAAATAAAAAGGAAAGCTTAATAAGTGCAGCCGGCCCCAGAGAGGCTCCGGCGAGCGTGATTTGCTGGAAGATCAGGGCTGGAGATGAGGCAATGGGTCTCTGATCCAACTACGTATTAAGACTACCAGACGAGACTCGAGGAACTGTTTAGGGATCAAGGGGATTTACAGATTTACAAAAACTGGGGAAGAAGAGATAGGACGAGAGATAGACACGTACTTCGTAGGGGGACTCGGAACAACCAAACTTTTTGCAAGTATGGTTAATATTCGTTTTGTTTCTTTTCTCGTCTACTCTGCGTTTATCATCATCTGCTTACTTGGCTTGTATGTGACACGCTCCGCCTGTCATGTTCTTCTCCCCGAGTAAGAAACCAGCTCGTCACAAAGTGTGGGAGGACCTCGCCTCAAAACGGGCGAAAGACGATGCATCTGGCTTTCCCAATCTGTGATCCCGGCACCCTCCAACTCGATGACAGGGTGCTTGGATCGGGCCTAAAGCGCCGATTAAAAGGCATATAGAGTATCTGCTAGAGGGATAGAATAGGAGTTCAGCATTGCTGAGATGAGATGTTTGTCAGGAGTAGGGCAGGGCATCGGAATAGGCATCGCGTTGATAGAAGGCTGCAAGACTTGGCACGATGTTGTTTGGATCTGTTTATTTTTATTTTTAATTTTTTGCGTGAAGGATTGATAGAAGTATCTCATCTCGTCTGCCCTTCCCCTGCATATGACACTCGCACACTATGATATTCATCCAAGAGGCGTGGGAGTTGACACTCGATGAGTAAAAAAGAAACTTGGCTACCAAATAACAAGCAGAAACCCAATCCAGGCGAATCGACAAATATAAAAACAGCGGCTGTGTGTCAGGGCCGATCGATCCAGGCGTGTGAGTGGTTGTCGACAAGACGTTGGCAGGCGGAGATCATGTCAGGGGTCTTGCATGTGCGGTCTTTTCGTCTTCGGCGAGGTTTTCTTTTGTATTTTAATTCGTCTTCTTTTCTTCTTCTTTTCTTCTTCTTTTCTTCTTCTTTTCTTCTTTTCTTTTTCGCCATCTTTTTTTATTTTTAATCCTACTGAGCACTACCGCTGCAGATCGACGCAGCCCTCAATAGAGTAGCGTCCAGCCATACGCCAGCCTCGGAGGGTGGTATTGACTGGATTTTGGCAATGTATTTAGTGTTAGTGAGGCATTAGTGCTGGCAAGGGCTGTATATCTCGATTAACCCAACGTTGTAGAATGGCACGTTAAAAATAGACATTGGTTTCTACCGGGGAGTTCTCAGCCATGTCTAGTAATTGTTTGGGCAGACAGCTATATCAAACAGTAGGGTGAAAAGAAAAAGGCCAGCTATGCGCAGAATTTCAACTCGCACTGCGTCCAATAAGGTTTGCTACCCCTGTAGGAAAACCCTGGGACGTCCTTGTACGGTTGGGTGAATCAGACACGAAGTCATATATACGAGTAGAATCACCAGAAACGAATGTCATTGGAAATCGAAAAAAGCAGAAATCCAAGGAAAATGCAAAGAGGGTAGAAAAACGAGGTTTTGCAAACAGATAATCACAAAGACCAAAAGCCCCTTGACCTTAACAGACATGTCATAATGAGCATGTAGTAAAAAGGGCAATGCCTCTAGAAGAAGAAAAGAAAAGCCAAAGAAGGAAAAACAGCCGCTGGAAGAGGTGCAAACCAATAACTGAGCCGAGAACAAAATACAGCAAAACAACGCAATACCAAGCAAAATAAAGAAATACCAACAGTCCATGGCTCTAAAAGACATCTAATGAGCATCAATGAGACATATAATGACAGATCCCAAAATAATAAAATATAACCCACCAAATCGGCCTCAGCGACTCGTCGTGCAGACAGACTTGCCCAATACAGTTTCGCGGTCATGCACGGCAGCATCTGCACAGCCAAGGCGCTGGCCAATGGAGAGTGCAGCTGCGTCGAGTTGTCAGAGGGCTGCTTGCTAGCACGGAGCTGAATCCATGTGTATTTTATGTAGTGGGTTTTTGTTTAAATAAAAAGCATATGAGACAAGTGCCGTCCCCTATTGTTTATCCGATTATGACAGCCTCTGAGAGTTGCATAGGAGAAGAAAACCATCCTTTTGTTTCTGATTTTGTTTCTGTTATTGTTTCTGTTTCTGTTATTGTTTCTGTTTCTGTTCTGTTCTGCTTCTGTTCTGCTTCTTTATAATGTCCAGCCCGGGTGCTCGTCACAAGAGCGCTGAACTCGCCCGAAACGGAACGAGGCGGACGTTGCAGATGAGTTCTGGCCTATCACAATGTATACCGGCAATGCGGGATAGGAGCGTGCTTTGGGGCATTGCTACTCTGTATTAGTCGGGAAGGTTCTGGGGCCAGGCATTCTGCTTTACTCAGTACTACGTACTCCCTGACATGGAGATTCTGCCCTGGAGCGGAGAGATGGAGATGTGCGAGTGGAATAAGGAGAATAAGAGGAGACTTCCATGTGTGTTGTTTCAAGCCGGTGTGGCAATGTTTTGATGGCAATGTAACAAATGTAACGAGCCTGTTGACGTCAATATTAATTTTGTTTTAGTTGAGTCCATTATCATGATTTTGTTTGGCTGCTTAAGTGAGTATTGAAGGATTTGATCTTGATAACCACTGCACATTTTGTTCATAGTTGTGTATTGATTGCCGTTGATAATGCGTTTTGTTGGCTATTATTTGTGTTTTAATAGTATTTGTAACAAGTTTCTCTTCCTTTCTCTTCTTTTTTCCTTTTAAAGTTACCCCTTTCCCATTTCACGATTCTTGTCAAGATCAAGTCAACCTCACCAGAAAACAAACCCCTGATTCTCCTACTCGCCTTGTACAGACAAATCTACTTTTGTGGTACAATTTTTCGTTCTTTGCCGTGTCTCGCTCGGACTGTTTCAAACGCACAATCCACAACTACTCACAGCTCACAGCTCACAGCTCATCTGCACCTGCACCTGTACCTGCACATCACACATTACACAATCCTGTACAAACCATTGCATACACCCTATGCCTCGCCGAAGACTCGCCTCGCTTCCGAAAACGAATGCCGCCCTATAGGGCACACAAGTATTGCATTAATGTCGAATTGTGTCTTCTTATGATGTATGCCATGGTAGGATCCAACTAAAGCGAGATACATGTTTGTCGGTTCTATTCTCTTTGGATGAAGCAAACGTATTCTGCATTTTCAGCCACAAAATCAATAATCAGACACACCACGAAGACAAACTGCATGATCGTAACAACAGCCATGCATCTGATCATGATCCGCCACATCTGAGATGCCCATCTGCCGCACAAGTCTCCATATCAAGCCTTGAGACCAAGTTTGTCGGCAAATCCAAACACCGCCCATAAGGCTGCGCCTATCGTCTAGTTCCTAAGTTCTCGTTTGTGATACACACCCAGTGATACACCTTGAATGCAACAACACCTCTGCAAACACACAAAATACAACGGATAATGTTCTCGGGTCTGACAGACTGGGCTCGATGTGCCGTGTGCTGCCCTGTCGAGGCTGTCCTACCCTCCTGTTGATGTATGTGCTCGTCTGTTAACCAACGTAGCTATTAATAATTGCAACTCATTTAGCTCTACGCTTTACTCTCCTCAGTCCAATCTACAGTTCATGATCATGTCTGGCTTTCTCGGCAGCCACTCGGGGCTTGCCATGACCTGGTCAGAGTTGAACAATTAATTGTCTGGATTATCATTGACGAAAACGGCAACAATAGCCCGCGTGAGCGAGTTTGCAGTACTGGCCAAGTCGTCACATCAGACTACCACTGATGTCATAAGTTGTACATTTTTCTGTATCTGTGCATCATCTTGACGTGGTATGCTTACCCATGATACTCTCACGCCAGGCCTCCTTCTGGTTTGGTGTTCCTGAGTCTAAATCCACTCGACCTAGAGCGACCTTTGCACCCGACATTTGCGCACTGCTTTTTTAGACATTTAGACAAAACTTATAATAATACATGAATACATAAATAGTCGACGCAAAAGAAAGAATCGAGTCCATACAGTAAATCTCCGCCAGTCGCACCTCCCCCTTTGCATGCTTTCCATGTGGGTTCTGTGAAACAGGCTTTCAGCTTGTGCCGACTGCCAGCGCCGGCTGAAGCATTATGGGGCTCTGCATGTTCGACTGCGACGGCGATCCTTTTTTCCAGACGATTCCTTGGGTTTTTTCTCTTTCTTTCCTTCTTCTTTTTTCGTTTTCTACCATCTCTATGGTTCTGCAAACTGATTCGTCCTTCTCACCTTGATTTGCCGTCTGCTGCCGTCTCCTCCTGGTCTCCTCCTGGTCTCCTCGTCTTCTCTTGGTATTCTCTCCGTGGCTTCGTGTTGTCTGTCGATCCTCCGTCCCATCTTCCTCCACAGGCCATCCGACGATGTGGTTGGCAGACGGTTTGATTTGCTTCTCTTTTTATATTGGATTTTCGGGTGGATTTTACAGACGTTTGCGTCAATACGCGGAGCTGGCACCGACGCCGATGACAGGCGCACACCGGAATATGAATATGATATTTGATATGACAAGGACTGGCAGAGAGGAGTTTTGGGGGTGCAATGCAATGGCAGACGAAATGAATAAGCAGGCCAGGTACACCGAGGCTAGCTGACAAATTGGCGATAAGATTTGCGAACAGAATTACAGGCAGACCTACAGACAGAGCTGCACAGAGCTGCAAAGAATTGCACAGAATAGCACAAGATTGCAGACTCAAGAAGATGGTGTTGATGTCTGATGCCAACCGGCAAGCCCGGTGTTAAACAGACGACGATAAAATAAATAAAATCGACGAGAGAGACGAGACGAAGGAGGGAGGCAGGCCAACGGTTGGATGAGAGAAGCCATTGGCTTTCCTGGAACATTGAGAATATACGTGTTTTGTCTCTCCCCCTCCGCCTATGCCATGCCTGTCTTGCCATGCTCCGTGTCTTTGCCTTCCTGCCTTCTTACCCAGTAGAGTGTTCGCCTTCGTAGCCTCAGGTCTTACTAAGGCCTGCGTCTCTGCCTGTGCACTTGTCCCGGTCTGGCTGCAGATGCCTCGCCGTCTTTCATTGGCCGGCGTTCTCACCGAGTTTGCCATCGACTGGACGACTGTCTCACTCTCATTTCGTCTCATGCGTTCCTTGCTGCCACGTCTGGCGATTGCTCGTGAGATCTTTGACGTCTTTGCAGCGTTGACATCTTTGCCATCCTTTGTCACCATTGTCAATACTCACAGCGCGGCCACTGCCACCCACGCCATTGAAAGTGGAAATTTGAAAATAAAATGCTCATGTTGTCTCGCTGTGCTTGGTGCTATCTGTCCTCCGCCACCCAGACACGCGCGTCGTGTCGTCGTCTCTCTTGGAGTATACTGCCGCAAACTAAGCACACTTAGTCCTTCTCGGCAATCGCCTGTAACCGCTCGTCAATCTCGTCCTCTGTCAGGACCCGGAACTCGGCCACCGTGCCCTCGCCGGTCGGGTTCGGCCCGCCCACAATGCCAATCTCAATCTCCGTCTTCTTAAAATCCATGCTCAGCACCGTGCTCAGTGTCGTGATCGCCAGCTCAACAACCTCCTCCCACGTGCCCTCCGCGTGGTCCTTGCTCTTGAGCTTCTTCTCCAGGTGGTTCAGCGCCTCCTGCTGCTTCGGGCCTGCCGCCGTGCCCTTGTAGCCCGTGTAGTAGCCGGCCGGGTCGCACTTGTACAGTTGTGGGCCGACCTCCGAGTCCAGCGAGATGAGCGTCACGGCCACGCCGTAGGGGCGCATGTACGCACGCTGCGTGTAGACCTGGCTGATGTTGGCAATGCGCTTCGCGAGCACGTCGCAGGGCATCTCGTAGCCGAACTTGTACCGGAACTCGGCAGCCTCGCCCTGTGCGCGCTGGGCAAAGGCACGGGCATCGGCTATGGAGCCCGTGATCACGCTGCCGACGGACGGCGAGATCTGGAAGATGTGGGACACGGACGCCGGGTCGATCAGCTTATCGGGCACCTTCTTCTGGGACAGGACTACTGCGCAGTCCTTGCCGCGGACGCCTATCGACATGATGTTGGCGGCTGTGATGGCCTTGAATGCATACTCTGGGTTGTTAGTTGTGTTCTTGATAGCTCTAGCGAGGCCATGCTGAGTGTGCCTGTACGTACCGACTTGGTAAAGGCGACCCTGGTCGGAGAAAATCGTAATGTGTCTGTCGTAGGCGCTGCCTGTGGTCTGTTAGTAGCTGTCTAGGCAAGGTCTGCTGGAAGCTGTTTGCTGGCGACATACCGGACATCGTGACGGAGGGGCTGAGGCGAGCTCAGGGAGATTGTAGAGAGTAAAGAGGGGTGGTCAGGATCGGTTCAAGCTCTGCGCTGTTTATGGCGATGCCAATTGGGTAGCTTCGTAGAAAGAGAGTGTGGTCGTGTGGTATCGTAGTGCCAACAATCGCAGTCGTGGTGGTGATGTCGGGTTGGCCAGGCTGACGAGATGCTGAGCTGGAAAGGCTAGCAAGCTGTCTGGTGGGTGCTTGCCTCACACACACCGACGCGTTGCAAGGAGCTTGCCTAGCTGGTCCCCAGCGGTCATGTGATGCATCACGCATGACTTTAAACTGACAGCGGCTGATAAGTGATAAGACGGCACCTTATCGATAAAGACCCGCTAAAAAATTCCCTAGTTTTTTCTTCACGGTTCTCATACAAGCCAAAGCCAGCCTTTTGACTTTGCCATTGATGCCAGACGCAAATATTAGAATTCCGGCCACGGCAAGACGACACAGTCAACACGACACTCACGAACCTGCCAATTCAACAAGACCAGCAGAATTGGAAAGATCCAGGCCATCGACTTGACTGGTTTTCTACACCATTTACAAAAAGCCGGCCTAAAAACCCCGGTCAAAGTCGCAGTTAGCCGAGTTGCCCAACGCCCGTTTCTGCTTATCTTCGTCCCGTCTTGGGCATCGTCGGGCGCAAACAACCAGATCAAAAAGCGCGCACCTTTCTTTTATCTTCTTTTATCTCGTCTTCTATTCGTTTATTCGTTTATTCGTTCACGTACCGCTACAATGCAGCGCGTACCGGCCTGGAAACGGTTGGGCCTGAAGCTCAAGGGTGCGGACGACGCAGGCACATCATCTCCCGCTTCTGCTTCTGCTTCTGCATTTGCATCTGCATCTGCATCTGCACCGCCCACGCGCCCCCCGCCCTCGTACCAGTACCAGCAAAACCCGTCCTTTACCTCGGGCGCAAACTCCAGTGCCATCACCCCCTACAAGCGCAAAGACTACCCTGCACCCTCGTCCACCGACGCCAAGAGACACAAGTCGGTGTCGTTTGCCGACGGCTCCAAGGCCGAGTCTGCCGACACACCAAAGAAGAAGAAGAACAAGAACAAGAAGAAGAAGAAGGCCCCGGCCGCGCCCGCAGCACCTGCGCCGCCACCCAGCCTGAAGCGCGAGCTCGAGTACCTGCAGCAGTGGAAGACGGCGCGCGACACGTGGAAGTTCAACAAGAACCACCAGAACCTGCTGATCAAGTACGTCTTTGTCGGCGGTGCCGAGAGCGTGCCGTCGTCGCACATTGACATCTTTTACGACTACATCAGCGACCTGCAGGGCGGCGTGCGCGCGCGCCTGCTGGCCGAGGCCCGCACGATCGCCATGACCGACACGGCGGGCGAGGGTGGTGACGAGTACAAAAAGGTTGTCCAAGACTTGAAAAAGGAGCAAAAGGAGCAAAAAGAGCAAATGGAGGAGAAGAACACAAACGGCAAGCGCACGCGCCGGCTGAGCGAGGTGGAGTATGTGCTGCGGTTTGCGGACCTGAGCGTGCAGAAGCGGCTGCTGCGCCGGATCCGGGCGGAGAATGTTGCCAGCCAGCTGGACGACGGCAGCGCGTATGTGCCTGCCGTCTCTGCTGCTACTAATGGTGCCGCATCCGTGGCAGCTCCTTTTGCTCCTGTTGCGTCTGCTGCGTCTGCTGCCGCATCGGCCGTGTCCTCCAGCTCGGAGACGGCCGAGCCGGCCGAGAAGCGCCTCAAGCTCAACGACTCTACCAAGAAGTCGGTGCGCAACCGCAAGAAGCGGACATTTGCCGACTCGGACTCGGACTCTTCTGATTCTTCCGACTCTGACTCGGACTCGGGCTCTGATTCCGACTCCGACTCCGACTCCGACTCAGAGACTGCGTCCAAAAAGACGAGCAAGAGCTCTTCATCCTCAAGCAGCAGCAGCGAGCCAGGCTCTGCCCGGGCAGCAGTATCGTCGTCGTCGCCGAGCAGTAGTTCGTCAGAGTCTAGCGACGAGTCGGACAGTGATGACAGCGACAGCGATTAGGTGTTATCCGACGTGGTTTAATTTTGTTTTAGTTTTTTGTTATGCATCATTGGCATTTCCAGCGCATTTGGAGCAACGGCTATAAAATGGGATTTTGTTTATATTTCTATATTGATTCAATAGAGTTGTACCTTTGTCTTGTCGTATTGTGATTTGCGTTTTGAGAACATGATGAGAATCGATTCTACTCACCTGGGTATCGAAGCAGGCATAATAAACACAATCTATCAGTGAGCACGCACGATGCAATGAACAGACCAAAAGAGACGACGAGCAAGATGGGATGAGAACGTAGACATGGCCGCAGACAAGTCACAACGCTAGAAATCATAATGTTGATATAGATGGACAATCAAACAATCAAACAATCAAACAATCAACAATCAACAATCAACAATCAAAACAAGACAAAAACAAAACGGCACAATCAGTCAGGTGTCTTTGCCCCGATGACGGCCTGACATGATGAGAGTGCAGAAACGATCCGTGATAACGCCGTAGAACAGTCCTGTCGTAGCAGAGTCCAATGATCTGTTGATCTGGAACATTCAAGTAAGAAAACAAATAAAACAAATAAAACATCACGTAGCCACCCCGTGCTCTGGAGCCTGGTCCGGCAACCATATCATGAGCGTACTGTTGCACGTTCCTGTCGTAACGGATACACAAGCACATAAAGACAATAAGAAAGTCATCAAAACGAACCCAAACCCAGAACCAAATCAAAAATAAAAGCCCGCCTAAAGAGACAGCTCGGCCTTGAGCAGATCCTGCAGCTCGAGAACACCAATGATCTCGCCGTACTCCATCACCGCGACCACCGTGTCGCCCTCTTTTTCTTTCTGCTTGTGCTTTTGATTCTGCAGGCTGGCCTCGCTCGCCTCGGCGGCCGTGGCCGTCTTGACCCATTCAATCGCCTTGCCCAGCTTCGTGTCGACGGCAATGCTCACTAGATCGCCGTGGTCGACCACCAGCCGGCTGCCCACTTCGTGGACAGGGCGCACCAAGTCCTCCGACAACAGCCCCCGGATGCGCGTCGGCGGCGCAATCAGCTCCATCTCGTTGTTCGCCTCTGCGTCTTTGCTCAGAATGCGCACCCAGCCGTTGGCCGAGCTGTAGCCGGCGCGCAGCACGTCGGCGCAGTGCGTGCCGTGCACGACGGGAATGTCCTTCCACGGCACGGCCAGGTGGCGCACGGTGTCGAGCGGCGGCGACGACGCCATGGAGGCCAGCGACGACGACGACGAGGATGCCGACTTGGGCGGCTTGTTGAAGCTCTTGAAAGCATCGCCAATGGCGCCGCCGGGGTGGTTGCGCCGGAAGACGCTCTCGGTGGACGGGTGCAGCTCCTTGCTGGTGACGAGCGCAAGGGCGTCGCCGACCGCCAGGGCCGTGGTGGTACTGGCTGTCGGCGCGGCGACACCAAACGAGACCTTTTCCTCGACGGGAATTGGGGCCGGTAGCAGAATTGTCTTGCCGTGCGGCACGCCGGGCTCGGCGAGGTTGTTCACATTGGCCGCATTGGCCTCGTCGCGCCTCCGCACGAGCTCGCACGTGTCCTGTGTGATGTGCCCCGTCAGGATAATAAGGGGGAGCGCCGGGTCGACGTGCGGCAGCAGCGACACGAGCTCCTGCGACTTGCCCGAGTACGTAATAAAGAGCAGCGCGTCGTGGGAGCGGATGTGGCCGAGGTCGCCGTGCAGGGCCTCGGTGGGGTGCATAAAGGAGGCGGGCACGGCGAGGCTGTTGAAGGTTGCGACGAGCTTGCGGCCAATGTGGCCAGACTTTCCCACGCCGATGACGACGAGCTTGCCGGGCGGGTAGGTGGTCTGGGTGCGCACAATGGCGTCAACAGCTTGGTCAAAGCCTGTGCGGGCATCGGGGGACGTGGCGTAGAGCTGGGTGACGGACTGCAGGGCGGCGGCCTCTGTGGCAAGGACGTGGACAGCACCGGCGAGGCGCGACGAGCTGTTGTCCACTTTCTGAGTGGTAGCAGCAGCAGCTGGAACGGTGGATGTGGACGTGGCAGCAGAAATAGTGGCAATGGAGGAGACCAGCGACGAGGCGGTGCCGACGGCGTCACTGGCCGTGGCGGACACGTCGGCGCTGGAGCTTGCATAGGATGCGAGAGAGCATGAGGAGTAGTTGGGCGACAGGACGCACGGGGACAGGTCGGGGGAGTATGGCGCAGTTGCGGTTGGTGATGTTGATTCGGGTGTTGCAGCAGCAGCAGCAGTTGTGGTGGTTGTGGTGGTTGCAGTAGCTCCGGTGTCAACGGCATCAAGAGAGAGCTCCTCAATAGGCGCACATAGATCGCGGGTGTTGCCGGCGGCAGGCGACGGCGGAGAAGGCGGCGGGACAAACTGAGATGTGCGGCCGAGGACATAGACGGCGCTCGTCTGGACGGGGCCAGGGCAGCGTTCACCCATTGCGACGGTAGTGGGGTTGAAAGACGAGCGAGGTGAGGGATAGAGGTGCAAGAGTGCAAGAGTGACAGATGTATTAGTTGAGATGTCGATGCCGTGGTCAAGAGAAATTGTAAATGATAGACGTTTAGATGGAGATGTGCATTGTAGATGTCGTGATGCTGTAAGTGATATTTATGACAAAGAGAAACTGATGACGTCTACTTTGTGGATGGCGGGGAGTAGAGAGAAGAAGAGACTAAAGAGGTAGAAGTAAGAAGTCAAGAGAAGAAATACAATTTAAAAAAAACAAGACAATGTGAGACAGACTATCTACACAGGATGAGGCAGGATGCAAAGGCAAGTTGGCAGCACACAACAATTCCAGGAAGGTGGACAGGGAACCCGATTACACCAGTGTCGAGAAATAGACGGGATCTTAGCTCGAGGCAGAACTGTCGCTAATATAAGGGCGGGACGGGGACAAAGACGATAGCAGCTAAGCTCGGTTTGTGCATCTTTATTTTAAATCTATTGTTTTGTTCTATTTATTTATTTATCTATCGACACTACTCAAAGCAGAAGGAGCGAATTGAAGTGTTCGGGAACCGTGAGGAGGGTATTAGTAAGGCAGTTGGCGCATCTACAGCTTGGACCAAAGAAAAAGAAAGGGTCAAAATGCCGTCAATACCAGCTGAGACGAGATATGCTTAACGAGATAGCCGAGCACTGGCTCTACCATGCAGATACTCGATCTTGCAGCGCTTTACAGGCAAAGGAAATCGGCCTGTGCGACTCTGCGATCTCATCGTCGTTGGCTTGGTTGATGAGCACCAGAGTCCCGATAGAAGGCGCATGCAGACCACATGCAAATCAGGCATGTACATCATACGGGGTCCCTGTGTACAAAGTAACCCGGCCAGAGGGGTGGGGGCGAGAGCGGTGGCTCGGTGCTGTCATTGCGTGCATTGCGTGCAGTCAAGTAGCAGTGCCTGTGGACTAAGTCGGCCGTGAAAAGTCCCCGACATCTTTATGATTAGATATTAAGAGAATAGTCTGCATTGGCTGGATAACTGCAAAGTGCTCCGTAAACGCATTTGCGGCTTGGCGGGTGAGTGGTCAAGTCTTGCACGAGGCTTTTGTACGAGTCGAGGCCGAGGACTTAGACCCAGCTTAACTCCGCTGCGAACCAGTTCCGGGGGTGTTACAGGGGTTGACAGCTGTATTCAAGGCACAATTGAAATCATTACAGTGGACAACTACTAAATCGAACAGATTACAGACCACGTTTTTTCTTACAGCAGATCGAGATACACAGGGCGATCGCTGTCTTTATCTTTGTTCCTTTTCGCGGTCTTTGAACTTTGGCATGTCTCACCTCAACGCTATTCCCTGGTTCAGTGCGCCTCGGCCTTGCGCGATCGTTGCTTGGGGGTTTCTCAATAGTAATCAGTACTTTAGTGAGTTTTCAAAATCGCGATGCCACTGTGGATAAGACGGACGGGCCAAGCTACTACCGACACAAGAAATGGAAGAAGGGAAGTGAAGAAAAGAAAGTGAAGAAAAGAAAGTGAAAGAGAAAAAAGAAGAAAAGGAAGAAAGGGTCGTAGTCTGAGAGACTGGCAGAGTAGACATGCCGAGAAAACGGATATACGAGTTCACAAAAAAGCAGATAATAAAGAAGAAAAGAATAGAACACGAAAAGAAGAAAGAGAAAAAAAGATGACGACAAACAGACCATCCCTATCATACCGAGCTACATCCACAAATCTCCAAGCTAACGACTAGGCGTCCCTGGCGAGGCGGTCAAGGGTATCTACTTTGCTGGATTATTGGATTATCTTGGTTCATTCTGCTGAAGGCGGATGGAATATTGCGGATGCCCGGTTGGTGATGATAAATCAGACAGGAAGATGGAAAAGAAAGAAAAGAATTAAAAGGCTGACTCGACAGAGGTACCAGAGATATGAATATGCCAAGCTGCTGGTCATCTGTCCTTCTATTCCAGATAGTCTCGGAAAAGACAAAAAAAGAACACAGGTAGCCATTCCAGGGCACGGCATCTTGCGTGATCCGAGCTAAGGATGCGCACCAGCCGTCGATCTATTCGCCGTCCATCTCTGCCATCTGCCATCTGCTATCTACGATGGTCATAGGCTACAGGCAAGCTAACAGTACATCTTTGACTACCCTGTACAAACTACAAAGTATGCACCACACGGAGACTAGAGACGTCGTATTTCCTAGCCAGACGTCCCTGGATGTGCTGTTGAAAGTACTCGGTAGCAACATGGGGAAGTGATGCAGACATGACATGCGCTGGGACAGAAGAGTCAGTACATTGTACATAATGCCCTGCTTTTGTATTTCCATTTCATCTCCCATTATCATCTTCGTATCAATCTACCGAGCGCATACCTGACCATCCACAGAACCGTTATCGGCCACGCGACGTCGGCGAGCTGGAGCTGCAGAGCAAAGAGAATAAGTACAGTAGCTGCGTGAACAGTTGCACACACATGCATCTGCAGACCGCACGCCATGGCCGCTCGTTTAGAGCCATTTCCCCACAGCCAACTCAGTCCTGGAGGGGTTACATGAGAGGCGTATCTGAGGTATGTCTGGAATAGAGTCATTGTAAAAGACCGAATGACAACCAACAACGAGAATACTCGTACAGTAGCTGTCGCCCGGTCTTCCCGTCGAGATGGAGCGCCATAGCGTGACACGTCTACACGTGGGGTAAACCAAGATGCATGACAGGAAGACGGCAGACTACAGAGTAGATAGCAAGGGCCATTTGTCCGAGACAAGCAGCGATGCAGTCAGGCATCATGATCAGCGTTCCTTGATATTGTCGGTCCAAGTCGTTGGCAGAAAGAACATTGATGCTGCTGCCTAGCGTTGGAGTCTGATGGTCAATGGGCGACGCCTATACACGAGGCTGTCGAGTTGCACAAAGTAGTGCGGGCTTGCACCACCTCACGCCCGTCATCTGATATGAGAATCTGTTTGCAGTGGTCATAGATGAATTTTGTTTATTACACAACACTTGGGTGTAACGGGTCTATCTACAGGGAGATATGTAAGAGAACGAAAGGAGAACTAAAAGGAGAAAGAAGAAGAAAGAAAATATAAAAGAAAAACAAACAGCCAAACGCCAATGCCATGCCTTTTGCCGTATCCTGAACGAAAAATAGTAAAAAGCCGCGACGAGAAGAATCGAGAATCGAGAACAAAAGGTATGAAAAAGTAACAACACGCAAATGCCCACACCTAAATCTAGGCAGTGTTCATCATCAGGCTCTCGACCATGCCGCCCGTCTGGCACGCAAGCTGCGCGAGCTCAACCTCGCGCCGCACGCGCTTCCACAGCAGCTGGAACCCAGTGTCCAGCTCCTTGGACGCCGTCACGTACTCCGCGTACAGGTCCAGCAGGTGGATGCCCACATCCGTGCACACAGACGTAAACCGCGGGTCCACAATGTGCCGGCACACCCACTGCAGAATCGGCTGCACCGTCACCTCGTCCCGGTTCTCCAGCGCATCCCGCAGCGCGCTCCGGTGCCGCAGCGCAACCAGCAGCGTCAGCGCCTGCATGCTGCCGCTGTCCCGCAGCTGGTTGTTCAGCACCGCGTCCAGCGCCGCCCCGTACCGCTGGTGCCGCAGGTCGTTCTGCCACTGCGGCTCGCGGCCAATCCGCGTAGAGCTGCCGTACTTGTTCGCATTGCCCGTGCCCTCAATCACAAAATCAAACGTGTTCTCGCCCCGCACCTTGGTCGCGCCCGTCAGCGCCGCCACCGCGTCCGCTGCCTTCTTGCTCTCAATCCGCGCCTTCTTCTTTGCCTTGGCCGCCTCGTGCTTCTCCAGCGTGCCCGCCGCGCGCGCCACCTTCTCGGCCTTGCGCTCCTTCTCGCGCTCTGCCGCCGGGCCCGTCAGCCGCGTCCGGATGCTCAGCACACCCGACGTCATGCCGACCGCCAGGTGCCGGTCGTCGCCGCCCGCGCCCGCCGCAATCACGCTCACGCTCAGCACGGGCGACGGGTACTTGCTGCTCGACACCACATTCCACGAGCCCGTCTCAAACACCTTGACGTGGCCGTCCAGGCCACCAGACACCACGCGGTCGCCGTGCGACGCAAGGCACAGCGACGTCACCGTCTTCTGGTGCGCCGTCAGCAGCTTGAGCGGCCGCGCGGCCACGACGTCCAGAACGCTAATGGCATTGTCGGCCGCTGCGAGAATGGCCGTGCCCGAGGGCATCGGCAGCACCGCCTCGACGGGCGCGGCGTGCTTGAACGTGAGCACGGCGCCGCCCGGCGCACGCGAGTCCCACAGCCGCACAGTCGAATCGTAGGAGCCCGTCACCAGCATGTGGCCGTTGCCGGCCGACGACGACGCCGAGATGCCCGGCATGAACGCACCGCAGCGCACATAGTCCTGGTGGCCGACAAAGGTGCGCACCGCGTCCGGCGACGGCAGGTCCCACAGCCGCACCGTCTTGTCGTCGCTGGCGCTCATGAGCGTCGTGAGGTCCGTCGGCGACCAGCGCGTCACCCACGTCGGCTGCTTGTGCGAGTGCCACGTCTTGAGAATCACGGGGCGCGAGCCGCCGGCAACGTCAAACACCTGCATCTTGCCCGAGTCCTCACCGGCAACGAGCACACGGCCGTCGGGGCGGATCTCACCGCTGCGCGCGACAGACTCGAAGCGGCCAATGGTCTTGATCAGCTCGCGCTTGCGAATGCTAAAGATGTCGACGCGCGGGCCGGCGGTGACGGCGAACAGGTCGTTTTGCTTGGTGGCGGCGGTCGTCGTCGGGGTCGCGATCATGGAGGACGCGCCGCCAAAGGCCGCGGCAGTGGCAGGGAAGCTGATGTTGGTCACGGACCATGACGCCGTCGAGGTGTGCGACTTTTGGTTCTTGAACGACTTCCAGTACCGCTGCTCGGCCGTCAGAGGCGCAGGGCCGTCCGCGAGCTTCACCGGCTGCAATGGCACGACCGGGGTCGCCATTGTGATTGTGATGTGTAGATTGAAGGAGAGGGGATTCGGGTATGCAATTCGTCGTTGTCTCTGGTTTCTTTGGCCGTCGTCACGTCGTCGTCAATCTTGGAATAGATGTGGCAGTATTCTTCACCTGCTGTTCTGTTCTGCTCGGATCCCTTCACTACCATTCTGCTGCCAAAACTTTTTTTTCGTTATCGGCCGTCTTATCGTACTAGCTCGTCTGATCCCCTGTCAAGCGGAGGACCCATATTAATCCAGATCATTGGCCAGACGGACTTTTATTCTTCCAGCAGCCATACTTTGTCCTCCCAGACAACTCATGCGCGGGATCCAGTCTCCACTCTTGTACTACTTGCTGTTAGTCGCAACGACCTGCGCTTGGAGCGCCTCGCGTGTGTCCTGTGTACAAAGTCAAGAGTTGGAACACCAACAAACATCATGATTCAACACACCGAGCCAAAGTCTTGAAATAACCCGTACTGCTCTATTTGTGCCTTTGTTGTGATTTTCATGCACCTTTCATCTGACTCATACTTTTAAATCACGCGTGATGACCGGAAACGGAAGGAACGACAGGCATCTTGTCTGTTGGATGTACTCGAGCGGGGACCGGCCACGCTGTGTCTCGCTCATTGGACGCCACATCTGAATATTGACAGCTGAAGCCGACAACAGGCTCTCATGGCCTTGGAATATGCACGAAAACGCGTATTTGGCCTGGTTCCTCCTGATTTGTAGAGTTGTCCTCTCAAATCTGCCTTGACGTCGGGTGGTGCATCAGAAAATATTTAAATACTGGAAGGTGCGCCGGTTCCTCCCCCTGTTCTGGTGCCGATGCCGATTGCTCCTTCCTCTGTGCTACAGACTTGCCATATCGGCGTGTCGTTCAGCCGTTTTTACGAGATAAAGCAAGAGCAGGACGCAAGAATAAGAGGAAAGAGCGAGATGCAAGAGACAATAAAATTAAGCGACATAAATCGCGATGCTGTTGAAGAAGGCGCAATGGACGTCTGCGATCGGCATTGAGAAAATGTCCATTCAGGGTAGGAGTTCGCGATTTGAGACACTGTCAATTAACAGAGAAAGTGCAACCTTACTGAAGGAAGAAGCGCGTGTGGGGGGAAAGGCTGGCCGCCACTGGGCGAATTAGACTAGGCGAATCTGGCCCAGGCTTTAATTACTGCCATCACTATTATCTTTTGTTTGCTGTGTTTTTCTACTGCCCCGGTTTTCTTTTCATATCGAGACCACGCTTTGCCACACGGCTGCTGCATGCAAAGAGTTACCAGAAGAGAAGGAACGCGCTCCGCCCTCGAAGAAACTTATAATAGACAAAGCCAGAGTCCGGTACAGAGCGTACAGAGCAGGATATATTCACGTACGCCCCGTGACAATATCCTAGACCCTGTCGCTCCAGGTCAGATTGCTTTCCTGCAAGACGTCTCATTTAGAGTATCGTTGCAGTGTAGAGTTCTACGACTTCGCATTCCTATGACCACGACAGCCCTGCGAGACGGCATCGAGAGAAGCAAAGACATTGATAACCCCGACAACCCTCGCGAGACACATCACCAGACATCGGGCATGGTGCAGGGTCATTAGGCGACGATATGACCGTTTGCTGTACTCTCTGACCGCACTTGTTCGGGCCATGGCGCCATCTCCAGCAAAAGCACCAACAGCAGCAACAACGGCTCCGACATCTCCTAAAGAGCCACGGGCAGCCGTCCTCCAACCCGCGGCGCGCGAACGGATTGCTTCGTCCAACAGGACAGCGAATGCTTTCTTTGGGCGGCGGCCTACCTGGCTGACCGCCCAGAAGGCGTCTGCTGCTCCGGATCCCGCGACATCTACAACCACATCCACATCTACATCTACAAACGCACCAGCAACGATCCCTACCACAATTTCCAATCCCTCCTCGACTTCCAGCAACAACCAGAGCACAAACAACGTGCCGCCTCCCATTCGGGAACCGAACCGAGAAGTCCTGGAAGCTCCCGCTGCAGATCCTCCTATTATTCCATCCAGCCAGCCGGATCCATCACAGTATGTATAGCATAAAGACGGGAGACATAGAAGACGGCAGACGAGACAGACGATAGAGATAAAGATGACCATGGAGGGGATGAAACCGGGAGACGATGCGTGAGCGATTGCTAATTCCAAAACAGAGTGTCCGACAGCAGCCTCCTGTCGCCAGCCCCGACAGACGAGGCCAGCCCCGAAAACGAAGACAAGAATGACAGTCCGATTCTTGCAAATGTGCCATTGCCGAATCTACGACCAGGACATTCACAGACACATACGGCTGCGCTGCCGGTTGTTTGGGTAAACCAAGTGCGGGTAGTAGGGCTTCCCCGTGCAGTGGCTGCCGATGATCAGGTTGACGACGATACACCTGAAAGTGAATCTGACGAGAATGTCTCGTCAACAGTTGCGCAATCCAGTGAAGCGCCAGTAGCAGTGCCAACACTGACGACAGAACCGGTAAGCAGTTCTGTAGGCGTGTTGAATGAAACAGCAGCAAAAATTTCATCGGGAGAAATTTCATCTGCAGATCACGCACCCGTGCTTCAGACACCCAAACAGCCTACAATCACAACAGGCGGAGATGCGGCCACCCCGGCAGGTGCAGAGGCAACAGCAGATCCATCGTCAAGAAGACCGTCTGCGTTCACCTCAGGCCTCGCCCGGTTTGCAGTCATCAACCCCACGCCGCCGCCGGCGGTCGTTGCGCTGGCCCAAAACACAGAGCAGGACAAGACGCAGTCTATGACTTCAGCTTCTGCGGCAACATTGACAGTAGTACCAAGTTCACCACCGACTACTGCCAGTACAGCCCTGGCTGCACCTCCAATGCCAGAGCCAGAAACGACGACAGCGCCAGAAGCGGTACCAACACAGGTACAGGCACCACCACAGGAAACATCAACGCCCACAGCAACATCAACACAAGCAACAGCAACAGCACCGCCACCGACGGCAGCTTCGGCACCGCCCCAGACACCCATCACAGTCATTGATCTAGACTCGTATACCATGACCGCAACCTCTGAGCCCGCACAGCCAAACAGCGGGACTAACCCTTATCACCCTAGGCTACCGGCCACCGTTGAGGCGCCATTTATGCTGTTCAAATATGCGGATTATATTCCCTTTATCCACGAGAAGATAGCAGAGTTGAGTAGTCAGCATCCGCTAAGAAACGATGTCGAGGTTCCTAGACTGTCGATAATAATCAAGGCTTGCAAACAAGAGGATGGCTTCTTCATTCTCCTCCATCAGGTCTTTTGTCTGTGGTCCGTGGATCGCAGGACCTGCTATCAAACCTTTCAGAGAATGGATAAAGACGCCGTCGACGGGGCGTTCAAAATATTGGAGTTGATCTTGCAAAGCAATGAACTGATACGGCCGTCTCTCCGGACATGGATGGCAGAGTTTCCTCGTTCGATAGCTTCTATGATGGCCGAACAGACACCCCACACCCACAACCTCTCAAAAGTTGCCGTCTTTCTTAAGTGCCTGGCAACGAGCTGGGAAAGCATCAGGATGGCGGTGCAGCGACGGGGCTACCCTATCTTGATGGATGAGCTTGTCACCCGCTTGTGCTGCCTATCACCGATTTTGCAATCTGTCATTTTTACGTCAACGAGAAGGCAGAGTGGCGTTGCGAGTCGTAGCCTCAGTACAGCGATTGAGAAGCTGTTCCATGCTGAACAGCAGCGACATACTATCGGTCCGGGATTGTTTGTCGGACTGCCGAATGCTCTTTTCAAGGAAGTCGAGCGCTACAACCGCGAAATTATCGCGAACTACCGCAAGATCGTATCGCAATGCAGGTTGGAAGCCCAGGCTGCTCGAAGTGCTGCTGCAACTGCAGCTGCAGCTGCGGGCCCGCGCGTTCAAAGCCCTGGCCCATCTCAGCCACACCATCAGTCCATGTCGTGGCAGCAGCAGCAGCAGAGACAACAACAACAACAGCAGAGACAACAGCAAGCACAAGCTTCTGCTTCAGGTGTGCCAAACCCGCAGCTCCTGGCGGAAATGGCATCAAGGCAGCCACAGCCGACTGCGAATCGGCCTTTATCTCAGGCATCATCTCGACCGACGTCTCAGCAGCAGCATCGGGGTCACAACTCAGGCCACCCTGAGATGCTCCAAGCCGCCCACAGGGGCCAGCAGACTCTTCCACCCGTGCTAGGAGTTCAGCAAACGGTTCACACGGTCCCTGGCCAGTCCCCTGCCCCTGTACCTCTATCGGTCTTTGCAGAGAGCATGGCGCACCAGCAGATATTGCTAAAACAGCAACAGGCAGTGAATGCCATCCCCACTCAGCCACAATCTGCCTCTGCTTCCGGTTCTTCTACTTCTACAGGACCCCGTGAGGGTTTAGCGTCGCTGGAAGCTGCTTGTAATGTGCATAGGAGCCAGTTGCAGCAGTTTCATAAGATGCAGCAGACCATCCAGCTACAACTCCAGCAACTGCACCAAGTGCAACAGTCGATTGCGGTGACACCGCAAGCCATTCAGATGCAGGCCGTCTACGGACAGCAACTGTACTTGTTGCAGCAGCAGATTGGACATACAACTGAAATGTACCAAACGTGCTCAGCACAACTTGTGGAAGCCCAGATGGCACAAGCGGCAACAGCGCAAGCGCAAGCGCAGGCCGGCCAGCTGCAGGGTCACCCGCAAGCCCAGAGCCGTGCCCATGTCGTGCCGTCCCATCAACTGCCGGTCCAACCACCACAGCGGCGGCGGTCCTCGCAGTCACAAGCCTACCAGTACCATCCTCATGAGCATTACCAAGTCCAAGGCCACCCACAGCTCATTCAGCTGCAACAGCAACAGCTGCAACAGCAACAACTGCAACAGCAACAACAGCAACAACAACAACAACTGCAGCAGCTGAAACATGTCCTGCCGAGCCAGCTAACTCACCAGTCGGCCCATCCAGTGCAGAATCAGCAACCACGGCCCCAGCAGTACCAGCAACATGCATTTGCCATGCAGTCTCCCACCCAACAGCATCATTTCCAGGTACAGCAACAAATGCACCAGCAAATGCAGACGCAAAGCCGGCAAGGGCCACAAGTGCACCCACAAATGCATCAAGGCCACCTGCAACCGCAGGGACAGCAAAGTCCACCTTTACAGCAGACACCATTTGCTATTCCTAGCCAGGCACATAACCAGACTCCGACCCGAGCCGTACAACAAGGACAGACCATGCCGAATAACCACCCCGTTCACAATACTGCCCGCGATTCTAGTCACAATCCAAATCTGCACCGTGCCACCCTGGGTCCAAACGAGGCTGCGAAGCTATCCAATAGAGCCCAAGCAACCCGCAGATCAGACAATCAGGGACCATCGGCGCCGGCAAATTTTGTTGCTGGCATTATGAATGGCATGCAGCCTCCCGGCCTGACCCAGAACCAGCAACAGAACCAGCAGCAGCAGCAGCCAGTGCAGTCTCAACACCAAGTGCAACCCCAGCCGTCCATTCGGCAGCAAAGACAACAGACAGGGCAAGCCAACCAGGATGCGTCTGCTCAAAGACAAGCTGCTGCCCCAAGCAAGTCATCTTCAGCACGCCACTCCATCTTCCCTTCAAGCCGCGCGGTGATCCCGTTGGGCGAGTATCCACATGACCCTACCGACAAGAGATCCATGGCCATGTCGCTGGCCCTGGCCAGATGCCGTAGCCCGGTCAGAGTTTTGTTTGACTCTGCCACCAAGCAGGAACTGCCTGCAGAGCTGGCCAGAGAGCGATTCTACCAGTTTGTGCAGCGCATGCCAGTTGGGCCTACTCCAACGCCAGCGCGTCTGTTCACGTACAACCTGGAGTTCTTTGTGACAGAGGAGGAATATGCTCTTCGCGCACCCCGGATTATGCTCAAGGGCGAGCTGCTTCCAGTGGAGGCGCACAAGGATGGCTGTCTCCAGTATCGAGTGCGTTGTTGCAAGGGTAGACCACAAGGATCGACTCCCACGGAAAGCGAATGGGTGGTGATGAAGACCACCTGGCCTGCAAATATATTTATGAAGGTCAATGATGTTGTCGTCACCGCGCGCAGAAAGACACACAATGGTCGGGATTTGCCTGCAGACATTACGGGCGCCGTTAGAATTGGTGTCAACAAGCTGCAGGTGGTTATTTCTGCACCGCCAGCACAGTCTGCCAATGCCAAGTTCTTTACGATGGGCGTAGAGGCCGTTCAGACGGCCAATCACCAGCGCGTCATGTCCCAGATTGAAAAGTACGGCATCCAGGATGCGAGTGTTACCCTCAAAGAAATCATGCGCCGTCTGCAGAGCTCGACATCAGACGACGACGATTTCGCGCTCGTCCAGGAAGACCTCTCTGTTGATCTTGCCGACCCCTTTAGCGCGCGCATCTTCAACACGCCCGTTCGCGGCGCGCAGTGTCAGCATATCGAGTGTTTCGATCTCGAAAACTGGCTCAAGACGCGGCCGTCCAAGCCGGCTCCGACGTGCCAGCACATTGCCGACTGCCGATGCCCCAAGAACCCCGAGCCAACGCTTCCTGACAGGTGGCAGTGCCCAATCTGCTCGCGCGATGCACGGCCATCCAGTCTCCGGGTCGACCAGTTCCTTGTCGACGTCCGCAAAACCCTGGAGGACACGGGAAAGATTGGCAAAGTCAAGTCGATCCTTGTCGCCAAGGACGGCACTTGGAAGCCTGTCGTCGATACCGATGACGACGACGACGATGCCGATGACAGTGGCGGCGAGGGCAACGCCAACATCAAGAATGCCGACGAAAGCAACACCAAAGACAAGGGCAAGAAGCGGGCAGCCGAGAGCCCAGCTGCTGGCGGGCAGCCCAACAAAACGCAGCGCACCTCCGGCCCTGTCTCTGCCACATCTAGCCGGCGCGTCACTCAAGTCATTGAGATTATTGATCTAGACAGCGACTGATCAGTTTACGCTACTACAGATGTCTATTTGTCTCTCTTTCTTTTTTCTCATTTTTTCGTTTCTTTCTTTACCTTTTTATCTTGTTATCATTTGTTTTATTTGGCGTTTCTCGTAACGGAAGGCCGTTTTATTTTCGTCGTTATTATTCATGATTGGGCGGCGTACAGCCGGGTTTCTGTACATTTTCACGTTGGTATACCCCATTAGTTATAGGTTCTTTTGACTTGTTTTGATGTTACTCTTTCTACTGTGATCCCATTGTAGTTGTCTACTGACTACAATAACACCAAAAAAGCAATCATCTCTTCTGACAAGGTGACTAATAAAAAGAAACAAACAAACGTATAGCAGAGGGTATTCGCTGGTCGTCACCGACCCAACTACTATATCCAAATCTTAACTGCTCTTTCCTTAATCCCATATGCTCCTTCCTAAATCTCAGGTGCTCTTTCCCAACACCTGCTCTCTCCTAAATCCTAAATGCTCCTTCCTTGTCGCAAATTGACATTTCGACATGTGAAAACCCCCTGGCTTGATTGATACCACCAGGTTGTTTCGATGCTCTTTCTGTTTATATCGTTAAAACCCGTCGCTCTTTCCCAGCTACCATTGCACTTGCCATCCATATGCCAACGTGAAGATGTCTCTTTCCTGATTATTATTTTATGTCTTTCCTCTGTCCTCGCGATGAAGCTGTCATTTACCATGTGAACACGATTTCCAGATAGTTCCTTCTGTTGAAGACGTGGTATTTCATTGTGAAAGAATAATCCTTCTGGGGCCTCCTTCCGTTCATGTATCCAGTTTCTGTCAGTTCTTCTCAAATCGGGAGCACGCAGAAATTGCTTGGGACTGTGACTGCCGTACTTGTTCGCCTGCGCCTTCCACTATTTCTCGTCATCTCCTCGTTTCCTGGGGCACACCAAGACAACCAGCCTTGTTCTTTCCGTTCGTCGAGAGAGACACATCATGTGGTCTTGTTTTGGTGCCAGGAGTCCCATCTTGTCGTGATCTCTCTTTCCATATTCATGACATGGGCGCCCTGTACCTTCCTAGTCTTACAACAATCATACGAGGTTTACAGTGAAATGCCCGTATGGTCCTTCCTCAATAGAGCATCAGGTCGCCTCCGTTGAACGGCCATCAAGGATTGGAAAATATCACAACATTGTAAAAAGGAAAGTGCAAGTAAAAGCAGTCACTTCTTTCTACATACGGCTACAACAATTCTGATCAGCAGTTCGCTCGACGAAACTATATATACATCCGAAAATTCCCCCATCCCCTTGTCTCTTCATTCTCTTTCCTGTCATCTCTATTCATCTTTTCCAATCTCCATCCTCATCTTCCCTTTCAACCATTTCCTCGTCTCTTCACTGTCTTCAATGTCATCAATGTCTTCCCTGTGTCCCCAGTTTTCCCAATCTTCACCTTTACCCTTCTTCGACATGCACATTGCCGCCGTGATAGCTCATGCTCAACTTGGTCGGTCTCCCCTCAAGGTATAGCCCTCTCCGCCTTTCCCCCGATCCATGTCTGGTCATTTGCCAACACAAGCTAACCCATTCTCTCACAGGTTGATAGATCCCCCGATACCAACAAAGTCCCCGGTTACCATCCAATTCCCCAGTGCCGCAAAATAAAGAACAACCACAGTACTGGCTTGACCAACACTGTGTGCCTGTGTTTGGTTGACAAAAAATTATACTGAACGGCGCCATTCAGCTTTGGGTCTCTTTCCTTGCATCGACTGCAAACACCACCAGCGTCCAACGAGATCCCGTTCAAAACAAGACCATCGGTTCTAGTGATATTTGAGAGATGCAGGAGACAAACAGGTGAGACCATCATTCATGATGAAAATAAATATATCTGATCGTGCGTACCCCGCACGAAGTGATGAAAAAAAAAACCTTGTTACGATCTGAGAAAATGATCAAATTAGTCCTGGGGCGCAGTTTCTTCTGGGGGATCTGTTGATTCTGGGGGATCTGTTGGTTCTGGGGGATCTGCTGGTTCTGGGGGATCTGTTGATTCTGGGGGATTTGTTGGTTCTGGGGGTTTTTCCTACTTTCCGCATCTCACTGACGGAAAGTAGTAAACAGGCAGACATCGAACACCCAATGCATCTCCTTGAGATGAGCCACCGGATCCGAGACGAGTGAAAAATTATGGGATTTTGAGGAAGTGAAGGTGAGTTTTCATGGATGGTTCTTCTTACCTGTTGTCTATGATGAACTAACAGTCTTCAATTTCTTGTCCGTATGGACGGGGAGCTGGATATTTATATTCCAGAAACGTGTCGGACTGTTGCCTGAGGCAACAGCCCATCTTTGTTTGGAGGCTTCATCTTTTACCTTAGAAATACCACTACCGAAGTTGACTTCCAATAAAACGCCAATTGTCACGGGGGTGGTGTGGCGGAAATACAGTTTGGCTGACTAAAGTTCTTGTTGGTTGTCATTAATAGTGCGGGGAATATCATGGATTTTATTAGCAGGCGTGGATGACGATGACTACGTATTGTGACTACGGGCTAACTGTGAAGCGTTAATTGGTTGTGTATTAAGTGGGGCAAGTTATGTGCTGCCACCTCGGTGCCAGTTGGCATCTATCTAGTGCTATTTAGGACCCATAGGCTGAGTCATGTGACACGGTCTGTCACTAACATAACTAATGATTAATAAAGTGAGGCGTAGTCCGATTACTCACTACAAACAAGACACATTTGACATCGAACTTGCCTTCCTTTTTTTCATTGTCGATTTCCCTGTTCATGACTTAATGATTTTATATTCCCATTTGGCCTTGTCGAGTTTTTTTTATTGAAAAGGAAGGAGGCTAGAGGTGGCCACCAAAATTTGCACGCATATCGTGATATTTGCAGACACAACCTGAGGCCAGCTGATCAAAGTATTTCGTCAGAAAGAGCGTTTGTAGTGCCTTTCATTCTTCCGGCCTGTTTTGTCTATTGGCCATAATCCGACGCCCTGGCGATGCTTAGTCGTCTTCTGGCCGCCGACTGACTAATCAGACAGTCATCCTTATGGGCAGGCCTTGGCTTATGCCTGTGGCCTTGCCTATCTACGTTCTCCTCTTACACATTACTAAAAAAGTAAACGAAAAAAACTTACTAATCTACAAAATTTGTATGGCGTTTAGGGGCGACTTATACCCGAGACACGTGTATAGCAGAACTAGCGACAGGCTAGCCGTTGCTCGTGAGCCAATGGAAAGGGAAGTGTGCCTTCTTAAGCTTTATATCATAACGACCACACTCGCTTTATTGAGGCCCAGCGGCAACTGACAAATTATGCGTAAGTTTGCCTACTTAATCTCGGTTGAGTACCGCCGAGCACGTTAAGTTAAATAAAGTTTATGGACGTCCTCCCCGTATCTTTTTTTTTCGTTTTTTCCTCTACTGTTTTTTATATTTTATTTTCTTTATATGTGTTAGTTTTATCTCGGCTAATAACCCGCTGTAACCATAGTCACTTTTCTCGCAGCGCCCACTAGCAAAAATCCCCCTCTTGACACATCTCAAGTTTGTCCAAGGACAAATACAAACTCTGGTTTTGACAAGCGGCCGCTGGGATAGATTCCCTGGGAAGAGTTCTCTTACGGTAACTTAATGGCTATGTTTAAAGACTAACTTTTATCGCGTTACGAAAGCCCGTTAATAAGATGTTATATGTTTAAGTTAGTTTTTCCTCGTTCTCTTGCTTTGATAAATTACAGATTTTACTATTATCGAGATGTCGCACTGCCTTTCATAACTCGATGTCATCATAGCACTGTTGACACTGCCAGTGTTAGCCAATCAGGATTCGTCCTAGTGTAAAGACCCACAATAATTGTTATCTTTGCCTTGCCTCAGCCTCAGCCTTCTCTGTTCCATTGTCTGCATTGGCGACTTTTCGACCAAACACCTACCACCTATAGACACGATGAATCCAGATCGCGCAGCGATGATAGAATCCAGCGGCCGGCCGTCGCATGGCCGGGACGGAAACAGAGGTGGAAACAGAGGAGGAGGAGGTCGAGACAGCTATCGCGACCATCGCGACAACCGTGACAGTCGCGACAGAACCCGGGACAGCAACCGAGGACGTGACAGAGATCGGGATCGAGACCGGTATCGTGACAGAGATAGCCACCGACAAGACCGAGACCGACGAGACTTTACAGCACCACGACGCGATGACCGCAACCGCATCTCAAAGCCGCCACCCTACAATGCGAGCGCGAGACAACCGCCCTCCACAATGACCGACGAGGACAAGTTTGTCGCCGAGTCCGACATTTTTGTCATTAAGCAGACAAAGAAGCGCGCCGCCATCCGTGTGCGCGAACGCCGCGGCCACCTGATCGACTTTCTCGTGTTCAACATGCGCTTCGTCGACGAAGACCACGACCCCTTTGACGACGAAGACGGCGACGAGGCCATCGAAGTGCCGTCACCAGACGACGTGCTGGCGACGCGCAACGAGGCAAAGCTAGACGAGCTCAAGGGCGAGCTGGACGCGCTCGTCGAGCTGGAAAGGAACAAGCCGAACCGCGAGTACTGGAAGGCCCTCCTGGTCTTGTGCCGGCACGTCCTGAAGAACATCAAAGATAGCAATGGCGACGAGGCAGACCAGGTGCTGGGGTCGGTGGCGCCCGAGATCGACCGGCTGCTGCGGCCCAAGACGCTGCCGCAGCTGGAGACGCTCGAGCGGCAGTTCAAGGACAAGCTGCGGTCCGACGCAGTGATCGACACAGACTACTGGGAGAATTTGCTGAAGCAGCTGCAAATCTACAAGGCGCGCGCTGTTGTGACAAACGTGACTGAGGCGTCACGGACAAAGCGGCTGGCACTGCTCGTGGAGCGCAACCCGACAAAGACGGAATTGACAGAAGACGACGAAGACAAGGTCAAAATGGAGGAAGACGACGAGGACACTAAGGCGCGTGGACTGAGTGAGATTGTGCCCAGTGCGCCGCCCGGCACAGAACGGTTTGCGGCCGTGCCCAACGAGGACTACTCGCAGGCCACCAAGGCGCTGTACGAGCGTGAGGTGGCGCGCGGCGTGGGCGAGAACGAGGAGATCTTTGCGGAGGAGGTGCAGCCTGCCGCTTCGTCTGGGTCTAGACCCGACGGCAAGCCGCAGTGGGCCGACAAGCACCGGCCGCGCAAGCCGCGTTACTTCAACCGCGTGCAGATGGGCTACGAGTGGAACAAGTACAACCAGACACACTACGACCACGACAACCCGCCACCCAAGGTGGTGCAGGGCTACAAGTTCAATATTTTCTACCCCGAGCTGATCGACAAGAGCAAGGCGCCGTCGTACCACATCACGCGCGAGGGCGGACGGCGCAAGGGCGAGTCGTTTGCAGCGGCGGGTGAGGAGGACACATGCCTGATCCGGTTCTCCGCAGGCCCGCCGTACGAGGACATTGCGTTCCGGATCGTCGACCGCGAGTGGGACTACAGCGCAAAACGCGAGCGCGGGTTCAAGAGCGTGTTTGAAAAGGGCATTCTGCAGCTGCACTTTCAGTTCAAGAAGATCTACTACCGCAAGTAGACGTGTGTATATAGCAATAGTAGATGGTAGAAACTTTATTATAATGAATCATGACATTTATTTGCTTGGTATCATCACTGCGCATCCAGGTTGACCCAAGGCGGGCTGAGGAGCTGCTTGGTCAAGTTGACAATCGGGAGGAAGAAGCCGTCATCAGCGTCCGGGCCCTTCTTGGCACCCTCCGTCACAAAGTCCCACTCCTTCCAGTGCCATCCTGCGCACTTGTGTGGTTCCAGGTTCTGTCTGTCAGATTCATTCTTTTGGATACTTGGACTAGACCATACCTGAGGCTCGTCGTCTGTCTCGCTGATGCAGAGGACGCAAAACGTAATGTAATGCTTGTTCTCCGACGCAAACACGTCGTTGGTCACCGACAGGATGCCCAGAGGCTTCACGACCAGGCCCGTCTCCTCGAGCGTCTCGCGTGCCGCACACTCCTCGGGCGTCTCACCGTACTCGAGGTGGCCTCCGGGGAACTGCCACTTGCCGGCGCCGTGGATACCGCCCTTGCGCTGGCCGACGACAAACTTGCCGGCGCGGTTCTTGACAATGGCTGCCACGCCGACCCGGGGATTGGGCGGGGGAGCAGTTGTGGAAGCAGCGGCGTCAGTCATTGTGCTGACGGTTTGTCTGGTGAATTCAGAGTGTTGTTGCAGTAGTCAACAATGGAGATTGGTGACTCACTTTATAGCTTGACGATTGGTTGTCTTAGCGGGTCCGTTGGTGTACATCTACAATCGTGCAGGATGCTAGTACAGCACATATTCCTGAATAAACTGATAAGCATACATTTGATTTTCTAGGACATTGAAAATAAAAATATAAAGACATAAAGGGTATCAATTGCTGACTAAGCTCGTTCTATAAAGTACTGCAAGATCTCACGACGAATCTGTCTCGTCTTCCTCTGGCTTCTCCGTCTTCTTTTCTGGCACACTGAAAGTGGCTTTGACGCCTGTCAGCATGGCCAAAAAGTAGTACCGAATCTCCTTTTCAGGCGGCATCCTTACTTCGACGTCAAAGGCCCGCACCAGTTCCACGACAGCCTTGTAGACGACCATCTCAGCCAGGTACCGGCCAGGACATGTGCGCGCACCGCCGCCCCATGTCAGATTGATCCGCTCCATGAGGCGGCGCTGTTGCGGATCGGCCTCTAGCCATCGGCTTGGTCGGTATACATCCGCGTCTTGACCAAAGATATCCTTGTTTCTGTGCAGCGCCAATGGACTGCAGCCCACAGTCGTCCCCGGTGGCAGACGGAACCCGTGCAGCTCGATCGGCTGCCCGTTTCCAGCGCCGTCGTCGGGAACAACACGCGGCAGGGACATGCCGATGGCTGGGTGAAGCCGCTGTGCCTCGCGGATGGCCGCTATTGTGTAGGGGAACGCTGCCATGGTATCACGCGACGTCATGGCTGGCTGTCCCTTGTTTCCGCTGTGAGCAGACCGCGCACGCACTTCATTGGCGACAGCAGCAAACACATCGGGGTGCGATGCGATCATGGACATGGCCGACGTCAACGCTGAGCACATGGTCTCGTGGCCGGCGCCGAAATTGGTCACGGCCATGCGACGCAGGTCGTTGTCAGAGAACGCATCTGGCTTTGTGTGGTGCAGGTCCAGCAAGTCGCCCATGAGATCTCTGTTGGCAACAGGCACCAGGGGTTTTGTCCTCGTCCTTCTTGGCTTTTCCTTCTTTGCCTTTGCCTTTGCTTTTTTGTCGTCGGAGCTAGTGTCTTCCACGGGACACATCGGGGGCTGGTCGACATGTACCACCTCTGCCGCCTCTGCCGCCTCTTTGGCTTTGAAATACTTGCGGATCCGCGCCGACACGCGCAGTCCAACGGCAGGAAAAAATGTCTTGTAGTTGGCCGGCGTGCTGTATCTCAGTCCCGTGAGATATGTAAACGCAGTGCCCAGCCAGCTGGCATGGAACTCGGCCACCATCAGCGGCGGGAACAGGCCCATCACGCTCTTGCGCCGCCACTTGTAGTAGCTCGCACTGCTCGACCCAAAGTCGGTGTGGCTGCGCAGAAACTGCGGCGACCATGAAAGCACTACAGCACTCAGGTTTTCCACGGCGACAATGTGCATCCACTCCTTGAGGTCGACTTCTGTGCCTTTGCCGTCGGCAGCAAAGGTCTTGAGCTCGGCCACGACCTTGGCCATGACCTCGTCAACGGCCCTGCTAAACTTTTGAAGGTTCGCCTCATTATACGTAGGACCAATAGCCCGTCTCTTCTGGCGATATCTCTTCATATCCCGCTCCGAGAGCAGGTCGAGAGTGTCGGGAAACCGAAACGTAAACGGCCGCTTCCAGTCCATCTCTGGCCGAAAAAGAGCAGTCGACCCTGTCTGTCAGTACTATACTGATAACGGTCAACAATACTACTTACAGTAAAAGTCTGACTTTTCAAAGCCATGTCCAGCATCTGCTTGTCAGCAAAACCTCTTGAGCTTGACGGATGATATTTAAACTCAACATTCAACTCACTGTAAATAACTTTAAATGCTTCTGCAGAGTCAAACCAGACCTCTCTCGGCCCTACACGCACAGCTGGGCCATACTTCTTGTGCAGTGTCGTCGCCAGTTGCAGCAGCGAGCCGTTGCGAACGTGGTAGGCGTACCAGAGGTTGCTGACGGCGGCGAGACGGGGGCCCGGGATGCTGGACAGCCCGTTGCGGAACACACTGCGCATAGACGAGACCAGGAGAATCAGAACAGACCCTAGCAGGACGCAGGTCAAAATGAGCATTCTAAAAGTGTATAATGCATTTCTTCGTGGTCATAATAGTCGAGATCTGCGTGTAAGTGAAGCCAAAGCACTGTAATTTTCAGTGGACCGCCGATTTTTGCTGGCATGTAGTGTATTTAGCAGTTCTTTGAATATTATATAATCACGATAAAGTGGATGCGTTCGTTGGCAGCTTTGGCACCTGCAGGTGCGCTAGCTCCCGAGCTACGGGTACCACCACATGCCACATGCGGGTGCATACAGAGCAGACGCCACAGCTACCCAAGTACGTCGTCACGCATGATCTCGCGATGCTTCATCGTCACCCGAGACACTCGCCCACCCCTCGCTGACGCACGACGCCTGATTTGGATCCACGCCCTCAACAGAGATACTCAATCAGTACTCTGCGGCACACAACATGGTCCGACCGAGGCCGCCGTAGCAGCAACAACGCGGCGACATCACGACATTTACATTTTTATTTTAATACGAAGCGACGAAGAACACAAAAGTAATACAGCGACGCGACAGCCCGATGCAGAGCTCCATGCGCAAGCTGCTGGGCAAGCCGACGCCTGCGTCGTCCAACTCTAGCTCACCAGCGCATCGCAGCGGCGAGGCCGGCAAAGACGACGGCCGACACCATGCACCTGGCGACAGCAAAGGCCACGGCGGCGGCAGCGGTCGACCCTCAACATCGCCCGTGCCTCTGCTCTATCACCCAGCTGCGCCCCAAGAAGCCTCAATACAAACCAGTGATCCGATCGCCGCGCTCGACAAGTCGCCCGATGGCCAGTCCGCGATCCTTGCCGGCCGCCACGTGCTCAAGTCGGTGCGCGTCGACGGCGTCGATGTTCGCGAGGAGTTTGACCTGCGCGCGCTGATCAAGGCCCAGGCGGCACCGCGCGCAAACTCGACCGTGTCCATTGCCGAGCAGCTGTCCATCCGTGATGTCAAATGGGGCCGTGGCCGCCACGATGCGCACATCTTCACGGCCTGCTTGCGCGGCAAGATCTTCCAGTACGACCTGTCGCGCCTGGGCGCTCGTACCTCGAGCACAACCATCGTCACCGGCACCGGCAGCGACAATATCGATTTCGTCCAGATGCAGGAGGACACGCGCCAGATCAACACCCTCGACATCAACCCGAGCCACGACGCGTATCTCCTGTCCGGCAGCCAGGACGGCTTTGTGCGCTTCTTTGACACGCGCAAGCTCGTCTCCAACCCGCGCCTGGGCGCTACTTTCAAACATGTCCAGGGCTTCAAATGCAATGCCGACGTGCGGCATGTGCAGTGGTCGCCGCGCGAGGGTTTCTACTTTGCGTGCTGCACCGAGCAGGGCATGATCTTGAAGTGGGACATCCGCAAGGGCAACGCGCCGCTGCAGCGCATCACCGCCCACGAGAAGGCGTGCGCGTCTATCTCGTGGCACCCCGACGGCGAGCATCTCATCAGCGGAGGTGTTGACAAGGCGTGCCACGTGTGGGATATGACCAAGACCGCCGACAAGCGCCAGAAGCCAAAGTACACTCTCTACACGCCGGCGTCCGTCGCGGCCGTCGCGTGGCGCCCGGGCCAGTGGTCGGCCACGCTCGAGGGCATGCGCGCAGCACAGGTCGCCGTATCGTATGACGTCACCGGCTCCAAGCGGCCGGGCATCAATGCAGTGCATGTTTGGGACCTGGCACGGCCGACGATCCCCTACAAGACGATTGAGCGCTTTGACACCTCGCCCTCGGCGCTGCTCTGGAAGGACTCGGAGTTTTTGTGGACGGCTGGCGACGACGGCCTGTTCTGCCAGAACGACGTGACGTTTGCACCGCGCGTCATCGACCGCACGGCCGTGTCCACACTGAGCTTTTCGTCGTGCGGTGATGTCCTCACATTCCTAGACGAGCGGCCGCCACAGCCGACGGCCAAAAAGCTTGCATCTGTGCACAAGGACATGCCATCGGCAACGGCTGCGGCCGCTTCTGCTGCAACCGCGTCTGCAGACCACCCGCCCCAGCAGGGCAAGCTCATCATCAGTCGCAGTGACTCGGAAGATGATGTGGTGCGCAGCTTCTTGATGCCTCGGCGGCGCAGGGCCGGTACGCGTAATCGGCGGCAAAGCTCGGTCCCAAACGCTTCCGGCCAGCCTCGCTCTCACTCGACGCCGCCATCAGCAACTCAGTCAAAGGATACCAATGTATCACCTAGCAGTCAAAACAACAGCAGCAATACTACTCCTACCGGACGTCACAACTATACCCACTCTACTACCAACAACAGCAGTAGCAGCAGCAGCAATAACAACAACCTCACAGTCTCCCTGGATAAGGCTCTCCGGGCTACAGGCAATTTTAGACCACAACAGATCATGGCCATCGGCCACGTCCCCTCAGCAGCACGCAAGGATACCTACGGCTACCTCTCAAAGGTCTACTTGGAGACGCTCGAACACGGACTCCCCCCTGTCCGCCGCAACGGCATAGTTGTGTCTCTTCCTGAGCGTGTCGCCGAGATTATCGAGCAGTACGCACGCGCAGCCGAGCTGGTCAGCCAGTTCCGCCTCGCACAGGTCTGGCGTATCATATCCTTTGCAATGGATCTTTTGTTCCGAAGACGCGGCATGTATCACAAACAAAAGAGGCTGGAGGGACCCAAGAGTATTGCAGGTGCCAAGCCATCAACAGATCAAGCCAAGAGTGGTCTAAAGAACAAATCAGTCCCCGAGGTTATTACAGAAGACACAGAGGATGCAAACGACACAGGAACTGTGCGCCAGAAGAGCGCGCTGAGCAGCCTCGCCAGTCTTAGTGCCAGTAGCAATAAAGATGGAGCAGCATCGTCGAATTCTAGCAGAACCCTACCCGTGCGGTCGCTGCTTACAGAGGAGATTGAGAGCACGTCCAATATGCCTACGCCTCTTGCACGCCCCGTCTCAGGTATGGCCTACCTGGGCGAGCACTTCCAAGGTGGAGCATCGTCTGGCTACGAATTCCAGACCTCTACGAGTTTGGGCAGCGCAGGTGGCGGCAGCAATGGCGATGTGCCCGACATTGAGGGCTTCAATCTGCCGCCAGCACAGTACAAGGAGTATCTATCCAAGCAACCTCGCCGGCGACACCTCGACTCCATGCCCATGTCCGAGGCCAGCCAGGCCAGCCACAGCAGCGAAAAGTCGCACATGTCGAGTGTCGAGGGTTATGATTTCTACGATACTGAGGCCATTGCGCACGCCATTGATGTGCCTGGCGCGTCCAATGGTGCTGGCGGCAAGGGAGCACCCAAGCCACCGCCTGTCCCATTCACAAACGATGCGCGAGCTGCGGAGGCAGGAGATGTCCAGAATTCTCTGGCCTCTAAGCTATCAGACTCTCCGATCCGCCCCCCCGATTTCCTCCGGCAAGATTCAACAGATAGTGCGGCCATGCGCATCTTTGAAATCTCTCAAACCACCGACGGCAACAGCCCGGACGACGGTCACGGCCACATTGGTCTAGGAACCCGGGGCAGCAGCCTGACTACAGTAGCGTCTGGACTCGGTGCCACACGAGGCCGGCAGACTGAGCAAGAAATCGAGCAGGAGCATGGCGAAAATCAGGCATCGCAGGGCTCACAGGCGCAGCTTGCATCGTCCGTCAGCTCAACACGTCTGCTGCGGCTGAACAAGGCCCTCATGTCCATGGAATGGAGCGGATCGGACTTGGCCATATCAGCCACAGTACCACGCGACACATACTACCGTAATGCCTCTCAGGACACAGAGAGCAGCAACAATTCATTCACAAAGAGACATCCGCCAAGCGCAAGCAAGCCACCACCAACTCGCCCCATCCTCCAGCGCAGTGCATCGTCTAGACTCGACGCTATGAGCGTCGCGACGTCGGAGCTGCTGCCCATGGAGGAGGAGGAAGAAGAAGAAGAAGCCACATATGGTAAGGGTGGCGATGGCAAGGACGGCAAAAGCAAGAAGACTTCAGCCGCACAGCAGGACCGCATTACAGACCGCGACTACCTCCCATGGCCGCATGACCCGCCCTTCCCCTACCCCGTGGAGGGCTTCCCTACAAGCAGTTTTGGTCAAAACACGGCTCTCAACCCGTATGCTATCATCAGCCGTGCCCTGTCCCATGAGGTGCGCACATCGGCACTCAATGCATCGGCCATGGTCCTGCTCCTGAAACCTCTTGTCCCCGACGATGTCATCGACCCGCTGCAAGCAAAGGCGATCCTGCGACAGCACCACGCACGGCTCATGGGCATGAAACTGTTTCTCGAGGCGGCCCTGCTGCGCAAGCTCTGTGTCCCGGGCTGGCCAGCGAGGCGAATGTCTCTGTCGCAAGCACAGGCATCACAGCGCTATGAAGACGACGCGCCGAGCGGCATCGAGCTGTCCAAATGGGGCGCGACAGGCACGTCGGAGATGGGTGGTGTGGCGGCCTACACGACCATCACGTCGCCCGCGCAAAAGAACGTCGTCGCATCGTACCTGTGTGTGACGTGCAAGAAGCCGCGCGAGATCGAAAAAGATCCGTCCAAGCACCACAGCGGCGGCAATGCCGACGACTCGATATGGAAGTGTGGCCGCTGCCGCAGCGTCATGGCACCGTGCGCCGTCTGTGGCCACCGCAACGAGTCTGCGCTGGCACCGCTTCAGGGCGATCCCACTGACGACGCCAATTCGTCTGTGTTGTCGACATGGTGGTACTGTGTGGGCTGTGCGCACGGCGGACACTTGACGTGCCTCGAAGGGTGGCACTCGGCGTACGGTGCAGAGTTTCCGCCGTCCAAGTCAACCCGCATCCCCGACTCAGGCACGGGCAACGAGTTCTCCGATGGCTGCTGTCCTCTCGACGGGTGCGGCCATGCCTGTCTGCCGGGCCAGTGGCGCACCGAAACAAGTGTCCAGCGCAGCGATGATCTATCGCGGACTCTTCTGAGTAGCAACAGTTTCTTGTCGGCGTCAGGCCGCGATGGTCACCGCGAGGGTTCGGGCGGAAGAATGAGCGAAAATGCAGCTGACATTCGGGCCGATGGCAACGATGTAGGCCAGAGCCGTGCTGTCGACATGGTGCGCGAGAACCTGGGTGTGCTAGGCACAAGTCCTGGACGGGCCAGCATCCTTGGTGGGTTCGGAGGACTTGGCGGCTTTGGTGGAGGCGAGGCTCGGGGTGGTCATGCCGGCCAAGGTCGTGACGGCGAGCCTCGGGAACGCGAGCGGCGCAAGAGCGTCAAGTTTGCCGGCACGGACGGGCTGTAAAGGGCTTTGTCATTACGAGTCATTTGCATTTACGGATACACGGTGTTTGGATACCTAGCGGCATACTGCTGTTTTTTATTTATTTAGATATTTATACATCCAATAATCACTTTTATTTACACGAATTACACTTGAGGCGTGTCTGCTGGCGATGATTGATCGCAATTGCCCTTTACAGCCAAGCCAGACTATGGGCTTAATTACAGTGCATTTAGTTTTGCTCTTAGTTTTGGCAGGCGTTACCGGCATTGTAATCTGACTTGCCCTTTTTGGACGGAACAAGCTCCGCAAGGCTCCGCTCGGTGACTGACGACATTTCACCGTTGAATTAAATTTAATCGCAGAATAAATGTGAAACCCCGCCGCGATTTGTCATTTCTCAACGTCGCAAAAGAAAGAAAAGGCAAACTTTCTCTGGAATCAAAATCTGTTTCATACATTCATAACCTCGCCTTCAGCCCGTCGATTTGTTCATGCACTCTATATAACGTCATAAACAATTTGAGTACTTCAATCGACAGCCATCCGCAATCTACAACGCTCTTCCTCAACCTCAAACCTCAACACTACCACGATAACGACGTCTTACTTCATGCCATCCATCTTCAACACGCTCGCCCGTTTCTCTCCTTTCAGAATGTCTTCCCCTGCCTCTTCCGCAGCCACTGCTGCTGCCGCCGCCATCGCCTCGTCCACGCCGCCCGGCTCGCAAAAGGCCACCATCGCTGCCGGCTGTTTCTGGGGTGTTGAGCACGAATACCGCAAGCACTTTGAGGGCAAGGGCCTGTACGATGCGCGCGTCGGCTACATTGGCGGCGACTCGTCGAGCCCGTCGTACCGTGCCGTGTGCAGCGGCAACACCGGCCACGCCGAGGCGACCCAGATCACATTCGACCCCAAGCAGCTGAGCTACAAGCAGATCCTCGAGTTCTTCTACAAGATGCACGACCCGACAACGCTGAACCAGCAGGGTGCAGACCGGGGAACACAGTACCGCAGCGGCATCTTCTACCACGACGCAGAGCAGGAGAAGATTGCGCGCGAGGTGACGGCCAAGGCCAATGCACAGTGGTGGCAGGGCAAGATCATCACAGAGATTCTGCCGGCAAAGCAGTGGTGGGATGCAGAGGACTACCACCAGCTGTACCTGGTGCGGAACCCCGACGGCTACGTGTGCGCGAGCCACCACCTGCGGCAGTTCCCGGACCTACAGTAGGCGGTAGATTATAAGGATGAGGGGTTTTGTTATGATATCACATGTACATAGAGTGCGATTTTTTTGCCAGGTTCAAATCGATGAATTACTATTCAGATTATACAGTGATATAATGTGACAAAATTTGACACAATTGCAAAAAAAAAGAAAGGTGATATTTGTTATACACACGGTCAAGCAGACCAAATTCAATCTATGGACACGCCTCGCCTGCTATGAGCCGCTTATTTCCGGTTCTGCTGCATCATCAGGATCTGGACCATGCGGATGAAGATGTTGATAAAGTCAAGCTCCAGCGAGATGCTCTCGTTGATGGGATCGCGCTTAATCAGGCCACGCTCGGCCAGGCGCGCGTGGTGCAGCACCTTCTGAACGTCGTACAGAGTGAAGCCGCCAAAGACAGCCAGGCCACCCCACAGCCAGACATTCTCAGTGAAAGCCAGCGTGCGCGCAGCCGTGGCAGGGATCACCAGAGGCGCAAGGCCCGAGGCCATGACAATGGCAGTACCGGCCAGCAGGGGAGCGCCAAGGTACAGGTACTTCTCCTGCTTGGCGGTGGCGCCGACAATCGAGATGGAGCCCATCATGGCGACAGTGTAGAGACCAGCACGGGCGAGCAGGGCACCGGGGACAAAGGCGAGCATGGGGGCGACAAAGGCGGCCTGGGTGGCGTTGAAGGCGGTCCACAGGGCGTACTTGGGGATGTAGTTGTCGGGATCAACGCTGCGGGTGCCAATCATGGTGGCAAACGACAGGGCCATGCCGCCGATGCCGACAACCCAGGGGTTGGCAGTCATGATGCGGTAGACGAAGCCAGTCTGGATCATCTGGCGCGCGGTGAGGGCGATGATGCCGATGCCGAGACCGGTGTGCAAGAAGGTGTTGTTGAGGTACTCGCGCTCGTAGACGGGCATGCCGCCGTCCTCACGGGTCTCACGGTTGAACATGATGTTGGTGACGACAAGAGTGCCGCCAAAGATGGCACTACCGACAAGCAGTTTGCGCATAGTCGAGGCCTGGCCAGCAGCGGCAACGGGGGCCTGCTGGTAGTACGAGCGCGAGCTGCCGGCCAGACGCGAGACGAGCGAGGCCTTTGCGGATGGCAGGGTATTTGATGTGCGCGGCACGGAGCGCGATGTGAAGAAGCTGTTCTTGGGCGCCGACTGGTGGAATGCGCGCACAGCCATGGCAGCCGGTGACTTGGCCGAGGCCTTGGCCATCTGGGGAGCCAGGCGCCGGAACATAGCCGGGCCCATGGCAGATGGTAAGGTGATCATGGTGATTGTGGTTGTGATGGTGATCGATGTGTGGTGATGACGAAGAAAACAGACAACGAGGTCGTCTATCTGCAGTTGGGTGGGGAGGAGCCTTTTTATTCTTGGGCCTGATTGATGACTGAGAAAAAAGGCAGTAGGATAAAGTGGAGGCCGCAATGACGCACTGGAGTGGTAGACTGGCAGAGACAGAGCGCTGTTTCTCACTGCACGAAGAGGGGACGGAGTCAAGGCGACGCAAATTCCCGGCCGAGAACAGCCGCTGCAGAGGGATTGGAATGCTTTGGTAATCAAGCCAGTCTTCACGTGCCGTTTCGGCGGGGTTAGTGGCCGGAATTAGCTGAATTAGCCGTCTCTAATTGGCGCAGGAGAGCTGTGTCTTTAGTGTCTCTAGCCGACTTGCAGTGGTGGGTCCCACAGTGCATTCTGGAATTATCCATGCTCTCAGTGGATGACAGATATCGAATGGAAGAAAGCTTGGGAAGAGGAAGAGAGCACTGAGATGTGCATGTAGCATCAGATGACTCTCGATTATTTCACGATAATAGCTCGCTCGTGTCTGCGAGCTTCGTAAATCCGGGAAACACAGTTGTGAGTGAAGTTCTTAGTCAGCTTTGTTTGGAAAGAGGTTGATTATGTAAGAACCCATTTATTTGTTTACGACTCCAAGTCATCATCACGTATCATTAGGTCGAGAAGCATCAGACTCGGAAAATCATTAATTGTACTCTTGATTGTCAAGGGCAAAGAAGAGGGACAGAAACCCCAATACGTATAGTAAACACCAAACCAGTATGAGTATAAAGAAAAGAACAGAAAATGCGAAGAAAAGAAAGATGGAAAACAAAAAGAAGAAAAGAAGAAAGGAAGAAAGAAAGCAAAAAGAAACAGACAAACATCCTCATTAATAGTACATTGGCAGAGCCCGTCATTCAAAATCATCCTCGTTCATCCTCGTACATACTCAATCCCTACCGCCAAGCAACAGGACGTGCCTCTTTGCGAGCACTGCCGCCCAGCCCACCCATCGCCGCAGTACCAATAGTAACACGGCGCACGGGCTTGCCGGCAGCAGATGACGACACAGAAGAGCTTCCACCGCTAGACGAAGAAGGGTCCATCGCGCTCATCAGGCCATCACGGCCGCGCACCCGGTCCCGTGGCGAGCCAGAGCTGCTGTCCAACCGCAGACTGCCCCCCATGTTCATGCGCCGGGCCTGCCCAGGCGTCATCGATTTGTAGCCTCCAGATCCAGAGGCAGAACCGCCACCGGAACCGCTGACACTGACATTCATGCTCAGCATGGACGAGCAAGCAATCGGTGGTGACCGTCTGCGTTCGGCGCTCTTACGCCGCGGCCGCGAGATACCGTTGGTCGAGCTGGACAGCGACGCACCAGCTGCGCGCTGGTGGTGGGCACCGCCTCCCACGGAGAACCGGCGGGCTCCTGCGGCATTACCGAGCGAGGAGCCGTTGTGACCGTGTCCATGGTGGCCGTGCCCAAGTCCGTGTCCGGTAGAGGATGCAGCGGCTTTCTTCGCCGAGTGCAAAGCGGATCTAAGCTTCTGCGTGTCGATCGTAGATGTCAAGTCCTGCATCGTAATGTTGCTCGTTGTGTTATTGTCAGAGTCGAGGGACAAGCGTTGTGAAGGTGAGCGCAGGCGTGTGGCAGGCAGAGTGTTCTCGTCAGCAGTCGACGACGATGCCGTGAGGACAAGCTTCGAGGGCGTAGACACCTTGGGGCTGCCGTTGAAGCTGCGGCTCAGACTCGCGATACGAGTGGCTGAGGGTGGCGACAGCTGCTGGTTGGCCGCCCGGGGCACCGAGATGTTGCGCAGAGGAGTAGACTTTCTAAGACCACTACCCACAGATGCGGAAAAGTTGGGTACCCGGGGCGCACTTGGCTGGTCGGCGTCAGAGGACGACACATAGTTGCCTGCAGGGCCGAGTGATGGGCGCGTCTTGGTCAAGAAGCCAGCCTGGAACCGACTAGGTTTGGCTGCAAGAGTGGTGCTTGCGCCGGGCAGAATGGACGTCTCTGGCGCGTTCAAAGAACTATCGTCGTCCTCGTCGGTCTCGACCACATCTGTGCGGCTCAGGTAGGAAGGCAGCGCAACACGAGGCAGCTCGGGCGAATGCTGTGGTGAAGGAGAAGCTTCTTCAACCACTGTCTCCATTGTTTTCCAAGAAGCCTCGGCGGCAGCGTGCTGCGAGGATGTCTTATCGTCGCAAGTCTTCTCAGCAGCTGCCTTCACAGGCTTCTCCTCGTATTCTTCGTCAGCCTCAGTCTCCATCCCGGGTGCCTCAATCACGATAGAGATGTCGGCCTTGTCCTTCTTCGCAGGCGAGTGTTTTTGTGGCGTCTTTTCAAAATCTGCCAATGTGCCCTGCTCTGTCTCATCGTCGCGCCACCGTACACTTCGCTTAAACGACGAGATGCTATCGCGGCTGCTAACACTACTAGCAGACGAGAACTTTTTCTTCGACGGTCCGAAGGAAACACGGGGGCGTGCACCCATTGATCCCACCTTGCGACGGCGGGGCGAAGACTTAGTCGGCGGCGCCATCAGGTGCTGTTGGTGTGAGGCAACGGAGCCAATCGACATGCGAGAGCCGCCGCCAGCACCAAGACCGATCGAGCTGCGGACCTTGCGGCGGGGTGTGCCCTTCTTTGAAGGCGAGAACATCTCTGATGTTGAAGGTACACCCAGCACAGACGCATTGAACGACGTGCTGAATGACGGGTCAGGCTTGACAATTTGAGATGCAGCGGCAACACCAGAATCGATCAAGCGACGGATCAGACGCTGTCCTTGGGCCACTGCCTCCTCCCGTGGCAGGCTCAGGGTGCTCGTAAGCAATGTGATAATCTCAAACTGGGCCGACAGCAGTGTCTGCATCATAACCATGTCGCTCTGTGCACCTGTTGTCTTCTCCTGCTCCACAACCTCGAGGTAGGCTTCGCGCGCAAAGTTGGCCTTGAGCAGCTCCGTTTCGCGCGTGAGGCTGGCCACGGCTTCGGAAATGTCAGCGGCAACGCTGTCTGTCGTCGATGCTGTGAGCTGCGTGATGCTGTGTTGCAGTGCCGAGTCAAGTGGGCGTTCCCAGTTGCTGCGTTCGATCTTCTGGTGGAGGTGGTTACGGCTGTGCTCTAGCTCGGCCATGATGCCCCGGGCTGTCTTACGCATCGCCGCCAGGGCAGATGGCAGCTCGCCGCCAGGGCCGTCGTCGCTGCCGTGATTTGCCGAGTCTTGTGCCATGTCGAACGAGTCGCCCCATGCAGTGAGAGCGACAAGACGGCGCTCGATAGTGCGCAGCTTCTTCATGTCCGACACCTTCTTCTGGCGTTCTGGCAGCGCGTTCTCGTACGCAACGCGGATCCGCTGAATACCCTCGCGTAAAATGGAGTCGCGCTTGTCGAGTTGCTTGCGCACCTTGAGGCCAAACGTCTTCTCAGCATCCTTCTGTTGTGCCTTGAGGTCATTGATCATGGCCATCTGCTCGTCAATCTTGACCAGGAAGTCCTTGACGTGGCGATTAACATTGAACACGTTCCGGGTCACCTTGGTCTGAATGTTCTTGGCCCGGTTGGCGTACCGCAGTGTATTCTGCGTCTCATCAAAGTGTGCACTCGAGGGGCTCACACACACAATCATGACAGTCTTGCAATTACCACCGAGCGAGAATTTGAGCAGACGGGTCAGCTTGCTGTTGCGGTAGGGAACGTGGTTCTTCTTGCGCGGGTCGCACAGCGCGTTGATGCAGCCACCGAGGGCGAGCAGCGACTTGTTGATGTTGGCACCCTCAAGCAGCCGGTCGCCGCGGTTCTTGGTGGCACTGGCGCGCTCGCTGCCTGCCAAGTCGATGATGCTGAGCGTTGCCATAGTGTGCGGCTCGTTGACATTGGCGTTCTTGTCGCGCTGGGAGACATTGACCTGGAGCACGGCGTGCGAGCGAGAGGACACGGAATTGGCTTCAGTGGGGGACACCGTTCGATATTCGTTGCCCTGCACGATCATGTCCATGACCTCTTGCACGTCACGCGGGCGGTGGCTCGTCAGGCCGGCCACTGTTACGGCCTGGTTCGTATCCTCACGCAGCATCAGTCCCTGTTTGTTGCCACTGGGGACGAGCAGGTCGCGAATAGTTTCGTTGTAGATCTCAAGGTACGATAGTGTGAGCTCGGTGTGCTTCTCTTCGTTGCGTTCGTTGATCTTCTCAAACAACTCTTGCATGGTCATAAAGATAATGCCGGGCTGCTGGGCTGTGCCGGTAATGGTGTGTGTCTTTCCGCAGCCGGTGGCGCCGTAGGCGAAGACGGTGGCGTTGTAGCCGTCGAGGACGCTGTCGAGCAGACCCTTGGTGGTGCCTTCGTAGACGTCCATCTGCGAGGCATTGTCGTCAAAGATGCGGTCGAAAGCAAAGACCTGGTCCTTGACACGCTTGCCGGCCGCGGGCACGACGGAGCGTGTGAACTTTTGGACAGGGCTGTCCTCTGGCGGGTCAAAGACTAAGCAGCGGTCGTCGACGACCTTGATGACAGACCGGAGGCCCTTTTGGTTGAGTTTCGGAGTGGGTGCGCCGGCCATGGAGCCGTCGCCGAGGAAGAGGGTGCCATCGTCGGTTTTCGTTCTGGTCGTTAGTCGTGTCTTGAGCGCGTAGAGTGGCATGTGCTACTTACAGTTGTGCCGCTTCCCTGATTGTGAATGGACGAACGCGGACTGAGATGTTAGCTTCTGTCTCTCGTTCCCCCTTTCTTGTCTCTTTCTCTCTATTCTACCCCTCTCTCGACTCACCTGCGACAGAGATGGATGATGCGCCCGGGTTTGGTGCCGCCATGCTGCCCGATATGTGTGTCGTATAGTTATTCAAGGTGTAATGTCGTCATGTATAGGATGTTGTAGTATATCGTGAGGTCGAGGTCGGGTCGTCGTCGTCGTCGAGGTTATCGCCGCGAGGTTGTCGTCGGTGTCGTCGATGTCGAGTGGTGATGTCGAGATAATGTCGAGTTACAGTTGCAGGCAAACGCACCGTTGAATTGCAAAACAAACTACTTTGTGCTAAAAAGAAACAAACAATACCCCAGTCCAGTTCCGCAAATGACGTGTCGCAAAAGAGATAGGCTTGTCGTGACCCCGGAAGATAGATGGACGAATAATACAGAGATAGTGGGCGGTGTCTGAGTTCATCTGTTGACAATTTCCTGTTTTGGCCCTGTTTTCTTAGGTAATCCAGATTGACCTGCTCTGGCACGCGCCTGCACATGGCAGAATAAAGTCAGGGCCACAATGACGCTGTGTTCTTGAGCTCGATTTGTTTAGTTCACTGCTGTTGCCCTGGCAACGTCTGGATCCACTTATATATACAATGCTGGTCAGGAGAGGTGGGTCAAATGGACTGCCCCACTTGTATTATCAGTATTTCTTGCCGTTTTTAATTATTTCCAAGTCATTTCTGAATTAATTTGATTACATAATATTTACAATTAGATTAGACATTTTGGGATCACACGTCTCTGCTCAATTACAGACGGCCAAGCGTGCCGACCGACTTGGCAAACGACGTCGCGTTGTTCGCACCGACCGTGTCGCGGCCGACCAGGAAACTCTCCGGTGGGCCCAGGTACGATGGGCGCACGCCGCCCAGGTTGATCACCACCTTTTGCACAATGACACTCGGCATCAGTGCCCAGATGCGCAGCGTGTACGCCGCTGGCTTGCTGTCGAGGTAGAACGGCGTCGTCGTGTAGTTGCCCGTCAAACCCCACACGCCGTCGCCGACCGCGTAGCCCCAGCCCGCCGGATAGGCAGTGCCGACGGACTTGCCGACAGGCGTCACATGCACGGGCGCAGCAGCCGCGGCAGTCTCGTTGTCAGTGGGGTAGAGGGCAATAGCGTACTCAAGCGGCGTGCTGTCGCCGAGGTAGTTTGCAGTCGGCGAGATGTACACGGTCACGTTGGCAGGGGCGCCAGCGAGGCCGGTCGAGTTGGAGAAGAGGTACAGCTGGTACTCGAGGGCGGGCGCGTCCTCGAGGGCCATCTTGTCAGCGTCCTGGGGCACAAGGCCGACACCGGCGCCGGTGCGGCCGTAGTTGGCAAACGTGTGGTACTTGACGTTGGCGGTGGATGCGTTGCCGGAGCTGGACGCGACGAGCGACTGGTAGTGCGGGCCGTCAATGGAGATGGTGGCGTCGGACTCGACAAAGCCCTTGGTGAAGGTGTCGGGGACGCTGCGTGCGACGACGGGCACGTACACGATGGGCGATGAGAAGCCGTAGCGGCCGCCGCTGAGGCAGTTGTTGGTGATGTTGATCTGGACGGTCTGGGTGGACGCAACAGACCAGTCAACAGAGACATAGACACGGGTGTCGGGGCCGTTGGCGCCGCCGACAGTGCCGGTCTTCTGGGACAACTTGAGCCACGACACGCTGGCGGACGCGTTCCACTGGCAGGTCTGGACACCGCGCGAGAATACGTCAAAGTAGCGCGTGGTCGGGCCGTAGGGGTCAAGGGGCGGCGTTGTAAGGTAGTTGACCGAGTTGGTGTGGTACTTGTCGTCGCCCTGGATAGTAGAGTTGGAGCCCTCGATGCCGACGCCGACCTCGCCAGAGACGGCAGAAAAGGCCGTCTGGACAAATGTCATGGCGGGCAGTGTGTTGCGCATGGGCTGCTGCCAGTAGCCGTCATAGCCCAGATGCGTCTGGTCCATCATGTGGTTCCACTTTCCGTCAAGCAGATTGTTCCAGCGCATGGTGAGGTTGACATCCTCGGCAGAGGCGGCCAGCACGGCCTGGATGACGTCGTTGGCCGAGTTCCGCTTCTGGCCGGCATACAAGGCGTTGTGGGCAGCGCCAATGTAGATGCGGTGCACAATGGAGCCAGCAAGCACGGGGTGCAGGATGGTCTCAAAGAAGGTGGCCTGGTGGGCAGCGTCGAGGCCGTTGTAGACGGCCTGGGCATCGTCCAGCAGAGCACTCCACTGGGCCAGCACAGCCTCGGCCTCGCCGTAGTTGATGACCGAGTAGGTCTCGGGCTCGACGAGCTCGTACTTGCGGCGGTTGGCGTACATGCTGTAACGGGCAATGATGTCGGCGATGTGGAAGGACGCGGCGCTGGGCGCAGCGGACGCAGCAAAGCCGTTGCCGAGTTCGCGCTCGACCCAGGCGGCGGTCCAGTTAGTGGTGCTGTCGGGGCCCCACTGGGGAGTGTCGTAGCCGAGGTCGAGGAAGTGGCTGATGGGCAGCTCGAGGCCCTTGAGGTCGCCGACGTTAACGATCCAGATGCGGTCGGCACCGCGCGCATAGGCCATGTTCATCTGCTCGGCAGTCTTGGAGAGCTGGACGGTGTTGATCCACTTGTAGTTGCGCGGGTCGCCGACGTAGTCAAAGTGGTAGTAGACACCAGCACCGCCGGCGCGGCTGCGCTCGCTGGCCAGCGGGAAGCGGCGCACGTTGCCCCAGTTGTCGTCGGACCACAGCAGCGTGACGTCGTCGGGGACCTGGAGGCCCTCGAAGATGTAGGACTGGACTTCCTTGTAAAGACACCACATCTGCGGCACAGTGCTGATGTTGGCGCCGAGGCCCTCGGAGATGATAGTCTGCTGGTTCTCGACAAGGGTCTGGAGCATGCTGACAATGGCGGACGAGCCGATGCCCTCAATGGCGGTGTCGCCGGTGCCGCGCATGCCCATGGTCCACAGCGAGTTGCGCACATAGGGCTTGGCGCGCTGCACACCGTAGCGGAAGTACTCGTCGATGGTCTCGTTGTTGAGGTTGTAGGCCCACGGGCCCATGCCGGTGTAAAACTTGCCGTACTCGTTCTGCGCGCGCATCAGCGGCTCCGTGTGCGAGGTGCCGAGCACAATTTCAAAGGCGTCGGCCAGCGGCTGGTTGGCCGGGTCGTCGACCTCGAACATGGTGGCCCAGAGCGCAGGCCACAGGTAGTTGGCGCGCAGACGCAGCAGCAGCTCAAAGACGAGGCTGTAAAACTGAGGGCCGTAGCCGGCGCCGTAGCGCGTGTCAGCCCAGTGCGAGGCGACCCAGTTGGTCAGTGCGGGCTGCTCGTCGTTGAGGAAGATACCGCGGTAGCGCACTGCGGGCGCAACCTGGACCTTGCGGGTGGGCAGGGCATAGATGCCCTTCTTGGTGGAAGACTTGCTGCTGCCAATCTTTTGCACGGGGGTATCAGCCCAAAAGTACCACGGGGATACGCCAATCTGCTCGCTGATGTCGTAGAGGCCGTAAATGGTGCCACGGGGATCGCTGCCGGCAATGACAAGGGCCTTCTTGCAGCCCGCAACGGGGCTGTCGACAAGAACAGTGACAAAGCTCTCCCACTCGCCCTTGACGTCGGACAGGTCGCCGAGCTTGCCGGCGGCGGCGAGGGCATCAATGACGGTCGAGTGGCCGAGGGTGCCGGCAATGATGACCGTGCTGGCAGGTGAGGGGTTGCTATACTTGGGGCCGTTGAAGAGGCCGGTGTTGTTGCCGGTCACGCTGTATACGGTGTTGTTAAGGTTGTTGACGGGACTGTAGCGGTAGGCGGCGGGCTCAGCGTTCTTGGCGCCGTTGGACAGGGTCAAGTTGGTGCCGGTGACGCGGCCAAAATCGACGGCGAGATCACCAGCGGCACGGATGACGCCCCAGTACTCGTTGCTGGAAACGAGAATCTGGCCACCGCTGACACCAGAGAGCTGGAAGCTGCCCTTGGTAGAGCTGTCAAAGGCAATGATGGGCTGCTGGCCGAGAGCATGAGCGCCGGTCGCCGCAACGGCGACGACGGCCAATGCCTTGCGCATGAGAGCAAGCATTTTGTACAAGATCGGGGGTGGGAGGTCTCTTGTTGCAGAAAAGATCAAAGGAAGCCTCAAAGTCAACGGGGGGCACTTAATTAATATACCTACAGCTCGAGGCGTGTCGTCTAGATTGTCCCTCCACCTCCCCAGCTCTCCGCTTTCCGGGAATACACGACGAGAATGCAGCCGTTGACCCCATTTTCGACTGATGATTATTTCCTAAATTTCCCTCTCTCTCCGGGAAAATACAAAAGCAACCGAAAAAGAAAAAAAAAGAGGGATGTGACGCCGAGTACTAGCCCAGAGAGGCCCAGACTTGCCTCCTCTCCGGTAAAAGTGAACAGGAAAAATACAAGGAAAGAGAAGCTACTGTCAAAGCAAGCTATCAGATAATCGGTCACTGTACAGACGTCATGAAAGATTATTAGACTAGACATACCAAGTATGAGAGAGTCAAAAGAGTCAAGACTGGGGATGACTGGGGGGATGGGACCGGCTGGGGAGACAATGCGGGGACGGCACATGGGACGGTGAGGAGGATAAATGACATTAGACTGCGAGGAATACAACGCTGGGGTGGCGGCCGAAAGAAGCAAATAAGAGGGACGATCCGAATGAGGTGGAAAAAGAAGAGGAGGACAAAGAGAGGAAGAGAAAAGTCAATGGCACCATCCGGTTGAATACAATACTCAGTGCAGTCCGGTAGGATGTTAACCAGCAGTGGTGACGTGCAATGTACATATGCGAGGCCTATTAACAGTCATAGGATTAATTGTAAGGTGTTATGGAATATGCATCATACAGCAGAGTGAGAAGAGAGGAAGAGAAGACGGGGAGGAAGACATGAAAACAGCAACAATGACAGCTGCCAGAGAAGTTCAAGCAAACAAAAAGAAACAAACACAGTCAGTGCTTTGTCTACCGGATGAAGTCCGATCCCATGCATGCTTGTTTTTTATCCTCCGCATTCAAAGGAAGCATGTTAGTCGACGGGGTAGCAGTGGTCTTAGCTAGGGTGTTGAATTTAGCCGGAATGCCCCTGTCTTGGCATTTCCCCAGATCCGATGTCATGTTGGGGTTATTGGGGATTTGGGGTTGATTGGGTGTGTTAAGTTATCTGATGAATTGCGAATTGTACTGTCAGTAGAATAGAATTGGAAAGGAGATAGTCAACTCATATCACCCTAGTAAGAGAGTAAATAGATACAAAAAGAAAGAAGAGAAAGAAAATATAAACGGAAACAGGAAGCCGTCGGGTCATGCCCGGGAATGAGGCAACATAATCACAAGACTGAGTGCAAGTTGAAATATAAAATGATGCAGAAGCAACTACTCTGCATGAAGATGGAAATACTATACATATGTTCTATCCGAACATTCATGATCTAAACCTACCTACAGTACCACCGCGGTCTTGTGCTTGGTGTGTGAAGCCGGCTGCTCTCGTCTAACATTACCCAGGCAGGATGAGAGTTGTGGACACGCACTGCATAACCAAGGAAGTATAGCCAAGGTTGTTGTCATAAGTCTTGTCTTTCTGCTGTATTATGTCTTGTCGTGAGGGATTCTTGTTGGCAGAAAGAAGTATTCCTTTGTAGCAACTCTGTTTTGACATCTCTACCTCTGTACGAAGCAAGAAAACTGATCAATAAAATTATAGAAATTTTCGATATCCAAGAATGATTTCTAAAGTTATTTCTACATAAGTTTTTATCTCGGCAAAATTCACGTTTGTTTCTTTTATTTTATGATCGACTCAGATAAAAAAATGCAACACAACAACAATACGTCGAGATCGACAGTCCCAACGACACTGCATATGCAGCGGAAAATTACCAAAATATTACAAACGAGAGAAAATCCAATCAAAAGATATACAACGATTCAACTAAATGTAAATGAAGAGCAACAGTTGCAGTCGCTCAACCTCAAAGCCATGCGTCGGCCATGTGCTGTCCCACGAGGTGGACCCACTCTTCACTTACAAGTTTAAGCACTGCACGTGACCACGCGCACCCGACGTGACAGCTCGGCGTCTACTTGAAAGCCGACGACCGAGGATAAATGGAAATAGTAGAAATGCTCAGACTAAAATGGCGGAGAGACGGGGATAACAGCCACTGAAAAAATCGCCGGCGGCAAAGCTGTTCGTCCCGGCGGTCTTTCGTTGAAACGTACTGCTATTTATCGTGAAAGGCAGAGAATAGCAGTCTAACAAGTGCTGTACTTGAGTCATTCAAGAGCTCAACTAGCTGCAATTGCAATACAGCATTTGTCGCTCGCACTTTCCGCTTAAACCCCGGCGACATCGCATATTACTGTGTGCCGCCTTGCTATGGCTCTCGTATTTGCAGCAGAGATAAGCACTAGGACACCACAGCACCATAAAATGATAGATACTTGTGTCTGCGCGACTTTCGCTGCTGCCTGACTCTGCTATCTAACCTGCTATCTCAGCTGTATCTCCGTTGATGGATGAGCTTTGTCTCTCCTAAATACTCGTAATCCGATCGTGCTCCGATACAGTCATCGATACAGTCATTGCGCCCTTTGCGTGTCATTATTTCTTTGTCGAGCATCTCCGTAGAAATCTCTTCTTTCAGCTCATTTATGAGCCTCGAAGTGCAACACAAGATACGACACGCCGCCATCGGCATCGGCCTTCATGTTGAGCAAAGAAGTGCACATGCTTGGAAGCGACCAATCTGGCCAATCATGTCCCTCAAATGACATATAAGTGGAGAACTTCCATCTGATAGCCAGCTGCTAAACCCCGACGCCGACCACGTCTCGTCTTACTTTTGGCGTCTGCAACTTTATGCCGAGCGGGGATGACGCTGACAACTGAGACCAAGAGAAAAAAGTGATCAATCTCGTTGAATTTGTGCCGGCCGAACGCGGTCAGCGCGTCTTCTGCCATCTGTCTTTTCTTCCATTACATCATCCTGTCTCTTCATTGTCAATCGCTCTTTCCTGTTTCACTTTCCTTCATTCTTTAGTCTCTTCAATCGCCATTCACATGATTTGTAAGCACTCGCGACGACATCTACAACCTCTACAGCCTCGACTTCCCCTCCCTCGTCCGCGCGCCCCGGCAGCCTCTGCCAAAATGACCGATCCATCCAAATCCCCGCCCCAGCCTACCCGCAAACGCCGGCGACCGGCCGTCGTCTGTGCTGAGTGCCGCCGGCGCAAGATCGCATGCGACCGCAAGTCGCCGTGCGGCCAATGCGCCCTGCACAATGTCGAGTGCATCTACGTCACCGGCTCTGTGGCGCCGGCTTACGGTCGGCCGCTGCGGCCACAGCCAGCCAGCTCTCGGCACAACTCTCTCAATTCTGGCGACGGCGCATCAAAGGCGGGCACATCAAATACGGCCGAAGGAAACTCACAGGACGCAAGCGCCGCAACAGGATCCGGCTCACCCCTGGATGAAGATGACGAGGTCGACCCCGTAGCGGATCCCAGTATGCGGACTGGCATATCGCTGGGCGAGCGGTCATCGCGGTTTGGCGGCCGGCTGGCCAAGACACGACTGCTTGGCCGCTCGCACTGGATGAACAACATGGACGAGTTCAAGGATGTGCACAGCCTAACGCACCTGGTGCACTTTGTGTCTGGGTCTGTCATCTACAAGTCCATGCGCGCGAGCAAGAGCATTGCACGTATTATCAAGGCGGAGGAAATGCGCCGTGTTGCGACGTTGCCCGAGGGTACTGGCGCGACGAATGACCCTAACAATTGCGATATCGAGACCTGGTTCAAAGTGCCACCACGAGCCGTTGCCGACCGCCTAGTTGACCTCTACTTGAACGTCTTTGAGCCGCAGTTCCGAATTTTACACTTTCCCACCTTCCGGCGGGAGTACGAGACGTACATGGACAATCGAGATAAAAGGGCAGAACAGGCTCAAACCAAAACGGAAGACACCGATGAGACACAGCCACAGACAAAGCAGGCAGCGAAGCAGGCCAAGGAGAGAAAAGCATCCGCGACGGCGCACCAGGTGTTTATCGTCAAGCTCGTTCTGGTGCTCGCCCTCGGCAGCTGTTTTTACGACGACACAGAAAACCCGGCAGCTGCCGCCACAATGTTCGACGATCTGCGCATCGCTGCCGCGCGCACCGTGACACAGCAAAAGAACAATGCCGATTTTGCCTACTGCGTGCCCCTCGACAAGCACCGCCTCAACCTCGATACGCTGCAGATATATTGCCTGGTCACCGTCGCGCGCCAGACGGCTGCCTTGGCCCTCGGCGACGACCTCACGTGGTTCACGACGGGCGGCCTGCTACACACCGCCTTCGGCATGGGCCTCAACCGCGACCCGGCACACTTCAAGTCGCTGTCGTTTGCGCAGGCCGAAATGCGCCGGCGGCTGTGGGCGACCATCCTGGAACTCGTCGTGCAGTCGAGTCTGGACCAGGGCATGCCACCGCTGATCAGCATCGACGACTACGACTGTGCACCGCCGCTGAATCTCAATGACGACGAATTTGGCGTACAGGAGTCAGGCGTCTCAAATGGCAACTCCAATCAAAGCCGACAAACCGACAAGCCCGCAAATCCCATGGATGTGCACATCCCGATCCACTACCATCTTAAAGAGGCGGGTGACAACGATACGCGATTCTGTCCCGGTGCAGCGCCGTCAGCGCGCAGCAGCAGCGTGCCCAAGGCCCCGTTGCACCACCCCAACTCCAACTCCGCAGTCGGCAAGGGCCACCCAGATGCAGTCTTTACGCAGACCAGCATGCAGCGGCTGCTGTACCGGTCGCTGCCGACGCGCCTCAAGATCGTCAAGGCGCTCAACGGCCTGGGGGCCAGCCTGACCTACGAGCGTGCCCTACAGCTGAGCCAGGAGCTGCTCGAGGCCTGCCGGTACACTGCGCCCACTTTGCGCGCCGCGCCCCTCAACAGCAATATGGCCGGCCCCATTCCAGAGGCCGAGCGCGCTGCCTTTGCGAAACTGCGCATTGCTTTCTATGAAATGTTGACGCGCCGCTTCCACCACTCGCTGCACTCGCCGTTTGCGCGCAAGGCCGGGAACAATGTGCAATTTTACTTTTCGCGGCGCGCGCGTGTCGAGACCGTGCTGCGCCTGCTGTCTTTCTTCAAGCCGGCGTCGGCGTCCGCCGACGGCTCGCCCGGCGTGCTCGCTGACTTTAACACGCCCATCCCGAGCGACGCACCGGTATCCGAGGCCACACACGCCTCGGGCATCCCTTTGGGTTTGCTACAGCCAACGGCCGCACAGGACCCGTGCCGCCGGCTGTGGCTGATCGGCCGCGGCCTGCTCAAGTGCACCATAGTCGACATCCAGGCGACGGCCGTCATCGAGATGATCCACCAGCTGCAGGAGGACCACTTTGTGCCGGGCGCGGACCTCACGCTGTCGCAGCGCGAGCTGTACGACACAGTGCGCACAATCATTAACCTGTCGCACGCGCGCATTGATGCGGGCGAGACCAACGTCAAGGGGTACCTCTTCTTCCGGGGGGCGCTGGCGCAGGTGGACGCGCTGATGATGGGCAAGCCTGTGCGGCAGACGATTGTGGACGCTGCACAGACGGCGTCGGAGAAGACGATCAGCACGCTCAAGGGTTTGGCGGCACGGCGGGGAATTACGCTGCCGGACGACATTGACGAGGACGACGAGCAGGGCAGGGCCGTTTTGAATGGACGCGGCGGCGCAACTGACCCGCCGACTATATCGCCCGTGGCTCTGCAGGCGGATGAGCTCATCACTACCACTACGGGAGGTCCTGTGCAGGATACGCACACAACACAAGCACAAGACGTGGGCATGTCGGGCATGGCACCGCGTTTGCCGACCGGCAGCAGCTTCAACAGTCTTGCGGGCGGCGGCAACGATATCAGCACGCCGTCGCAGATTCTCGGCATGGTGGATGTGGACTCGGCGGGGCACATGCCCTCGGCGGCGACGACGGAGCTTGGCAGTGCCGGCGTCGACTCTGCGCTGAGTATGGGCATGCCTTTGAATATGGGTATGCCTATGGGCCAGATGGGCCAAATAAGCCATATGCCGATGGGCAGTATGGCCGTGGGTTTTGAACCCCAAAACAACGGCGGCAACGAAAATGCCGAGAACCCCCAGGGCTGGGTGGACGACTGGATCATGGATCCGCAGAGCGAGTTTGGGCTGGACAACTGGTTCTTCCCATATAACGACCGGATCAACGGCAACTGAGTCTGTCGATACTTGGTTTAATGTTGGATCTGGATGATGTTACGACATTGCAATGTAATTTTACTGTATGATACCTCTCCCTTATGATAGACACAAACAATCCAAATGATACTGAACAAAGATGATATAAAACAAGAAAAAATATCAATCAGAACCGTCCTTGCTGTAGGGCAGCCCAAAGAAAAACCACGCCCGACGCGCCTGCGTGTCCGTGCTCTCGCCCCCTTGCTTCAGCAGAATCGACCGCCCGTCCGCCTCGTCCAGGTACACCACCGAGTCGTCCTTGCCCAGTGTGAGCTTGAGCGACGGCTCAATCAGCGACGGCTTGTAGACCGTCGTCGGCGCCTTGCCCGTTGTCAAGGCCATAACATTGCCCGCCACCGTGTCCGCCTGGAAGTAGCCCGCGCGCGCCATCTTTGATCCAACTGTCGCCGCGACGTCGCCAAACGCGAACACGTTCTCCACCAGCGTGCCCGCCGCCGTCGTCACCTGCAGCGTCGGCGCAACTCGAATCTCGCCCGAGTCGGTGACGAGCTGCGGGTTTTGAGAGAAAAGACCCGAGTTGGGCGTCTGGCCGGTGCACAGCAGGATGCAGTCGTACTGCTCGATGCGGCCGTCGGCATAGTGCAGGGCGCCGGGGCCGCCAACCTGGGCAGCGGGGTCGTTGCTGGCGTAGACGACGCTGGGGCGCTGGCCGAGGATGACGTTGACGCCAATCTTCTGAAGGACCTCGTGGACGTGAGTGTGCAGGCGCGGGCCGAATCGATTCAAGAGCTGGTCGCGCGAGTGCACCAGCGTCACATCTTTTGTGTTGCTCTTGGCCTTCTCATCCTCGGTCTTGTCCTCGGCAAAGGTCTTGATGTCGGTGACGACCTCGACGCCGACGGCACCGCCGCCAACGACAGCAATTTTCTGCGCGCGGTGGATACGCTTCTGCAGCTCACGCAGCTCGTCGCAGGCGAGTTCGCGGTCGGCCGCGCCCAGCAGCTTGGCCGGCGGGCGCTGTGCGGAGCCCGTGCTGATGACCAGAATATCGTACGGCAGGACATCGCCATTGGCCAGCTGGATCTGCTTCTTGTCGGGGTCGACAGAAAGCACGTCGCCCTGGACGTGCCGCACAATTCCCGGCAGAGTTTTTCTAAAGATGCCATCATACGGAATAAAGGCGGACCGCTCGTAGCCCGGGACGACAGAGAAGCGCGGCAGGTTGAAGCTGTAGTTGAAGTGCGAGTTCTTTTCGACGAGAACAGCCTGCCAGCCAGAGGGCAGCATATCGGCGAGGCGCTGGACGAGCTGGACGCCGGCAAAGGAGCCGCCGACAACGACGACGGTCTTTGGGGAGTCGGAGGGGCCCTTGTAGGACCAGCGGTGGATGGTCGCCTGGATCTTGCGGAGGAGGGCGGTGCCGGCCATGCCGGACATGTAGGCAATGACGATGCCCAGGAGGCGAAGTTTCTCGCTCATCTTGGTGACTGTTGATGAGTTATTGTTGAAAGAGGGTATATGCGGTCGAGTTAGACAGCTGGTTGGGTCGTCGTCTTATATGAAGACAGATGGTATGCCACGGGCCGGGAAACAGGAGTTACGAAGGAGAAACAAATACAACGAAATACCATGGATTTATGAATGATGAGACTGAGATCAAGGCTGCGTACAGCTGATAGCCAACCTTGCAGTATTCATAGTCGGCCATTGCCAAGAGTCGGCCTGTCGTATGTTGCAGCTAGCCCACGTCCAGTCCATCCATGGCCCATACGAGTCAGGCGTCTAGCTCATAAGAGAGCGGAATCGGGGACCATACAGCTGTTTGAACCGCCTATACAAAGTAGAGCAGCTAGTACCAGCACGTAAAGGCAGACGCTTGGGCCACCACTGTTCCACCTGCCGGTCGCCGAATTCACCGCATCTTATCTCCGCGCCGAGTTTCCGTGTAAGTCTCCACTTTAATTATCAGATCCGGGTGTAAGTGAGCTGTTGTAAGTCGTTGATGTGAGATAATCTATGCATTCATACAAGTTATGCTTCAGTTTTGTAGTGCTACTGGCTGTCTTGTCAGATCTATAATAGTTTACTTGAACGGCCTAGTGGAAGTTTCAATTAAACGAGGTTTTTATGGACGCAGCTGCACCTTACTCTTGTCAAAGCTTGTTGTCGACAGACGGTGACTTGTTATTTTAGATAGATTGCAATTCAAGCTGCTTGAGGGCTGAATGGATGCTTTCTGCTAGTTTTACCTGGTGAGATGCTCTTCTCGGGATATTCCATAGGCTTGGACTGGATTTTATAGTTTGCTAAGATTCATGAAATCAATTGAAGTCAACCGTTTGAAGTATTTTAATGCAATAAATACAGGCAAAATGGCGAACATGCCACATCATTGAATTAAAATATTGCAAATAATACAAAATCACAAACATGAACAAAAACTACAAAAGTTCGTCCTTAATCAATCCTAACCGTTGCTGTCATTTCGCACGACATGCCCGATTTGGCGATGCTTACGGCACGTGACCTTGATTCACTGTCACGTTCACGCTTGTTCCCGTGTCTATTCCAGGCCAGCGACTTGATATGACGAACGAGGCTGCACTGCCTCTCCACCCGCAATCACAAGAACTCAAGGCAGAAGTCTTCATAGCTCTTATCAGTATATCATTGACATTGACATTTGAGGCATTCCGACACTGGGCAGCATCTTCAACCTTCACGTCGTCTTCCGCCAACTCGTCGTCTTAGTCATTCCTTGACTTCACTACGCTCGCTTCTACATCTACTACGTCTACTACATCTACTACATCTACAACCCACTCTAATCTACGACAATGAGTTGTGGCGCCGGAGGATCCTGCCACTACCCGAAGCCAACTGGCGGCAATGGCGCCCCCGGCTTCCGCGCTGTGAACGCTGATTCTATCAGACGCCAGCGCGCCGCAGAGAACCCTGGTGGCGGCGGTGGAGGAGGTGGTGGCGGCGGCTACCGCAGATTCTACTCGGCTCGTCTCAACGGCGTCTCCAACCGAGTTGCCGATATCGTGGCCGAGCCGTCGTCGGTGCGCCTGCGCGATGTGGCCATCGCCGTGCTGGCCGTGTACGCGCTGTACCGCAGCACCTTTACGCTGATGCGGCTGTACGCACTGTTTGCGCAATTCCCGGTGGCCCAGATGTGCGGCACCCAGATGCCGGCGCTGCGCTGTTCGTATGTGTACCTGTGGACGATGGGGTACTGCATTGCGGAGTGGGTAGGCGACGTGGTGATGTGGTGGGTGGCGGGAGCTGTGGCAGTGTTCCTTTTGGAGGAGATTGCGAGATTGATTCCCGGCCGGGCCAAGGCATGAGCTTCAGAGTGTCAGGACTGGGCAGGCAGCTGGGCCAGTAATCAACAAGCAGAAGCATCGTGAAGATGAGGCATATCGAGATGTCGAGTGTTCATATCGCTTGTGCTGTTGAACAGTCTTAACAATTACAAGCTGCATTTGCTGTTTTCGTCGTTTTTACTCGTCAGCGCGTCAAGCATTCCATATTCCTGCGACGCAAATGTACAAATAAAGTTTCGCCATGGTCATGCTGGTGGAGAGTCGAAATATAGCAAATACAAATGACTAAGCAGACTAAACAAGTACACGTGACGTAGATAGGGTTTGTCGAGACCCACTCTGTCTGGCTCTCTCATTTGAGGACGGAAAAATCCCAAGTGGCGGGGCCGAATTACATTGAGCGAGAGTGAGAAAAAATTGCAGGCGCCCCAGGGCGGTCAGAGGTCTTGCCTACGATGGGGCAGTCGGTGGGTCACTTCCGTCCAGAATGCACCAATAGAATCCCTCTAAACGAGCACCAATTTTTGTTCTTTTTTTTCTGCAGACTCTAGGCGCAAAAAAAGTAAGTGCCACACATTTTCGCCCTCTTTTTTCTCCCCACCCCACTTTTCCAAGTTTCTGGCTTCTCGCTGGTGTCTGCTGCCTCTGTCTGTGCAAGACTGAAAGACTGTTCCGAAGCCTCTGTCAACTATCACGACAACCACGACAACCGTCAACGAACACCCTTAACCGTTCCTCTTCCACACAACAACCGACGCAATGGCCAAGCTCTCGTAAGTTTTGTTATTGCCAGCAGCACTATCGATTGCAGCCGATTCGACCAGCAGTAGAGTTTGGAGTCCGTTTTGAGGTCGACAATTTTGAAGAGTTTGGAGGGCATGGACGACGACAATGGATATCACGAGATGCGGACACGGCAGGACGAACGACACTGAGACTGGACTCATCGAGAATACGGAACGAAAGAGACAACACCCTTGCGGCACGACGATCTGAGAGAAGGTCATGTCGAATTCGAGACGAGGGGCAACGACTGAAGATCCGAAGAGAAGACTTTTCACGACGGCACGAACGGCACTGAATGCGGCGCAACAATGGTAGATGCGTGGTTCGCGGCAAGCCATTATCAATCTGTGATTGACGGCACCGTCGAATTGCTCTGCGACTATTTTATCAAAGGCCATGCCAGTTCAATCGCAGCTGCATCACGACACACGACGACACACGACATCACAACAATGTCGGGCCATGTGCAAGCAGCCCAAAATGTCCGAGTCTCTATATTCAGTTCTCGTCTGTCGAGACTCTCTCGTTGGCACCAGCCAGCCACGTCAGCATCCATCACTATTTTCCTCCTGTTCTCGTATTTGATCATCCCACCAGATATCGAAGATCACCACTCCACGACGCCGAATCCATGTCCACTCGTGTCCATCCACGCTCAGCTTCAAACTCATTCTTAAACTCACTGCTCGCTCGACTCGGCTCAATTATTCTGCATCGCCACCAGTCTTGGACAAAAACTAACAACCCTCTAGCCGTGGTGCCCCCGGTGGCAAGCTCAAGATGACCCTGGGTCTTCCTGTGTACGTATTCCCGACAACCTGACGTCTCCCCCACCACAAATTCTAACAATCACAGTGGTGCCATCATGAACTGCTGCGACAACTCCGGTGCTCGCAACCTGTACATCATCTCCGTCAAGGGTATTGGTGCTCGCCTGAACCGGTTACCCGCCGGTGGTGTCGGTGACATGGTCATGGCTACCGTCAAGAAGGGTAAGCCCGAGCTGCGCAAGAAGGTCCACCCCGCCGTCATTGTCCGTCAGTCCAAGCCCTGGAAGCGCACCGACGGTGTCTTCCTGTACTTTGAGGACAACGCTGGTGTCATCGTCAACCCCAAGGGTGAGATGAAGGGCTCTGCCATCACCGGCCCCGTCGGCAAGGAGGCTGCTGAGCTGTGGCCCCGTATTGCCAGCAACTCTGGTGTTGTCATGTAAATTGTTTTTGTCGATACATTTCTTCGTTAAACAATTTTATTATGTCAAGTCAATGTCAAAAGATTTCTGTTATGTACTGGCTCTCACTATAAAATGAGAGGAAAATGGGAAAAAGGGTCAACTGATTTTTTACTTTGATGAAAGATTCTTCGCAAAAAAATGAAATAAAAAAAATTAAACAACCTCGTTGATGTGCCATGTCAATGTGCTGTGCCAACGCCATCATGACCCCGGCACTATCTGCGTATGATGGTATATAGACACGGTTACATGTGCCAAACCATATGATTATCTACGGGCAAATAGCTGTAGATGACGATTACATGACAATGTGTATGGGTGCTCTACGGATACTGTTCACTACACTGGCATAAAAAAGATTCATAAAATATTGTTGTTATTTGGCTGACATAGCCAGGAATTAATAGAGATAGAAAGAGAAGAAACCAAGAACAGAGAAATAAACGCAGGAGTGCCACCTTGATGCGCACCGAGAAAGATATGCTGTCCGTCCTTTTATGCTTTTTGCATCCAACGCCGACTCATCGAGTCACAAAATAATATAAGAATAAACACCGACTCGTCGAGTCCGAAATGATAAGAATACACAACCACAAAACAGTATTGAAAACAAGGGTAAAAAAAGAAAACACATCAAACATACGAGTACAGATACTCGTTCCCCAGAGTCGGCTGAGACATGTCCGTGTACTGGTTCAAGACAAATTCATCCATTCCATAGTCGAAATCACCATACTGCCGGGGATACTAAGCCTCCTGGCGCGCATTGGGACCGGGCTGCGAGCCCGAGTTCGAGGTGGGACCGGGGCCGTACATGCTGCTATTGTGCGGCGGGTAGTCACCGTAGGGGCTGGGGCCAGGACCGGGGCCAGGGGGACCCGACATGTTGCCGTACTCGGGGCCACCGCTCATAGGCGGCACTTGATGGTGGCTGCTGCTGTGGTGCGGCGGCATTGACGACATGCTCGACATGCCCGACATGGGGGGCATTGGCGACATTCCCGACATGGGCGGCTGATTCTGAATCTGCGGGTCCATGGGAGGGCCGGTATGAATAGGAGGCAGCTGGTGGTGCTGCGAGTGAGGCGGGAGGTGGGAGTGTTGGTGTTGAGGGTGTTGAGTGTGCTGGGGGTGGGAGTGTTGCGAGTGCGAGTGTTGCGAGTGCGAATGCTGGGAGTGTGAATGCTGGGAATGCTGCGAATGCTGCGACGGCGGGCCATGCACGCTATGCCCCCCATGGTGGTGCATGTGCTGTTGCGGCGGCGGCTGCTGGTGGTGCATCGGTGCACCACTGTGGCCCATATTATGACCGTTGTGGCCTATGCTGTGGCTGCTGTGCCCCATACTGCTGCCGTGGCTCATACTGCCGTGGCCGTGGTGAGGAGGGGGGCCGTTGGGGCCGGTAGCACTGGGACTGGGGCCGTTGGGACCACCAGGGCCCATATTGCCAGCTTGGTCTGCACCTTGCGGATTGAGCGCTGCTCTTATGATCGCAGACTTCTTTGCCGCCAGTGTGGCCTTGCGCTTGGCAACTGCGGCCTGCATCGATCCGTTTGCCCAGCGACCTGTAGGTTAGCTTTTGTCAAACGAAATAATAGCAACATCATAAACTTACTCCGCATCGAGTGAGACATCTTCTCGCTCTTGGTCATCTGGCGGTAATCCTTGTCCTCGCCAGTGGTGTCGGGGTTGCCTCCACCGCCGCTGCCAGGTCCGGCTGGGCTCACCATACTGCCACCACTGCCAGGTGTCTGCGGGTAGCCCTGCTGGTGGTGATGGTGGTACTGCTGCTGTTGCTGGTGATGGCCATACGGCTGCTGGTGGTGCATGTGCTGCGGCGTGTCGAAGCTGTTGCGGTGGCTGCGCTCGCCGTTGCCCGGTGTTGCAGGACCACTGCCGCCGGAACCACTGCCCTGGCGGCCGCTCGGCATCATTTGCGTAAAAGAATGCATGCCCGAGTTGCCAGCGACAGGGGCAGGCGTGTAGTTCTTGATCTTGAACGTAGTGCGCTGCCGACCAGACGAAGGCGGGGCCGCGGGCGGCTGGCCTGGTGCACCACCCATGCTTCCACTGCGTGGAGTAGACGACTGAGGCGGCGGTCCGGGGCCATACTGCTGCTGCGGTTGTCCATACATTGGTGGCGGCGGCTGGTGCTGCTGGTACTGTGGCGAGTAATAGCCACCCTGGTGCGACGGAGGCGGAGGAGGCGGGCCACCGTGCTGTGAGTGTCCATAGTAGGGCTGCTGCGGCTGCTGGTGCGATTCATGGTGGCCGTGGTGCATCATCTCGTGCGGCTGCGACTGGTGATGGTGGGGGCCGGGTGGCGGCGGCGGGCCAGACGCGTGGTGGTAGTGCTGGTGGTGCGGCGACGGGCCGTATGGGTCGTAGGGCATACCATTGTTACCGTTATTAACACTGTCGGGGTGACCAGACATGGGTGCACTGTTGTACGGGTTGGGGGGCATCGACTGGCGCTCAGCCTCGTATTCGGAAGGAGGTGCCGACGGGTTGGCACTGCCGGGACCAGGCTCGACGATGGAGTTGTTAGCGCTGCTAGCGTTGTTCGTGCGACGGCGTCTCTGCTTCTTGGCGGGCGGCTGCGCGGGAGATGCGTCGTTCTTGCCCGTGTTCGCGTCGGCCTCTTCGTCACCATCCTGGCCCATGCTTCTAAACTTGCGGCGGCGGTTGGGACGGAGGCCGTAGTTGGGGTCTCCGTTGGACGACGTGGTCGAGTGGCGGCGGCCAGTCTCGGAACCGTCAGTCTTGTTGTAAAACTTGCCAGGCTGGATCTCTTCGCGTTCGCGCTTAGCATTTGCACGCTGTCTCTTGGCGCGGCCGCGAGGTGAGGCAGTCTCGGCAGCTGCGTGGGCAGCCTCGTCATCAGCAGTGTCAGAGTTGTTTCCGGCATCGCCCATCGTAGTGTCGGGATCAGCATCAGCATCACCGTCACCGTCACCGTCGCCAGCTCCACCAGCCTCTGCAGCAGCAGCGGCGACAGCGGCGGCGGCCTCAGCAGCTTCTTGGCGCAGAAGGCTGTTGGGCTTCCGACCACGACGCTTACGGCCGGGCACGCCTGGGGTGGCGGCAGCTGTGGCGGCAGCGGCCTTTTTGACCTCCTTCTCTTGAGCCTTCTCCTGGGCGGAAGGCTTCTGCTGTTCGCGCAAGTTTCTGCGGCTGCTGTAGGGAGACGTGGAGGAAGGTGCTGGCACAGCCTCCTCCTCATCGACCTCGTCGACAGCAACAGACTCGGACAGCTGGCTGCGAGCAACACGACCGCGACGACCACGCTTAGTAGGCGTACGTGTGATCTCGGGCACAGTATCCTCGTCGACCTTGGTGCCATCTTCCTCGGCAGCCGCGGCGGCGGCAGCGGCAGCCAGTTGAGCGGCAGCTGCAGCTGCAGCAGCAGCCTGGGCAGCAGGGCCTGGGGGACGACCACGGCGGGGACGAACGGGAGCTCCGGTAGCGATGGCAGTTGCGGCGGCAATAGCAGCAGCAGAAGGAACAGGCGTGGGAGCCGGCTTCTCGGTAGGGGCACTGAGACTGGGGGTGCCGGCACGGCTGACATCGCGGCTAGCAGAGCCGTCGTCGTCACCCATGTTTTTGGTGCGGCGCATGCGAGTGCGGCGGCCGACGCCCATGCGGTCGTCGTCAGCAGCCTCGGCCTCGGCCGCCTTGAGGGTTTGCTTGGGCCGGTTGCGAAGACGCGTGTTCTGGAGACCCTCACGCTGAGCGACGGGGTCTTGACGGCTAATCATAGAGTCACGCGGATCGTACTCGAAGAGGTATATCTGCGACATGAGCTTGTCCTGGGCGCGTGCGTACTTCTTGGTCGGGTCCGTGACAGCCTCGGGGGCGCGAATACCCTTGACGACAAAGTCGCGCTCGGTGATCTCAGACTCGACATTGCCGCGCTTGAGAGCCATGGCCGTGCGGTTCTCAAAGGTCTGGTCCTGTTGGCGACGGCGGACAGCATTTTCCTCATCGTCTGTGATTCCACGCAACATTTTGTACTCTTCCTGCCACGACATGAGCGTCTCGTTAATGGTAGCAAGCATATCGTAGAGGTCTTCGTCACTCATGTTTTTGTGGTCCTTGATCAGCTCCAGGTAGTCATTTGGATCGCGGATCTTGCGGAACTTGTAGCGCTTCTTCCACATTGGCTGGCTGCGGGTTGTTGCGTTGGGTGCAGCCAGTGCAGCAGCAGTCTTTCCGCTGGGAGTGGAGGCGGGCTCTACGTCCTCGGCGGCATTGCCCGAAGGCGTGGCGGCGGCCGGTAGGTCCAAAGGTGGCGGTGTCGCAGTGGCACTGTTGACGCGAATGTCGGGCGTGGCAACAGAAGAGGTGGTAGCGCCTGCACCAGCACCGGCAGCAGTAGCAGCTGCCTCGTCGGCCGCAATCTTCTCCTGCAGGGCTGCCTCAAGATCAAGTGCAGGGGTGGATTCGTCCTCGGCAGCCAGTTTCTGAGACGTAGATGCTCCGGCTGTACCGTCTTCAGGAGCGGCGGTGGTATTGCGGCTAACCTGGTCGGCAGCGTCGGCATTTGGCGTCGTTGTGGTGGGCATATCAAACTGCTCCGGGTAGAAGACGCTGTCCGACTCAAAGGGCGTCAAGGCCTCCCATGGCCGGTTGCCTGCAGGACGGGACGGGCGAGCAGGTTGGCTGGCAGCAGCTTCGGCATTTTTGGCGGCAGCAGCGCGCGCGGCGCGGGATTCTTTGGGATCCTTGTAGTCCTTGTCCTTTTGCTGGGCCTTTTGCTCACGCAGCTTGGTTTGGTGTGCCTCGAGGGCGGCCAGCTCCTTTTGGTGAGTGACTGTGGCGATACGAGTGCTAGTTCTACGGGCCTGGTGCCGGGTGGTGCGCGTCTCGTCAATGTCCATCTCGTGCTCGTGGTAGTCGCGGTCATTGTCATGGCCATTGCCATTGTCGTTACCGTCATTGTCGTTGTCACCAGCGACCGCCTTTGAGTGAGGCGAGGCATCCTTGGAGACGCCCTCTGGCGACTCACGACGTTCGGTCTTGGGGGTCTTGGGCGAGCCTGTGATAGACGACTGAAGAGCACCGTATGACTTCTTGGAGGCACGAGACCGTTCGGGAGAGGTAGAGGACTGAGCAGCGCGTGTGGTCACGCCGACATCCTCGCGGGTATCCATCTTATCACTAGCCTCGATTTCGCTGCTAAAGGACTCGGCAAACTTGTCAAATTTGGTGAGCGAGGTCCCGGCCTTTGCCTCGGCATTGCGAGCGGACATGAAGGCGTTGAAGCGCTCTTCGTCATACTCGCTGTTCAGCACATAGACACTGGGCGGTGACCGTTCACGTCCCTGGGCCTGCGGGAACATGACCATGAGCCGCTTCGGCGAGCTGCGCGACGAGGAGCCCGACTTTGAGGTCTCTGGAGAGTTAGAGTCGCTACCCGTCGTGAATGATGGCGGCTTGGAGGCGGTTTCCGTAGTTTTGACCTCTGCAATGGTCTTGCTGGCCTGCACAGATTGGCGGCGAGGCCGACCAACTTTACCAGGCGTGTGTCCGTTGGCTGTACTGGCAGACTTTGGCGCGGACGTGGGACCGTTTGCCTTTGTCGTCTTTGGTGTAGATAAAGCGCTTCCCGTAGCCTGAGCCTGCAGCGACAGCTTTGCCTGTGCGGACGACAGTGTAGACGAAATGCTGGTAGCGGTGCGATCCTTGGGCGTGGCACTGGCCGACGAGTCCTGGTCGGTATTTTCGCTGCTCGAGGGGCTGCCGCCAACCTTGATAGTGTCATGAACCATGGTGCCCGAAGGTGACGGCTGAGCGGCAGACGCCGTCTTTGCAGTAGCGGCAGCAGCCTCAACAGGGGGTGCCGGCTTCTTATTTGGCGGACGACCACGAGGCCGGGGAGCAGGAGGTGCAGCCGGTGCAGGAGCAGCAGCGGCAGCGGTAGCAGAAGCGGGAGTACTATCAACAGCTTTCTTCTCCACGGCAGCAGCACCAGAGGTGGTATCTGCTTCATGGCCATTGGTAGATGATGCAACAGTGGAACCGTCATCAGCCTCCGGTGTCTCGGACGGGGCGGTGGGGTTGCCGTGGCTGACGAGTCGGATCTTCTTAGTAGCGACTGCAGCCGGCGACGACAGCTCGGCACCTGTGGAGTTGGTGCCGGCGGCATCACCCGAGGCCGACGATGTCGTGTAGCCGGGATGGGCCGACTTACGCTTGCGGCCTCGCGTGACAGGCACCCAGGTCGACTCGTCTACTGAGCTGATGTACTCGACGTTATCGTGCACGATTCGCTTGCGCTTGTCACGTGTGATGATGACGGGGCCGGTGACAGGCTCACCGTTGATGAACTCGAGAGGCTCACCAGCGAGGATACCAGGGACACCAGGAGCACCAGGGACACCAGGAGCACCAGGAGCACCAGGAGCACCAGGAGCACCGGGAGCACCAGGAGCACCAGGAGCACCGGGAGCACCAGGAGCACCAGTACCAGGGGCGCCAGGGGTGCCGTTGCCGTTGTCCATGTGCTGGTAGTCTACACGTGAGCGTTTGCGCAGCGAGTGACCGCCTTTGGACACGCCATCATCGTCGACATCGCCAGCCGAGGGCGTAGACGGCGCAGGCAGTTCAGTCTCATTGGCACGTGAGCGGCGACGGGTGCGGGTAGCAGACGCCGACATTGTGGGTGAGGTAGGGGGCGAAGCCGTGAGCGACTGGGTGTAGGAGGCGGATGAGTGTGAGTTTGAGATTGAGTTTGGGTTGAGACGGGAGTGAGAATGGCTTTTGGGATTGGAGTGAGAATTGGAGTGAGACTTGGAGCGAGGCTGCACGTCGGCGTCCTGGCTGACATGGGAGGAGGGAGACGCGTGCCGCAGCGAATTGCGAGGACGGCCACGGACAGGCTTCTCCTTTTCCTTTTCACTTACAAACGGACCCGAGTTGCTCTGCGAGACCGAACGGGCACGAGTTTTGCTTGGAGAGGTAGAAGAGGAGGAGAGGGCAGCAGCGGGTGGAGGTGAGATGGCTGCTTGAGGGGGGGGGTGTTCCCGGTCAGCCTTGTCCTTGTCGTGCTTGTCGGTCTTTTCATATTTGGCAGACAGGCTGCGCGAAAGACTACGACGACGAGGTAGATGAGGAGATGAGTGGGCAGCCGACGTGGACGAGGCAAAGGGAGCAGTGGTGGTGGTCATGGGTGTTGGTGATGACGCCGCAGACGAGGATGGCGGCAAGGAGGCGGCTTGGGCGTGGGTATGCGAGCCGACGCTGCCTCGCGACCGACTGCCACCACGGCGGTCCATGAGTGTGTATACGTGTGTGTGACGTGTAGAGGGGATGGGAAAGGATGAAATGACAGTCTGAGATGAATTATTTGCTGAGAACAGCCAGGGGCGTGTGAGTTGAAAAGATGAAAAGAAAATGAGAGAATGGGCAAAAATGCGGCGTGTTTGCAATTCGGTACACGCGCAAGCCGCGATGACGCGAGGGTAAAAAGTAGATCAATAGATAGAGCGATTGCAGTTGAAGCCAACGATGTAAGTTTTAGGGGAGGGGAGATGGAGGGGAGATGGATGCAGTGTGCTCGAAATAGAGCACGACACGCATCGGAGGCTTTGAGCGTATATGATCGTGGCTGTTTTTGCTGGTGTAAGAGAGTTTTGGAAAGTTGGACCCAGACGACTGAAGGACAGGCACACACCCCTTTTCCGTGCTAGTCCCAAAGAGGCAATGCTGCCAGCAAGAAAGCAAACAAATAAGTGGACCAACGGCGGCGGCGGGAGCGCAGAAAAATTAAGGCCAGCAAAAAAGGTAATAAAAGGGGATTGGGCCAATAAGAGAGCGCAAAAATGGGAATAAGTGGAGACGATTCCGACAAGGCGTGAGGAAGAAGCATAAATCGAAGAGATGCGAGTAGAGGCCGGGTGAAGTGCTTTGAGGCAGAACGGATGCAGTTTTGTGTATCTGAAGAGTACGATCAGAGAAAGTGCTTGGACAGACCACAGAGAACAGCGACGCGGTATTAACGATGCTGGGGTGAAGCAAGGAACGCGTTCAAGCCCACTCGATGGCATGAAGACAGCAGGGTCAGGCTCCGTAAACTCCTTATTGCACACTCATTAGAGCTAGTACATGCTTCACAGTGGACATACGGCAATCCTACGCCTCGTCGCTGAGACAATGTAGACAATGTAGACAATGTTATCGATTCTCAGTTTGAATCTGTACTGACAGTGTGTCGTGTCACTGAAGATCTACTTGTTCAGAGTTACAGAGTAGACAGCCAGGGATTTAGACGCTGAAAGATGGAAGAAATAGCAACTTTCGCGAGTCGCATTTGATTTTTGGAGTGTCGTGCAATTCACTCATGAGTCTGCTTTCGATGCAATCTGCAGCCGGCGCCACACTCAGCCACACCACTTACAGTGACTTACAGTGCGTGTTAGTGAACCAACTCGCTGTTAGCCAGAACCACTCTTGATTGGCTGCTTATTACCCCTACGCCAGGCTTGGATTAGTATAATTGACACCGAAGCGGGCAGGACGTGGGGCAGCCGCTTGTCTGAACAGTGGAGAAGCATCGCCCGTGACGACTGACGACAGCGGTTAGTCAGGATAGGTAGGTGGGCGGACGACAGCTCCAGTACGACGAACGACTCCATCAATCTGCATTTGCATTTGACATGGGATTCAAGATCCGACTCCATATGCACACCGATATTTGATACAACACACTTATTGACAGCTTGACAACAAGCAACAACTGATAAAGGTTCGTATTGGCGAGTACGAGGTTGACGATGATGATGACGACGAGGGGCTGAGAGCTCCGAGATAGCAAGTAGTACAGAAGACAGTTCAGCAAGACAGCAAGACATCAATATCAGGAAGACATCAGAAGACAAACAAGCTAACAGCAAAGATGGCCTCCAAACGCTCCAAGAACGCCGCCAACGACGAGATCGACGAGCTCTTCGAGGGCATCGGTAACGACAAGGCTGCCCCCAAGAAGACCCCCGCCAGCAAGGCCAAGCCCAAGACCAAGGCATCGCCCTCCGAAAAGGACATCCTGGCCGAGCTGGAATCCGAACTCGACGACACAAAGCCCCAGACCTCGCGCCCGCACACCCCGCGCATCCGCGAAACCGTCGCCTCGGCCGCCCTGCCCCGCCGCTCCTTTGAGAACTCCAAGCTGTCGTCGGCCCGCACTAGTGAAGATCACCCGACTCCGGCCACCACCGACCCTGGCCTCACGCCCGCCGCCTCCAATGCTGCCAACAGCCCTGATGCCAACACTGCTGCTGCGGGCGGTGGCGGCGGCTGGTGGGGTGGCTTCCTGTCTACGGCCTCGGCTGCCATGAAGCAGGCCGAAGCCGCCGTCAAGCAGGCCGAGGCCGCCGTCAAGGAGATCCAGCAGAACGAGGAGGCCAAGAAGTGGGCCGACCAGGTTCGCGGCAACGTTTCGGCCCTGCGTGGCTACGGCGACGACCTCGCCCACCGCGCTCTGCTGCCCACCTTCACCAACATCCTGCACACCCTGGCGCCGCCCATTTCGTCACACGAGCGCCTGCTCATCCACATTACCCACGACATGGTCGGCTACCCGTCTATGGACCCGCTGGTTCACGCCGTCTTCTCGCGCGTCATGTCTCAGGTGGAGGGCGGCGATCTGCTCGTGATCCAGCGCGGCCAGGAGAGCCAGCTGTCGGCTGCCGGTGAGCTGACTGGTTCCGTGTCGGCTGCTGGCTGGCACGACGGCCCCTGGTGGCGCGTCGTCGATAGCCCGCGCGATCTGAGTTCTGTTCCGGGCCTGCACGAGGGCACCAAGCTGTGCCGTGCCAGCGCCGAGGGCTACTCCAACGAGTACTACGCAGCTCACTACGGCGCCGACATCGCCGAGAGCGGTGCCACCATGGCCGACAAGGCCAAGGCTGGTCTCGAGGTTGCCCGCCAGCGCGCCATTGAACCCGTGTCCGAGTCGAACCCTGTGCGTCGCTCCGACCTGTTCCTGGCCGTGCAGGCCATCTCCACGACCGCTGACGAGAACAACCTGTTTGCCGGCTCAGCTGCTTCCAACAAGGAGAAGGAGGACTCTGGTGCCACGGACGAGGCTGATGAGTCGGACGATCTTGTCAACTTTGCCGTCTACATCCTGGACCCTGTGCACGACATTGTCTATCACACTGTGAGCCAGTCGGTGCCGGCCAAGTGGGTGCGCTGGCTCGACACACCCGTGTCGCCGCTCACTCCCGCTACGGGCGAGGACGATGAGGACGACGAGAGCGACGAGGAGTCTGACGACTCTGAGGACGATTCTGAGGACGACTCCGAAGACGACAGCGACGATAGCGACGACAGTGACGATAGCGACGACTCTGACGCCGAGGAGAAGAAGACCAAGGTCGCGGCCAAGAAGGTCAAGGCGGCCGAGAAGGCCAAGAAGGTCGCTGCCAAGGCGGTGGCCAAGGCCGGCAAGGCTGCGGTCAAGGCACAGAAGGCGGCCCGCAAAGACGCCAACGCCAACGCCAACCCCAGCTCGCAGTTCGCCTCGATCCCCGACGATATCCGCCCGATAGTCGAGGGCGGCGGCGTCGATCCGCGCGAGTGGGTGGCCGAGTGGATCGAGGAGGTGCTGAGCCTGGCCGTGGGTGTCGTTGCACAGCGCTATGTCGCCCGGCGTATGGGCGTCGGCGCGGACAGTGCTGTCAAGGGCAAGCGGCGGATGGAGACGGTGCTGGACGCTGGCGGCGGCGAGGCTGCGCGGGCTGGCCTGATCTAGTTGCAGGCGAAGCTGAGGCAGCTGAAGGATTCGTCGCCTCCTCTACCTCTTGGTCTCTTATGAATTACGGTGTTTGTTCTGTTGTTTATTGTTTATTGTTCATTGTCTATTGAGTACTTGATTATTATTCTGATTATTTATCTCATGAATCTCAAACTGTCATCCATTGGTCGGGCTGTCTTGTTGATTTCTTTTTGACTTTCTTACTGGTCACTGTTTATCGAGTATATATTGTCTGTGTGCCATTCTTCGGTGATACTGTATTGAATATGAATATATCCATTCTCTATATCCTAACAATGTGTCATCTACTGTGAATACAATTTGACATGTTTAGCCGTATCACGAGTGCACGTATGTCAAAAGCATAAAGCAGAAACCAAACCAGGTGATCGAATTATGAATTTGTTGTATTGAATATCACATTTCAGATTGCAGCCAAATGATATGTAGTCCCAAACGCCAATAGCAGACATGAAAAGAAAAGACACACACTGTAAAGTAGACAGACACGAAGAAGAAAAAATAGAGCAATGACAAACTATACAGCCACGGCGTACCGCGCCATCTGCGCCATCTTCTCTTCCAGACTGAAGTCGCCGTCGGCATATACCATCCGCATGGACGACTTGTCCTTCTTCTTCTCGCTCTTCTCCGGCTTGTCCGCACCCTCGGTCGCCCGGTTCAGGCGGTCGACATCGCCGCCCGGTACTGCACCAGAGGCCGCGCCCGACACGAGATCGTCCAGTGTCGAGGCGCCACCATAGGCCGGCCGCTGTGGCAGCTCGCCGGGCGCGCCCGCAAACGGAGGCGGGAACTGGCCCGCAAACTGCGGCGGAAACTGACCTGCCGGGGGCCGCGACGGCAGACCCGGTGCAGAGGCAGCAGCAGACACAGCACCGGAAGGTCCTGTGGGCGCATTCGGCGGCGGCGCGGCCGCTGCTGCTGCGGCCACCGCTGTGGCACCGCCGCTCGCACGGAACGCTGCGAGGCGCGCCTTGAGCTCCTCGGGCGTCTCCATCTTGAGCTTCTTTAGCGGGCGGTTACTGCCGGGCAGGCCGGGCGGCGGGTTGCCCGTGACGGCCTGGCGCTCGGCACGGTTCTTGTGGAAGTCCTCAATGATCTTGCTGTTGTGCGCCACGACGGCCTCCTCGGGGATGCCCTCCATGCCAAAGATTTCCACCTCCAGGCCGTCGCGGCCCTCGAGCGTGTTCTCGACGTGCGTGAGCGTCTCCTTGTGCACCTGGTTCATGTGCACCGACAGACCGCCGGCGGTATTCAGACGTCTACCGCAGCGCTCGCATTTAAAGTGCTTGGCCTTTTGGTGCGAGATGAGCAGCTTGAGATCCTCAAAGTCGCGCTCGCAGTAGTAGCACCACGCGCGCCCGAGAAGCTCGTCGAGGTTCGGGTAGTTGCGCCGCTTCTTGCCCATCGTGGCGGTTGTGAGGGTTGTGTTGGGTGTAAAGAGAGTCTGCTGCTGGAACGCAGTGTTTGAAAGTCAGTGATGGAAGTCGTAGAGTCAATAAGGTCGATATACAAGGCGGTGATGTTCGTGGCGATGAGGTGCGGTTGGATCGCAATCAATGCGAGGCGCGATGCAATTGCAAGCCTTGCGAGCAAAGGAGAGAGCTTTGACGCTAGTACAAATATGGAAATGGAAGCTGACATAATATCACACAGTGCATAATTGGTATCATATACTTTTACACTGTACACTTACACGCCTAGTATCACGACAAACATTGCCTACACGCAGACCAAGAGAAACTGCAGAAACTTATGATAAATAAATTATATGACATGTAGCTACAATTTAAACTATAAATAATGTCCAAAACTCAAACACTAATGACAGGCCCTTTACAAAAGAGTCACTGTGCCCTGGCCGGCACTGACAGCCTTGATCCGCGAGTCGATCTGTAGCGGGTGGCCCTCGTGCACAACAAAGTCGGCCTTGTCCGTCGAGAAGCCCAGCAGCTTGTCAACATTTCCAGAGACAAGAGCCAGCGCCTGCTTCTCCGACAGCCGACCGCCGCCGTTGTGATAAGCAATGCCCGCCAGAAGACCCAGGTCGCGCAGCAGCCAGTCCTCCTCGAGGCCAATGGCCACTGTGACGCCGGCATCCAGCAGCACATCGACTGCCGTACCGTTGGTCAGCGGGGCGCCAGTGAGTGCGCGGCGCTGGTCCCAGCTAGTCGCGTACGACTGCAGTGGTGCCAGAACGACACCAACATTGGCCTTGGCGAGGGCATCGGCAACGAGGTGCGACTCAGCGCCGCCAAGGACGATGAGCTTAATCGCTGTCTTGGCAGCTGCCTCTACCTCGGCCTTGACCTTGAGGACGGAGGCAATCGTGTCTGCGCTGTGAACTGTCACCACAAGAGGGAATTCGGCCGACACAACCTTGTGCAGGAAGAACTCCTCCGAGTAGTCGTAGTCGGTCTCGTCGCCCTTGTACTTGATAGCCTTGAGCAGCTTCGAGCGGAAGGCGCCAATGGCAGCTGACAGTGAAGGAGTGCTTCCCTGCTTGGCACCGGGTGTCAGGGTGTAGTGCACCGACGCGTCGGTCGCAAACACGGCGCCCTCCTCGAGACCGCTAGACGCGCCTGTCAGGAAACCAGCGCTTGTGCCGTAGTGTGAGAAACCGCCGCGGAACTTGGGTGCAGACACAGCGCGCGTGACACCGTAGCGGTGCGCAACGTTGAGCTTGAGACCGCCAAAGGCAAGACCGTCAACGCCACGGCTGAAGACATGTCCGTCGCTGTTGCCGTTGTCGGTATCGCGCTCGGCGTCAATCTCGTTCAGGCCCAGGAACGAACCAAAGGCGGTGTAAGCGGGCGCCACATAGCCGTTGGCGAGCTCGATGAGGCGCTGACCGCCCTTTCCAGCACGCGCAGCTGCGACGTCCTCTTTACAGGCACCAATGCACGTAATCTTGCCGTTCTGAACGACAACGGTGGAACCGTCCTTGATGGCGGCGGCATCCTCGTGGTCAACAAGCAGGTCCTTGACACCAGTAAAGACAACAGTGCCATCAGCAGCAACAGGCTCATCTGGGATCGTGGCAAGCTTCTCATCGGGCTTGATGGGACCAGTCTTGGGCTTGGCCAGCTCAATGGGATCCTCGTACTGCGCGACACCATCAATCCACACCTGAATGGGCGCAGCACCAACGCTCAGCGGGTCGCTGTCCCAAACCACAATATCGGCATCGTAGCCAGACTGCAAGCGGCCAATACGGTTGCCAAGACCCAGGCGCTCGGCAGGGGCAGTAGTGACAGACGCAAGAGCAGCGTGGTACGGCAGGCCGTAGCGATAGGCCTTCGCAGCCTCAAACAGCACGTGCTGGGCGTTCAGCACCGGGTTGTCGCTGACGTAGATCGGAGTCAGGTCGTTGTCATACAGAATCTTGCCAGCATACTCGGAGGCAACGGCAGACTCGGCCTTGTAGTACATGTTGTCGGCAAACAGGGCAGACGCAGGCGCACCGTAGATGTCTGCACCCCAGGCGCGCTTGAGGATCTCAGGGACAAGGAAGGTCTGGTGGGCGTGGTGGAAGGCGCGGACGGGGAACTCAAACTCGTTGGTGTAACCGACAAACGATTCGAGATCAGGCACAGTATAGCAGTGGGTGTTGACAAAGACCTGGCCACGCAGCACGGCAGCCAGTGTCTCCCAGCGGATCTCCTCGGGGAGGTAGGAAGAGACCTTGCTTGTCCAGCCAGTAGCATCCGAGGCGGCAAGCTGCTCGGCTGTAGCGCACCAGTCGTCCTGAGCCTGCTTGACAGCAGCAGCCTGCTCAAAGGCGTGACGGAACTCCCAGGCCTCACCCAGACGGCTTGTGGGACCGTGCTCGCCGGTCTTGCCATAGATACGCTTCGGGTTCTCACCGCAGGCCATCTTAATGTAGCGCAGCTCTGGTGCATCGGGAGCAGCCAGTAGAGAGGCAATGCTCAGTTCCGCACGGCCCTGCTCGACACCGACAGCGTGTTTGATCACAAAGGCCTCGCCGCCCATGTTGTTGGCGGATCCGGGCAGAACAAGTGACGTAGTGACACCACCCGACTTGATGACCTGGATCTGCTTGTCCTGAGGTTGGATACCGTCACGCGAGCGCACGTAGGGTGTGATATCGGACGCCATCTCGTTGGTGTCATCGTTGCCGCGCAACTCGGGCAGCGAATCCACACCGGAGTGACTGTGCATGTCGACAATACCGGCAGTGACCTGACGGCCAGCAGCATCGTAGGTTGTGAAATTGGTCGTGTCCAGAGATGCAAGATCAATCTCCGCAGCAACGCGCTGGATCAGGCCGTCCTTGACAAAGATGTCGGCCGTCGTCCAGCGGAACGCGTGGCCGGCCCTGAGTTCGGCAGCAGACAGGCCGGCGGCGAGAGCCTCGTCGGGTGCGCCAATCCAAACTGTGGCGTTGCGAATCAGAGTAGCTCCGTGGCCAGGGGTAGACCGGGCGTTGCGAGCACGGCCAGCTCCTGGTGCAGGCTGGGGCTTGGTCTTGAGCTGGGCGCATGTCTGGAGATTCTGCTGAAGCTTGTCGACCGAGAGGAGAGTCGGCTGGGGTGTCGTGGTTGACGAGGAGCGCCAATGCGCGTAGCCGATCAACAAGGCCAAAGCGACAAGACCGGCAAACCGGCGACGAACCCGGCGACGCGGGCCACGACGGTAGCCATGGACATTGTTGCTAATGTTGCTGTGGAGGTGGTGGAGGCCCCAGCCGGAGGGCACCTCTTCGTAGTCGCCGGCCGAATAGGGCGGCAGAGAATCTTTCTCCATTGTAGATGGTGTGATATCGATAATGGAGATTGAGATGATGGAAACAAGAAAGAGAAATACAAAAAGAAAAGAAAAGAAAAACAAAAGAAGAGGAGAAGGAAGAGTGAAAGAGGAAGACGGCGAGATAAGCGGAAGTCGGATAAGGCAGCACAAGCGACAAGCTCCCTTGGACCCACGCGATGCTTGTTTGTAGGTCGCAAATGGGGTAAGAGGTGCCTGCATGCTGGGTGGAGGTGATCCTTTCGGGCAGGTGCGATTGACACTGATAGGGAGCTTGGGACGCTAAAGAGCACAGACCCACCCCGTAATCAGTGCCTAATCGAGGTACAGTGCGGAGTAGCTGTGGGATGGCGAGGGGAACAGGCGGGATGACGAAATGTGGTGATGCTGTGGTTAAGAGGAAGGAGCGATGATGCATTTCGTCGACAGAATCGGCAATCTTTGATATTTATATACCAATTACTAATCAGAACTGTTACAACGGTTTCGGCTCATGTCAAGATGGTCATATGTACTTCTCAATAGTACTTCTTATTAGTCTAGATACCCGCGTACTTTCATAAACTATGGCACAACCTTGACGGCAAGGCCCGCTGCGCCGGAGTCGAACATGGACTCGAGCAGCTCCAGGTCGGCCAGGGCCTCTGCGGGAGACAGACGCTTCTCAACGGCCGTCTTTCCCTCAGAAATGTTGGCAGCGAACGCGCGGAACTCGGCCTTGACACCGGTGCCCTCGTCGGCGGGGAATGCGGGGTTCTTGGGCGAGCAGTCGTGCTCAACAATGTGCGGGCTGAAGGGGTCGGCGGCGTTGCGCGTAGCCACGGTCACCTTCTTGGGTGTCCAGGTCACCATGCCGTCTGTCGTAGTGATGCTAATCTCCAGTGGCGCGCCAAACTCGGTGCCAAACGACATGGTCACAACACCGCTGGCGCCGCCCTCGGTGACGGCAATGTTGCGTACGGTGTCGGCCGGCGGCAGGATCTCGAGCAGTTGCTCCATGGTGCCGGCGACCTTGGTGATCTTGTTGGACTTGGAGGGAGGTGCACCGGCAGCAGCGAGCAGCGAGCGCAGCGATGCGATGTAGTGGATGCCGCCGTCCAGCAGGAAACCGCCCGGGTGTGTAGGGTTCTTGCGCCAGGCAGTGTTGAAGTAGTTGCCGTCGGGGCGCACAAACTTGTTGGAGTTGAGCACAAAGGACACGAGCGTGCCGCCAATCTTCTTGACCTCCTCCTCGGCGACGTGCAGCGACTTTTGGTAGCGGTAGTTCTCGGCAACACCCCACAGAGGAGGCGAGCTCAGCTTTACGTAGTCAGCAACCAGGGCGCGTGCGTTCTCGACGGTGTCGGCAACGGGCTTCTCGCTGATGACGTGCTTGCCGGCGGCGAGGGCGGTGCGGATGGCCTGGGGCTGCAGGTTGATGGGCATGGCGACAGCGACGGCTGCAATGTCGGAACGGGCGAGCAGGTCATCGAGGCTCTTGCCGGGCGTTGCGGGCTCGTCAAAGTAGACGGGTAGGTCCGTCTTGCCGGACTTGGCAACGAACGCCTCGGCGGACTTTTGCGAGCGCGAGTAGACGGCCTTGAGCTCGAGCAGGTCGCAGCCGTCAATGGCGGGGAGGTGCTCTGGGCTGTTAGTGTCGTGCAAGAGGTCTAGTTCTAAATCAGCAAGGCATTGACTCACGAGACTGGGCAAAGATGCCAGCACCAAGGAGAGCGATTCCGATAGTCATGATGGCGGTAGATGGTATTGAAGATATTGGAGGTGTTAACAACGCAGAGAAGAAAGGGACACGTCGTTGAGTCGGAAAAGTGGGAGACGTTGTCTTATATCGTCAGTCGAGTCGTAGAGCCGGCGAGATGAGCTATGTTCAAGCTAACAGCAGATGAGCCAAAGAGGAAATGAGTGAAAACACTCAAAACAGTGTGTAGACAACGTGGTGAAAAAAATACTGCTTTTATTGGTAATATTTTGGAGTATCTGTCTCCAAATAGCGACTGCCGGCGGGGATGCGGGGCCTGAGCTAAACAAGGCTCGCCGTTTATACCTGCCTTTAAGGCCCGAGCCACCGGGTCTTTCTTTCTACTTTTAAAAACCATGACTCTATACCAAGCCTAACTAAATCCCGTCGTCTATTTTGCCATGTGGTGCCGGGTTATCATTAACTCGTCTCGCGGACTTACCGCCGTTAAGACGTCTCCTGTATCGCTCCTTCCCTGCATCTTGGTCCGATATGCCACGCGGAATTGTGCGCATCGTGCCTTCTCTTTCGGCAGTTTTGTTATCACCGTGTTTGTCATCCCGCGTGACTCAACAGCATTTGGAACTCATCAAACCTGATCGTGCATCGTGCCTTCCCCATGTTTATAAATAACTCGATTAATAATGTTCTTGATTTCGGCGAGTATTTCAACTTGGCCTTGGCCGTAAAATATCTCGCGCCTTTTATAAGCAAAGCCTCCAGTCTGGATCCATCACGATGACCCATTCTCTCCATCTCTCCATCTTTTCACAGTTTCATTTCCCTCGTATCCAAATCTATCCATCCCCCCCGTTCTTCAACTGGCAAAACCCCGCCGGTGATCATCGTGATTGTGACCCCACCAACCGAGTCTCTTTTCTCTTCTCTTGGCGGCGAGTCATCTTTGGTTCTGGCAAAGTCTCATCATAAGTCGGCAACTAATCGAGCCGCCGACCTACGGGCATTCGTGGCTGGCAATGGTGCCAGCACGACAAGCATTGGGCTGTTTTGTTTATCCAGAGTTTACCCGATGATCAGTCGCATCTGCCGGCCAACAATATCGCCTGAACTCGACGGCGAGAAGAAACAGATACGGAATTCTAAAAAAAAATACGAAAAATGAGACACGATATCAATTCGATCTAGCTGCCACTATTGGTATTTTTGCAAGGTGAGTGTAAAGTCGTCTAATCTTATCTTACACGGACTGGCTCGCTGGGGTTATCTACCGTTTGGTTATTGTCGGATAGCCCGCGGGGAAAGCCGCCTTATGCACGCGGCAGACAGGACGGCGGACAGCACAAACCATCTTGAATTAAGACTCGTTCAGGCTATCTGCTATGTTTGTTGACTAGAGTGATGGCACTGCCGAGACAAGCATTCAATCAGACCCTCCAAGGGAGGCTGTCTTACAGATTATGGACTATGATTGTATGTGCCTTGGTCATAGCAGGCGCCATCAACGTCCAACGAGTTGATGATCTCGTACACTTTATCACCTGCAGCAAACCGCATCATTGGTCCACCATGGACGCTTCCATTATCAGGCAGCCAGCCCGTCTTCATGTTTCTCAGTCCATTCTCAGGATCGGCCACAAAGGCGGCGAAGTAGTCCTGCATCGACTCTGAAATGCGCTGCTGAAAAGCAGTCACGTTGGAGTCACCGGGAAGTGTCCCAAATACCATGGGAATGTCGCTTCCGTGATATGCACCCATCCACGGGTAGGGCGTCACCGATGTGAAGTTGCCAGCGTACTGGTACCGGTACGTCGTGCGGCCCGGCAGTGCTCCACGCCAGCGAGTGGCACGTGCCGCAGGGCATATGAAGGATGCAAGCGACGTAGCGTCTACTTCCGTCAGATTTGGCCCCTGCACCAAATTGTCGAGGGGGAAAAAGAAGCTTGTGCACTCGTCCGCCGTATCTGAGAGCAGCAGCGGCCGGTCGGCAAACAGGCCTTTGACGGCGCGGTCTGTGTAGTTGCTGAACAGCGTTCGGTTATCGGGCACCGGCCGAAAGTTGATTTTCGGTTCCACCTTGCTGTCGCGATACTGACCGGCATAGTTGAGAAGGAGATTGGCCGGGACCTGACGCATGCACTCGAGCTCGGCGGCAGCGTCGCGGTTTGTGCCAGTGCCAAAATCACAGCCGACATTCCGCGCGACAAAGGAAAAGTTGCTGTAGGCTGGGTCCGCGGGCGACTGGGGATCGAGTGCCGTGCCGGACATGATGAAGAGGCCGGACACGATAGGGTCATCGTAGTAGGCATAGTTGTAAAAGTCGACGGCAATGGAGCCTGCCGACTCGCCCCAGAGGATCATACGCTCAGGGTCACCGCCAAAGCTGCGGATGTTAGCCTGCACCCACTCAACGGCCTTGCGCTGGTCGAGCAGGCCGAGATTCTGGTCCAGGCCGTGCAGAGCGGCAGCATTGGGCGAGCCCAAGAGGTCCAAGCGATACTGCAGCGTCACGACGATCAGGTCCTGGTGGCGGCTGACCAGCGGCGCGGGTTTCTGGTACGTGACGTCGACGCCGCCGTTATAAAAGTCGCCTCCCGGGACAAATATGGCCACGGGCAGCAGTTTTACAGAGCCTGTGCCAGGGAACGGTGCCCAGATAGCCAGCGACAGGCAGTCCTCGGCGCTGGTCTGGGCCTGCTCGCCCGCCAGCAAATCCTGACCGGCTGTGTTGACATAGAAGCTGGTCATGTTGGAGTTCCAATGTGACGGGATACGCGTGAGGTACTGAGCGCACTGACCGGGCCAGCGGCGCGAGTAGGCATGCTGGCTGGACAGCGGCAGGTCTTGCGGCGGCGACCATCGGCGCGGGCCAACTGGGGGCAGGGCATAAGGGATGTTGCGGAACTCGCGGACATTGGGGTAGTCGGTATTGATGTCGCCAGTAAAGGTGCCGGTCAGAGTTTCCACTGTAAGCGAGGCATTCTGTTCTGCAGAGGCTGCTGCGAGGCCTGCGGTGATGAGAAGTGCAAACTTCATCGTGATCTGATCAGTGTTGTTGGTAATGCATTAAACGATGTGTATACATCTTGGCATTATGACTGTTTATAACGGCCAATATCATATTTGCGTTTGTCGATACTGGACCTACAGACCTTGCTATGTCTGATTTGTTACCTCTGTGCTGACTTAAGTATCTCTTGATGTCCTTCAAGACATCGCCGGGCTCTGTCTCGGTGAAAGTACAGTAAAATCTAGGCACAGCAGAGTCAGTATCAAATGTGTCTGGCTGCTTTGTAACCGTTTCGAATTCAAATAGACCCATTTGAAATATTGGAGTTTTTTTTGAATTACACATGAGAGTTGCACGATATTTTGATTTTACGCTTGCGACATTATCTCACTATCCTCTATTGTTTCTGCTATCCCGCTGTTTTGATTCTCAATGTGAATTGAGACATCCCGAAACCTTTTCGGCCACTGTCCTAGAACCTCTATCCAAAGACCATGCTCATCGCACATCAGTGTCTCCAAGAACCTACCGTATTGCAAGAGAAATCTAGAGAGATTCTAGCCTTGCCATGCTTATTGTCGTTCTTTATCCTTGCCAGCATCAACTACGTCATACCAGCAAATAGTATCTTCTACAGTCAAAGCTAATGCTTAAGGTCCTATGTCCAATCGAGGACGTGCACTCTTGCAGTATTCCAACGGAGCATTCCGAGATACTGTATCGATTGCTTCTGTGCATGGAGCTACTGCACGGCCTGCTGGACGCTACTGTGCCTCTCGGTTGCATGGCTAGGCCATAGACCCGGTAGCATCGGCAGTGAGCGTCCCGGAAGACAAACAAGAAACCTAGAGAATACAAGGTGGGCAGAAAGAACGAGACAGCAGGAAACAACAGTGAGGTTGGCCACTCCTGTCCATCCACAAGCAGTTCTGTTGAAACTGTACTCATCAGCTACACCGCACAGCTTTTTCAAACATGGTCGCCGTCTAAACGAAAGTAGCCATCTATTGAGCGGTCAAGCAGTCCGGTAGATCCATTCTTTATCTGTACTATGTCCAATAATCTTGTTCTCCTTTGTATTGTTCCATTTAATGTTTGCAAAGGATATACAGGTAATAGCGGTCAGACTGATACCGACGACGACTCTACTAACTACGTCCTATGGTCATCGGCAAGCCGGCGTGTCGGGGAGGGCATGGTTGCATCGAGCAGGCTTTGTTTGCATATATTTAGGAAAGGAAAGGTGAAAGACGCTTATGGAATAATGGTAACCTGGTGCCTGTTGCATAGATGACGAGTGCTGTGTATTGGCTGTACTTGGTACCAGATGCACTTCGCTTTCGTCCCGAGGCTGGCATCTTCAGTTGCAGTTTTCGGCATCCATTCAGAGTGGAATTCGCTGAACCATCAAACGAGAGCTGGCTAACAATAAAGCAGGCAAACAAGAAGTCGTCGTCGACAAGCCTTGTCGTCGGTATTCTTCTTGGAGTATGCATTTTCAAAAAGTATGACTAGAGAGCTTGGACCTCTGAAGAGACCGGTCGGGCATCTTCCGCCGAGTACCGGACACCCATGTGACGTCGATGTTGTGGTTAGACATGCCCGCATCAGAGCTCACTGAAACTGAGATCCAATCACCAACAGCTCTGCAACCGAGTCGAGGGGATATACCGTGCTGCCAGACGCATATACCCATTGCTGGCACAGCATTATGCAGGCGAGAGTATGTCTCCATTGTATGCTCGTTTAGTCGTGGGTACGGTTTCAAAGAGTTGTAATCTGAAAGTATGATATAGGAAGATGTTGCCAAGGGCTTCCGTCATACTTCCATGCAGTTTAATATCTTTAGGCAGCTGCCATGCACATACGTACAAGTACTCTGGTCCAGTGTACAATCACCGAATCTAGATTTACTTGGCCAGTTGGAGGATATCTTCTAGTTTACATTCTAGAATTTTGAAGATGCATCGGAGCATCGCCCTGCCGCCGCGGAATGTTCCGTTGCATCGATCGCTGCCTGTTGGTGTACGTCTCTTTGTACACGCTCAAATAAAAAGACAAGTCTGAGCCGCAGCTGGATGTACATCATAGGGCAGTTATGAACTCAGTATGTAGATAATCGGAATAAATTGGGGGAAAAAGACAAAAGACAATGTATAAAATTTATCCGTGATGCACACTAATTCCATCTTGTTCTATCTTTAGTTATTTCCCCTTTGGTCCTGTCGGTTACCCCTTTCGAAATAGTTCGTCTGATAGCTACTTGTTCCACTTGCAGCTACAAAGAATAGAAGAACAAGATACTTGATACTGCCAAGATCTGCAGTAGCTGCTGTGCTTTTACTTTTTATTTTACTCTGTAAGACTGCGTGCTCGACAAGAGACAAGGCAATGTACAAGCTCTCTTGGTATCTTTAAAAGTGTCAAGCTCGCGGGATTCTACTTTGTTTCTTGTGTTGTATTGCCTCTTGTCATCGGCTGGATCTGACATCTGGGATCTGGCGAGTTATTGCCCCCAAATCTCTTGTAAATATGTGCCGGAGCTACCGGTAGTCGCGTATTGGTTTAGTACTCTACAATGTACAACGGACTCACACCAAACCCACGCCATCCTTTGCCATTGCAGGCACCATAACTCGAGTTGTCTTTGGTACTTGGTCTAGATAAATTCCGGCGGAACCGCACAATCGGGACCGTCTAGAGAACAATGTCATTGTCTCAGCGCAGAGTAAAACCAAGACAATATCAAGCTCTTGAAGCTCTTAATGCCGGCCACGTGCATTCACTCGATTCGTATTTCACTTTGGGGTTTGAGTTTGATATGATATTGGACGCGCATCGCTATCCCACACTCGATGGGCATATCTTAGACACGGTAAGCGAAAGCACGGAGCTGCTGGCAAGCAATGCTATGCAAGACAAGTGGAATCTCGCTCTCTTGTTGTCGCTTGTCGCTCTCTGTATCGTCTAGGCCAAGTATAATAATCCTCACAAGCAGACAGATCCGTCCGATTTATGCAATGCTTTGTGTTTGGCATGGGGATGGTTCACCTTTGTACAAGTAGTCTCATATCTCAGAGACGTCAGTCCATCTTTGTTAATCCGTCAATCCAGCAATCTTGATCTTCTATCCGTGCCTGCAATCGGCCGGATCACCATTGGCGGTGGTGGAGCGTGCCTCAATACTCTGTAATCGGAATAATCTCGAGCTCTACGCGATATCATCAAAGGGGTAGTACCAAAGAATTCATAGCAGTAAACGATTTCGACTGGTCAGTGTCGATCAGCTGCTTCCGGACATGGTGATACCTGCGTTGTATTTTGCAGAGGTACTGAATAAGCACGGAGCAGACACATGGACACGGCACATATTTCTTGTCCTAAGAGCTAGGGGTTGCACGAAAACAGACATGATATCCGGCCACTAAAATATCTTGTCTGGGCAATGTAAACAAACATCTTGATATGAATGTCGGCCCTCTGGCAGCCCGAACAATGCTTATGCCCTATAGACGTCAAACAAACAACAGGCAGCACTCGCTCACTACCAAGCCCATCCATGCTTGCCCGTCTTTTCGTCTCACATCGTCATCTCCCAACTCTTGTCAGGGGAGCATACTACGTACTTGGTATGCAAGCGTTGGATGTTTGGGTCTGTGGGAAGATGCGGCAATCTCCTTGGTGGGCCCGAACGAGCAAGGATCTATTCTCCCTCTCTTCTTCTTTTCTACAGAATAACAGAGTACAGAATATGCTCTGTGCTCTCCCCTCTCCCCTCTGCCCATCGTCATATCCTAGCCTCCATGGGGAAACTCCACCGCACACGAGTACAACGGGGTGTTGCAGTTACCACTGCTTGCCTGCAAACTTTAATTTTCAGTTGACAAAGGGCACATTTCAGACGACGCTATAGCGTTTTGCCCTTTTCGTTTCTCCTCTTCTCCTCTGCTGTTTGTTTCCCGCCCCTGGTCGGTGTGGTGTCCCTTGTCGGACTAGCAGGGAAAGCCACTATATTTTCATGCTACCAAGATTATGTCATCCGTAGCGAGAGCGAGAGCGACTCCGATCTGTGTTAGTGGTCCCACTTATTTGCACATACCGAAGAGCCCTCGAAATATAGGGGACCTAAACTCCCATCCCATGACATCCAACACAGAGTATTTCGTAAAGACAGAGAGCGAGATCGAAAGAGAACGAATACGATTAATCGGAATCTGGCAGCCTTGTGGGCGGACGCCTCTGACGTACTTTTGATGTATTTTCTGTGATCTAAAACTCGGCTCGGATGCACGTCGACGCCTCAGCCCAGCTCAGCTCAGCCCGCACAAGCCTCAGATCCGATAGGCGGTCAGCTGGTGTCTTGGTCTCTTGGTAGGCAGTCGTGAATCTCTTGATCACAGTGAAGCCGAGAACGTGCTCGTCGGCTATTGCACCGTCTGGCACCCAGCGCACGGATAATGAATGTACCACGTCGTATTCGCAGTAAAAATCAAAATGATTTCAAAACAAAACAATGGTTTTTGCTTCTGATGGACTTAATAGACACACTCTTCAGAATGCTCCGAAATGAGGACTCATGATTTGTTTTTAAATGTAATTAGAGCTAAAGCATACCAAGCCAGGCCTCGGAGATCTGCATCTCGGTGAATTTTCAGTAGATATACTGCCTACAACAAAGAAAACCACAGGGCACAGGGCGGTAGCAAGACTGGGCAAGGATCACTTGGCGGCCTGAAGTGTACGAATATCGGACATTAAACGACGGCAACGACACTTGACGAACGACACTTGTTGAATATAGGCATCGCGAACAGTGTGAACAGAATGAATGCAAACAACATATCAGAATCGAACAAAAGAAACAAAGAAAGAATGAAAAGAATCCGTCAACAACTAGTGAATTCTCTATTCTTTGTTCTTCTACTCTAAGCATCAGCGATCCTTCAGCGGCTCCATCCTTTCTTAAAGTTTAGATCCTAGCACTCAGCGGTAGGATGCGATTCCATGTCAGTTTAGGTCTGCAGGGGGTCCGGCTGACAGCAGTTTTCACTTCAAAGTAGAACAAAAATAAGATGAATTAAGCAGAAGCCAGTGTTTCGGAGTCTGTACTAACATGTCAGGACAAGCTAATAATAACAGGTTGTTGAGAAGCCGGGTGCTTCTAGCCGTCTTTGGCTGGCCTGGCAGGTTCCCACAAGGCTATTGTGCCGATCTACTCAGTATGAGGGGAGAAGACATTGATGCTGTGCTAAGAGCAGAGGGGATGTACAGGTGCGCTCAGACGGAAACGGGGCCTTGAAGAACAGCTTGGAGAACAAGCCCCATCTCAAAGAGGAGTCGGCGATGGAGAAAGAGTACTCTAAGAGTTAAAACAGCAGAGATGACGATGATCAGGCAGACAAGTGGACGGGAAGTGGACTATGGCTGTGGATGACTGCGGAGTGGTCGTCGACTTGAAGATGAACGGTCCAGATGAAAGACGACAAACCGGGGGCAAAGCTTTGATGCTGCTATTGAACGAGACCGAGAATTAGGCCACAATATTAGCGATATAGCATAACAATAGCAGCCATAGCAGATGTCGATATGCAGCAGCGATGTACACGTACCAGCGTCGCACCAGGCCACCATATTAACAGAATTAACAGACTAACAGCAAAGCTAACGATGCAGGGCCAACACGGCACTAACAGGCACCAGGGGCGAGTCCTTGCGGCCGGGATTGAATTGATCATTGATCAACTGGGATAATATATGATTTTAAAAACGAATAGATGGTTCATGCACGTGTGCCCCGTCCTGTGTAGCTACTGCTACCATTGACTTGAGCTCACAGACATGGAGCCCTGCCATGGAGCCCTGCTAGAGAGAGAGACCGGGCTGTCGGACGAAGATCAGCATTGCGATTAGACCAGAGAAGGGAAACACAAACGAAATAGCAAAATTAATAACAAAAAGAATAGCAAAACAAAGATCTGAGACCGGCTACTCCAACGACTGTATATAAAGATCATGGCCGTCCGTTGATAGATTTCTTGATCTTCTCTTCACCCTCACCTCTCTCTCCTCTCTCCTCCTCACACCTACCACGTCTTTCTTTTACCTTCTTTTATACATTCTTTTTACCCTTTTAATATTCTTCTCTTCTCTCTTCTCATCATCATCATCACAATGGTCGGCAAGTGTGCTGCCCTCGCGGGCCTGGCTTCGGCCGCGTCTGCCCAGCTGTTTAACAGCTACCCCAACTACACCCTGCCCGGTGCTATGCAGGCCTGCGCCAGCCTGGCCGTCAAGAACACCTCGGCCGTCTACTTCCCCTGGTCCGCCAACTACACCGAGGAGCGCACCGACTACTGGGACATCCGCTCCGACCAGTACCCGGCCTGCATCTACGCCCCCGAGACTGCCGACGAGGTCGCCTCGGCCATTGCGCTGCTGTCCAAGAACGAGGTCCAGTTTGCCATCCGCGGTGGTGGCCACATGAACGTGAGTCTCTTTTGTCTCCTCGGATCACATATTCAAAGCTAACAAACAGTTCCCCGGCTCCAACAACATCAACGGCGGTGTGCTCGTTGCCCTTGAGAACCTCAACACCGTCACCGTTGACGAGTCTGCCCAGACCATCGATATCGGCCCCGGTAACCGGTGGGTCGACGTCTACACTGCCCTCGAGCCCTACGGCCTGTACTGCCTGGGTGGTCGCATGAAGACCATTGGTGTGCCCGGCCTGACGCTGCTCGGCGGCTTCCACTACTTTATCAACAAGTACGGCATGGTCATGGACAACATCCTCAAGTACGAGGTTGTGCTCGGCAACGGCACCCAGGTCACAGCCACCAACTCGACCAACCGCGACCTGTTCTGGGCGCTCAAGGGCGGTTCCAGCAACTATGGTGTCGTCACCAAGTTCACGATGCAGGCATACGAGATTGCCAACCTGTCGGCCACTATCCAGGAGTTCAACGAGACCTACGTGCCGCAGTTCCTGCAGGCCTCGTCTGACCTCGGCGAGTTCCCCAACAACACCATCGGTGCCGGCCAGATCCTGAGCATCCAGTACAATGTCACCACCAAGGACATTTCCGCCTCCCTCATCGGCGTCCAGGAGGGCACCGAGTCGCCCCCCGGCATCTTCTCCAACTTCACCGCCATTCCCTCCGAGAAGACCATCAACGGCGTCTACAAGCCCACCGTCTGGCACAACCAGCTCGTGTCACCCAACCAGATGTTCCGTGTCCAGTTTGCCCACCACACCATCACCCCCAACGGCACCCAGCTGTTCAACATCTACGCTGCCTGGAAGGAGGCCGTCGAGGAGATCGCCGACATTGAGGGTCTGTACCCCACCTTTGTCGTCAACGTGCTGCCGCGCACCGCGCTCAGCGTCGCCAAGAACAATGGCATCGGCAACGTCTGGGGCCTTGATGACAAGGAGTCGCTGCTCATCTGGCAGCTGTCGACCGGCTGGGACAACGAGTCCGACGACCTGCGCATGCTCAACTGGGCCACGCGCACCACCGACTACCTCAACTCGCTCAACGAGGAGCTCGGCATTGCCCGCGACTTCCTGTACGCCGGTGACGCCGGCGAGTTCCAGAACCCCTACATTACCTTCCCCCTTGAGAACATCAAGAAGATGCGCGACATCCGCGACAAGTACGACGCGGCCGGTGTCTTTACTCGCCTCAACTGGGGCGGTTTCAAGCTGGGCTTCTAAGCGGCTCGCTTTGGCTTTGCCTTTCTCCTATGATTAACTGAGACAGGGTGCAAGAAAGATATAGAAAATCACAGTCGTTACAGATCTTTGCATTTCCCAGCATTTCCCAATTTCATTCCATTTTCCATTTCAAAAGTAGCGGATAAAACTAATATATCTCCCGGGTCCCTGCTTTATCTTTATGTGTTTAATAGTGAACTCTTACATACAGTAAATAGAATGCGTCCTATGCTTTATTCTCCTATGGAGTGAGCTTTGCTAGTAGACTGGGTGTTATAGCATATGCAGCTCGGACGCAGCATTGACTTCATCTGATGTTGTGTTCCGTGATGGACAAAAGTGGGGCCACCGTGTAAGTCGTCTCACCACACCCATCTCTATGTATTTGGCTCACAGCATTTCTCCTACAACTTGTCGGTGACACGATACTGTGCGGCTACCTGGCGCTTCTAGCCATGAGTACCACTAACCGAGCTGCCGCGTATACTGTGTGTTTGCTCGAGCGTGTGAATGTGTGTGCTATGATGGTGAGATGGAATTGATGATTTGCTTAAATAAAGGTAACCAAAAGTTAGATTGACCTGAGACATAGTGTTAGAGTGTCTGTTTGTTTTAGTTGTCGAACTTGTAAGAATTACGATGGCCGAGAATGACTTTATATCTTGCATTTTTGCACAATAATATCCAGTGTGGACTAATTGCACTGTATATTACTATCAAGAATACATCGCACTTTACAGTGTAATTAGACTCTTTGTCACGAGTGCATCAGCCCTGCAAACTATTGGTTCCACAATTACTTGGATCATATTCTCTAATTGGTCAGTTTCTATTAATATGGCGGCGTCCACCAGGCTGGTGTGGCACCTTTATTGCTTGTAACAAGAGTAGCATTAATAGCAGATCAGCCAATCACAGCCGCCAGAGCTCCAATGTAAACAGTCGTTTTGTAGAGAACGGAGCAGCAGTAAATTACACTCTAATTTCTGTGGAAGGCGCTGCTCGCCTCGTTTCCTTTTCTGTCTATTCTGCCTGTTCTTGTTCCTCTGTTCCTTCCTCTCCTGTTCTGCCTTTCTGCTTCCATCCCGCCCAACAACCCCTTTTGTTGGTCACAAGGAAAGAAAAGAGGAAAGAACGAATGCAAGTTGCAAGGACACAAGGCAGGTGCGACCTGAACAATAATGAGCGCCTCGACTGTTACTTCTTGATCGGCAAGCATTCCTCTTTCCTCTTTCCTTTGCCCATTCGTCGCGTTTGCATCTGCGTGTCTCAGAGCCTTGTTCCGACCCATACCTCGACTCTTTATCTCGACTCATTTCTGTCTCGACTAATTTTCTATCCCGACGCCCACCATGGGCACCAAGCATCTCACCGAAGCGGACCGCCTGCGGGCGCGGCAGCTCTTCTTCGACAGTGGCCTGGCAAAATCGCGAATCTGCCAGCTCACGGGCTTCAGTCTGAACCAGGTCAAGCTGGCCATCCGTGAAAAGACGCCCAAGTCCCGGTGCGGACGGCCACCACGACGCCGGGCAAGCACACTTATCTCAGGAGGGCTGAATTCGGCTGCAGGAAATGGGAACTTGAGCACGGGATACATGCCGGAGCACGACGCAGGCATGGTACACATGGGAATGCCGCCTGTCGGAAGTGACGGCTCGCTCGGAAATGCATCAGGGACGATGCCGGAAGCGACGGGAATGGAATCACACGCAAGCAGCTTGCATCACCCGCAGCACCACCATCACCATATCCAGCCGCCGCATCACCAGCATCATCCGCAGCAGCCTCTTCCTCAGCTCCAGCATCCCCATCATCATCACCAGTCCCATCCCCATTCTCATCAACAGTCTCATCAACAGCCTCACCAGCATCAACAGCATGTGAATCAGGACCACCATGCTCACCAGGATCACCACAGTGCCTCTATCCGCAAGTGGGAACCCGAGTACTCGCCGACCAACGTCTATGCGTGGACATCGCACCCACAGCAGCCGTCCACACCGTCAACCGTGTCATCCGTGAGCACACACTACGGCCACTATGGACGTGCCCTGTCACCGCCGGCTCCAGCTCATGCTTCTACGTCAACACCGAGTTCTGGTCCTCCTCTGATCGGACTGCGTGCACCATCGTCGTCGTCGTCATCCTCGTCGCTGCTTGGAATCCACTCCCTCGCCGGCTACGACCGGCCATACCACGACGCGCACAGCAGCACCAGTTCGCAGCACGGCCTGTCTTCGATGTCGTCGAGCATGTCGACGTCGTCGCTTGCATCCTCGGCGACATCCTACTCGTCGATGTCACCGTCGCCGTCAGGCATCAGCACGTCGTCTGTGGGTGTGCACGGCGGGTTCTCACTGCCGGCCATTCTCGCGACATCAGTACGGCCATGAGCACACGATGCACGACACATCACATCATACATACGAGACATGACCGATACGCGGTCTTATCTGCTAATATCTAATCCTCTAATCCATTAATCTGCTAATTGCCTAATCACTTCTACACATCTCATTTCTTTCTGTCCTTCATTCTCTTTCTATATCTTCATTTTCACTACTACTGGTTTTAATACCCATCACAACAGCCTTATTACAGCCTTCATTACCACAGCCTTTCCTTTGTCATTTCTTCATCTCCTTCAATTCAACTTTGTTACTTTCTTCTCTTCAGTCGCCTGCTTTTCTCACAGCACCTTATACCACTTTGCTTCTATTCGATACCATGTTCATATACTTTGTATAACTCATTTTTGGCTTTTTCGTTCGTTCTTCTTGGGCTCTTCTTTATACATCTTTATATGTTTGGGTAAATATTTGGGTGTATATTTGGGTTGTTTGCAAAATCATGGCGGATTCATTGGCTATTATTTCTATTGTAATCCTACTCATTGCTTGATACTTCTTGAGACTTCTTTACCTTTTATAATTCACTTTATGTCAATAGCAAACGCATGTCTAGCTTTCTTCGCTAGCTTTCCTACTATCCGTCTTCCGTGTTATCCGTGTTATCCGCTGTCGTTGACCTCACTTAGACTGAACAGTCTAGCTTCAGCTGTCTCTCATTCTCACCTTCATTTCAAAGACGCGTGGTTTACCTGTTCCTTGGCAAACCATGGCAGCTCCAGTGTATTATGGCCAGATAGATTCCTAGGCACTCCTCCATTCTTAAGCAAAGCTGATGTCGTCAATAGAGAGACAGTATTACAGACTCCAAGTAAAACTGAATCAGTGAACTCGCCAATGTCTGTTGCTGTTTACTGTCTCGACTCTTACTGTTGTTTCTTCGTACAGAGTATTGCAGCTGCCTTGATTTCCAGTGGACCTCTCTCCAATCTCACGCCCATCACGGGCAATCACTGGCAATCATAAACTCTAGACTCTCTCGTCTCGATTCCTCGTGTCGTCCCGGTTGACAGCACTGCCAAGGGGCCCAGAACAGATCGCTGAAAAGGGGTTTCTCTTCGTCTCTGTCTCTACTTTTCGTACAGAGTCCACTGTAGTAATTACATATATAGTACGGAGCATTTCGAGATTGGCAGTCAGCGGGCGATCTCAGCAAGGGGTCTGGGGTGTCTCTCTTCTCTCAGTTCTTTTACAGATACAAAGTAATTACGGTGTTATTGGCAATTTCGAATTCGATGGGGGACGGCAGCAGCACTGGGGATCGGCACACGAACTCACAAGATCAGTAGCCCCTACTGAGGAAAGAGAAATGTCCGAGACGAGGATTGGCAGCACGTTTGTAATGTACAAAGTATTGCGGTGTAGAAGTGAGTACACTTGCTACATCTGCGATGTCAATGGCGATTGCCACAGATTGCACAGATTACCACGGGGTAATTACTAAGTAGATGTAGTCTCTCCATAAATGATACTCTATAGATGATGGATTTGCAGTAATCATATTCGGGCTAAATTGAATACTACAGAGGTCGGAGTGGCTGGGCAGCTCCTATTTAGATGTTCATGATGTTCATGATTCTGATGAATACCCGTTTTGTGACTGATATCAGTTGCTCACCGTGCTGAGTACATACGAGTATATCACATCAGCCATCAGCCATCAGCCGTCAGCCGTCAGCCATCACACCTGCTGTAGCACAGACCTTGCTCTCAAATTGTTTACTTCAGCCGGCAAAGGGTTATGCCGCCACCGCCGGCAAACGCTACTTTCCCCTTCATTTTAAGAATGCTCCTCGTTGCACTACCGCGCAAATAACCTTAACGGAGAAATCAAACTGTTGCTCAGTAAGACAAGCATATTAATACTGAGTATTATTCTACGTTACGAATACTACTTACACTACACAACAAGGCACCCGTTTATGCAAGTACTTTGGCGCACCCATACACCGCCGAACAGCGTAGTATTACCCCATATATTAGTGGCTGCTTATTCAAGGAGACCCCTTTGTTACCGCTCTTTGCAGGGAGCGTGTGATTCTAGGATTTCTACTCTGTACTCTGTAAAGTAGTCTGGACTCTTTGATTTTCATATCGGCTTCCAGGGTGCTTGCTACTGACTACTTGTACTAAATTCGAAAGCTTCTGGAGCCTTTTTCTTTTTGACAGGGGTGGAATACGAGCATAACAGTCGAGTGTACAAGTACATTGTACTACAAGTAGTTTGTCTCTTTGTACCTGTAATTCGCGCTTCGGTTAGCCTCTGTCTCACTTGGCATTCCTGTTCGACGGAGCCTCCGCCGTATTGTTACGGGGTAGTTTTGTAGAGTAGAGAGACGTAAATGTCAACATTCCAGAACAGTCTTTATGTGTCCTTCTTGTTGTTATTCGCTCTGAATTCCTGAGGCTCTGAATGCAAAGGAAAACTAGGGAATCCCACTCCTTTGACGCGATCTACTCCCCGCAGACTACAAACGATGCTCAGAAAGGCACGCGACTTGATAGAGTGAAGGGGTTGAAAGGGGTTGAAAGGGATTCAAGCTCGTGAAGAATTGCTCTACAGAGAACAGAAAAGAAGAAAATGCTCACAAAACTCCATACTTCTCGGCTCGACTCAGGAATTCGTACGCTGTACAGAATGAGCTCATCCAGAGCTCAGCTCAGGCACACTGCGACCGCAATAGCAATTACTCAGTACAGCCCGCCCTAATCTTCAACAGTGCCGCGTTTCAGGTCTTCTTTTGGACGGGCTGAATCATCAAACTCCAAACATATCTCATGATGCCATCTGATCCTCTGGCTGACTCGATCGCGCCTTGCCTGTTGCCGACATATCTTGGCATCAAGAATTGAATAACTACGTCAAGGTGTTAGATGTTTAGATCGTAGAGTAGAGGGTGGACTACGTGCTGCGTAATGTTGAGTGTTTGTTTACATTCATTCCATATCGACATATCGCATCATGCATTCCTGAATTAGAGTTAAGCATAAGATCGGTCGGCGAGCATTGCTCGGTACTTTGCTGTGGCGTCTGTACTTTAATTCAGTACGAAGTACTCAGTATAAGCAGATTTGTGGCTTTGCATTGGTAATTCTTCAGTGGCTTCTCTTTGTAAAGACCAATATTCTGCAAACGCTGTCTCGATGCCTCATGATATGATGTCACATCCACGACAGTCTCTTTATATGTATTTACACTTCCCCATTACTTTGATTACTTTGTACTGAGTAGAGAGCTCCGTAGTTGAAGACTGAAGACTACTCAGCACGGTAGAGGACCTGTGCTCTCATCAAAATCAATAGGGGGAGATTGCTCGGTGGAGGTGCCGTGTCGTCTCCGGAGTAATAGAGTTGTTGTAGCCGCCCTCTTTGTACACACCAGCACGGCTCTGTTTCTATCTTTTGATTTGCCAGCCCAAATTAGAACAATAGAACTCCAATAGAAATAGTCCATCCAGAAAGAACAATGTGCCACTCAGAGGCGGAAGATTACACTGACTCTCGATGCCTACCACTAGGCGGCTGGAGTGTGCCATTGGTACGAAGTATGACTCGTATCGGATAATTAGGATAGTCAGAAAGTAGTGCAAGTAGAACTACCACACACACCTCGACTCCCTGCTCGCATCTTTTTGTCTCATCTACGATGAAAGATGTACGAGGTAAGAAACTCAGATGCGTGCTTGAAAATTGCCGATAATTACAGCCCTGCTGTGCCGCTGGATCGTGGATCACGCATACGAGCAATTACAAGTAAGGTGTACTATTGTATTCAGAACAACAAGTCAGTAATACTCAGGCTAAGCTTATGCTTATGCCGAGTACCTGTACAAATTAGAGTGTCCCGCTTTTCCAGGGGTAATGGAACCCAATGGTCTTAGTCGCGCATCTGCGAAATTAAGATGAGCAAACCGCCATGGACCGGGGCGTTTTTCTCTCTCTCTTTACGATGGCACTTTTTCGTTGGCCCTTTTATGCTGGACAATACAGGTAGCGCGGAGCTAATGTCGCTTAAGTAATTTCCCATATTTCCATTTCATTCGTATTCCCATCCGCTCCGGCCACTGATCACTCGAAACGACACCGACTGCTATAATTACAGCGTTAATGCTCGTGTTCAGTCCTTTGTAGTGTTGTGTCGTAAGTGGCTTGTTGTCTTGGGCTCTTGGACAGTTTCTTGGTCTCTTGGTTTGCTGGGCGCATATGGCCACTGGAAAGTAAAGTTGTGCTTATGTCAGAATTACTGGATACGGATCACAGCTATTATTCGCCGACCACGTTGTAGGGAAATTGCCGTATTCTGTATTACATGCACGCGCCCGGAAAGTGCGACCGACTCGGCTTCCTACTTATACGCAGGGGTGCTGCATGACTAAGACACAACGTCCATCTCGATACTGTATCTTACTCGGTAGCAATCCCTTGGATGTCCCATCGATGCAGTATCGTGATCCCATGTCTTCAATATCACGCTCTATTCACAGTCACCGCTCTTCTACTTCGTAGGCCTCATCTACCATCGTGCTGTCAGTCAACAGCAACAGGGGCTGCCCCACAGAACCACTGAACGGGCCATGCAGCCACCGATATGTGGGGCATGTACTCCACACTGTACCTTGCGCCGTCCTCTTAGTGTATTGTTAGCGTGTTCTGTTAGTATTAGCGTGTTAGCTTATTGCAGTGCTGTTGGTGTAAATCTTGTTAGCAATCTTTGCAGATATGCACCACGACCAAAAGGACAAAACAACACGGCTGTCTCGACCTGTACCTGTACCTCTTGACCTGTTGATCTCTTGACCAGTCGGCAGCCGGATCGAATGGACTTGCCAGTAAGTAGTCTGTTCGTATTGTTTATATCATACTACTAATGTTGACACTGGTGACATCTCCTCAACCTCTCCTTTCTCCATGACTCTCATCTTTTGTTTGATTTTGCCTTCTTTGATTTTATTGCTATGATTTCCCCTTGTTTTCCTCCTGATTCTACTTTCCTTTGCATATCAACAGAGTACACCACTGGCCTTGGTATTGCAGCCGACGCACAATGCAAATGTACTCCGCAATCCTCTTTCATTTTCTTTTTCTTTTTCTCTTCCTTTTTCCCTTTCTTCTTTGCCTCGTCTTGTCCTCTTGTCGTCTCTTCTCGTCTCTACTTCGTACCATGTACGAATATGCTACTTTTTCTATTTCTACTGCTTCCAATGTTCCAGCACCCGTTCTCTGTCTCTATTTTCCTTGGCCCGGGTCCGTGTGAGTGACATCGCCACATGATGTCTTTGTATGTCCCTTCTGTAAATGTATTAACTTTCTATTGACTATCATTAATCGTATTATTGCAGTGACAAAGTCCGCTATCCTCATTCCCCAGCATCGTGTGTCTCCTCTCTCCCCTTCACACCCGATCCACCATCTCACCCCCCCTATCTCACACCCCGGTCTCATCGTTGGCTCTGAAGCCCCATATTCAAACTCTGTTTTGTCTCTGCGCGTACCAGTGTGTATTTACCTGTACAGAATAGAGTACTGAGGTTGACTTCATAGCCGCTCCGTTAATCAAAATAGCTTGAATCATAATAAAGCCTCCGCCCTCCTCTTCCGTGCCTTTCTCCTCTTTTCCTTTCCTTTTCTTCCCTTCCTCTCCTCTTCTTTTCTCTTCTTTTCTTTCTCTTTTTCCTTCTCTTCTTCTCACTTCCTCCCCATCTGCAGATGTTGTAGTCACTCGAAAGCCTTCTTTGCTTTCTGCCATTCGTTCATTCGTTTCCTTTCAACTACCGCTTCACTCATTCAGCGGGCATTCTTTTCTCAACGCTCTATTCCAGCAAATCAAACATCCAACAACTTTATATTCAGTACTTCTCGATAATTTTATTCGATAATCAACATGAAGGGCTCTATTGTGGCAGCTGCGGCTGTCTTCGCCGCCGGTGCTTCGGCCTCGCGCCTGCACCACCGTCACGCCGACGCTCACAAACTCTTTGAGAAGCGCGGCACCGCCGAGGGTCTCTGCACCACCATCTACGAGACCATCACCGGTGACTACTGTACGTCGCAAATTGTACATTTAAAATGAGAATATAGCTAACAGACAGTCTGGGTTCCTACCCCCGAGTGCACCGACAGCACCATCACCAAGACCATGACCAGCACGGCCACCACCTCGACCAAGGTCCACTACAACACCACCGCGCCGGCCCCGACCACCACCTCGACCTCGATCGTTCTGCCGACCACCACCACCGTGATCGACACCACCGTCGTTGTCGAGTCGTGCTCTGTGCCCACCCCCGTCGTCTCGACCTGCTCGGTTCCCGGCACCTACACCTTCCCCGCCACCACCGTGGTCGTCACCGAGACCACCACCGTCTGCGGTGCCTCCACCACCAAGGTCCCTGCCGGCACCCACACCCTGGGCGGTGTCACCACCGTTGTCGCCACCGAGACCACTGTTGTCTGCCCCGTCGCCACCACCTCCACCCAGAGCAACGGCGTCGTCACCAGCATCATCCAGGAGACCACCTACGTCTGCCCCTCGGCCGGTACCTACACCATTGCTCCCATCACCACTGTCTGCGCCACCGAGACCGTTGTCGTTGTCCCCGTCGTCACCTCGTACGCCCCGGGCACCTACACCCGTCCCGCTGTTGTCACCACCGTGACTGAGACCGACATTGTCATTGTCTGCCCCTTCAGCATCCCCACCACCACCACTGTCGTCCCTGTCACCACCGCCGCCCCCAAGGTCACCACCACTGCCGTCCCCGTTGTTGCCACCACCACCTCCAAGACCACTGCTGCCACCTCCACCTCCACCCCCTCGACCTCGAAGCTCGGCGGCGGTGACCAGTGGGCCATTACCTACACCCCGTACACCAACAGCGGCTCCTGCAAGACCGCCTCGGAGGTGCTGTCTGACCTGACCGAGATCCAGACCAAGGGCTTCAACACCATCCGTGTCTACTCGACCGACTGCGACACCCTGCCCAACGTTGGCGCTGCCTGCGAGTCCATTGGCCTCAAGATGATCATTGGTGTCTTCATTGGCGAGGTTGGCTGTGACAACGCCGACCCCGATGTCGCTTCGCAGATCTCTGCCATCAAGTCCTGGGCCAAGTGGGACCTTGTTGAGCTCGTTGTCGTCGGTAACGAGGCTGGTTTCCAGAAGTTCTGCACGCCCACCGAGCTGAGCGGCCTGATCACCGAGGTCAAGGAGATCATCAAGGGCGACGGCTACTCTGTCCCTGTCACCACCACCGACACTGTCGACACCTGGGAGAACACCGAGTTCTCGACGGCTCTGTGCGCTGTCGTCGACGTTGTTGCCTGCAACTCCCACGCCTACTTCAACGCCGAGACCGCTCCCTCTGACGCTGGCAAGTTTGTCGCTGGCCAGCTCGAGATTGTCAAGAACATCTGCGGCCTCGAGGGCTACGTCCTGGAGTCTGGCTGGCCCTCGTCGTGTGTTGCCAACGGTGTTGCCACGTGCTCTGAGGAGGACCAGGCCACTGCCATCTCGTCGCTTAAGTCTGAGCTCGGCGGCAGCATTGTCTTCTTCTCGTACAGCAACGACGACTGGAAGGAGAACGGCTCGTGCGAGTGCGAGCAGCACTGGGGTTGCGGTCAGCTCTTTGCTTAAATTAGTCGTCTCCTAGATGTCTGATTTCCCTCATGTTTTTTTTCTTACAACACATGTATTTTGTTTTTGAGACATGATCAATGATAACCCTCGTCTGTCTTGTTTGCCTTCCACCCCCCTACACAGAAAAACCACAAAACCGCAGAGCGACTGCTTTTTTAACATGTTATGATATATGACCTTTGCCAATTGATTTTTTTGTCTCCTGTTAATTTAAGACGAAAAACATAATCATATCTCCGTCCTCTGCACTGTTGTCTCCTGTGATCTTCTATCGTGTTGATGTGTGCCTATTGTTTTACCCCTGTATGCTTCCTTTCTGATTCTTCTTAACTGTCGTCGACGTCACTCTGCATTGTTGTGCGACTATGTGGTCAGAAGCCGGCCTCCAACTGCCGGTGTAGTCCTTTGTATGCTATTCTTTATTTATACTCTTTTTCAGACAATATCACACAATACATAGTCTTTGTGACTCTAATCTCGTCTGCTCGTATGTAGTCAAAGAATTATCTCTTCGGATGTATTGTATTCAGTTTTTGTGTCATGGTGGTCTCTTGCGCATGGCTGGTCCTTCGATCCTTTCGCAAGTAATATGTCAATATGAAGACAAATTTATAGTAAATGTTATCAAAATGCATGCAAAATTATTAATAATCTCAAGCATGAATAAAATTATCTCAGTAAAGTAAAAAATTATCATAAAATGATCGAAATTCAAATAATTGTGTGTTGAAGAAAACATATATCAACAAAAATATACAAAAGAAAAAACACGAATTACAAATCACTCTCTGATGTCAAACACGTCGATGCCAGTCTGCCCACTATCCTCGGCACAGAATCTAAACCGAACATATCGAGTACTTTATCAGCCTCTCTTCGGCCCCGACTCGTCGCCGTCAGTACTCTGTATGCGTGGCGTCGGGCGATCCTTGGTATCTACACCTTTGTTTCATAAAAACAAAAAAAAGGTGATTCACGTCAAGTTCTGCGTAAGACAGCCAATATTTACAACTTGGCGCTTGTCGAAGGATCCGAAGGATCAAGGATCAAGGATGGCGGTCCAAGTCAATAATGCACAGCACACAATACGCACGCCGGGTCACGTGCACTATCACACTCCGTCGCAAGACGAATCACGGTGAATCCTACGACGTCTCATCGCGCTGTGCTGTCATTTCTCTCACATTTCTCTGTCAAAGTTTGGCTGTTTGAAATAACTCGGGCCCATTGAAATCTATCTCACAACAGAGCATTGCCAAAGGTATAAATACATTGAGCTGCTCAAGGCTTGTTTACTCGCTCTTGAGACACCCAACAAAGACGAAGCAATAAAGTTCAATGGTCTCACTTAGTTTCTTTTGACTACCCCGGAATATTACTGGGGAGGATCGCGGGCATATTGGCAGTACGGCATATGCCCTGGTCGGTGCTTGGTGGCCTAGCATCAACAGCTCGATAGCTTGCTTGGTGGCCCGGGATATAAACCCCTCCATCGCCCGGCAACCAGAGCTTCGGAATGACGGTTTCTTTTGTTCACACGCAGATTGTCCATCAGAAAAGCTAGCAAGCTTTCTTATGACTGGTTGTTTTCATTTTACCATCGACAGCACGATCTACGGCCGACATGTGTGAAACCCCAGACTATGATATGACTGAAGACGTTGAGAGTGGGGTTGGGGACGAGCTACAACAGGACCAGCAGGACGAGAATCAACAACCAGAGCAACAGCTACCACCAAAGAGGAGCCGCGTACTGCTCAGCTGCGCTCCGTGCCGCATCTCCAAGCTCAAGTGCGATCGCGAGGTGCCGTGCGGCAACTGCCTCAAGAAGGACCGCGTCGACCTGTGCGAGTATGCGCCGCGGCCCAAGAAGACCACGAAGCCGGCCAAGGGCATGGCGGCACGGCTGCGACGGCTCGAGGGCATGTTGCGCGAGATCATAGACGTCGAGAGCTCGGGCGGTGGCAGCGCCAGTGCCAGTGCAGCCGCCGCCATGTCCAAGTTTGGCGTGTCGAGCCAGGACCTGCTGGGCAGCATGGAACTGCAGCTGCCCTTGGGGGCTGCAAAGGGGCCCGGCGACGCGATACCAAAACCACAAGAAAGCGCAAACAACCAGCAGAAAGGCCGCGTTGTGCGCGGACAGCGGGCTACGACGTATGTCGGTGCCACCCACTTTATGGCCATGCTGGACGACATTGACGACCTCAAGGCATACTTTGAGGACCCGCAGGACGACGTTGGCGAAGACGAAGCCGGACTCGAGACGTCGGCCGAGTTCGAGGGCACAGAGAACCTCATGATGGGCGCCGGCGGTGCACCCCCCGGCCGCCTGCGCACCAAGAGCGACCTGCTGCGCATGTTGCCGCCGCGCAGCATCGCCGACCGCTTGATTACGCGCTTCTTCAACTCGCACACGCCGTCGCACCACGTGCTGCACCGCCCGACGTTTACGCGCCAGTACAAGGCCTTTTGGAGCGACATGGCCAACGTCGACAACGCCTTCTTGGCCGTCATTTTTGTTATTCTCGAGCTGGGCATCCACTTTTCAACGTTTTCCGCACCCCAGGAGCTCGAAATGGACGGCGTCGACATGTCCCCCGTTGAGCGCTACCGCGCGTACCGGGCCGCGGCGTCGTGCGCGCTGACGCTGACAAAATTCACCAACCCCAGCACGGCCACGCTGCAGGCCATGGTCATCTTTATCGAGGCCGAGTTCCTCGTCAACCGCGTGAGCCAGACCAACTGCTTTCTGCTGTTGGGCGTCTGCATCCGCATCATGCTCAAGATGGGCCTGCACCGCGACCCCAGCCGGCTGCCCAACATCTCGCCGTTTGAGGGCGAGATCCGCCGCCGCCTCTGGAACCTCGCGATCCAGCTCGATCTCATTGTGTCGTTTTATCTAGGTCTGCCCAGCATGATCCATGGCATTCCGAGCGACACCAGCCTCGTCCACAATCTGCTCGACGAAGACTTTGACGAGAATTCCTCTGTGCTGCCGCCGTCACGGCCCGACACAGAGTACACCGCCATGAGCTACACCATTTTCAAAAGTATGGTGTGCCGTGTGTTCGGCCAGGTCGCGCGCCTCGCGCACACGCTGGCGCCGCCGGCGTACGCTGAAATCATGCGCACCGACCGGCTGCTCGAGGATACGTGGCGCGGCGTGCCTCAGTTTATCAAGGTGCGTCCGGTGGACGACTGCGTTGCAGACGACCCGCTGCTGGTCGTGCAGCGCTTCGGCATTGCCTCGCTGTACCAGCGCAGCCGGTGCGTTCTCCACCGGCCGTACTTGTTAGAGGACGTGTTCCTGCCAGAGCATGCCTACTCGCGGCGGGCGTGTTTGCAGTCGGCGCTGGCGCTGTTGGAGTACCACCGGGCGGTGCACGAAGCGACGCAGCCGGGGGCGGTGCTGCACCAGATTGGGTGGTTTATCACCGGGCTGGGGATGCACGACTTTTTGCTGGCGGCGATGATTGTGTTTATTGTGGTGCAGAACGAGAGCAAGTTTGAGCCGGAGCTGCTGGTGGCGGCACGCGACCGGCCGTATTCGACATCGCCTTCTGGATCGAGTGCCCCTACCGTGTCGAGTGCAACGGCAGCGACGACAGCAACAACCTCTACAACAGCCACTTCAATGGCAATGCCAAGTGCAGACAGCCAAGGCACACCAGACAGGCCCCTGCCGGCCAACTACGGCTCGCACGCCGTGCTGCCTGTCGAGCGGAGTGTCCTGGTCGACCTGCTACGGCGGTCCTACGAAATCTGGGCCGAGGTGGCGGAGCAGAAGAGCGATGCCGTCAAGGCGGCCGAGCTGGTGGGGGTGATGCTGCGCAAGATCTATGCGAGCGATGTCGCGCACGGCCGGTCGCCAAAGTGGTCGCCGCCGGCCGATGCACGGGGCCAAAAGGCCAAAAATCAGCACAGCCAGCAAGCTCCGGAAAGCCAAAGTCAGACATACTCGCACCCGACCGTGTCGCCAGAGGAAGCCGGCTACGCACTGCAGGCGGGCTATTTTGAGTCGGCCGGGCTGATGCCCTTGTCTGAGCCCAATGCCCGGAACCGTGAGTCCTTTCTATTTTATTTGTCTTATTTAAATGGCCACATCTAACCAACAGTCGGTACTGAAGCAGCAACTTACATGCCGCCACTGGGCCCGATACCAGTCGCCCAGATGGATTTTGCACACAATATGCAAACACAACCACAGTCACAGCCACACACTCTGCCTCTGCAGACAATGGACACCGGCACAATGGCGCCCGACATGCCGACACGCTACGACGCGTGGATTCCCCTCAACCTCGGGGACATCAACTGGGTATGTCTCTTGTTTTTCTGTTTAGCCCTTTCCACCATCATAGCTAACAGGCAGAACACGGTCGACACCGGCATCCGCGTCAGCAGCCAACAGACCAACGAGTGGACAACGGCCGACTCGGTGCTCACAGACATCAACTATGCGGCATCCAGTCTCTGGGACAGTCTTTGACTTTTTTTTTTGATTCTTTTTTTGATTTTGATCTTTCATCTTGATAACCTATGTCTACATCTCTGTGGACCGCCCCTCCCCATGGCTCAACGCCAAGCAGGATTACTATTATTTTATAATCTTTTATTTTTAAACCGATTGTGTGCTTGGTCTGGTGACTTTCTTTACATAACAACTGGGGAAGAGGGTCAGAGCCGCACCCGTCTCCATCCCGACCCCGGGATCCTCGCGCGGAGTACGGCGAGAGTAGTGCTCGCCTTGCTAGGTTTTGGGTTTTTGCTAGTTTTTACTCCGTAGTCTACTCTGTATTGTCCGTAAAACAGCAAAACAGCAAAACAGCAAAAATAAAAAGTGAGGCCATCGAGATGTGGATAGCTGTATTTCAAGATCACGATCGATGGATTCCCGAGCTCGTTGATGTCGCGAGATCCTTGATTTTCCTTGAATTCTGATTCTATTTAGTCAAACTCTATTGGACGTTGCAGCTATTATTAATATTAATGAATGTAGACCTCGTTCTCTGGGTATTTTAATTTCACAAAAAACAAAGTTGGCCGTCACAAGGTCGAGCCAATGTACGTCGCTTCGATGCCCCAATCTGGAATTCAACGAATAGACGCACCAATCAGAGTACTCATGCTGGGCAGTAGCAACAGCTCCTACTTTTTACACTCCGCGGAGAAACAGCTTTTCTGTGCATGCGTGCGAGCTCTGTGACAGCTCGGCCGTCTTACGTAAGAGTCCGCTCCTTCTCTTATTACTGAGACTGCAGGCACATGGTTATTATTGATTTCTTTTTGGATTAAATTTAATTACAATCGTATCGACAAACTGGCCAATCACAGGCCGCCCTCGTTCCTATTAGTTGGTGTTAGTGATTGAGTTTGACAACGGTTAGACAACCACGCAAGGCTTGGCCTATCACGACGCGCGACGACGACAAAGACAAACGATAAGCTCATTCTCATATTTTCTGATAGTTCACAGAGACGCAGAATACAAGACCATTCAATTTATAAATATAGAGTAATAGGACACGACAAAATCCACTCGCGCTGCTCGTGACCAGCAGATTTATTTGTTCTTTATTTGTGGCATTTCTTTTGGTTGATTCTTTTGATCTTTTGATCTTTTGATTTCTTTTGAAGTTCTGATCTGATGTATCGATTGATCTGACGTCTTGATTTTTGAATAAATTTCAACTAATATTTAATAGATTGAACATCACGTGCGAGCAAATCCCCGGTGGGCCCGGCAGCAAATCCCGATCATCTGGTATCAGCGATAAGCAGACACCTTCTGTGTGTGACAGACACAGGCACAGATGCAGTAGAGGGCGTGTTCTTATCAGATATTTGTTTCCCAAATAGGCAACTACAAACGCCTCACCACACACCACTCTGCCTCACATCACAGCATCAAGCATCACGACGGCGTATAGGGCGTACAGAGAGTGAGGCTCATTGACGAAAACTGAAGCTGATTGCCTCGAGGCTCACAGCATAAGCCAGCAGCACTACCATGGCTCACTGTAAAAAGCAGTACTTTCTCCACACAGCTACTATCAGCACCGCCTCGACAGCATCCCGTAAAGGATCACATCGAGCAGAACCCATATCGTAGTAGATAAAGCAGATAATGGCAGCTACAAAGTAGATATTAGAGTTCTTCTACTCAAACTAACGTTATCAGCATGCAGAGCGTTTAGAAGGACAGAGATAAAGGACTCGCCTGATACAAAGAGGTATATCAAGGAGCCTCCCCGTCTTGGATCAGGGTTGATTATTCTGTATACTTTGTATTCTAATACTCTACGACGTGTAGATAACTACCCCCAATCCACTGCATCACATCATCGACTCGCAACATTTGTCGATATCGTCGACATTGACAACAGCCTCGCCGACTGTCCGCTTGACCGTCTTCCGCCCGACACTCATCACTTGATTGCAATTGCACATAATCTACCATACATGCCCTTCATACAACACACCCTTCACACAACACACCCTTCACAGCAGCTCCTTGTTTTTTCTTGTTCAAAGAGGAATACGAGTGGTTTGCAGCCGGACTCGTTGATCCTTTTACCTAATCCCAACCTGTTTGGCCATTTTCGACACCCGTTTCAATATTGTATTCATTCTTCTTTCGGGATAAACAATACATCTACAAGACTACAAGCGACCAGCTCAAAACTGCCAAAGCGCACCTGACTGCCTGCAGCCCCAGTCTTGGCCCGGCCTGACAGCACGTTTTGGATTGCATGCGTATTCTGTATATTGTCGGGCGTCTTGACGTATTATCAATAGTAATTGCAGCAAAGCCGGACCGCGCCAACTTGCCCCTGCCGTCGTTTTCACCGTATGTACCGAGTAACAAGCACACCGTGTTTTGCCTGTACTCTGTAGGTACTCGCAGTCATTACTCATGCCCTCGCGGCATGACGTCCTGAGTAGCATCGTAGTGCATAGTGAGGTCATCTCGGCCCATTGTGAACAATCGTTTCATCTTCATCTCTCATTTTCATAATTCATCTGCCCATTCCATACAGTTGGCCCATCAATTGCTTTGTTGGTAACGTTGTAGTAGGGAGGATTATTGCTACTGGTATATCGTATTAATACAGAGTACAGCTACCCCTCTTTCGGCCTCTGGTCTTGCTCAATGCAGCAACGAATCACATTGTGTGCGCATTCAAAACGTCTTATCAGCTTATCAGATTCACGCAACACAGAAAATAATACTCTTTATAATCTCTGTACTCTCTGTACATCCTGTACATGCCAGACATAAAACTGAATCGTTTCCGGGGTCACTTTGTTATCAACAATTGCTTCTCTAGAGTAGAGATACGACTCCAGTCAATCGCCAGTCGATACTGCCCGTTTCGGCTAAATGTACAAAGTACTTTGCAGAGCTCTTACTTGAACAGAGTAAACAGAGATAACACCAAGACATGGACGGCTCAAGCATGGAAATTGCACATTTGCATCTCTCGAGCTAGAAGCGGTTAATCGAGATTGATCTTCTTATGTCTTTTTCTTGATCTGAGAAATAATGTCCTTCAACCTACTCAGCACAGAGGACACGAGTACATGCACACCATAATGATCTTCACGTACTGCTGGCCGCATTGAGCGGGTAGATAGACAGACAGCAAATAGGCAAGTACTGAGTACAATGTACATCAGCTGAGACAACGGCAGCTGCAGCTTCTTATCTTTGTGTTCATTCTGTGCCCTTGGTTGTCCTCTCTCCTCTTCGTCTACCGAGTACTTTCCAAACAAGACCTACGTCCGATCCCGCTCTTCTCCAAACCAAATACTGAGTAGTCTAAACTGCAATACCACTCTCCACATCCGTGCTCTGGACCTAGACTCGGACTGTTCTCAGCGCTGTAGACTCCCCTCTCGGTTCTAGTCTTTCAGTTACAGTGTGCCTCCATCTCCCCTCATCTCATCTCGTCTCGATCTGTCGATTGGCCCAAGTGCGTCTCGTCTCTCCGTCGTGGCCGGTTGTTTTAGTTTCTAGATAGCTTTTAAATCTACTTTGACACGGCCGGTGCATCACACGACCAGGTCATGTCCATACGTCAATCAGCTCGCGGCAACCGGTCTTGGTATTGAGTCATTGCTCTTTTCTGGTGATTTGCTCTTGTTGGCATCAACCGCGGGCAATCTAACTGTTCAGCCTCTCAGACCCTCAAAACTCTTTCAGTGACAGATCGTACGGAGTGCTCAGTAAACCCGCTCAGCAACACGTCGTCCTCCTGTCCGCGCCGATTGGCCAGCCGGAGCGAGAAGCTCGACTAAGTCAACATTGTCCAGCCTTGGGCGCCTTGACCCATTGATGCACTTGACGCCTTGGAATACCACCGCCGGTGTGTTTTTCACTTGCTCTTTTTACATTTACCATCTCCTCTTCCATTTCTTTTGCATTTCTTTTGCATTTCTTTTGCATTTCTTTCTCTGCTCCACCACCCTCTACAGAGTTCTCTGTTCTCCTTCTCCTCTTCTCCACACTCTGCAGCACCACCATCCACCCCTGTTCGCACGTCCTCTGTGAGATATCACGGTGCCTTTTACTTTGCACATGGTATTCGCAGAGTGGGAGGATTCTACACTTGCCCTACACGGCCTTTGCCTGCATTGCCTGCAACACAAGGCCAACGAGCTTGCAGAGGCGTGCTTATGCCAGCGCACCCTCTTTATACCAAGTACAGTCAACCACCGCAAACTCATACTACTCCGTAGACCGACCCATCTGTAGCCCCTCCTCGCGCCGTCTGTCCCTGTCAACACATCACGTTCTCAACAGCCTGCATATCGTCATAGACCCTCCTCCCCTCCTCTGCTCCACTCGTACCTTTATGGGCCTCGATGTCGCCATGACCTCTTTTGGGGTGGCAGGTCTCAATTGTTTTGTATTTATTTTGTACAGAGTAGATTTTTTGTACAGAGTAGATTTGGAGATCAGAGTCAGAGATTTCAGAGTGCACTCAGTATTGAGACTGCTTGCCTGCCGGTTCTTGTACTCTGTACTCTGTACTCTGTAAACTACACACGGCAGGAGCTGTGCAACGTACTTTCCTGGCCTGATCTCTTATCACACCGTCTTGGCCGAGCTCTTATCTCTTGTCTGCCTTTGCTTCCCTGCTTCTGCTTCTGCTTCTGTGCTTCTTCTTCTCTTTTGCATTCATCTTATTACTTCGTACCTCTGTCTGCTTCAGCTACTCTGCCCCGCAAATCTACTGTAGCCCACCCGACAAAGAGCACAAAAGAGATAGTCCATATCGGATCCACTGGCTTTGCAAAACCAGAAGCACGTTTGTCACTAGGAAAAAACGACGCGATTTAATTTATTTTAAATCAATTATTTTTAATGTTATGAGAGAAAAGCTTTTACCGTCTCCTGGCAGTAGTCCTCGGCCCTCAGGGTTCACAAAGTTGGAGAATTCAGAGGAAAGCGCTTTGCATAGCACTGATTGCACCTGCCGTTCTCGACACACCGAATTGCCCATTGGCGCAAGTGGCGATCACGAACTCAACACGCGACATCCGTGGCCAGCATCCCATCACAGCCAAGAGCACTCATTTACAGAATAGACACAGACAGCATCTACCATCTACTCAGTACGCACCTACCATCCACCACATCGATGGCGGGAGATTTGCAGACCCTGGTTCTCCACCCCAGAAAAAAATAAAAGGCGGAATTAAAGTTTAATACAGAAAAAAGGGAAAAAGGCAAAAATAACGGGAGAAGACGAACAAAGGCAAAGGCAAAATCCAGAAAAAGAAATCGGAAAAGAAAAGAGGATGAAAAATAGACTAAAAATCAAATAGAAAAGAGAAAAGAGAAATACGCGACTTTGTTCATCGCACACGGTCTCCCCACATCCATATCTCATATCTCACCCTCCCTTGCCATTTCACCATCTTATCCTGTTATCTTTATCGCCTTTTTATTTATTTTTTATCCATTATTTTTAAAATCCTTTTATTCATTATACCTTGTTCCTTCTTTTTATTCCTTATTCCTTATTCAGTCTGCATCGTGCCTTCCTCAACCGTTTTATCTTTATCTTTTATCTCTTACACCAGTCCCCCTCCCCCTCCTTCGATCCTACTCCTTTGAGCAAGAGACCATCCTTCTCACGCCTCTGTACACCTGCGCGCACATCACATCACCTACTCAGTGCAGTACATATACATCCATCTTACACTTGCGACAATCAGAGCACCCAATCTGAGCGCATACGCCTTTGCCATTCGCACACCACATCATCCGAAGCCGTGCGCCGCATAGTCCAGTTCTCCTCCTACTGTGCTACCCTACCTCTTCCCTTTCTTGCCGCCTGTGCCTTGTTCTTTTCTATACGGTGCTATAAGTGCCCTCACAGCCGTTCAGATGCCTGGACAACTTCGCACGGATCTCGCCATACGGCCAGCTCCGTCCAGTAGCAGCAATAATAGTAGCAATAGCCACGGCAACGGCATCAACGGTAACAATACCACCAACGGCAACACCACCACCCCCTCCAACTTCACCACCACCACCAGCAACCTTGCCAACAGCATCAACGCCTCACGACAAAACGGAAACGGCGCGCCCATTGGCATCTCCAACCCAAGACAGACCGCCGCCGTCGGCATCCCAATGCGCAACAGCCCAAATACAAACGGCGCCAACTCTTCAAATTTCCAGCACTTTGGTAACAGCCCTACCACCTCTACCACCAACGGCTCCATTGGCATCCCCATCCGCAACGGCAACCACAGTCACCACAAGCACGCCCGCTCCTCCTACTCCGACGCCTCGCCGCTCGTCTCAAGAACAAACTCCCTGACCTTCCGGCCTGCTAAGCGCTCCATGCCGGCACCCGGGAAGACCATTGCCGTCATCAACGCCAGCGGCCGCCAGGCAGCGTCGCTCATTCGCTATGCCACCGCCGTCGGCTACCATGTGCGCGCCCAGATGCGCAACCGCCTCGGCGTCATTGCCACAGAGGTCGCCACCAACGAGAACGTCACGGTCATCGAGGGCGAGCTCTACACGCGCCTGCCGCGCTCCGACTCCGACAAGGCCCGCGGCGTCTCGCTTGCCGACGACGTCGACGTCACTGCCGACGGCTCCTCGCTCTCCGGTATCGGCGTCAACCACGACCTGATCAACGACCTCTTCCGCGGCGCCCAGCTCGCCTTTATCAACACCACCTTTTACGGCGACGAGCTCAAGATCGGCAAGGCCCTCGCCGACGCCGCCAAAAAGGCCAACGTCCAGCACTTTGTCTACTCGTCCATGCCCGACCACAGCGCCTACGACAAGTCCTGGCCGTCGCTGCCGCTGTGGTCCGCCAAGCACCTCGTCGAGGATTACATTTTCGAGCTCGGCCTGCCCTCCACCTTTGTCTACACCGGCATCTACAACAACAACTTTACGTCGCTCAAGTACCCGCTGTTTTGCATGGACCTGCAGCCCGACGGCTCGTTCCTGTGGGAGGCTCCCTTCCACCCCGACGCCAAGCTGCCCTGGCTCGACGCCGAGCACGACGTCGGCCCGGCCATCCTGCAGATCTTCAAGGACGGCGTCTCCAAGTGGGGCAAGGGCCAGCGCATCGCCCTTGCCTACGAAATGCTGTCGCCGCGCGAGGCCTGCAATGCCTTTTGGAGCGGCCTCGGCCGGCCCGTCCACTACAAGCGCGGGCCCATCAACATCAACGTGCCCGTGCCCGAGGGCTACCGCGCGCAGCTTGTCGCCCTCGAGAAGCTGTTTATGCTCGGCGGGCCCGACGCCGCCAAGCAGCCGCCGTACTTTGGCGACCGCAAGCTGGATGCCGATGTGCCGACCGGCGCGCTCGGCCTCTGGGAGGGCCCGCGCGGTCTCGAGGAGTACGCACGCGAAGTGTTCCCGCTCGAGGAGCACGCCAACGGCATGACGTGGATGTTGGAGGAGGAGGACGACGAGCAGGAGCCGCTCGAGGACGACTTGGCGGGCGGCGAGCGCGTCGACGGCAGTGCCCCTCCTGCGTTTAGCCAACCGCTGGCGCAGAGCTACAACTCGACGCACAGTTTCCGCACGGGCAACGGCGACGACGACGACGACGACGACGACGGGCTGGTGATGAAGGTCACGGCGCGCGACGACGAGGAGTGGCTGCCATAGGAAGGCGGTCTCGGTCTCCTCGGGCGCGGTCTCTTGATCGTCTGAATTTCTTTTTTTTCACTTTTCTTTTGATGTCTTTCATTATCATGGGATCGGGTACTGCATTGTTCGGAGCATCTGGCGAGCGAGTTGGGAATCTATCAAAAAACAAAAGTTCATTGATTTACTGTTGTTAGTTACGTTACGTTGAACGTTATATGTTGTTTCATGTTATACATTATGCTACCCTACTACTACTAGCATTTATTAACAATATGGCGTTACGGTAGCTAAAATTAGTGTGAGGGAGAGATGATGGCAGATTTACGCGGATATACGAGTGGTTCACACATACATACATATATACGGCTGAATCCAGACAACTGCTGATGTTGATATGATATATGAGAAACCGACATACTATGATAGAAAAACCGGACAACCTTTTGAACGCCGCTATGATAGATATAAAAGAGAAAGAAAAAGAAAAGAAAAGGAAAACCAATCAGCCGAGACAGATCTATGCCGTCGGCGCGCCAGGCAGGTTCTCGATCACGTACTTGCCCTGCGCGACGGACATGATGGGCACACCCGGCACCTTGCGGATGCGCCGCTTGAGGTCGCGATCGTTGGTGGCCACAATGTACGTGCGGTGGCGCACGATGCGGTCAAAGATGCAGTCGTCGGCGTAGATGCCCTTGTGCGTGCACTTTGAGCGTTCCCAGCGCTCGTCGCGGGCAATCTTGAGGGCAATGCGGTACTTGGGTCCGAGTTTTTCCAGCTCGGCCATGACGCAGTCGGTCATGATGGGGCGGCACGTAGCGTAGAGGCAGTCCATCTGTGTGTGTAAGCGAGTGATCGTGAACGGCCTCGAGCGACCTAGAGCGGAGCGAGCAAATAAAACAAAACAGTGGCGAGAACATAAACGTACCATGGACTCGAGCAGAGGCAGCTTGCGCTGGACGGTATGTGACAGGAAGTTTGTATCGATGAGCACCTGGTAGGGCGCAACGAGGGCGGTGTTGGCCTTGTGGAAGAGCGAGATGGGCATTTGGGGGCTGTCCGTTAGTATCTATGCGAGCAAGAGCGAGCAAGAAGAATGAAGAATGAAGAAAACGTACATCTCGCGGATGAGTTCAGGAGCAGCGTCGGCGACCTTGGCCTTTGCGCCTTCGGCACCCTTGTCCTTGTTCTGCTTGAGGCGGCTGTCCTTGAGGCTGATGAGGCGCTTGACCTCGCCAAACTTTCTGTTCTTTTTTGCGACGCCCATGGTGGCGGTGGGTGTACAGAGGCGGAGGAGGGTGTCGGGAGGAGGAGTCGGGGTCGGAGCCGGAGTCGAAGGTGGCGGTCGAGGTCGGCCGTCGATGGGAGAGGAGACGCCGGGGGGATGCCGAGGAGAGCGGGCGGCAAGGCGGTGTCAAATAGTTGCCGTAATGTGGATTAATCGAGTATATATGCAGAGGGGTTGTGGTATGGCGCAGAATGACGATAATTAGCGATCAGATGCGATGTCGAAAGTCTCTGGCGTTATCGCTCGAGTTTGATGATAACCAGTATCGGCAGAAAAAAGATTATTCTTATCGCGATAAGACGAGGCTGCACGACTGTACTGAAGAGGAAAGTGGCTGAAGTGTGGCGACACAGTGTCTACAGTGCACACTTCATCTAAAGACACTGTCAATCAACGACAAACCGGTTGTTGTCTGCAGAGTGTGCATGTTTTGGTACTGTTTGAGTGTAATTTGCCAAAAGACGGCACGATGGTGTGTCTACCCCTGCTTCGTTCTCAATCTTGATTTGACATCGTGCCTCATAGATTCTTTTCGAAAATCCATCTCATAAAACACAACTCTCGCGCACCATTGTGCAACGTCACGCAACGGCGCGTGTCAGCCGGCAACCGGTAAAGCAATCAGGGTGAGTGACAGGGGGGACAGAGGCATTGCATTTGATATTGACAACGAAATAAAGTGCTCATTACAAGTCATGAGAGAAGGAAAAGAGATCTCCATTTCATTACACAATCCATACAACACTGCCTATGGATGGCTGTAACCTCACACTGTGTGCACTTTCCAGTACCATCGGCGCCGAACTAGTCCTAAAGAGCCTGCACTCCAGGTGTCAGGCACCTCGTTTAAGGTTTCTTAGCGGCGTCCCCTTACAGGTTCTGTCTGCACCATTCTGTGAGTGAGCATCTGACTGCCCCGTATTGCCGTTGCTGCTCACCACTACGCCCACTATTACTGGCTGGGACTAGTGTTGCTATTATTACGACGGCCCGTATTTTGTATTTATTTACTTTTCACTGAAGGTGCAGGCAGGTGCAGATGCAATTCCCCAAGATTCGCTCCTTCCTGCCGCTGTTCCGTATTGAAATACGTAAATCCCAAGACATGCAGAATGGCCAGTGAACGACAAACGAGGAAAGCACGGCTCAGATGACATCTGCAAAATTCTCACGTCTTGCGCCTTGCGTCCCTTCTCTGTTGAGCTTCAGCCCAACGCTCCTTCCACAGTCGTAGTAATACCCTCTTCCTTCCTGCTTTTGCCTTCCGCTGCCGCCGACCGTGTACCATAATCGTGCAACTATTGCTGCTCTGCTACCACCTTTGCGCAGTGCTATTGGATTTCTTCCCCTTTCTTGGCAGCACACTCCACAGCCCACACGCAATACTCCCGTTGCCATTGCCCATTGCCATTGCCTATTGCCTCCTCGTGTCTGGTTTTGGCTCAGACTGACTGGTATTCAGGCTTCTTTCCTGTTCTGTGCCGGCCTGGGTCGCTCCTTCCTCCTTCCTCCTTCCTCCTCTTTTTCCTCGACCCTTCTTTCCTTCGTATTGAGGTTTGCTCTTTCCTTTTTCCGTTTCTTTCCCCATCTTTCCCTATTTCTCACAACGGCATCATCATCGCATCACAAGCCACGATCACTTCCACTCAACCCTTGCTCATTCACGCCTATTCACGACTGACGCCTCCTCTGTGGCCCTTGCAGTCCATCACTACCTACTTTGGGCTCGCTTCTACCCCAGCATTTGCTCTTTTTCGGTTACATTCTTTCAGTCGTTACTCCGCCCGTATTTTCATTACGATTATCTCATTTCCCTCATTCCTGGCGTCTTTCTCCTCAGATCCTGTTTCTTCCCAGCTTTCAGTTTCTAGTTGTCTTATTTTGTCTGAGTTGTGCATGTCTTTCAAACAGTGTCTCTCAATATCCTCTTAGATCTCATTCACACAGAGACACCGTATTCTCATTCTGCACACAACTGCCGACTCTCGCTTCGCCTCTACGCTGCCGTTCTACAACATCATCGACAGGCCACCATTTGTTCCACTACATAGCGGTGCCCACCACCTGCAGCATCTTGTTTAGTACCGGCGCCATCAGTAAACCTTTACAGCACATCATCACAAAATACGTACAAAATGCACACATCTCGCGTCTCGTTAAAACGGACGCTGCTCGTGTCAGGCCTGGCTGCCGTTGCCATGTTCTCGACGACAGCCATGGCCGCAACATCCAGCACCATCGCCACCGGCAAGACGACAACAACAGCAGCTGCAACGCAAAAAACAACGACGGCCGCCGGTGCGTCTACCGCCGAATCATCCGCCGCAAACACAGCGTCGACCGAGGCTACCTCTGCGGCCACGACAGCCAGAACTACAGGCGTTATCACCGCCACCGGCACGGCAACGTCAGACTCGGCCGCCTCTATGCCCGCTGTCACATCATCCACGCTCTCTTTTCCAACACTCTCGACGACCAACACGGCTATACCCACATACCCAGCACCCTCCGTGCCGCCGACAGCCGATGCGCCCTTTATGCAGCACTCGAGCCTGCCAGACGGCGCTGTGTTTATTATAGTGGGCGCCATCCTGGGTGCATTTGGCGCTGCCATTCTCATCTGGCGCGCTGTCATTGCGTACTTGCTGCACCGCTCCATTGCCCGTGCCGCTCTCGCCCAACACCTGGCCAACGACAAGGCACCGTTTGCATCCGCTTCGGCCGTGCCGCTCTACAAGTACTCGGACCACGACTCGTCTCTCCATCTTGGCGGTGCAGGACTTGGAGGTGGCCTCGGCGGCGCAGCTGCAGGCCGTGGCGTGCGCCGGACCAACCGTGGACCTACACCCTCGGCCACGCCATCGCAGACGAATCTGTTTTTCTCGCCAACCGCGCCTGGCACAGCTGCTGGTGCAAACAACCGCGACTCTCGTCTGCTGCCGTCTGGATTCTACGCTGCCGGTGCGGGCGTGCCAGCTGGTGCACCGCACGCTCACAGCCAGTCCATCAGCATGACCGACATGGCCAACATGCGGTCCGACTCATTTGCAAACACACACCCGACCGGCGGCCCGAGCCCGCCCGACTCGCCTAATTATGGCCCGCTGCGGGCGGCAGTCAATCCCAACATGAGCGGCAGCTCCGTCAGCCTGAACCGGCCACCAAGTGGGCGTGCACCGAGTGCGTTCCTGGACGACCTGCTGGACGAGCAGCCACACCTGTTCCCGCCGACCTCGGGGCCGCCACACGACAATAGCCACTACCACCAGCCTGGTCCTCGGTACTGATTGTATTTGAGTATTGGGTCATTGACGGGCAGTTGTGACACCAACAGTTGTGTTTGTACGTGTGTACATATTTCTTTTTGGCATTTTGATCTCTTTTTAATCCTTGTAACTACTTTCTTCTTCTCTTCTTGCGCACTCACAATCTACCCAGCAACCGCCATCTCACTATCTCCTTTTTCGTTTTCATTTTGTTTATTTTTGCATTCTGCCTTTTGCCTAACATTTCTGAGCGTGATAGTTCGGCGGCGTCTTTGTCTTTTTCTGTTTTCTCTCGTTTTCTTCTCAATTTCTATCTTGTCTATTCACCTTCTATTTCTCTATCTGGCCCGTTCAATCAAAAGCTGTCACTGAATTTACAAATAAACAAAGCATCGCACACCGTAAGACCGCACAAGTCCCATCCGTAGACCCTGGCTTCAGCCGCGCGTTTGTTTACTTTCGAAATAAGAAAAAGTACGGTCAGTGTCGTCATCGCATCTTATCGATACCGATAGGCGCTTTATCACATCTGACATTGACGATCAATTCCACACACACTCTTGGCCTGTTATCTCTGCTATCGTCTCTCCGCCAGCTTGGTTCAGCCCTGCTGTATCGTCTTTATCTGTATCGGATGCACACCTGTAATCACTCGCCTGCCACCTCAACCATTTCCATCTCGCTACCTCATCGCGTCTTCTTATCTATGACTGATCTGGCTGGCAATATCCGTGGCATCTCCGCCATCCTGCCGTGTTATCGTGATCCTATTGGTTCAGCGTCGAGCTCGACTAAAGCGGAATTAAGAATCGCAGGCAATTTAGGTATATTATGCAGCATCTGGTATCTACCTCGTACAATCTTTGGCAAGTAGAATCAAAGCCAAATAAAAAGAAACAACAAAAAAACACACTACAGGCGCCAAAGACAACACCACGAGGAGCTCAACTACAGCTTGGCGCCAGTGGCCTCGGCCACCGGAGCCGCCTCAGGGGCAGCAGCCGGTGCAGACTCGGTCGCGGTAGCAGTCGGCACAGCAGCATCAGCAGTCTTGTCGCCGCCCGTCCGCGCCAGAATCCAGTCGCCAAACTCCTTGTAGAACAGCTCCCGGTCTGCCAGAGGCTCCGCGTGCAGCATGTGCACCCAGCCTTCGTAGTTGCGGAATGTCTTGTCCGGCACCGCCGCCGCCGACTCGTCAAACCACGTCTTGCTCGCCTTGAAGCTCGTGCACTTGTCCGCATCGCCGTGGCCAAGCCAGATGCTCTTGACGCTCGCGCTCGGCTTCATGCGGCCCGCCGCCAGCTCCGTCACGCGGTCCAGCAGCGCCGCCATGCCCTCGAGCGTGCCCGTGTCGTGGCACAGCGTGTCCTTGGCAACGCGCTCGAGCTGCTCGGGGTCGCGGCTCAGGTACTCGAGTGGGATCTTGTGCTTGAGCTGGAATGTGGGCAGGAAGCGGCCGGCAAGGCGGCCAATGGTGATCTTGGCGGCGCTCGGGGCCTCGCCCTCGGGGAAGCCGAAGAAAGGCGCCTCGAGCAGCCAGCCGCGGATCTTTTGAACGACGGTAGTGTCCAGTTCGGAGCCGACAGGGGCGGCCATGAGAGATGCGACCTCGTTGCCGCCCATGGAGTGGCCCAGAACGAAAACAGGGATCGAGGAATCGTCCAGGTGAGGCTTGATAAAGGCGGCAATGTCGCCGAGGACGGTGGCGGTGGTACCAGAGCGGCCCTTGTCGGAGGGCTTCTTGACGCTGCGGCCCCAGCCGCGCTGGTCGAAACCGTAGACGGCAATGCCGCGGCCGGCGAGGGTGTCGAAGAAGTTGAGGTACATCCCGAGGTGGTCACTGAAGCCGTGGACGACAATGAGCTTGGCGACGGGCGTGCCGGCGGGCTGTCGCATGTATTAGTACGGTCTTGTGTCACGCCGCAAGCCATATTTAAGCTTCCGCATGGGGACTTACCAGCCACGTCTTGGTGTACAGCTCCTGGCCGTCGGGGGTGGTAAAGGTTCCTTCTGTTGCAGTAGTCATGTTGTCGGCGATTTGAAGGATGACAGAGGAAAATAACTCGAAAGGGAGTCGACAACAAAAGAGAAATAGTCGCAGTAATGTAGTCTGACAATCGGAGAATTACACGTGAAACTAGGCCAAATGACAGCGACGCTTCCGGGGTCAGCACAGCTTAATAGTAGCAAATGACCCTAATCCACAGTGGAGATCGGCACGGCTTTAAAAGACTATGGGAGTCGTTGAATGCGGGGAGAACGTGTGAGGTGAGCTGCTGAGGCAGGGTTGGCAGTGATTTAGACAGTCAAAAGGATGCGAACTGGCGATGTTTCCAAAGTCAATTAGTAATAAATCAGTTGCAAAGGCAAAAGTAAGCAAGGAAAGAGCGACAGATATAGAAGGCACGATCGTTCTCGCTTTCAGTGTGTAAGAAGTAGGAATGCGCCGTGCTTTTAGTGCAGGAACAAAGCGTCAGAGTGGAGCATCGAAAACGAGCACTAAATGAGCCCTGCAGCCACTGCAGCTGCTGTAATTATAGCGATCAGCGACAGCCAAATAGCTCGCAGAATTTCGCCGGAGTCTAATATATCACCGACACCTCGCATGAGTTGAAGAGTAGAGACATGATCCGAGTGGTTGGTATCCGGGATCACTGCACACAGCAGGTGAGATTGACGTAGCAGGAATTCGTATGATGACCAAGAAGCTCGTACAGAGTAATGCATGCTTACATCATCCATGCTATGCAGCTTATGATAAGACGGAGCATGTCGGATGCGGAAGGAGGTATCTGTATTGGCGGTCTTGTCGTGATTATATAATACAAGTTTTTAGGAGATGTTGAATGATACCATGCAGAACAAGAGATTGAATATGCATCAATGCAGCATGGCATCCCGACAGTTTCGACAGATACAGCAAGCAACTTTCACGAGCTGTGACCGCATTGAAAAATGCGTTGAGCTACTCTGAAGCTAGATCGTACGGAGCAAGTTGCTCATGATAACCCGGTGCCTGCAAGACAACCCAACTGGAGTCTTATATCAAGCAAGATACTGCAGCAATAAACTATATAGAATCTGGGGGAATAATAGACTCATAAAAACCCAGCAATTTGCTCTTTTGATATCGAAAGACGTTGCTGTCTCAAGTTGCGCCAAACTGGCCGAGACTGGCATGGTAGATACAAGACTGACACAGCTCGACATAAACATTCTACAAAACATGAAATGCCTCAAAAAACAAGATCAAATCAACATAATTAAACCAAATAGAAACAATTGCTTGATCATGACGATGCCGTGTAAGCGTGACAGGTGGTGACAGCTGACAGATTACAGAGCCCAGTGCCCTGCAGCGCTCCTTCCTTTACAGCTCCTCTCCCCTGTAGCCCGCTCCTTCCCTCTGCGCTGCCTTGTCGTCCCCCTGTACCCACAATTCCCCCGCCGCCGTTTCCCTTTCCGCCACCAGCAGCGACGACGGATCATATGCTTGTAGCGCAACGTCCCTTTTAAGATTAGAGCTCAAGCTGCGCCGCTGAATGCTGAATAGTGAATGCTGGACGACGAATGATGGCCGCGAATAGCTTCACTTTTGCACATTGATACACCGATACACCGATACACCGATATACCGACACTGCAGACAGAAGTCTACGGCGACCATTCAACCTCAGTTCACTGACACCACCACACCAAACTACCGCAAGCTATCGACACCGTCTTTCTCGTATAGCTTTGCCCTCCAATGGTCGTCGTCAACAAGGCCTTGCTTGCCGCTAGTTGAGCGACGTGCTTGTCGACATAACACACACATATATAAGATCTACACAAACACATACATACAATGTCTCAACCCTATGGCGGCCGGCCCGGTGCTGGCCCCGGTCCCGGCATGCCGAACAAGAGCATCCTTGGCGTGCTCCAGGCAACACAGATTGACGATTCCAAGCCGGTTCTGCCAGCAGGTAGGCAGCTTGACTCTACAATAGACCTCCACAAAGACTGACAAACAGAAATCGTTGCCAAAATCCTCGACTACCTCCCCGTAGCCGACCAGCTGCGATTCGCCCGCACCAGCCGCCGATACTGCGAAATGGTCTACGACGACACACGATGGGTCACCCGGCTGCAGAGCATGGGCCTCTGGAACGAGGCAGACGCCCGGCGGCACTTTGAAGAGGCCATGGCCAAGCGGAGGCGGGATGCAGCAGCGGCAGCCGCGGCCGCGTCAGCAAATCAAGGTGCCGGTGCGCCGGCCGGTGGCGCCAATGCAGCAGGCCGGGGTAGGCCAGGCGGCGGTGCGACGACTCTCTTCGATGCAAACCTGGAAGAAGAACGGAGGCGACAGCAGATACAAATACAACAGCAAAGGCAGAGGGAGCAGGAAGCAAAGCTACGGGACGGCTTCGAGACAATGGCCATTTCTGGGAGCGGTGCAACAGCAGATTCACCGACAACCACAAAAGCACCATCACGAAACCCATTTGAAGACCCAGAAGCCTTGCTCAATGTTCTCAAGAGTGTCCAGAGCGTGCGTGGACATGCACGCGACGAGTACGGCAAGGTTTACGGCGCCCTGGCCCCCTTTTACTGGGACCTGCAAAACGCAAAGACCCATGCCGACCCGGTCGTGTTCAAGGTCTTCCGCGACCCGGAGCGCCAAGCCGCCATGCTGTCTAACCTGCGTGTGTTCGCCCAGAGCGACTGGGCGCAGGGCTGGCACAAGCGCGAAGAAAAGGTCACGACCATGACCAACATCTTTGAGAGCGCCGTGCTGCGTGAGTTTGAGCAGGGCTACGAGTTCTGGGATGTCGACGGCCGCATGAAAAAGTACGCCCATGTCCTAGATGTGCTGGACAACAGCTCGGCCGGCATCGACTTGTTTATTCAGAAGCACCCCATCTTTGACGACACGGAGCTCACCAACATGAATTCGATGGACTGCATCCACCTCGCGCCGCGGGCGTCCACTGCCGACGACAGCCTGATCACGCTCGACCCATCGCGCGCCTTTTTCGAGTCACTGACACGCAAAGTCAACGAGCAGGGCGGCGTCATTGGCCGCATCTTCCCGCGCCCAGGCCGCGTCTTCTGGGCGCTGGTCGACAAGGTGCGCGAAGACATTATCATGGAATATATTACCCCACTACTAGATGAGACACACGAGCGCAACCTGCCGGCCTACCTCAAGGCTGTGTCGGGCCTGTTTGAGCAGTGCATGCAATTTCTCAAGGAGCTCGACCCTCCCAAGCCGCCCGGTACCGTTGAGGAGGCGCCGGCCGCGCCCAAGACCTTGCAGGAAGAAGCTGCTGAGAAGACGGCCGCACTTATTAAGCGGAGAAGCACCAAGTCGTCCATGACACTGACGCTGCCAACTGATAAGAGCGCTCTCGATGGCGATGACGCACCAACAGACGCCGGCAAGGAGGACATCAACGACGTCGACGCATGGCGGCCCAAGGCGCGGGAGCGCAAGACGAAAGAACTGGCGTTCCGGACATTTGAGCCACATCTGGATCTCTACCTGCAAGAAGAGCTGGACTACTTCACCAAGCACGCTGAGGCCGAGGTGCGCGACTGGGACAAGAAGCTGACGGAGCAGGACGCCAATGCCGAGTCCTTTTACATGTCCAATTTTAACCGGCAAGAAGTCAAGAAGGACTTTTTGAGCTCCTTTAAAAAGGTTGTCATGATGCCCGTCACTGTGCTTCCTAGTCTCCCCGGCCTTGGCAGCAGCAGCACGAGCACCAGTGCCGTCGCAAAGACGGGCACAATCAACCCGATCTCCGGCGCAGTCGAGCCCGGTCGGGCAACGCCCGGTGCGGCTGGCAAGCTGCCCGAGAAGGCACCTGATGACGAGCTTGCTGCCAAGGCGGCGCTCATGACGTCGCGTCTCGAGGGCATCAAGTCGCTATTCAGTCTTGAGATGGCGCTGAGCCTGGTGCACGCCGCCAAAATTAGTCTCGGCCGCGCCGCCGTGTTTGTACAGCTGGGCGGACAGGCTGCGGGCGAGGCACGCGAGCAGTGCGAGTCCATTTTTGTTGTGCTTCTCAAGATCCTGGGTAATGGGCATGTCAAGCAGGGCTTCGATCGCGCCGTCGAGCATTTGTCTCTCTACAACCCGCGCACTGTCGTCAAGCCCAAGAAAGCAGACGCCGAGGGTGCTGATGACGAAAACAAGGCCGCTAGTGAGAGTGAGACGCACAAGGGCGAGACCGAGAATGGGCCTGGCGACGGCGGTGTTGCGCCATTGATGACATTTATCGAGCTCGTCAATGTCGGCGACCTTATCTCGCAGATGATCGACCTCTTTTACGAGCAGCAGCTGGCAGGGCCCAAGATTGCCGACCGCAACGACTTTTTGGACCCGGCCGGTCTGGCGAAGAAGCGGTTCGAGCAAATGATCGATGAGAGCGTCGCGGCCGGTCTCAACAAGGGCATCGACGTGCTGATGGACGAGGTTGAGTACATCTGCGCGACGACACAGAAACCGACCGACTACTACCCAGAGGCCGTTGATGCCGTGTCTGACAGTGGTCTCTTCTTTCTGAACGGCACCCTCTCGAGTGTCACCGGTGCAGGTGCGAGCGCAAGCCCGGCCGCTGGTGGTGGCACATCCACACCCAGCTCAACTGCTGGCGCCATGTCGCCCAACATGGGCGCGGCCAGCAGCACCTCGGCATTCGATCCGTTTGCCGCCGTAGATATTGGCCCGACGCCGACGGCTGAGCGCGTGGTCGCCCTCGTGCGCGGGCACACCAACATGCTCAAGGGCAGCACGGAGAAGACGATGCTGGACGTTTTCAACGGCGAGGTCGGGCTGCGGTTGTTCACGGCGGTGTGCAAGCACCTGAAGAGGCAGCGCATCAGCATCGCGGGCGCGGTGCGTGTGATCGCGGACATGACGCTATACTTTGACTACATTCGGACGCTGCGCAACCAGGACCTGCTGGCGTACTTCCGGGCGCTGCGGGAGCTGAGCCAGCTGTACCTGATTGACGCGCGGCACCATGCTAAAGAGATGGCGATTATTATTGCGGACAATGACCGGTTTGGTGGTATTTTCCGGGCGGAAGAGGTGTACGAGTTTGCAGAGCGGCGGGCGGACTGGTACCAGGTGAAGCGGAATGTCGAGCGGGCCATGTACGGGCTAGAGTGTTGTGTCATGTAGTTTCCTATTTTCCCGTTCATGTTTAATATTTGTCTTCAGTTATATAAAGACAGCGGTTTTGGCTTAACATCTACGCACAACTACAGAAATATCATCCAGATTTACTCAAAGCATGCTTATTAGAAAACCAAACATCAAATATATCATCTATCGTCGTAACCGTAACGCCGCATCCATGCTGTCATCAGTCTAGTCTAGCCTTGACTCAAGATCTACTCTGGGTTCTACCGCCCAAAATCGAGTCGCCGGGCCACCTTGGCGCCGCGGTCCTGCTCGTCGCCAACGACGCCTGGCCGCCGCTTCAGGTCGGCCGCCATCTTTTCTTCCTCCTTCTTCTTCTCCTTGTCCTTGTCGACGGCCCGCCGCTGCGGCAGGTCCTGGACCGGCGTCGGCCGTGGCTCTGCATGCCACCACCCGTGGCTCAGCATCGCGCGCGCCGTGATGCGCCGCCGTGGGTCCAGCACCAGCGTCTTCATCAGCAGGTCCACGCCGTCCGTACCCACCGTGCCAAAGGGGCCCAGGAACGTGTCCTTCTTGGGCACCGGGTACGTCTGGTCCGTTGGCACCGTGTACGCGTCCAGGCGCGTCACGCCCGGCCAGTTGTCCTCCGTGGGCGTGCCCAGTGCACGGCAGATGAGACCGATTTGCTCAATCTCGCTGTTGCCCGGCAGGTACGGGTTGCGGATAATGAGTTCGGCAAACACGAGACCCACGGACCACACGTCGATGGAGCCAGAGTAGTGGCGCGCACCGAACAGCAGCTCGGGTGGGCGGTACCAGCGCGTCACGACGTTGGCGGTCATGGGGCGGTAGGGGTCGGCGCAGGCGCGCGCGAGACCGAAATCGGCAAGTTTGAGGGCACCGTCGGCAGCGACCAGCAAGTTGTTGGGCTTGATATCGCGGTGCAGCACGGCGCGGTCGTGGCAAAAGGCAATGGCACGGCACAGCATGCCCATCCAAGCCTTGATGTCGGCGGCACCGTAGCGCACGGCAGCAGTGTCGCGGATGAGCATCTCGAGGTCGCCGCGCGGCAGGTGCTCGAGGACGAGGCACAGGTTCTGGTCGCGCGTGCTGTAGACGCTGTGCAGGCGGACAATATTGGCGTGGCTGAGCTCTTGCAAAAACTTGATTTCGCGCACGGCGTCGGGGGCAATGCCGTCGCTGTACTCCTTTTGGACCTTGATCTTCTTGATGGCGACGAGCTGGGACGGGTTGCCGCGCAGGTGGCCCTCGTAGACGACGGCATAGGTACCCTCACCGAGCTCTTTGCCACGGATGTACTTGTTCTTTTCGTCTTCATTCAGGCGTTCGGCGACGTCCATGGTGATGTGGTGCTGGCGGTGACCATGGTGGCTTCCTTGGTGGTGCTTCTTGTTGGCTGTAGTAGAAGCTGCATCGGTTCGTGGCGAGTGTGCTGGCCGTGGTGATCGTGATGATGATGCGATGCCCGAACCCGGCCGAGACAGGGCGTCCGTCGGGATCGCTAACATCGGCGACGCGCTCATTGTGCAGTCGGTGTGTTGGACGAGTCGGATATCGCACGTGGCGCGGCTGAGTCAAGTACGACGACGACGAGAGTCGGGTGATGTTGAGCAATGTCGAGCAATATCGAGGTGAGCTCGCTGCCTACAAAGTGTAGCTTGTCAAAGGGTCCAAGAAGAGCTGTGATTGGCTAGAGCTTCTTTTTGGAAGTGAGTGCAGCTGTTTCCGTCGACAGCTCGCCCCTCTGGCATGCCACTGGATTACAGCGGGTACAGCGACTCGAGACTAGGCTGTGGCTTGGGCGTGCGAGTGTGGCTCGGTGGTAGACCCACTGTAAGTATTATTTGGGACTGTCTAAATTGCCACCCTACTTTTTCTGGGCTGCCACCCCGGGCTCCACTATTAACGGGTCGGGTTTTATGTAAGCCAAAAAGTGACTTCCTCTACAGTATAAGGGTACAAGCAAAATAAGGGGTACCTGTACGGCTTATACTAGAGTAACGGTGAATTAGTACGCATCTACCACATCTACCACTATATATTGAATATTATATGTGCCACCATACATCATGTTTTCATCGACCTTTTTATTTACATATATACTAAAAACAACACTAAAAATAGCTTCAAACACTACCGCCGACGGTACTATCGACGGCATGCCTCCTTCATATAGGCTACTACCGCTATGCGTCACTTACCAATTTCTTAAAGAAGCAGCAAAAGCAGCGCAGGCGCAATTTCTAAATTCATTACATTTAGTTTTGCCGTACAAGTACCCATCATTTTGCTTGTACCCTTACTGTAGAAGAAGTCACTTTTTGGCTTACATAAAACCCGACCCGTTAATAGTGGAGCCCGGGGTGGCAGCCCAGAAAAAGTAGGGTGGCAATTTAGACAGTCCCTATTATTTTAGTGAACATGCCCGATCTGTCAGATCTGTCGGGCTCGAATAGTACTGCGACGCCGACGGAACCTTAGTAATGGAGCCTGGAACCTGTGCTGGGAATCGGAAATAGCGGGTTAACAGCGTAAACATGCCTGTCCTGACGTCATGTCTGCGCGTACTGTTTTCTGTTTTCCTTCATGGCAGGAGCATCGTGCTTAATAGGCGCAGGCGCGCCTTCCCTTTCCGTCTTCTTGCTCTTGCTGTCTCACAGTTGTCTCAATCAATTGACTTTCCACTGTCTCTTTCTCTTTTCGTCTCCTCTTGCCGAGTCGATTAGTCAGGCTCGACTCGCATCGTGAGATTCGCATCGGTGGATTTCCTCTATGTACTGGACTTTTTCAGCTCACAGTTTTCTCAATCGAGTTCCGTTTTGTTTCCTTATTCGAATCTCAAACAATTATATCGACATCTTGCTGCCTGGACATTCTAATTGCCGACGAATCACTCGAGCTCTGCTTCTGTACGACTACCACCAGGCTAAGATCGTCCAGTCCAAGATCGTCTGACCACTCGGTCTCGCTCTGCCGCTTCTCCCGCTTCTGCAGCTCTACAGCTTACATCTATTTCTTGGCACACACACTTTAAAAACAGCGACTGCTGTCACACCCATTACATTGTTTCCCAACTCAACCATCGTCCAACCTCAAGATGATCAATCGGTTTTCTTATTGGGTAAGCTCTTTCATCTGATTTCGTATTAACTTAGCTAACAACCAGCTTCTGCCAATCTTTTCCGGCGCCGTGTGGCTCGGCATGCTGCTCGGCATGATCATTGGCTGGGTCGTCGACCTCCACCGCGAACACCTCGTTTCCATGGATGATGGCCAGTACATCCCGTACATCAGCGACATTGGCGCAACCTCGCGCTTCAAGCCCATGTTCATCGCCCTGTCCGCCGTCACCACCGCCAGTCTCGACCTCTCATTCCTCGCCGACCGCTGGCTGCGCCATTCCGGCCGCCTCACGCCCAACGGCAGCCGCGGCCAAAAGGTGCTGGCCATTCTCACCATCCTGTTTGCTGTTGCTGGCACCGCCGGTCTCATCCTGCTGTCCATCTTCGACGTCGCGCACCACAAGACGCAGCACGATGGTTTCCTGCTGTTATTCCTCGGCGGCTATGTACTGTCGGCCATATTCATCTGCTGGGAATACCAGCGACTTGGAATCCACAACCGCCATCTGCGCATCCTGGCTCTGTCGTTCTGGATCAAGCTGTCGTTTGTGCTGATCGAGGTCGTGCTGGCTATCATCTTTATCTCGCTGACGTTCACCGACAACACCAATGGCGGTGCTGCTGTTGAGTGGGTCATTGCCGTCTTCTTTTCCTTTTACGTCTTCTCCTTCTGCATCGACCTGTACCCGGCCGTGCACACGCGCCACCGCAAGCACGACGCCGAGAAGGACGGCCACGGCAACATACACAGTGTCGATGGTGTCACCAATGGCAACGACATTGCTTACGACAACGGCAACACTGTTCACCAGATCACCAATGCGCCCGCTGCTGCTGCCAACCCGTCCGTGGCTGGAGCCCATGATCCAAACCTCTACTACGGTGACGCCTATGGCCAGAGTGCTGCGCGCGCCACCCGCACACCGCGCTACAACAGAATGAACAATGGCGCAGGCTACCCGGCTGCTGCTGCTGACATTAACAATGCTGCCCCGGTCGAGAACCACAGCCATGTCGGCAGTGCGTTTACTGAAGGCAACTTTGAGCAAACAGGCAGTGTCGGCAGTGAGGGTCAGATCCTCGAGCTGCCGGCCGATTCCTACCAGCCCGGAAGAGCATACTAGAGATATGCAAGAGAGAAACAAAGACGGAGGCTAGAGATGCTATTCATAGAGAGGATAAGATAAGGCGGAAGATGTAATGACTGTATATACGATACCTGTTTGTTTCCTGGCGTTTTGGAGTAGACGTGTATATAGGGAATACTATAAATACTTAGACGATAAGGAGTACCTAATAAGACCAATTAAGAGAATTGAGACTATTTCAAATGTTGGTCACGCTGTCAAGACAATTCTGAAGCAAAAGTTTATTAAGAATCAAGATTAGAAGTTGTCGAGATTAAATGCAAATGCGGTTGATAAAATAACTAATTTCTAAAAATTGAAGTAAACTATTGACCATTTTCAACTTAACACAAAAAGTCAGAAATAATTAATCCTAAACTCCATATATCCCAGCCCAAACAAAAGAAACTAAAATACAAAATCAGCTAGCCACTTGACTAGAACTGATCCTCAAGATTCTCGAGGAAACGCGAGTCGCGCACGGGACTGGCAGCCTTTCTGCTGGCGGGATCGCGCAGCGTCTGGGGCGGCGGGTAAGCATCAATGGCCGGCTCTGACGGTGAAACCGCTGAAGGTGGTGATACTGTCACGTATGTGCTAGAGTTGGCAGCTTGGGCGTCAGTAAGTTGCCCAGTCTTGGTAATGCTTGTAAAAATGTTAGTGCCGAGGCCGAACTCACTTCCTGGGACACCGTGCGCGCCGCTCGGGGCTGCTGCGCCGTCGTTGGTGTAGTTGCTGCTAGCATAGCTGGCACGGTTGCCGGTATCGTTGCTGGTGTCTTTATTGCCGCCTAGAGTACTGGCGTAGCCGAGACCGCCAGCGACGGCACCTGTAGCCGCGGTGGCAACACCAGTGGCTGCCGACTTGACACCCGAGATGCCGCTGCTCAGGTATGAGCCTGAGTCAGTAGCATTGGACGACTCGGCATTACTGCCTGTGCCTTTGTTCGCATACGTCACAAAGGGGTCAAGAAGACCAGAATTGTTTACAGTCTTCTTGGGAGACGAATCGGCGGATGTCGTGGTGTCATCTTCGCCCGAGACCTCCTTGGGGAACCGCGCTGCGGTGGGAGAGTTGTTGGCCGTGGACGGGTTGCTCGCCTGCTCAACGGCTGTGCCCAAAGGAACCTCCTTGCACTTGTCATCTGCATCGTGCACTTTCTGGGCACCAGTCCTGGACTTGCCGGTGATATCAAGCAGTCCAGGGTTCAGACCATCCTTTTTCTCCATGGGAACACCCGTGTCGGGAAGGCCAGTGGGCTTGGGAGCAGCAGACTTGGCCGTGTCATCAGCCTTGGAAGCAGACGAGCTGCCAAAGTTGGTAGTCTTGGAAACAAACGAGTTACCCGTGTCGACGGTCTTGGTAGCAAATGAGTTGCCCGTGTCGGCGGTCTTTGCAGCAAACGAGTTACCAGTGTCGAGAGTCTTGGAAGCAAACGAGTTACCCGTGTCGCCGGTCTTGGAAGCAGACGAGTTACCAAATTCATTGGCCTTGGTCTTGCTAGTGTCGTACTTGTCAGATGCTGCTGCTACAGCGGCAGTAGTGCCCGCCGCGAAGCCGCCACCGAGACCGCCAAGCACGGGCAAACTCAGACCACCAGAGCCCATGGCTGGGCTGGCGTCCTTATCCTTGCTATCCTGGGCACCAGGACCGGTAGTTGAAACGTTCTCAGTGCTAGTCAGGGCATGACCGCCGACAAAAGTCTTTCTGGCGTTGATGTCTGTACTAGCGGCGCTGTAGGTGGTATCTCTCGGCTTCTCCTTGATGGTTGTGGGAATGCCGACAGCATCAGTAGCGCCCGCCTTGCCGGACTTGGAGAACTTGGACTTGAACCATGTCTTAACCTTGGACTTGTTCTTAGGAGATGACGGCTCGTCGGCCGACTTGGCTGCGACGGGAGTAGGCTTGGGCTGGGGCTTGCTCACTGCGGCTGCCCCAGCGCTAGGGACAGCCGTAGTAGTGGGAGCAGCGGGAGCAGCGGGAGCAGCGGGAGAAGTGGTGGCGGCGGGAGCCGAAGGGGCAGTAGTGAGCTTGGGAGGGCTTGAGTCACTGCCGTTGCTCGTGGGCTTGACAATAGACTTGGAGCGAGATGCAAGATCGGCACCGAGAGCACCAGCTACACCAAAAGCGCCAACTGCACCAAAGGTACCAGCTGTACTGCCCATGCCAGACTTCTTTCGTTGCTCGTGCTCAACCTCATCATACTCGATCGGCTTGACAGGAGCATCGTCGCTAGGCTGGGGCTTCGCGATCATGGTTGTCAGTGTCCGGCCGCGGGGCTCCATCACTTCATTGGCTGTCACGTTCGCAGGAGGGGATGGATTGTAGGCAGCAGTAGTGGCGTCGGGTGTAGACACAACAGAGACAGGCTCAGGCGCACGTGTGGGTGCCGAAGCGGAAGCAGCAGAGGGAGTAGGAGGGGAAGCAGGCGAAGGCGGGCTAGGGAAGGCGGAGTACAGAGCCGAGGCAGGTGCGGCCGCTGCAATTGTCGACGTGGTAGCTGTACGAGGAGTCGAAGGGACGGCCGGGGCAGCGCGAGGCTCCGTGAAGGGTGTTGACGGTGCCTCGGGCAGAGCAGCGGGAGTAGGAGGCAGTGCAATTGATGCAGGGACAACGAAAGAAGGAGCCTCAGGATCCAGACCCGAAGTAGCAACAGCCGGCTTTGCAGGGGCAGGAGTAGTCACAGAGGTAGGCTCGGCGATGGACTTTGACACAGACTCTGGGACAGCTCCCTTCATAGCAGTAGGGTCCTCGGCAGAAGGGCTGGAGACGGAGCTCTTGGAGACAATAACTGCCGGGATAGCAGCAGCAGCAGTGACTACGACCGCTGGGGCAGCCCAGCCGGTGCGAGTCTCGGGAGAAACGGGGGTCAGTGGCTCGCCAGGTGACACAGGAGAAACGGGGTCACGAGTCTTGGACAGAGTAGACTCAGTGGCCAGTGCAGGATGCTCAGGCTCGGTGGTGGGAGTGGGTGTGTCGACTTCACGAGTCTCACGGATGGATGAGGTTGTGCCGGGGGCTGTCATGACTTCACTGTCCGTCTCCTCCAGCTCGTCCTCATCACGGGACGTCTGGTGAGTAGGGGCCTCAGGTATGACGGCGGCCACAGGCTTGGAGGTCTCTTTGGTCTCGGTTTCCTTATCCTTGGTGAAACCAGCCATAAATGAGCCTCTCTTCTTGGAAGCCTTCTCCTCGGCCTTGCGTGCCTTTTCCTCAGCCTTGGCGGCATTCTTCTTCTCTTTCTCTTCCTGCTTAAGCTTCTTCTTGAGATCCTTAAGCTCCTTATCGCGGGACTTGAGAACAATGGCCTCTGCCTTGCGGTCTTCCTGCTCCTTGCGGGCCGCCTCCTGGCGCTCAAACTCGGCCTGGGCCTTTTCGTGCATATCGTCAATGACGGGCTGGACATTGCGAGCGGCAATCTTATCGACCTGGTTACGGGGAATAAACTTGCCGCCACCGATGTCGTACTGGTCAGCACGGGGGTACTTGCTCAGCTGAGCATTGGCACGGTCCTGGGCGACAGTGTGCGCCTTCTTCTCCCATGATGTCATCATGGTGGGAGCAACGCGGCCCGAGTTGGCATAGACCTGCTCGTCAATATCGTGGAGCTGCGACTTGACGTTACGCTGGGCAGCTAAGAGAACGTTCTGGCGGTCCTGGCGCTTCTTTTCTTCAGAAGCAGAGATCTTGCCCGAAACCTGGCGCATCTGGTTGCGGATCTCAATGGAGCGACCCTCACTGACATCGCTCTCACTGGAGCGGCGGCGACGGAGACGGTCACGCATGGAGAAACGACGCGAGGGAGTGGAGGCAGCGCCAGCATTGGGGTCGACGTAGTAGTCGCGGAACTCGCGGTCCTTGCCGTACTTCTCGTGGAGTGCCTCGAGACGCTCCTGGGCCAGCTTATAAGCAGCCTCCTGGAGGTTGGTACCCTGTGTACCACTAGACGCGGCAGCGCCAGCCTCACTGCCTGCCTGGCTTCCGGCCTGGAGATTGTACATCTTCTTGGCCATGGCGACAGCAGAAGCGTGCAGCATCTTATCATGAGCCTCGTTGTCATGTTCGGGGCCGATGTGAGGGTGCGAAGTGTACATTTGACGGCCCATTGTAGTGTAGGGAACGGAGCCGCCCTCCCGGTAGAGGCTGTTGCGGTCACCGCCACGTGCCTTGGTAGCAGCAGTGGCAGCCTTGAGAGCATTGGCAGCTGAGGAAGAGGCCTGGTTTGCCGACACGCCCTCGGGATAGTGCGATGAGAGGCTCTTCTGGTGACGCAAAGAAGACGTCGAGCTTGACTTGTGTCTGGGGCGCAGGGTAGGGCCAGAGCCGGATGCAGACTTCATGGCGCCCACGGCTGCGCGCAGCGAGGGCTGAGGGCCTAAAGCAGCAATCTCTGGGATAGGCTTAGGAGGAGGTGCCGCGGCACTGGCAGCCGCAGAGCTCTGGCTATTGCGGAAAGCCTGGGTGGCGGCCGAGTTACCCCAGTTGGTAGTATTGGCAGGTCCTCTGGTGGACATGTTGGAGACGCTGGGGGCAGCGCTGGGAGCGGCGCTGAGATTGCTGGACTCGCTGGCCTTGCGCTGGTGCTGGCGGCGCTGAGCGGACCGGGGTGAGACAGGAGCCTCCGAAGACTCGGTGGCTGGTGCTTGCGAAGCCTGAGCCGGACGAGGCGAGGCAAGTGCAGCACTGGCAGCAGCGGCAGCCGTGGCTGCCTTGAGAGAAGCCGAGTTGACGGGCCCGGGCGTGTAAATAGCAGGCGGGCTCTTTGTCTGTGAGGCCTGAAGAGCGGCTGAGTTTGTGCTGTCGAGCTTGACGCCTACAGTAGGGTAGGAAGGCAAGCTGCGCGGATCGGCGTAAACGATACGTCCCGAGTGTTCAGCTGTGTTGTTAGTTTGTGTTTGTGCGTTTTTTTATGAAGAGCAGGTTATGAAAGTGCGATTATGAGAATGAGCAGAGGACGATGGAGAAGAGAAAATGGGACATAGAGTGCAGTAATGATGGCAGTCATCTGCAGGCCGTGAGATTGTGCGTCGTGTGAGCTGAGCGCACAAATCGGATTGCAGAGGACGGTTTAGATGGCAGCCGATAAAAACACGCCGATCTGTGTACCATGTCCTTATTGACTTGCTGTTCATTTTGCTGCTCCCTTTCTCGAATTATGCTCTCAATTCTCATAGTCATAACTCTCAAATACTTGCGTCAAGCCAAGTGCAGCTGTGACTTACCAGGCAGGTTGCGCCCTGGCTTCCGCGCAGAGCGTTGCGACGTTAAAGCGGGCATTGTAAATTGATTGTTGGTTGGTGATACTGTGTATCTGGGTATATTGTATCTTGTATCTTGTACTTTTGTCTTTGTATCTTTAGAAGCTGTCAAAAGCTGTCAAAGCTGCTGTGTTTGTGTTGGAGGCAGATGGCGTAAATTTGTTCCGATGGATGCGCCGGAAACGAGTAATAAACAGGATATCCTGGTAACAGTTGCAATGTACAATAATAGCCGTATACGAGATCCAGAGGGATATATCAGAAAGGTCTGGACTCTTCTTGCTGATGTTGACGGTGGGTGGTGAATTCGATGTGCAGATGCAAAACGTGGAGAAGTGCAGGTGGTAGTAATATGGCAAGGGGGATATAGAATAGAAAGGAATATGATCAATGATAAGAATTTATGAGATAGACGACGTCACAAATGTTCATGGACGATCAGACCCAAAGCCGGTGGTCTCTCGAAACAAGGAGTGATAATTTGGAAGAGGAAAAAGAGAAAAGGGAGGTCGAAAAGTCGGGGAAAGACAGGACGGGAAGAAAGGAAGAAAAAAAGGAGGGAAGAAGGAAAAGAAGAAGGAAAGAAGAAGAGGGGAGGCGATAGGAAGAGCAGGAGATGCACATCTATTAAGAATAAGAAGAGGAAAGCGCGACCTAGACCAGACTGAAGACGGGCGCCGGCAAGTGCGATGATCACCGAGGAAGGAGTGAGCTAGATACCATGTACAAAGAGCCAAAGAGGAAAGAAGCAAGCTCAATGAGGCGTCATCATCGCCGCAGTTGGCTTAGAGAAGGCAAGAGCTCTCCGGGGCGATCAAAGGTGGGGACGTCCTGAGTAATTGGTAGACACTTGGGACATGTCTAGAGAGAGGTTCAGACGACAGACAACAGGAACAAACGGAAGGCGCAGCGCGCTGGCGATCGTGGGAAAGAATGGCGCATCGTACCTGCCGCGGGCGCTGAATATGATGAGCGACACAGGTAGAGAAACCACGGCAAACTAGACCACTGTACCGACAGAAGGAACGACGTCATCGACCGCTACTGGGGTGGTATGGGCGTGTGTAAGTACCCGGCCTAGCGGGTCTTAGCGTGCGCGAGATGAAAGAAGAGATCGGACTAGAGAGACCCGGCTGCAAAAAAGGACGACGGCAGACATGGGAGCAGCTGAATTGGATAATACTAAGATAGATATGGGAATAGCGATAGAGAAGTGAAGTAAGAGATTAAAATACTGACAAAAGCCAGAGGGTAAAAACACCAAACACAGAGTCGAAGAGCCCAGCACAGAGAACGCAAGAAGTAGCTGAGCATGGCGGTGATCTGCACGTGGATGCTTGGTATTGAGTGTTGTAGAAGAGATTCTGTATTGGGAACCGTGGCGCTGTTCAAGCATATGCATGTGTCAAAGTGTCAGCAAGAGATGACGGAGGAAATGCAGTGGACGTGCACGATGAGCAAGCCACAGACCACTACTCAAGGGCACAACTGTCCTAGTATTGTATGACGCAAGACGCCTTGAAGAAGTAACTACTCCAAGCCGTCTCTAGAGCTCGTTGGCGCGACCAATCCTGAAGCGCAGTAGTTACAGAGACACAGCTACCAGCTCAATCGAAGCTGTCGTATGACTTTTTGACAGGGAAAAAGAGCACCGTCACGGGGCTCACCAGTGACGAAATCAACCCGAAATACCAGCAGAGGACAAAGGCTGGGCAAAATACCAGTGGAACTGTCTTGCCTGTGAGCTTGTATTGGAATTTTGTTTTTGGGTTTGAAAATGGAGTTTTACTAATCAACACCGATCGACGCGCTAATCCATATTCGGCGACTCGTGATAGTCCAGCGACAGCAAGAAACGAAGAGCAAGAAATTCTTCATGAGGACGACATACAGACAGCTAAAACAGGGCACGAAGTTGTAGTTATGCAAACAGCTAGAGCTTCATCAACATCCACCACTTGTGAGACAATGTACCGAGTACGACATACAGGTTCTGACCGAGTGCACCATGTTTTCAATTCGGGCAGCATATTACTAGTACAAAATATCACGTGAATATTACATAATACTGCAAATTGTAGGTGGGAATCATTGTATTGTCATCAAGTCATTGCTCGTTGAGACCGTGCTCTACTTTCTTGTGAAGCGGCCCTGGAGCCAGCACCGGTACATCTTGAGCTTCATAGCACGGTTGACAATTAGGCGCCGGTCGACGCCCATGTTGGCCAGTGTGAAAAACGACTCGTCTGGTGTGGCGTCATCAGTCTTCGACTCGGCATCAGCCTCAACCTGAGCCTCAGCACCAGCCTCGGCCTCAGCCTCGAATTGGCCAGTCCAGATGTTGATCAGCTCGTCCTTTTCAAAAAAGTACACACGCGTGCCGTCGCCGCGAATGTAAAAATTCTCCTCCAGATAGCGTCCTTTACGGAAACGCACCTGTGCGAGGTCGCCACGGCCGTAGTCGCGGAAGCACACTGTGCCACCCGGCTTCATGAGGCGTGCGACGTTGGCCACGCACTGCTTCCACTGGGCGGGCGACAGAGCGGAGAAGATGAACACCAAAATGGCGACATCGACCGATGCAGGGCCCAGGTCGGGTGGCATCGACGCGTCGCCGGTACCAGCCGCATCCCAGACATCGGCCTGCATGAACTTTGTGTCGTACGCCTCGTCCTTGCGCATGACTTCCACAGCCGTCTTGCTAAAGTCGCAGGCGTGGATACGCAGCTCGGGGTTTTTGTTACGGGCAAGGATGGGGAAAGCCGTGTTACCGGCACCCGCGCCAATCTCCAAGACAACCTTGGGACCGGCATCGGGCTCGCACACCTCGTTGAGGATGGGGAACTCTTGCTGCAGCCACTTGCGGTCCTTGAAAAAGTTGGCCGTGTTGTTTTTGTAGAAGAGGTTCCACCACTTTGCGGGATCGCTGTTGAAACGAGCTGTAACCGTTAGTTATTGTCCTGACCAAGAATGATTTGGTGAGAAAACGGCAGTGGGAGTATGCAGATCAGATGGGAGCGAAAGACAAATGATTGTAATTTGTCATCAGGAATCAGATGAACTATGCTTAATATTGACAAAATCATCATTGCATACCGAACAGATGTTCGAGGGTGTGTGTTTGTGTTTTTTGTTTGTGTTTGATAAGTACTCACATTTGTCAAAGTCAGACACAGGCGAGTTGCGCTGCAACTCGTACTGCTTCTCAGAGTACTCCTTGAAGGCATCGTCCGTCTCGACGTGGTCCCACGCGTTGTACTCAAACACGTTGTCCTCCTGCGTCAGGAAGCGCTGTCCGAACATGAACGGATCTGTGCGCTTCTGGTTGTTGGTGGGATCGTGGGACAGGTGGGCAGGGACAGCGGCGTCGGCTGGGGCGTCAGCCTCAACCTGAACAGCCTTGCTGTCGACCGCGTCGCTGATCGCGAGGGATGCAGCTGCCTCAGTAGCAGCCGCCACCTCGGCAGCGATGGGGGTGGTATCAGTCATTTCGGACGTGATATAAGATATGTGATCGGGGAGATCGAAGAGATAAAGTATGAAAGGATAGAGTAAAGAATCTTATCCAATCGGACACTGCCGGCAGTGAAGCATGATGGGCAGAAAAGGGAAAAGAAGGAAACTTTTCAACCTGAACGCTGTGGTTGGGACAGAAGAGAGTGAGGGAAAGAGAGGAAGAAATTTTAAGAGACAAGTCAAGAGAAAAAAGCTAGCGTATTTAAAGGCCGTGCCTGAAAATTTTGCCCTCCTATTTCAGCGCGTCTATGGGGCATGCAGACTGTGTGTCTACTGTGTGGCTGGGGTGTGGCGCCCTCCACCGCCTGCCATTTGGGCAGTCATTTGCAATTTTAGGTAAGCCGATTTATAGTGGAGTGTCGATGTTCCCGAGGCCTGTGATTACAGTGCATCGAGCTGTAGCTGGTGACGATGATCGCGAGCTTTGAGAGTCGGCACTGCGACGCAATTCAAACTTTATGATGGATTTATAGTACAATAATTCTGACCGTTTGGTTTACTTTCTGTTTATTCCGTTTCTCACTTATCTTTGTTTTATAATCACAATGGCCACCAAGACAGCTTTTCGCCGTCTGGCTGCAGCTGGCTTCACACAGTCTATGGCCTGTGCCGTCCCTGGCATGGCCACTTTTACTCGCATAGCACCACAACAGCGCTCCTTATTCAACCTCGCCGCGGCGGCCCTCGGCCAGGCTTCGTCCGGCCAAACCCAGACACTCACCACTACCCGCACCCTGCCCTACGCCGCAGCCGACCTGTTTCGCCTAGTCGCCGATATCAACGCCTACGCACAGTTCCTGCCGCACTGCGCTGTCAGTAGAGTTACTCACTGGCGGTCTCTACCCTCAGATGAAAAGTCAAAGTGGCCATCAAGGGCCGACTTGACCGTCGGCTGGGGACCTATCTCGCAGACCTATTCGTCGCGCGTCTACTGTGTCCCCGGCCACGGCGTTGTCGAGGCTGTGTCGGGCCGCAACGGTGCTCCGACACTAACAAAGGCTGAGCGGGCAGAGATTGGGCTGGGCCAAAATGAAGACGCCGACGGAAAGCGACTGGGCGCGGCAACGGCAACGGACGACGAGACGTTTGAGTCGCTGGTGACGCGGTGGAAAGTCATGCAATTGGAGGCAGACAAAAAGACACGCGTCGAGCTGCACATCCAGTTCCAGTTCCGCAATCCGCTGTACCAGATCGCTGCCGCACAGGTTGGCAACGAGATGGCTACCAAGATGATCGAGGCGTTTGAGACGCGGGCAGCGGCCGTCCTCGGCCCGAAACGGCGGCAGCTATGACCGGCATACCGGCCACGTTATGATAATGATCCTCCTGCAAAGTTCAATTTAGTCATAGAATAGAACATGTGTTTTCGTGTTTGATTAATTATTTTTTTATCAGTGTATGGCAGTCATATCAACAAAGACATGGACAGCGATGTGACCCTCCATCAACGCCACAAGCAACAAGCAACAGAAAGCAGGATTCAGGGAAAAGCAAATGTCAAAGTAAATTAAAGAAATACATATGCAGTAGCAGTATACAAAACCAGACACCCATTAGATACAAACAAAACATAAAACATAAAGCTCGACGTATGGGCAATGCCCATGTCAAGGCTTGCACATCCCAATAAGGGCAATGCGCAAAGCCGTGAAGCCTGAAAGGTAAATGCAAAACTAAACAAACAATGCCAGAAAACCCCCCTGAAAACTAGATAGAACATAAACAACAGCCAAAGAACGCGATCTAAACCGGCAGGAAAGGGGAATCTTAGAGTCGTCCAGGTTGAAAGACTTGTGAAGAAATGAAGAAATGAAGAAAATAAGACGAGAAATACCGGGAATTAAGTAGAGACATAAGTGGCGACGAAAAAGACATCAAGAAGAGAGACATTGAGTGGTTGGCGTAAGATCATAAACGTGTACGGATAGACCGATGGTCGAGACGGTCGAGGCAGGAGAGTGCTTTACTTCCGCCTGAGACTGTTAGCATGTGTTTGTAGAATACTGGGCTGCCTAGTTGTGCCTAAACTTACTTCTTCGAAGACTTGGCAGGCTTGCCGCTGAAAAAGCCAAACATTGAACTGTTTGCTGCCTTGGAGCTGCTGCCCTTTTTCTTGTCGTGGCTGCTGTGGTGTCTGTGATCGCCATCCACAACCTGCACCGACGGCATGCCTCCCATTCCCGCCATGCCGCCCATGGGCATTCCGTGCATGGGAATGCGTGGTCCAGTAGAACCGGGCCGGACACCAGGCTGCTGGCCGGGCATATATGGCCGCTGCGCGCCCGGATGCATCGCTCCACCTGGCCGCATCGGAATCGGCATGCCGCGTCCCTGCATATGCGGCATGGGCCCGCCCCGGCCACCAGGCATCATGCCAGGGTGCATGTGCTGCGGCGCGTTCTTGAGCGGTGGCGACTTATCCATGGGCCACATCTGCATTGTGATAGCCCAGTCAGGCTGCACGACCTTTTCCCAGATCGACGGTAGAATAATCTCGCCATTTGGGCCGATAAGATCGTAGTGGCCCTCCTGAACGTGCGGGCCAATCGTCTCGATCTGCAAAAAAGCTTGCTTGATGAGCTCCTCCATGCCCTGCCACGTCTGGCAGAGGTGGAACGGGAAGCTGAACTTGCGGCCTACCGCATCCTTGAACCGAATGGGCAGCTTTTCGTTCTTCTTGGCATCGTCCTGGATCTTGGCTTTGGTCTCTTCCACGATCTTGTCACGCATCGCCTTCTCTGCCTTCTTTCTCTCATCCTCAGCTGCTTTGGCCGCTTCTGCCTTCTTCCGCTCCTCCTCCAGTTTTGCTCGTGCCTCCACTTCCGCCTTCAGCTTGGCCTCCTCTTCCAACTTCTTGCGCCACTCGATCTCCTCCTTGATCTTCCGCTCTGCGGCCTCCTTGGCCTCAACCTCGGCCTTGAAGTCTGCAGCAGCCTTTGCTGTGGCAGCCGCCGCGGCAGCCTCAATCTTGGCCTTAAGAGACTCCGCAGCAGCCTTGTCGATTTCTTCTTGTCTTTGACGTTTCTCAATCAACTCGAGTTGCTCTTTCTCAAACTTCAGTCGCGTCTCAGCCTCGATCCGCTCGATCGCCAGCTTTTGCTGCCGTGCGTCTTCTTCTTTGGCCTTCCGTTCGGCCTCCATCCGCTCACGAGCCGCACGCTCCGCTTCCACCTTGGCTTTTGCCAACTCCTTGTCTGCTTCTTCCTTTGCTTTGCGCTGTGCCTCTATCTTCTCTTGCAGCAGGATCTCGGCCGCCTTTCGCGCCGCCTCCTCTACTGCCTTCCGCTCCTCGGCCTCGCGCTGGATTGCCTTTTCACGCTCAAACATCTCTAGTTTTTGCTTCATCAGCTCCAGCTCCGGATCAATCTTTTTCTCAGCGGGAGCAGGAGTGGTTGGCTTAGCAACTTCTGTTGGCGGAGGGGGCGGCGCCGGCGCATACATGTAAGGCGTGAGAGCGTACTGATTGTTGCCGCCGAAGTAGTTTTGCTGATATGGCACATGGTGGCCGGCTACCATTTCATAGCTCTGGCGAGGCTGCTCATAATATTGACCGCCCTGGGGACCGGCGACGAATGGATTGCCGGCATAGCTGCCTGGTTGGTACTGCACCATCTGGCGGCCAGCACCAGCGCCGCCGCTATATTGGGGGTAGGCTGCTTGAGCCTGGTGTTGGTAGCCGTAGTGCGGGTGGGCGCTAGGTGCATAGCCCCCTCTACCATTGGGGTAGTACTCGTCTGACGGATCTGAACTCATGTTTGGTGATTGCAGCTGTACAGCTCCGTAGTATGCTTGTTGGCGTGATGAGCGAGAGTGCCTGCGTGCAGCGTCTCGCAACGAGTTTTTTCTAACAGGTTGATGGTCGGCGCTGACGGAGGCGGAATCTGACGGGTCAAGTTCGCCGTATCGTTGATTCCAATCCTCTGGCTGGTGTTGGGGATATGAGTCGCTAGACTCGTCGGGCTCTTGAGGGTATTGTTGATGGCTTCGGTAATGATGACGGCTGGTTTGTGGGCGCAAACGGTCAGTACAAGTATCTCAGCCTGTCTCCTCTGATGTGCACTGATTTCGTCGCATTTAGTTCTTGAGGACCAAGAAGCAGAGCGGATGCGTGAAACGAAAGAACGGTGTCCTGTAAACTTACGACATTGGATTTGGGGTTTAGACTTGAAATGCGCAGTTCTTAGATTTTGTGCGAAAGTGCTGAGAGGTTGGTAGGAGGTGGCGGATGGTATATACGTGACTTTTGTGATTTTGCGACAATTGAGATGATGTTCGGCGCGGTTCTAGTAGGCGGTGAGTCGATTAATAGTACTTTGAGCGACGCGCTGTGGTGAATAGTCAAGTAGCAAGTGTTGCGATTTCGTGAGAGTTTGACGCAGATTGTCTCAGGAAAATGTAAACAAATGGTTTCCGGGGGAGGGGAGTGAGTGTAATAAGAGAACGGAGAGGGGTCCTTTTGGCGTGTATTACTTTGTTGTTTATCTTGTGGTATTCTAGTCTCGAAAGGGAGGAGGGGACGGCGCGGATAGAGTGGTAGCGTGCTGAGATTTTGCTGAGACCCGTGTGCTAGCGAGATGGTTTGAAAACTAGTTGGTGAGTATTGGCAAGCGTGTTGACTGTTGCTGGTCTGGTCTGTTTCAATTTTCAGAGATTAAAAAGCGACAGTGATGGTCGGACAGGTGCGGTTTGAAAAAGAGTCAGGAGTCGAGACGTGGTCGGCGTAGTCGAATAGGATGTGTATATGAGCTGCAGGCTGCGAAACAAAATTGTTAGGAAACTCCCGAAACGCAACTATCAAGGGGGCACTCTGTGGTATTTAAAGATTCGAGCGGGAGGGTGCAGAAACAGAAGGGGAGCGTGCGATTCGCTAGGCTCAGTGTGGGCTTTCAGGGCGGTTGATAAAATGTAGGGGAAGGGAAAGGGAGAGGAAAAAGTGAGTAATAAGCGATTGGGCCTCGTGGGAATGGGGCTGAAGGCGAGTGAGGGAGTGTGTCCTGGTGTGAGTCTGTGTGTGTGTGCAGTTAAGTGCTGAGTGCGACTTGCTCTTGTAACTTTTCAGTGCGGCGGAGCCAAGGAGGAGGGATGCGAGTGAAAGGCAAGGAGTATCTAGCAATAATGGCAAATGCGCAAAGGGAAACAAAACAAGCGGGTAGACAGGAAGAGACAGGGTAGCCAAGAACGGAAAACTGAAAGTGAGCCTAGACAAGGACATTGGGCACGAGCAGATGATGAAAAAACTGTTCGAGGCCAGATTGAATAAGAAAGCGATGCAGCAGCCGCGAGCGGTCTCATTTGCTTATTATTATTTTTTGTCTGACTGAATTGGTGAGAGGAGAGGGAGGCCATGGGCAAAGAGTGTTTGGTTCTGGTGCTGGATTCTGAATGCTAGGTGGAGGGGATGGTGGAGGCCAGAGACGTCCAACAGGGGGGGACGGCAAATGCCATGTACTCTGTATCTTACCTACACCAGGCCAATTGCGCGGGAGAAAGCACGCCGCTGTTGGCTAGAACAAGAACGATGGGACGGGCTGGTCGGGGATCAAGCACAAAGTGCAAGATATTGTGGAGTGCGATTTTTTGTCTCGATATGCTGTCGAGACGAGACGACGACAGTTTTGAAAACAGCGAGACGTCAAGACGTTGCGATGTCGAGATGTCAAGGCAGAAGTGGCCCCTTCTGGCACGGACAGCCAGGTGGTGACTATCTGCAGACAGCCGTCTGTTATTCCCCTACTCGTCAAGGTCCGTAACGGGGTTAGACAGGTATAGTAAGAAACAACTGTCCTCTCGCGAATTCGAGAAACACGAGGAGAGGGAAAAGTAAAGAAGAATAAGAGGGATCAAGAGTAAGCATGGGGAGGTGGGCGGGCTCGAGAAGATATAAAAAGACGCCGGTGAGAAGGGCGAAACAGGCATCAGAGGGGAGGACCAGTATGGCAAGCACCAGAACAGCAAAACAGGAGGGCAAGGGAGGGCGGACGCCTTGAGGGGGGATCTCTGTTGACCTAGACTGCTGTGTGGTGTTCTACTGCGTGCCGGTATGGATTGTTCGGCTGTTTCTTTTCCTGGTAGTTGAGACGTACGGTAGGTAGGTGTGGTGGTGACGGGCAAACCACTGTTCAGTACATAAATGCCGTTCCCCTCCCCAGTTTCGGTCGGATTTGAAGTGGCCGCAGGTACATCGTAGGCATACCACAGGCAAGAGAGAGCCAGAAGGGACGAGTCGATGCCACTATACATCGTAGACGGACGCTAAAAACGTCAGCTCAAACCACAAGAAGGGGGGCCCATGCTCCATGTAAGGGCTAGCCATTGAATAAGATGTGACCAGTATCAATACTGCGCGTACGATGTAAATTAGATGCAAGCCGATATGCAACCCAGGAGATTCCTGCATACAAGACCGCCCGCCACTTCCATCCTCCTATCTGCTGAAATCCATCTTACTCCCCTAGCCTCTTACTTTTTGCTTTTTCTTTGTGCCTCAGAGGGACGGGACGGCAGACGACCGCCACACTTTGACCTACTTGCATGAGAGAGAGAGTAGGCGCCGTCTGTGCACTGTAGTAGGCATACAGCACGAGTAGCATGCTTTGCGGGCAAGAGACGGTGTGCTTCTGTACACGCCGTATCACCATATCTCCGTTTCCAAGCATCTCCCGAGCTGCCTGTCCTGTACCCCCATTAGGAAGCGCATAACGGAAGTGCACCATTCTTTGCAGAGTGAACCATTGTTCTTGGGGGCATGTGTTGGCCGTTTTGTGGCGACCGCGAAAACGCGTGCACATGGAGGAGGCAACAGGCCAGCTAGATAAATTGATAGGTGGGCTACCACACTAACGGCCAGAGCGGTCTGGAGTGCTTGCATCAACATGTAACCAATTCGGCTTGCCTCTGCATCTGCATCTCCACCGCCTTTCGGCTTGTTGACATGGGTTTGTTCTGTCAGTCTGTACCTGTACATTGTATCTCCTGGCTATTGTCAATCGCGAGCTGTTCCGTTTTCTGCGTACTCGTGTCAGCTCTTTGCCTCTTTTGATACAGCGACTCGTATTTATAGCTTGGTTCTCTGATTTCTCTGGTTCATGTGCAGTTTAATGGATGGTGGGATGCCCCATACTGCCCGTCATCTCGGTATGGCCAGCTGGTGCTTGATTCGCTGTGATCTCGGGCGCTCCGTTTGGCCGCCGTTTTCTCTTTTTTTGTAGTCGATCGAGGCATGCTACCTTAATCCATAGGCCTTCCGAAAATGGTAATTGTGTAATGCACGACCGCGCCAGTGAGGGGCTATTTCTGCTGATTGAGACGCGGGATAACAGCGAACGGACGGACAAAACGGAAAGTAATACTGAATACCTGGATGCCGATCTCACGGCCAGAACCTTTCCGCCCAAATAGGCTGGTCAACGTGAGGGGCTTTCGGCGGTAACCCATTGTTAAATGCAGCGGAAAGTATATCGCTGGTTCTATGTTGTGTCTGCTCTCTTGTGTCTCAAAGATTCGCTGAAACGTTGAGCTACGGTCGATGTGGAGCCATAGCATACTCTTTACATACTTTGTATGGCCAGCAGTTGAGGCAGTCTGATCATGTCTGATGCGAGGCAGAGGCAGTGGCCATTTGCACTGCCCATGGCTGCAATTTACTGGTTTTGCTACTAGCCGTCCAGTCTATGCCCGACGAGGCTGAAGGCCATGCTGGCATCAGGCTGTGCAATGTAGAGCTGCGAGGTGTTGTAAGTCGGCAGTTGGGTTGTGGCGGTGGAATTTACAGGATAAGGGAAAAGAGAAAAGAAAACAAGGAATAAACGGAAAAAAGAGGTTAACCATATCACGAGATGATGCGGACGTGATGTGCTGTGCTCGATGCTGGGTCGGTCCTTCCGCTTTTGACAATGCGAAACCGTTGTTTCCCATATTAAGCTTATTTTCACAAGATCCCGGTCGCACCTTCCAGATAAATCACTAAACACAGCAGCTTATAGTCGTTCAAGTTCCGAATTGTGCGATCCACTGCTTTGCGATATCGACCCTCGTGGTGGGTAGGTGCGATGGCGATGACTTTCCGTTTCTAGTCTTTACACTACTCAACGGCGCGAGTCGCAACCACCGGGCTGTCAAACTAAAGAGTATGACATAATCAGAGACGGCAGAGGTACAACGCTGTCGACGTCATTTTCACACATTGCGATACAGGAGGTCAACCCGCCGGTTTTGCTTCATGAAAGTGTCTTGGGCCGGGAGCAAAACACCCTCAAGGCATTCATCAGGCAGCAAATAGCCCAGCGACAGCATGGCGGGCCAAAGATAGCGTTAACATTACAATTTCGCCTGCTCGCCGCCAATAAATGTGTAGTTGAAGTAAAGGTGAAACATCAAAAGGAGAATGCAGTCGAAGAATGCGAACAGCGTCGACAGACAAAGAAATCACGGATCTTGTAGTTGTTAGACTTACACCAGGGCGGGCCTTTTGCGCGCCGGCAAAGGGCACTCCCTCGTGTCTAAATGCTAGTGCCCGCGTTGAAGAAACAAAAGAATGAACGGGACTTGAAATGATTTGAAAAATATGTGGCAGAGAAGCAAATAGCGGCACCTGCCCACGGTGTGCTGTCGCTGGCCGGTGCGAGTCAGGACCCTGATTTCTTTGATACTGTTCTTACAGCGTGGCGCATTGAAGAGAACTGGCAATCGGTGCATATCTTGTCCAACGTGAGCATCTGTTCCGCTCACCTGACAGCACAAGCAAATATTGATTAAATCCCGGCTCAACCACGGCGACTGGTGAAGTGGCTCGGCAGCCGCTGTTAGCATTGAGTTTTTATATTATGACGAGCCGACCGTGGAAGCACGAGGGGAAGTCCCTGAAGCCATGTAGTGATATCGTGTCATCGGTGGCACCTGAGATGGACCAGTGAATCAGTGAATCAGAAGTCTAATCTAGACGAAGAGGGGTCTGATAAGGCATGTGGTATCGGGGCTACAAGTACGGCGACAAACTGCACGCTCTGTCGCAAAGGTCGATACGGTATATTGTATAAGCTGATTACATGATATGACATTTTTATAAAATAGATATCACAAAAAAGGTCACAAGACGACCACAAGACGGGCTGAAGCATCAGCAATTGTGCACCAACAGTTATCATAGGGCGGGAGCAGCACAACAGCACGATGACGCACATCGGCTGAGTTCGGTATGGCACATTTTGTAAGTTGTGATTCTGTTCCGTTCTGCTCAATTCCAATGGTTTCCTCACCGTTCTGTTGACCACTTGACCATTTGACCATACCCCCACCGACTGCGTGCGGCCAGGACGACCGTCGTGCATTGAGAGCGCCGGGCACGCATGCGAGACGCACCCGATCGGGCAAGGATCAAACAAATGTAAGGTCGCAATGGAAAATAACGTAAATAATAGAGTAAATTGCTGCTATTTTTCTACATCTTACCTCTTAGTGAAGAAGTAAGAGGCCCCATGCACGGTTGCTTTGCAGTCCGGATGAACTAGATTCTGCCGACTTTATTTTCGAAATTGACCGTGCATTGTTTGAAACGAGATATGCTCCATATGACAGCGAATTCGAATCGACAGGCAGGTAGACAGCTGTCGGCGCTGGCCGTGTACGACACGACAAATCATGATCTTTTGTCGGCGTTGCTCTTGACTCTTCGCTGCCGCTGTAACTACTGGGTGGGTAGCACGGGCAGCCCATGCAGCATCTCTAGGTGAGCTGCAAGAGCTGCAAGCTGCAGCAGTACAGAGTATGCTGCCCGTATCCTCTTTCTTGCAGCGTATGGTAGAACACAAAAATCGCGGCGCTGCCCTCCGTCTGTCTGCTTCTTTACGGAGTGGGCATCCCCACTCGGTTCGTCGTGACTGGAGCCACGTCCAGAGCGAGAACAGCCGGCATGTCCGCCATTTCATCAACCAAAGATGATTACGAGAGCCACAAGTGTCGGTGACTGCTGCCTGGGAGCAACATATATGTAAAGGCGAAACGGAAATCAGATGTTAGAACGGAGCTTGCTCATACATAGTATGTAAGCATACGACCGAGTGATGTAGCGGAGAGGCAGGGCCACTCCTGCAAAATGCATTTCCAAGACTCGTCTTATTGAGGCTCTTGGGTGTGGTGTGCATGCCCGCGATCTGTGGGTGTGCACACGGACGGAAAATAGGAAGATCAAAGGCTAGTCTACGATAAAACATCCGACTTTTCAAAATAGCATCTCTCTTCTGTCACATTTAGTCTCAACTATCTTGGTTCTGGATTCCTTCTACAATCTTCAAGAAGCAGACATTTGAGCCAGCCGTCGTTCTGTTGCTTTAAAAACTGACAGAAATCTCCAAGAACTAATGCTCGAATTATTCCATTTCGAGTACAATAGGGAACCCAACCGTGCCCAACCAGAGCCACACGCATCGATGCCTGAAAGATCGTTGCTAGGCCCTCGCTGCATCGTGTCCACTCCACACACCCTCTCCTGGATTTCCTTGCTTCTTTTACCTCCGTCTTGTCTAATTTGGCCACAATGGCCATGTGTGCCTGAGACAGGCCGGTCTTGAAAATATTCTCACCGATCTGGCTACCCAATCGTCCACCTCCATCATCTTCTTCTATCGGCCTCACTATCGTGTGCCTTGCGATAATCGCGCTTGTTTGGGGGTTCGGCGTGCCATTCGCGATCTGGTCCTTCTCCCTTTGGGGTTCTCTTCGAGTTCTCCTAACTTCTTTCTATCTTTTCCCCTTGCTACAGCCAGACCGGCATGCTCACTGAGTCACTGGAGCCAGCCCGCATCGCTGCCCAACTCATTGCCGTGGCTGAGTTAGGGCTTGTGTTTGTGTCTGTATTTTTTATGTTTTCTGTCTTCTTATGTGCTGCGTGTTCTGCTGAGATTTTAAGCCTGTCTACTTGGGCACTAAACGCCACAGGGTGTTTAGTAATATCACCGTGGCTACGTAATCAGACGGCATGAACACAATAGACACACGTACAGAGTAGTGACGCATCAAGGGGCGTTTCTGAGTTGTCAACGGCCAGAGTTGCGGTGCAGCACTTGTGTGTATCAACCGCTTATTATGCGTAAGAGTACATGTACGCGTATGGTTAAGGTAGAAAGGCGATATATTCAATAACAAATATGCATGTGTTAAGGCCCTTCGAATAACGAGGCGGATTAAGGCAGGGCGAAATGAAGATGTGACGTTGCTGTGGGCGATAAAACAGTAAAAGGGAGAGCAGGACTAAGAAGTCATGGAATCAAAACAGAGAAACAACACAGACGTCTACCGAACGACAGAGGCCGTCTCACCCGCCAAGAGCTGCCGCGTCGCCGCAATTTCGGCTTCGTCGTACCCACTCCAGTGCGGCTCCTTTGCAGTGTACCGGCGCACAATCTCTGACAGCTTCTCGGTCGCAAGCTGTGCAAGACGCTGGACGGTAGCCGTCTCCGGAACTGTGAAATCCTCTGTACTAGCAGTCTGCTTAGGCCACTTGCTACCGCTCTTGAGAATGTATGATGTGACCTAGTTGATTAGTATGAGTAATGGTTGGGGCAAGAAAGTAAGGGGGCAACAAAGAAAGGCAGCTAATAAGATACAAGACGATTGAGAGCATGTAACGGGGCAGTAAGCTGTCTTCTTGATGTTGGGGTCGATGCAACGGCGACGCAGCCAAAACAAAATGCACATATATGTACAAACTGCAGCAAGCAGTGCCCCAATGCCTCTTGTTGGCCCTCGTCGTTCGATCTCTTGCATGGACTACGAGCTACAGAAGTCCAGGCCATGACAGACTGCAGCCAAGAGCAGCAGGCTACCAAAACACAGAACATCAATACAGCATCTGATCAACAGGAGCCAGAGAGACTGCGGTCATCCATGCATAAAGGTGGTGGGGACGAGAGAGCAGAGCTCTCGGAAGATCAATAGTATCCGACTGGAAGACCAGGGCAAAATCAAAACAAACCAAATGCACACATGCTAAAAAAAAGACAACACTCACCACCTTGAGTCCGTAGTAGCCGCGCAGGTAGTCGTCACAGAGCTCGATGCTCCGACAGAACCGCTTGAGCGACTCGGCAGCGTACTTTTGTGAAGAAGCGTCGTTTCCGCCCGCAGATGTTGTTGCAGCCATGTACTCGACCTCGCCTAAGCGGGCATGCACCTAAACGTGTCAGTCAACTGTTTGTTATCGAGACAGCGAGTATTTTCACGGCGGAAGTAGAAAGTAGAAAGGAAAGTATGAGCGACATACATTCCATGCGTTTGGCGAGAGCACAAGAACCTCCTCGAGTGCATACACGGCCTGGCCGTACAGACCCTGCCCAAGGTAGATGTCTGCCAGCTCAGACCACGCCTCGGCATCTGTGGGCGAGAAGTCGAGCAGCGCCAGCAGGCCAGTCACGGCCTCGGGGATCTTGCCCATCGACCGCAGCAGCGCAATCCTCCGCTTGTGAATAGGCTGTCATGTTAGTTTTGTAAATCATTACGCGAGCTTTTAAATAGTCCAAGCTCACAATGTTGGCATCGTCCTTGGCGAGAATATCGTCGTAACTCTTGAGCACGGCCTGGAGCTCTTTGTCGTTTGTAGCCTGGGCCTCGCGAATCAGGCCTTCGAGCGCCAGCACACGGTCGGTCTCGTCGCCGAACCGGTCGGTCAGCCGCCGGACACACTCCTGCGCCGACTCGATATCGCCGGTGCGCAGGCAAGACAACAGGAGGTTTTCGTACGTAACCCAAACCTCGGGCTTTTCGACGGGCGCAAACAGTAGCGACTGGAGCGGCGATGCGCCAGTAGTCTTGGCGCTGCTGGGCAGGCTCTTGAGGGCAGCGGGTGCCTGTTGCGCAAGCGCGAGAGCCTCGGGGGCCGATAGGTGGCCGGCCGGATGGAGGAGGGTAGGCGCCATTGTCGTGGGAGTAGTGTATATCTCGGAGAGTGTATCTCGGGATGGTTGTCGGTCAACGGTAGACAGTCGCGGATTTGTCTAGTTTCAAATAACAATCCAATTAGATGCGCGTCGACAGAACTGCCCAAGAGTGTCGTCGCGTTGGCTTATGGATGAGATCGACGTCGTCAAGCTTCAATCGATTGCGTATGTAATCATCACAAGCTCCTTCCCAATGGGTAGGACAGATAGCCTCCTATCGCGATAATAGGGGTCGCACCTTCTCTTTCAGCGCTGTCACCGCCTAAATACGGCAGTAAATTGATCCGTTGCTGCTGTAATGGCAGGCGCTACCGACCAACGCTTGTTAGCTCAATAGCCCGGCCAGGCCCCAGCCCAGCCTAGCCAGCCTGAACAGTGCGCACTGATCGGCCACTCCCGCCAGTGAGAACCGTGTTAAATGTCACTTGAGTGTCCGCACTGTCCAGCGTGGGGCATTCCCCAGGGCATCCCACCACTGTGACAGCTTACCCTGTGCACTGTAATTAGCGTATTATTGCTGTGCTGATTGACGATGACGACTCGCCGCCCAGCCTCTGGCCTCAACATCGCGACGCCAGCTTCAGCTACACGCGACCCTCCAGCTCAGCACCCGGCGTCCTTCCCTAGAGACGGCCTCAACCTTGATTGATCTACACAGGTGCCCAAGATCATCCCGCCCACACAAAATGCCCACCGGCTCCCTGCCATACTGCCCGACGACCCTCGACAAATCCCTCTCGATCTATCCTTCTGCCTACCGGGCCACCGACGACGACGACCCGAGTTCACACGGCCACAGCGCATAGTCCTCTCAACAACTTTACTTTAAGCTGTTTCGGGGTGGGAGAATAGGCCTGCCAGCTGTTGTGGCAAGATGTGAGTGTAGTTCGGAGCTGTCCTCTCCTCAAGGGAGACATTGCTACCGACTTGCTTATGATGTAGCATGCTGACAAACTGCTATAGGTTCGAAAAGTCTCTGCTAGACCTCATCCGAGGATTGCGACACCACAAGGGCAATGAGAAGGCATACATCCAAAACTCCTTGAAGGAGTGCCGCGCCGAGGTCCGCAGCCAGGACATGGACGTCAAGGCCACGGCGCTGCTCAAGCTCGTCTACCTCGAGATGGTTGGCCATGACATGTCCTGGGCTGCGTTCCACGTGCTCGAGGTCATGTCATCGCAGAAGATACACCAGAAACGCATCGGCTACCTCGCCGCGGTCCAGAGCTTCCGGCCTGACACCGAGGTGCTGATGTTGGCAACCAACCTGCTCAAGAAGGACCTGAGCGCGACATCGCCCATCACCATTCAGCTGCCCATTGCGGCACTCCCACACGTCATCAACCCCTCGTTGGCACTTTCAGTGCTGTCCGATCTACTGCCGCGCCTCACACACTCACACCGCGTTATCCGGAAGAAGACCATTGTGACGCTGTACCGCATGGCCCTCGTCTACCCTGAGGCTCTGCGCGCGGCATGGCCCAAGATTAAGGAGCGTCTGATGGACCCTACCGAGGACCCCAGTGTTACAGCGGCCATTGTAAATGTCATCTGCGAGCTCGGTTGGCGCCGGCCACACGATTTCCTGCCGCTTGCGCCCCGTTTGTTTGAACTCCTTGTTGATGGCGGTAATAACTGGATGGCCATCAAGTTGATCAAGCTATTCGCAACCCTGACACCGCTCGAGCCGCGTCTGGTGCGCAAGCTACTGCCACCACTGACAGATATCATCCGCACAACACCGGCCATGTCCTTGTTGTACGAGTGCATCAACGGCATTATCCAGGGCGGTATTCTTGGCAGCGACGATGACACGGATGGGCGTGAAGAGATTGCCTCCCTGTGTGTGACAAAGCTTCGTGGCATGATCATGATTGAAAACGACACAAACTGTAAGTTTTTCTAGAGGCATTGTATAAGTTGGCCAAATTGCTAACATTGTAGTGAAATATGTGGCTCTGCTTGCGTTTAACAAGATTGTCAAAACACATCCATACTTGGTGGCCCAGCAAGAAGATGTCATCTTGACGTGCATTGACAGTCCCGACATCACAATCCGTATCAAGGCGCTTGATCTCGTCCAGGGCATGGTCAGCAGCGAAAACCTCGTCTCGATTGTCAGCCGTTTGATGCGTCAGCTGAAACAGGCGTCTGCGGCCGAACCGGAAAAGCAACTTGAGGTACGCCAAATTGAGTTCCGCGCAGACTCGGACGATGATGCGCCAAAGAAGCCCACAAAGGGCAAAAGTGACGAGCTGCCCCTGCCAGAGGACTACAAGATCGACGTTATCCATCGCGTTCTGTCCATGTGTGCCCAGGACAACTACAGCAACCTCACCGATTTTGACTGGTACATTGATATCCTGACACAACTGCTGCGGACGGCGCCAGTGCCAAGAGCAAGCGATGTCGACAACGAAGGTGGCGAAGATGACGATGATCTGCTGTCGGGTTCGGCGGCAGCAGCTAGTATTTCCGAAAAGATTGGCAATGAGCTGCGCAATGTGGCCGTCAAGGTGCACGCATTGCGGCCAGCGGCAGTACGTGCAGCTGACAGCGTCATTACCCAGCTCAGCGTCGATGCGGTATCGTCGGCCGGTGTGCAGGTGACTTCAACGGCTCTGAAGCCGTTGGCATTTATTGCAGGCGAATACGCTTTATACCTGCCATCAGCCGACGATACACTCACTTGCCTCTTGCAGCTGCTGCCGCGCATAAGGTTCTCAGAAGTGCTGGCCACGTCTTTGCAGACTGTCGTCAAGCTTTTTGCCTACATTGTGAGCAATGGAAACGGACAACAGTTTGACTACGGCTGGACACCGGAGCGGAAGGCCACCACATCCCTACTTTTGGCACGGCTAGTCCATGGTCTCGAGCCCTTGGCACAGCACCCACAGCTAGAGGTCCAGGAGCGTGCAGTCGAGCTGTCAGAGCTTCTCAAACTGGCGGCCGAGGCTGCCTCAGCCCAGCCAGTGTCCACCGACGACGTGCAACAAGATGCGCCACTACTCTTGACGGAAGCTATTCCGTCGCTATTCCGTGGTTGGGAGCTCAATTCTGTCGCGCCCGGTGCACAGCGCAGCGTTCTCATGCCGAGCGGTCTTGACCTCGACGAACCCATCAACCCCAACCTGGGGCGCCTCCTAGCAGAAGCTGACCATTTGGCGGCATCATCGGACGTGACCAGCGCTCTGGCGGGAGCAACGTCGGCCGAAGAGGACGAGTTTGAGGCGTACTACCGGCAAAAGCCAGCAGCATCTCACATTTCGTCAGCAGAGCCAGCAATCAACCGCTTGCTCGACGGCCCTGACGCGACAACATCACTGTCGTCGTCATACCAAAAAGACCCTGCTGGCGAAGAGGCATACTTGGATGCAGACATCCTAGCGCGGCGGCGCACCGAGCGCGCAGAACGCAACCGTGACGATCCTTTTTACATTCAGCCTGCGACAGCGACGACATCGCTCTCTGCGGTCGGTAGTCTACCGATCCGCGAGGGCAACACATCCACACCTATCCACGACATTCTACAAAACGAAAACGGCAACGGTCTAGACATTGATTCGATCCCAGTTATGAAGCTTGATCTCCAGACTCTAGGAAACAGCAGTGGTGGCGGCCAGACGGCAGCGGCACAGCAGCAGAGGCAGCCGGCACGGGCTGCACGGCCCAAAATTGTCGTTGCTGCGGACGAGACGCTGGGTGGTAGTGGCCGCTCGACGCCCCGCAACTACGACTCAGAAACCAACTCCAACGACAGCGGGGCCTTGCGGCAGCAGCGGCCCAAGAAGGCCAAGCACTCGCTGCTTAAGGTGGACTCGAGCCATATTGGGTCGCTGAGCCTTGGTGAGGGCGATGACAGAAGCCCTGGCCCCGCCGCGGCACCGTCGGCGAGTTCGCGCAAGGGCGGCGTGTTTGACCTGGAGCGGCAGAAGCGGGCGGATGCGGAGATGGCCCTGGCGCTCAAGGAGGTTGAGAAGAGGCGACTGGAGATGCAGCGTGTCAACGAGCGGGTGCAGATGGCTCAGGGCGTGTCTCTGGAGGGTGCCACGGTGGTTGCTAAGAAGCCCAAGAAGAAGAAGGCCGCCGTGTCGCCTGCCGCCGGCGATGATTCACCGGCCGTACCTAATGGCAACGATGATGGCGATGCCGTGGAAGTGAAGCCAAAGAAGAAGAAGAAGGCGGTGCCTGCGTCCGAAGGCGAGGTACTGGCGTCTCCGGCTGAGGGGGGCGTTGTCAGGTCCAAGAAGAAGAAAGCCAAAAAGGTGATTGACTTGCAAGGACCAGATGCATAGAGTATATACGAGCGAGGGTGGTGTCTATAGACAGGATAATCATACAAACTACATGTTGCATTTTAAATTATAACGTTGTGAATAATGTTGACGGATGGTGTGAGTCGAAAGCATTCCCGTAGTAATTATCTATAAATTTTCTCTTTCCGATATGCTTCATTTCTTTAATAAAATAAATAAGTAAACTAAAAACCCATTTTGGAATTATTTTAACCTTGACCACAATATCATATTTTGCTACATTTTCATTCTTCATGTAATTCAATATAACTGAAAATAAGGGTTGATATTCGCTCAAAAGTGAAAAAAAAATCACCAGACTCCTGAAATGGTATCCGTTACACCTTTTGTTTTCCCCTAATAACTAATGCATCATGTTCGGGTTTCCCAACAGTTTCCTGGCTGGAAAGTGTCTGCGCCATCTGCGCCATCTGCTTCCGAGACCTCCAGCGGCTCTTCTAGACCACTGTAGGTGCTGGTGCATCTGGCGTACTTGATGCTGCCGAGTTGTGTGTGTCTTGTATCTTTGCCTTCTTTGTTGGCCCCTGCGCATCCTGGGCTACATCCTCAAGACGCCCCCAGGCCGGCTTGTTCAGCTTCGTCTCCACGACGCCGACAGTCTTGACCTGGTAGCCGCGCGCACGTGGCCGTGTGGCCTTGCCGTCGGGCAGCTCGGGCTCGTAGGTGGCCTGGAAGTACCGCGCGCGCTCGCGGAACGCCTCCACGCCCTCTTCGGCCAGAGTCTTGCGGATGCCGGAAAAGAACTCGGTCATGACGTGGTGGTTGTGGAACTGCAGCAGCGTCCAGGCAAGCATTTCGCGGGCGTCGAGAAGATGGTGGATGTAGGCGCGGTGGTGCGCTGTGCAAGCAGGGCACGTGCAGTCGCGCGACAGCGGCTGGACAGCTGCCTTGTGCTCCTTGTCAGAGAGATCGATGGCGAGCGGCAGGCGGTCGGCACCGGCCTCGATTGGCTTGGCAAGTGCCTCCTTGGATGGCCATTCAAAGGTATAGGCCAGGCCGTGCTCGGAGGCGTCCGTGATTGCCGGCAAGAGCATAATGTCGGCACCGAGCTTGACTTGCCGCAGGACATGATGCGGTGTGACGGCAGGGTGGAGTGACAGGCGCGGCAGGTGGCCCAGTGAGTCGGCATAGTCGGCGTGGATGTCGGCTAGGAGATCGATATCGTAGACGGCAAGGCCCGACACGATGGCGTCCTCTGGGCTTTGTGCGTCTTCCGAGCCCTCGACCAGTTCAGACAGTCGGTTAAGGTACTGCCACTGTGTTGCATAGGGCACGGGCAGGGTGGGAGCGAACACGATGGCGCCTGTCTTCTTGGCAAGGCCGTCGCTGTGCAGCTTGTCTATCCAGTCCTCGGTGCGCTCGGCCATGCGCCGTGCACGTTTGGCCGACGGATACTTGACGGTTGTGGGGTTCGCATCGATGTTGGTGAAGCCAGTGTGTGCGCTAGCGCCGCCACCGTACGTGAGGTCGGCCAGGGGAACGACAATGTCTGGTCTTAGTGTGTCGACAGCATCGTGGTAGCGCTCGACTGACAGCTGCTGGAAGCCGGTCGATGTGACGATGGAGATGTGTTGCGGGCCGTTGGGGAGGTGAGAGGCAGCAGCAGGATGACGACGGGGAGCAAGGACTGTGATGGCCTTGGATGGAAGGGCTGCAAATTGGCGGAGTTTAGAATATGCTGTCGGAGAGGTGGTCGACGACGAGGCTGCGGGTGGTAGCGGGGTGTTGAAGACGGGTGGTTGGCGGTTTGGTTTTAATGGGATCGTCTCGACGTCTGTTTGTTAGATTGTGCTCTTTGGCGAGGCAATGAAATCAAGATGTGATAACTTACAATCCTCTAGAGCACAGTATGCGGCGTTGATGAGGCCGGTGCGGATGGCATTGTCAGGGGTCACGTGAGGCACGACGCCGCGCGAAGTGACGGCGATAAATGCCGGTGTTGCGATGGGAGTGCGTGCCGGGACGGTCAAAACTCCAAGACGGGGCACAACCAAACGCTCAACCTCCTCTGCTGCAACGCTGCTGCCACTCAACGCCGACGAGGCTGCCGTCTTAAGAATGCGAAAGAGGGGTGCCGGTGACGGCGAGGGCGGCATGGTTGTGGCCGGCGAGGAGGACGGAGAGGAGGGGTCGGATTCAGCAGACGCCATTGCGGGACCACAGGGCAAAGGCTCAATGGGTATATGCCGTGTACCTGAGAACGATGTCAGAAGGTCGTACCGGGATGTCGACGGCCGTCGATCGTGACATATGGCAGTTTGTAGTGTAAAATTTACCTGTGATAGTCGCTCCCGCCAGGAACCCCACTAAACCCATGTGGATTGAGTACCTGACCCACATATAGAAAGAGTGGAGTGTGTAAATCTTTGACCAATGATAGAAGCTAATCATTAAAGGTGGATACGTTAACTCACGACTATTGGCTGATGCCAACCTCACTCATCCTTCTGCAACTCACACACGAGCCCCACTCTTCTACAGCAGCACTTACACTGTAGCCGGCCCGCCTTACGCCCTATCATTACTCGATGCGCCCTGACGCCCAGACACCGTCCTCGTCATCGAGCCGCAGCATCCGTTGCAGATTGGAGCTGTTTCAACCGCTAGCCAACGAGCTTCTTGGTCTTTCTTTTCGACCTTGTTTATTTCTTGCAGTGTAAGACAAACACCTTGGCCTTCACCGAGGTTTCTGTCGACATTTGCCGTCTTTTAGCCTCAGCATTACCTTTACCATCTCATTCAACACGCTGGCCCATGTTGTCTGTCACTGATCGCTATATCACTCCTACTATAAACCCCACGGCACTGACTAACGAGCGATATCGCGCTGATTCGCTTGGCTTTTGCGTCCCTGCGCTGGACGGCTCAGGGTACTTTTTTGAGTTTGTCTGCCTCTCCAGCTGGAGCATTAGCTGTCTTCTCTCTGGAAGAGCTCGAGCTTGTGCTCTTTAGTCCCGCAATGGGTGAAAACGACATTCGCATTGGCGTTACTTCGCGCGCCAGCAATTCTCCTTCACATGGTTCATCATCAGATGTGGACAATGCCCTTGAATTTAGCAGCAGCAACAACAACAGCAACAGCAATCAAAACGACCACGACGAAGGCAACCTCACTGAACTAGAAGAAGACGACGCTCCACCGACGCCGCGCTTCATGCAGGACGAGGGCGCCTGGAGAAACTGGCGCTGGGTGCCATACTCTGTGCGCCGTATTGTCACAGCCGCCAATAAGTGGTCCCACGGCCCGCCCGACGCCCAGCCGTTTGTCATTGACCCGCTGCTGCCCGCCGTGCAGCATGCTCCCATCCAGCTGCTCGGCAAGCTCGTCGACCGCCTGCCTGTGCTACACAAGGCCGATCCCGCGCGCAGCCGCACGTACTGGCGCCGCGGCCTGCTGGCGTTATGGCTCGGGCTGTGGCTTATGACCTTTGCGCTCGTCATGCGTGCTGGCATTGTGGCCAGTGAGATGGCCGACTGGGGTGTTCCTGGCGATATTGGCTGCGGCAACACGTACTGGGTGCCGGGCAACATGTGCGGCCTCGACGGAAACGACTGCCGGCCGTTTAACGGTAGCGGGTTCGCGTTCCGGTGTCCGGCCAGCTGTGCAAGCTATCAGGTGTTGAATCCGCGTGCTGTCGGTGACCAGGAGGTGGTGTACAAGCCGATGATTGTCGGCGGACCGGGCTCAGGTGAAAACGGCGACCTGCTGGCGTACCGTGGTGACTCATTCATTTGTGGCGCGGCCATCCACGCGGGCGTGCTGAGCAATGCGGCCGGTGGCTGTGGTGTGGTGCGTCTTATTGGCCGGCAGACCGCGTTTGCGGCATCCAAGAGCCACGGCCTGCAGAGCTTTGGATTCGACTCGGCGTTCCCGCTGGCGTTTACGTTTGAAGAAGGCGCAAGCTGCCCGGGTGCACAAGATGCGCGCTGGCCGTTACTTGCCGTGTCACTGGTTTTCTCGATCGGCCTGTCGCTATTCACAACCAACCCGGGCGTCTTTTTCTTCAGCATCTTCACGGGCCTTTTCTGGCACATTGGACTTGCGTCAGACCCACCGTCGCACTCGACCATCCCAGGTCTGATCTCGAACCTTGTAGGCAAGTTCCTGCCGGCTGCCTTTACGGCGTGGGTCATGTACGACAAGATGGGCGTGCGGCGCACGCTGTCGGGTCTAACGGCGCAGCTTGAGAAAACAGTGCTGTGGCTGGGTGCCTGCTGGGTTGGTGCGCTGAACAACTACACATTCGACAACATCCCCATACAGCGACTGACGCCGCACGACCTTGCCCAGCAGCCCGGCGCCAAGGCCGCGCTGTCCATCATCGTGCTCGTGCTAGTAGTGGTTGTCGGCACGCAGGTGTGGTTCTTCCGTCAGGAGGGCCGGCTGCGACGCTACCTGCAGCTGTACGCGCTGCTGGGGGGCAGTCTTATTATCGGGCTCGTGCTGCCGGGCCTGAGCCTGCGCATCCACCACTACATCTTGGCGCTGCTGTTGTTGCCCGGCACGAGCATGCAGACGCGGCCTGTGCTGCTCTATCAGGGCTTGCTGGTCGGTCTGTTCCTCAACGGCATTGCACGCTGGGGCTGGGATGCCGTGCTGCAGACGGCTGCGGCTCTACAGGGCGATGCGCAGCTGGGCTCACCGCTACCTACGCTCTTTGAGCCCGTGATCCGTCTCGCAAACTCGACCACGGCCCAGGCTGTTGCATCAGATTCGGACCTTGTGTCGCTGGCCGCGTCTGCGAGCGACATTAACCTTGTTTCATCTATTGCGATGGCATTCAATACCAGCTCCATTACTTTCTCATGGGAGGCACCCCCTGGTCCCAGGTATGACGGCATCAGTGTGCTGGTCAACGACGTCGAGCGGTTCCGGGGCTACTTTGACGACTACTCAACTGATGCAAACCCGGAGAGCATCTCGTTTGTCTGGGAGCGTCCGGCTGACGTGGCCGCGCAAGGCCTGCCCGAGTATTTTCGGTTTGGCTACATGGAGGGCAGCTCGAGCGACGACTACACCAAGGCTGGCATCTGGACTGCCGAGGGTAACTGGGTGGCCATGCAGCCGGGTCCGTCCAAGTAGTGTAGTGATCTACTCTTGGAGTTTTGAATTTTAGATGAATTGTCGGCGATATATGATTAAAAGTGAGCCTGGACAATCTCCTGGGTATTATTTAGGATTTTAATTGATTTTGTCTTGATTAAAAATATTTCATTTTGCTTTATTGTGCTGAAGCGTAGTGCTTGGGGTGTAGTTACAGTGGACTCCACCGGCCACTACCCCGCTAGAAAAGCTGTAAGCTTGCCATGCAACATCAGTCTCACGCCCGTCTTACATCTGACCCCGTCTCATCATACTAATCCCATTCATTCCTGTCAATAGATTCTTACCGCTCTACTTCTACAATGACGCGTGTTCCAACAGAAGCAGACTTTGCCGGCCTCGGCGCGGCCCTGCCCGTCGCCCTTCAATTCCCTGACCCGCCCGCCTCGACAACAGCTATCATGCTGCTGTTTCATGGCCTGGGCGATGCTGAGTCGCCGTTTGCTGCCTTTGCGCGCGCAGTTAACCTCCCGGGTGTCATGGCCATTGCCGTGCGCGGCCCAGGCGTCGTCCCGCCGGCTCTGGTTATGGACGACAACGACTCCTCATTTGGTACCGGCCCGCAGCACTTCCACTGGGGCGACGACCTGGGCCTTAACAATGCCGGCCAGCTCGACGACGACCCTGGATTTGACCGTGCAGTCAACCTTGTCGACACCAAGCTGATTCAGGAAATCCTGGTCCGCAAGTGCGGCTGGCGCTACGACGATATCCTGCTCTTTGGCTTTGGCCAGGGCGGCACCTTTGCGCTGGCACTGGCGGCACGCATTCATGAGCAGCGGCAGAGAGACCCTCAATTAGCAAGTGGAATCCCAGACTTCAAAGGCATTGTTGCCATTGGACCGAGTATTCCGTCTGCAGTCACTACAGGCGCGTCGTCGTCGTCGGCCCGGCTTAAGACGCCGCTGCTAGTGTGCGGCGCAAAGGGCGGCGATGCTGTGTCCGAAGAGACGACGGAAGTGCTGCGCTCGCGGTTTGCCAGTGTGCAGCCCGTGCCGTGGCAGCGCCTACGTGACGACGACAACGGCATGCCACGCAACCGTGCCGAGATGCTGCCCATCATGCAGTTCCTCGCCGCAAGGCTGAGGGTCATCTAGACCTGGAATGCAGCTGATTCCAGCTCTCTATTTTGGTCTGTGTATTTATCAGAGCACGACGGCATTGGCATCACAGAGGAGCACACTGAACATATCGACATCCGAGTGTCTTTAGCTCAGTCTATGCTTGGCCAGCTAGTCGTGTATATAGTATTGCGGTACACTCTAACTGAGGTACCCACTTTTCCAGCTTTGGCCTTGACCTCTCAAACACAGCTGCTTCGTATTGAACGCACCTCCTGGCGATTTTAATAGCCTCCAATTCGATATCAGAGCCATTGAATCACCACTTTTCAGATATCGCATTCAAAATGGCCGCACGCAAAGAACATATTCTCTCGGTCTTGACCGAATCCAACTTCCACAAAGCTATAACAACGTGAGTCTTTTACGTCTTTGCTCGTCGTGGCCATGGATATGATCGTCATGAGACAGTTCATCTGATGCATTTCATGATCAACAAACACGTCTGACAATACAGGAGCTACATCGCGCACATGTTTTGGGCGCAGTGGCACACTATCCCCCTGCCCGCACCCAACTTCTTCGCCGGCCAGACCATCATCGTCACCGGCGCCAATGTCGGCTTAGGCCTCGAAGCTGCCCGCAACTTTACCCGCCTCGGTGCAGCACGCGTAGTCGTCGCCTGCCGCAGCATCGAAAAGTCCGAGGCCGCCATCAAGGATGTGCGCGCGTCGCTGCCCGAGGCCAAAACCGAGCTTGTAGCCATGGACGTCGACCTCGGCTCCTTTGCCAGCGTCGCCGCCTTTGCCAAGCGCTGTGCAGCCGAGCTTGACCGCGTTGATGCCGTTGTCGAGAACGCCGGCCTGGCCGTGGGAGCCTACTCCACTCTCGAAGGCCACGAGAGCACCATCACCGTCAACGTGCTGTCTACCTTTTACATGGCGCTGCTGCTGCTGCCACTGCTGCGCCGTACAGCCGCCCAGTACAACGTCCGCCCGCGGCTGTCCATTGTATCGTCCGAAGCGCATCTCTTTGTATGTTTTCTTAGCCTTGGATATCCTATACCCAGACACTAACAATCCAGGCCCGCTTCAGAGAACAAGAGGAACCCAATATCTTTGCGGCCTTGCAGCCACCCACCTCAATGAACCACGACCGCTACAATGTGTCCAAGCTGATTGAGCTGCTGTTGGTGCGCGAGCTGGCCACGGTCTTTACCAAACACAACATCCCCGTCACGCTCAACACGCTCAACCCCGGCATGTGCCGCACCCAGCTGTTCCGCGGCCTGCCGTTTGGCCTGCGCCACATTGTTGGCGGAGTCTTGCAAGTCATCGGCCGGTCGTCCGACATGGGCTCGCGCACTCTGGTGGCTGCAGCTGCTGCTGGCCCCGAGACGCACGGTGAGTACATGGACACGGCACAGGTGTGGCGCGTGAGTGAGTATGTCACGTCCAAGAAGGGTGCCGAGGCGCAGAAGCGGCTGCTTGCTGAGATCCTGGAGATCTTTGAGGGCCTTCAGCCGGGCATCTCCAAGAACCTGGAGTAATTTCAGTCACAGAGGGTTACCATTATAATTTATATATATATAAGCGTTGAAGCTTGTTATTTCCTATGCTAGGCTGTCTATGTACAGTCATTGTGTTGTCATCTAGATTTTAAAATGTTTTTGCTGTTTTTGTTTTTAATGCTTTGTTCCGTAAAATGTCGTTCCACTCCCATGGGTATCTGTTGAAAATACAATGTCGAGCTTTGTCGACGTGCCGTCGCGTCTTACCTTGTCTCCTTCTCGTTACTCGCCTTACTCCTTCTTCTTCTCCAGGTCCTTGGACCAAGTCTCCTGACCGTAGCCACCAACTCCGCTAATCAGGTATGATAAACCCTCGGGGCCGCGCTTGTTTTGACTGCGCGGGCCGCGATCGCGCAGGTCGTCACGCAGCCATGCCAGCACAAGATCACCCAGGCGCGAGTTGCCCGATGCGCCCAGCAGACTAAGTGCCGGGCTGTCGATGCCGGTGTGGCCTCTAACGCCGCCGGCTGCAAGAACCCGGTCGGCGCCGCTCGCCGCCATCAGCGCAGGGTCCGACCTCACGCGCTGGTTGTAGTACTCGGGGTCCTCTAGGAACTGAGCCGCAGGACCCCACTCGCGTACCGAACCGAGGTGCATGTGCACAAGATGCGTCGGCCAGCCCGCAAGATGGTCGAGAATGTGCGTCGCATACACAATCGTCGGCGGCGGCAGACCCTCCTCGCGGCCCGGGTGCCGTTCACACTCGCGCCGCAGCCAGCCCAGGAACTGCGCGCGTGTCCACACGTCGAGGTCGACAGTGATCTCGTCCAGCAGCAGCACGCGCCACGGCCGCAGCAGACCCATGGCCAGTTGCACACGACGGCGCTCGCCGTCGCTGACGGCGTGCATGCGCCAAGAGGTGTCAATGTCAAGCACGCTCACAAGCTCGTCACGGCGCTCGGGGAAGGCATTGCCACCGACCGAGGCTAGCAGCTCGTCGACGCCGATATCGCGGCGCACGACAGGGTTGAGGACCCACTCGAGGCCTAGGTAGGTGACGCCCTCGATGCCGTGCGAGAATGGGTCGTAGCCGCCGATGCGGATGCTGTCCTTGGGCGCGAGACGCTTGCCAGCCAGCAGGCGCAGGAGTGTCGTCTTGCCGGCGCCGTTGGCACCAATGAGCAGGGTGCGGCTGCCGGCCGGGAGATCGAGGGAAATGTCTGAGATGCCTGTGCTGTAGTCCTGGAAGGTGTAGGTCAGGTTGGTGACCTCGACCATGGTAGGGGTGCGTGTCGCGGTGCCGCTGGCGGCGTCTGTCTTGGGTTGTGTCTCTGCCATTGTGCTATACTTGTGTACTCTAGACAATTTGGGAAGAGATAAAATAAAAGAAAGAGAAGAAAGAAACAGGCGACAGAGGAGAAGGGAAACGGAGTGACATTCGATTTTCTCGAACAAGTCAAAGTCCGGCCACTGTACAATTAGTCACATAGGCGACAAAGAGCTACTGACAGTGCGGCTTGGCTCACCCGCACTCATTTTCTTAGAAGCTCTGGGCAGCTTTTTTTGCTCATAGTGGAGTTCTATGAGATCATCCACTTTTCCTAGCGATGAGAGGCCCATTTTTATGCGCAACGCCGCCATTCCATAAGCCTAGCTTGGGGCTCTAGCTCGCTAGATCGCAGCTGAGCCATCTGTCTCTCCCCATCGGCTACTATCGATCGCAGCACTTTGGTCCTCTGTTCCCGTTCTTACGCAGATCGAGAATTCATTAGGTTCTTCATTGTGTTGTACATCAGCGCTGCGATGCCTCCCAGACCCTTGCTTTCGAGGTGGACAAGGAGCCCAGATCGATATGCTTGCCAGGAAATTTCGAGACCGCCCGAATTGGCCAGCCGCAGAAGTGCTGCTTGTGTGACAGGCCCGGCGTGCCGTCTCTGAATGGCGTGAGAGCCAGCTGCCTCAATGGCCTTATCTTCCAGCTGGCGAAGATACGAGATCGCCTGCAAACAAAGTGTCGGCGAGTGTGTGAGATTGAATGCCGACGTAAGTGGCAGCTCTCGGTCCATCAGGCCCTGAATGTAGCTGGCAAGCTGGTCGATGACGGCGCCATCCATACGGCAGCCAATCGCATTGGTATCTTTAAGAGAAAATGCTCGCGACCGCCACAGGCAGTTACAGACATCCATCAGGTAGCCGTTGAACTGGTTGATGCGTGCGCGCTCGATGTCTTTCAGGGGATGGCCCAGAGGCGTGCTTAGATCGACAATGGTGGTCGACCCGGCGCTGCTCCGTGATGGCCTCCGTGCCATGGCAGCCTCCATGGCCCGTTTGTAGTCTGCAAGAACGGCGTACAGACGGGACTCAACGGCCGCCGATTGATTAAAGTGCAGAATATACACTACAGCTGGGGGAGGAATGAGATCCTGCACATACGCCAGGACAGCATCGTGTCGCAGAGCCAAGACGGATGCCAGATGCTCGTAGAACTCGACAGCCGCCAAGCCGGCCAGTGTTGATGCACCGCCGCTAGATGAAGGCAGCGAGGTTTCTGGTGCATTCTGAAGGAGAGCCAACACGAGACTGTTGACGTGCCGTACCAGGGCCAGGATCGATGCCGCTTCTTCGGCACCCTCTGATCGCCCCTTTGGTGACAAAAGAGCAGTCCAGCGTTTTAGGACGCCGGTGTAGAATATCAGAAGGTCAAGTTGAGAATCAGCTGTGTTGTCGAGAAGTTTTGCTTCGAATTGTGCGTATATGGAGGCGTATGTTTCTGCACAGATTAGCCGAAGAATAGGCAAGTTATCGGCTGTCAAACGTACCTTGAAAACTTGAAGATGGTACATAAGCAAGGGCCTCGATAATCAGCTCTTTCTTTGCATTTCCATCCCAGTGCGCCAATATCTCGTTAAAGAAACGCAGGAACATTAGAGGAAAAGTCTGTCTGTCAGAATGAAGCTGCATCATAAAATGGAGCGAGATGCTACTAACCCTTGTGCTCGTGATGTAGTCATGCACAACCTCGACCAGGTCCATCAGCTCTTCCCTGTCTGTGTCTCTGTTGGCCGCGCTGGAGACGCATGCCGACATCCAGTTCTCGACACGAGCAAAGGCTTCTTCAGAGGGCCGCAAAAGTAGTAGCTTTTGGAGCAGCGGGTCGGCAAGAACAGCCACCAGCTGGTTTGGCAACTCAATCGTGTCCAAGTTTTTGACGAGAGATGTGGCGCTGTCAACCTCCTCAAGCGTGACGGATTCTTCCTGGGCGTGTGTCGTGTGTACTGTTGGCACAAGACTACCCTTTCCACGACGCCCAAAATCCTGCTTAACACGGAAGCCATTATAAGCGGCGTCGTCAAAGATTCCGTTGGTGCTATTAGCACCAGCTGACTCCAGCCGACTTTGCTGCTGTGCCTGACGGATCTCATCAAGGTGTGTCCGCCATTGTGGATCGGGGTGCTTTCATGTCAGTATTGGATTGAATTTCGCTAGGTTTTTGTCAAGTGCCTCACCTTGAAGGGAGAAGCTCTTCCACGGACGGCTTCGCCCACAATCACCTCTGGGTAGTAGTTCTTGAAAACGCGCAGGAGACCGACAAGATAGGCATCGTGGCCCGTCTGTCTGGAGAGGTTCAATCTAATAAATCAGTAATTGGATCGGCCACCAGTAATCATCGAGAGTCTCAGACAACAATATTACATACATGGCTTGAATGCGGAAAGGCCGCACATGTCTCCGGCGCGTGATAAGTACTAGGACATGGCACAGCTGCGGCCGAATGCCAGCCGTGTCGAGGAGGTTGAAGAGAACAGCATAGGACCGTGACAGAACGGCCAGTGCTTCTGGGGATAGAACGTGGTATACGAGAATAATCCACCGGAGAAGGAGAGACTGAATGGCCAGGGTTGGCTTGAGCTCGCCCTGGCCCAGACAGCCCACAACCGCTAGCACAACATCTTCAGGCACAGTGCCAGATGAGGAGGGTGAAAATCCTGAGGAGGCACCAACCGGATACAAGTTCCGAATTAGACTACCGAGACTTGCTTGGTCTAGGTATATACCGGGTGCCGTCAGGACATCGACGACAAGCGTACGGAAAGTATCTGGCCGCAGTCCATGCTCGTAGGCAAGAGCTGTTAAGCGTTCGACAGTGGGCTTGACGGAATACTGGCGACGTTTTGCGGGCACACGAGCGGCTGGCTACCGTTAGAAAGCTGTTGGGGCTCATGAAATCGTGAAGCAAGCATTGCGCCGCAATCGAAGCACTCACCTTGCACGAGATCGCCGACGAGGGCGGTCGCGTTCTCATCTGGTGAAAGATCCATGCTAGTTTTCACGATTTTCAAGCTCAGAGAACCGAAATACAGAAAGTCTGACAAACAAGCCCCATGTGGGGGTACTGAGTTGCTGCGTTTTCGTTTTAATTGCGGCGACAATGCCGTGTCGTGATGCTTCTTTACTTGGGAGACGCGCTTACCAATAAGACGCGTCGCCGCCATTAATCGTCCTACAATCTTTAGCGGGGTCCATGTGTACGTGGGAGGGAAGGAGCGTGCCAAAAACCCACAACTGTACCTGTACCTTCCCTGAGACAAGGCTGATGTGCATTCACACGTGCGCTAGTGCGCGTTGTGTTAGTCGGGATACCCCGCTTATGTAATGTTTCAGACCCATCAGCCTCGTCGTACTGACAAGCATCAAGGGTTTTAAAACCGAAGGACGCCATCTACTATGTATTATGAAGATGATCCCAGCATCTCAGCAATTTGGAGTAGTTTTCTACTTGTACCTGGAAACTTATCACATCTCAGAAAACCCCCACGATCAGATCGAAGCCATGAACCCAGACAGACTTTTCGCCGGCCGGCCGGCTGGCAAGCTCTCATCGTCAGACAGGTAGAAAGCGAAGATTTGAGGGTGTTATCGATCAGTCGATATACATTTGTATCCAATAAAAAGCGAATAAAAAGGTGAATCGCTTTCAGCTCCTTGATTCAGTATCGGATCTCCGAAATCTGGCCTGATGGTGATCTGATTTCGGCATGGCCTTTGAAGTTCTGGATTCTGTTTGGGGGCCAGACAGTCCTCCCGTATGCACTTGCGGCCATAACTGCAGCAGTATGGTTGTTGTCAATCTGATTTCTGGCTATGTGAAAAGCAAGACCCGGGCCGGAAGCTGTTACACACACAATACGCAGCCCGAGACGATCGCCCCAAGCTGTTATGCGGGTGGAATACTAAAAGTTCGGCGTGGAATTTCTGAGGGAGTGGAAGAAAGAACCCAAAATGTGCCATGGTTTGTGTAATGTGTGTGCTGGCAGACTCTTGAGCTGATGTGGTGGAGATACATATTTAAAGAAACTTGGAGTATCATTGTTATCAACTCGGCCCACGCTTGAGGTTTGTGCATTGTTTGACCAGTATCATCAAAGCCTTTTTACTTAAGTGAAAGACTAGGCGAAGGCATGAAGGGCAAAAACGAAGCCAACTCCACACATTCTGTGTTACGAAGCTACGCAGGGAATGAATTAAATGCAGACATTTCACGTCCACCATGCGGTGCCCAGTATGGCTGTGATACTTAACCGAGGCATGTGTTAATGGTTACCTTATCCAAAGTATAAACGCAGCGGCCGACTCCGACAATAATCTGTTCACCCACAAACCCCGGAGCCCATTCCGCAGCAGTGAAAGGGGGCCATTACGGATCCCAAAGGTGTGGGCGAACAAGCTGAAGCACAAATTGGCACCCATTTCGACGACGATTATACTTCGTCTGCGACTTAGGGACTAACTCATGTTATTAATTGTTTTGATGCTGGTGGAGCCCTGTTCCGAGATAATGAGTCTGGGGGAGTCCTTCACGACATGAGAGCAACCACACTGTGGGCAACTGATGACAGTAAGCATCAAGTATGAGAGAAATGGTTAGTAAATCCAAATTATTCAAATCCACAGCGCCTATAAAATCTTACTAGATCAATACCCATTTCGGAAAGGGAATAGACTAGATAATAGCATCACAGGCCAGGCAGCTTCAAAGGACGGGACCCATGTTGCGGCCCCCAAACCGGAGCCATTGATCCCACGCCGACTATATTTCCAATTTGTGCGGAGACAAAGAACAGACAGGCGATAATATTCGGAGCGGCAACAAGAGAAGCCAACGTAGCCCAATATAACTAGGTCAGAACGAGCTCTATTAGCCGCAGTACGCCGCCGTATGCCGCGACGCCCCTCCCGGCGGGCATCTTCTTAGCATACACTTGCACGAGGCGACCATGCACTGCATGTTGGACGTTAGACAAGAGGGATCGAAAGGTAGGGGGTGGGACTGGACAGTACAGTATCTTGATTTGTTCTGTATGTTGTATAACGGATGCTTTGTCTCACACATGCTACCATATGTCGTGTACCTTATATTTCAGCACCTATCATCGTATCTCCAACGAATTTCAGCTCAGTCTTCCCTGCCATTCATTATTTTATTTGTCCTGTGCTACCTTGTCAAGTGTGCATTGTGAATATACTCTCTACTCGTCTAGAAAGATCGAAGCGACATATCCATTGGACAGAGTCACCAAAAAGACGAGACACGTATTTCCAGAACATAGATAGCAAACTTTAAGCTGTGACATCACGAAATTCACTGACTGACTTGAAGTGATCATTAATATGCCGGATATCTCGGCTACTTGGAGCTGGCAGAGCACCAATCTAGAATGGTACAGTTTCTCTCGACCCCCCCGGTTGTTTTTCAACCATGTCCCTTTCTCGAGATGAAAAATACTATCAGTCTCCCGAAGGTCAATAATGTTTGGGTTCTCACCGCATACGGTAGCCAAGATGTTTCTTGGGTGTAGAGTGCAAGTATATTGCATGCATCCTCTTCAGAAAACTAAAATTCACAACTACTTCTACAATTACGATCCTTGCATCCTAATATCTAATTTTTTCCTGCTAAGATAGAGTGTGATTTAGTCTGTGCGACAATGGACGCTTCTGCACATATAATGCATGCTCTACTTTCCCCGTGCACCTGTACGTGATAAAATTCACGGCCTTGTATATCGGTTTTTTGTTCACTCAGGTGCTTTTAACATTCACCTAGACCATATCCTTTTTGCGGCGTCAAATTTTGAACGTCGCATGGTAGTAGAAAGTTTCAAATGATTGCTAGTGAAACTGTTCTTACTAACTTATGTAACTTATGCTTTGGCACTAATACGTCTTTGTTTTATTTTATTTCTGCCCTTATCCGCGCAGCGCCCTCCATACACTTCCATTTCTACAGACTTTTGAGAGCTTAAATCTGAAATATGGCCCGAGAAAGAACTAACTGGGCGATAGTTGTCTAAAGTGAGACAAAAATAGTGTAGCACGTTACATATCGCGCTCGCATTTGCTAGAATACTATGCGATACCAGGCAGTCCAGGGGGCACATACACATATGCAATATGCATAGGGACAGAAAAGGCATGTCGCACATTGTGCCGGGCAACGAATTATGTACATACTTTTTAGATGTATATTTGTGAGACAGAAAATGCAGTCAATTGCTTCTCAACCTCGTGTCTACCCACCTGCATGACGTCGTGGCCGCCTTACATTGTGAAGTGGCCGCCTTTTGTGGTGTAGGCGCCAGTACATCGGCTGTTCGAACAGTCGGCTTAATAGCGGAAGAATCGATAGTGCCACGCATTGTACTTACATAAACCCCCAGCGGATATATCTTTTTTGATGTGTTTTGTGAGTCGTGACTCGTACTTTTTATTTCATTTTTTAATCACCTAGTTCTCGTGAGGGGGATGTTGTGCTTTTTCCAGTATCCATTTGTTGTCAGACCTCGGCGGAGCCACATCCGACGCGATAGAATGACTCCTTTTTCATGAAGTTTCCGTTTATTTTGACGCAGCCGCCACCAAATACAGACAAGTCCAATACGCGCATGTTGTCACGCCGTAGGAGCCCAATAACCGCGTTTAAGACATGGCAGCGGCCGCAGATACGGCCATCGGCGCGACCAGGGTAGCTATCTGGGTGGGGATGAAGGAATCACCAGCGCACGACTTTCAGGCCACCCGAAAAGCACATCACATTGACATGCAGTTACTTCATTAAATCAAGTATTAAGTTCAACACGATGGCATTGTTCTGACAGGGCGAAAGTGCAACTGGCCTGAGCTGAATGAGTTGTACCAACACACTCAGCATGGCCAACAGACAGACGCATTTCTGGCCTTTGGGTTTATGGTACATAGCTGTTGTATATTTTACATCTGTTGAGAAAGTGTTATGGATGAGACATAATTCGTGGTTATCGACCCTGCCAGCAGCATATGGACTGTGTGCCTAGGCAGTGAGAGGATTCGGCGAAGAAAAGAGAAGGGGAAAAGGCCTATCTGCTGAAGAAATAGCCATGGGCACTCGGGTGACAAGTATTCCAGGAGGATGTGCCTGTGCTTGTGTGTGACAGTAAAATGTCACCTGTGTCGCTTGTGATGTCCAACGCTTCAACAAACCCTGCCACGCTGCGACCAAGCTTCTTTTAGGCGGAAGGCTCATTTAAAAAGTCACCGTCCTAGCCAATGATGTATCGTAAACGCTTTTCGACTCTCGATATACATGCAGTAGTGACAGCCATCCTGTCAGCAACCTTGGTCCGGCTCCATTCTGTATCGGCGAGAGGATACCTAATACGGGTGAACAAGGAGCTATCGGATGGGCTGGCTTTGCTGCAAGTGATTGAGAAGAAAGCGGTGTTGGAACATGGAATGTGGATGAGGAGTGATCAACGAAAATGTGACGAAAAACTGGGATTGAATGCACGAAAAAAGAATCGAAATACCAGACTGCCGAAACCCAACAAAAGCACCGCGATGGAAACTTATAATTTACTAATAATGTAGTTTTAGTTCCACGTCAATTAATTGTATTAATTCACGAAACACCACAAAGTGACAAATGGAAGGAGCGACTGGATGCACCTGGTGATTGCGACAAGAAAGGCAGGAGCGACTGGGGCTGATACCAGCTGCAGCCGGTTGCGCTTTCCCAGGATTTGACGCGAGGACCACAAGGCAGCTCACTCCTTCCCTCTCGGGCCATGACTGCATTGAGTGGGTGTTTTTCGGCCTATTGTAAACACATCACTTTGGACATCATATTGTCGTTGCATCAAGCCATTCATGCGTCTGTCGTGTCCCGCGAAGCGGTCAAACAGCCGCCGCAAGCACTCAATATCTACACGGAATCCTCGCCGACGCTTCTTACACACTGGTGTGCGCGTTTGTGGTCATATCCACACCTGAATCCCACCCTGGCAGCACGGGCTAGTCACTTGCGTTTAGCAACATCTAGGAGCAGTTCCAGAGAAGCACAGACAAGACAATCCCAGAGAAAGGCCTACTCAGTGGAAAAAAGGAAATACCTACGTGGTCAAGAAGACAGGTGCGTCAAATGCTGGTGTTTTCATCAAAGAGATACGTTTCAATGCCGGGCGAAGAGTGGACTGCTGATTCCACACTTTCGTTCTCTGCCGGCCGGTGCAGCATGAATTGTTCTGTCCCTGAAAATTTGCAAGTGCTCGGGCAAGTGTCCATCACTTCTGTTTACATGAATAGGCAAAGGACACAGTGATGAGGGGAATAGAGGGCGGACCGTAACATTATTCTTACCGGTTGCCTGCTTTAACCTCTGACTTGAAATTGTTCCAAACGTGTTCATCTTCATTGCGGACTAGAATTTTTAATTATTTATGCTTTTATTGTTCTTATCATCTTGCCTAACAATTATCAAGAAATAGCCGTTGCGCATGACAAGTTCGTTGCATCTGTGAACCCAACCAGGCTATTATCATCACCCCAATCGCGTGCGGGAGCCTCCACAGAGCTTTTCTTTTCGCACAGATCTGTCCGCTCTCCCGCTTAGCCGTTTTTGATCAAAGCAGCTCTGGCATCGCAAGCTATCTTTCGGATATACCCTACATTGTAGGTCACATTTCAATAAGTCGGCTATTGGCCTGCCTTGTTGATCTGTTGCTGTTGGCTAGCTGGTGTGCAGATTGGGCGGCCCTTTCACTCGTCTCTCAGATTTGCGTTATTGTTTTTCAATTAAACAAAAGTGCTGCCAGCGCATCGTGAGATCAACTCACAAAGGCACAAACACCGTCAACAAATACGACCAGAGGTCCCTTACTTCGCCCCCATATACGCACGGCTCTGTGTTTTGGTATTTACAAATCTGTTGCGCCTTTTGCGTTCTGTGTTTTGCCTGGCCGCCTTCATCCCCTAGCTTCTAGGCTCTAGTTTCCAGCTGCAGTTTCTCGCTCCTCCTGCTTTGGTTCTGGGTCCGTTTTCTCTATTAGCCTTGGTCTCTGCCGCGGTCTGCTATCCTTGACCGCATCTTTCTGTGAGATCTTGGGCACTAGGAAATTGCTACAGTCTTTTGTGCATGCACGCAAAATCAAAGGACGTCTGCATTGGCCTGGCCTGATCAAAGGCCCCTCATCTGATCCCCCAGGATCCGCATCGTCATTATCACCTGGACAGCTCGCGCGCAACCCGAGAGATTCCGCCTTCCAGGTTCTGTGATTGTTTTGTTCTTCTTACTCTGTCTGGTACCGGTTTTTGTTTTCTCCCCTGGGGTGTTCATTAGCCTTCTGCCAAGCTCCAGTTTTTGCGCACAGGTTGCTTTCCTGCCTCTACATGCTGGGTTGCACGCCCCGGCCCGCGCTGCTAGTGTTAATGACGACAGAGCACTACATATTCCACACGAGGGAAGCATTTTGATCCATGATCATCGGCGAGAAGGATTGTCGAGATCGGTAAATACCCAACGCGCAGTAGAGGCCCCGGCCAACTTCAGTGACGACCTTGTTAGAAGGCCAGGCCAGGCCGCCTTAACCCAACCAAAGCAGCGCGAAACACAACGATCCTAATTCAGCATCAAGCCGAGACAACTATTCCATAGCGGGACCTCTTACACATTTCTTTTTCTGCTCAAAGAGTCAATTCTGCGTCAGGGCGTTGTTGCTTCCGTGTCGGGGTGCTCGTCAGCCTTGGGATACCTCACAAGAAGAATAAGAAGAGATTGCACTCCCGCGATTTTGTCACGATATCAATAACAGCTTTGATTACAGAAAGCAAATTCTTCTATACTATAAGGGCGTCTCAGCAACCCTCACACCCAAATCATTACACTGGCTAGACGGGGCCAGCGTGGGGTCCAAAAAGATCACGAAAAAAAACCCTACGCAATATCCTTTCTATATCAACTGAACGCCTAGACAAAACTAATATCTGGGTCGACGATAGGTAGCGCTGTAGTGGCCTGTCAGACAACAACCCCGACTTCCCTGATTTCTTAATTCTACTATCCCTCACTGGACGCTCAACATAACAGCATCAGTGTCGTCTGTATTTACGGGGCAACATCCAACTATTCAGACTCAAAATCGCAAAACAACAAAATAACTTCTACCAAATTCACCACAGATACCACAATAAAGAAGCCGTCCACATCATTCTAGCGGGGTTTGGAAGCCGATCTTCACACCACCGCTACATTATTTATATTCTATTTCACCGACCCGTGCTTTCAGCCCCATCTTCTCGCCAGATACTCAGTGCACTTTTGCCCCTTTCGTTCCTCTTGTTTATTTCCTATTTCGTTTTTTTACTACCGCTTTTACGGAGTCCTGCACGACGCCCACCCCTCACACGAGCCGCGCCGTTTTCCTGCACATACACAGAAGCGAGTCCTCTAGTTTAGATTTGGATGGGTATATTAGCTTAAACATCCTAGAGTGGTAGTTTCTTTTAAACCTTCCACCGCCCTTGCTACATCCTTCCTTCTCTTCTTCTGAAGAGCACGACAGATTTCGAATCTAAGACGGACTCAATAGCGACTCGACGTGGGAGAATAGACGACGCCACACTACCCGGCCACCAACGCAAGCCAACGCAAGGAACACAATAGAACAGTAAGTCAATAAATACTATTGTTCTTATTCATTTGCATTGTTCATGAAATCTGGAGATACCAAGATATGATACTTATAAAACTAAGTTTCTAGCCTGCACATTCAGAGACAAGCTTTTCAATCACCAAACCCAATCACTCGAACATTTCGCCCAAAAGTTTTCAACCAAACAAATCAGCGGATAGCATTTGAGAGCAAACAGACATCGCGTTACAAGAATCAACTTCGTGTTTACTCGCGGGTTCATAGCAAAAGGTAGCAATATTTTTCTTTCCTTTTCGTCAAATCTTGTCTTCAAAATCCTCCGACCCCTCGAGGGGCTGTACATACGACAGTCTGGCAGTCCGGCTGCGGTCACAAGACACAATGGCACAACCGGCAGCAGGAAGCAGCTCGGTGCGGAGTGATGTCGTTCTCATCCGGGACATTCCAAAGTGCCTCCCGCTTACAAAAGTCCTAGGCGAAGGCGATCTCCTATACTTGCTGACGCCGTGTGTTCGCATACCAGGCCCGCCGGTTTTGGACAGTCCAGCTACGGACCCGTTTGAACCGCTCGGCCGAGCACTTGCCGATGTACACTGCAGAGTTCGTCACCTTCCGTACTTGGCCCGAGACGGAATCACCCAATACCACATCAACCATCTTGCCCTGGCTAAAGCAGTCATATTCGTGATCACCGGCCCTCCCGTGTTCGGCCAGCCGTCCCAAGTCGCCCTATCACAAGTTGTTCGGTCTATCGTAACCAACCGGCCACTAGTTGTGCTTGTTTGCTGCAGTCTGCGGGAGCTCGGTCCGTCAGACGCCTATTTTCCGACACTGCTAGAGTCGATTGACTTTTCAGCTGACAACCTTAAAGCCGCTGCTGACATTATCCTTCCACGCAACTCCCAAGCCAGGCCAGCTTCACCTCACACACCTGTCAGGGACCCTTCGGGGCAAGAGCTTTCGCCTCCGATGGATTCGTCAAATTCGCGATGGCTTGTGCAGGAGTGGGATGTTCTACGAGATGCGCCGGCAATCCATCTCCTGTGGCGCCAATGCCTTCCAGAACGCTTCCACATCGAGTCCAGCTACTTCATGCCGATCCTCAACCGGATAGGCTACTCAAAACACTTTGTTGTTCGTGATCCCGCCACTGGTGCACTGGTCGGTTTCTGCGCAACGTATACGACGTACATTGACAACCGCGACAACTCATTGGTGGGCTGCATTGCTGCGATCATTGTGAAACCCGAATTTCGGAACCGCGGCATCGGCCTGTCACTACATCAACATGCACTACGCCAACTTTCTGCACACCGGGTGTCTCGACTGCAGCTTGGAACCGCATTTCCACGCCTTCTCTACGGCCCTCTCATCGAAGCTGGAACAGACGATTGGTTTCGGCGGCGCGGCTGGCGCATTGATGAATCGGACGAGCCTGGCCGGGGCCAGGAAGTGTGCGACTGGATACTCGACTTCAACGACTGGCGTGTCGACGGCCTGAACAACAATGGTCTCACTTTCCGCCACTGCGAGACGCATGAGCTGGACCAGGTCCTAGACTTTGTTGTTCGCGAGTCGTCTCGACGAGACAATGTAGGCTGGTATGACCAGTACTGCCAGCTCGCCGCACCAAACGACATTCACGACATTCTGCTGATCCTTGAGGGCAACACGATTCTTGCAGCCGCCATTACCTATGTTCCGCATAGGGTCACACGTGTTGGGGAAAACCTGCCGTGGGCGCGAACCATCTCTGACGATGTTGGTGGGGTAGCATGTATATGCGTCACAGGTAAGTTATGCGATTCCTCGTCCACAACATATCATTGGTTCTTTTTTTTAGGATTCCGGATTTTAGAGGCCAAATTCTCACAATTTCTACTATGCTAGACGACCTACCCTCTTCGCGAACACGGGACTCTGTCATGATCCGTCTGCTAAATTTCTGCGTCATCTCTCTTAAGGAGCAGGGTATGCGCAGGATGTTCCTGGACGCTATTCTCGGCGGCTACGAGGGGTTCCAGTCAATCGGTAAGATAACATGCGCCACACTTGGAATGGATTAGAGGATTTGAAGGATCATGCTCGCCGCACGACAACCTTGCTTAATTTTATTTTTTACTAACCATGCACAATGTGTCATAGGATTCCAAAAATGGGCTAGATATCGGGATGTCTGGCGTGACACAGCTTGAGTCTGCTCATGGCAATACAGCGTGCGCCTGCAAACACCAGAGATGAGAATCTGAGACGAAACAAAGAAACCGTTGATCAAGTAGGTCCAATGGCATTCCCACCGCCGGAAGGTAACTATTCCGCGCAGGTTGTTTGTTATTTTTCTACACAAGCTACTTCTTCTCAACGCTTCTTTGTTCTTTCCCCTGCTCTTTCTACTTGGTCGTTCTCATTTTTATTTTCTTCTTCTTTTTCTTCTTCTTACAGTTTTGCGAAACTATTTGATAAGTACGCGACTACATTGGGTCTCGCATTTATTGCATTGGGATGGTACAAAACGTGGACAGTTTACTGCATCGTGGAGGCTAAAAGGAGGCAATTCATACGTCTGGGGACATATTGGGAAAGGTGGGATCGTTGGACTAATAGGACAGAAAATTATAGTATTGGCTTCTTGAAACATCAGCGGCTGCCCCTCTATTATGTGCCAGTGAGCATGTGTGCTTATTGGCAGTGTGTACAGCTATTAGGAGCGGCAATTTGTGGCTGTGTGGTTTTTCTAGATACTACAGTGCTATATTGCTATATTGCTGCAGGATTTCGCTCGTTCGGCGCGCGTTTCTTCATTCAGGATTAGTTTTCATTCCTGAGTTGAGGGCGAAGTTGAGAAAACTTATCTTCTGTACAAGTAGTGTCGCGAATTATGCCACTTACAAGAATCAATGAATCTGTAGGGGTGGCAGAGACGGAACAGGGCGGGGAACTAGAAGAAATCTTCTTCTGTCTTCAACCGGTGAGCAGCAGGGAACAGGGCACTCCCGTTTGACCTGAGACGTTATGGGGTTGTTTCTCCTTTCTACAGGACAGGCGCCGAGCCAGGGAGAAATTATTCTGTATTAGTGGCGAAAGTCGGGCAACCTCGCAGGAAAAAGCAAAGAAAACTTGACGCAAGCGCTGTAAAGATAAAAAGTCGTGGGCATTGAGGGATATGTGGCCGTGCTCGATTGCATGATGCACTGCTACGTTAATTGTACAGAGAGTTGGTGGAGTTTTAATGTACTCTGTATTGCATTCTGATGCGTTTCGCTCCTCGCGATGTTGATTTACTCTGTTTGCCATGTTGCTGTCTCTTCGCATCGTACTCGTGTTAAATCCTTGGTTATCGGATTATTTGCTCATTCTGTGAGGTTATTTATTCTCTTGGCCATTTTACCGATTTGCTCGGGATCATTGGTTTCTCTTTGTTCCGCCTCATGGGTCTCAACGGTCCGGATATTGCCCGTTTTATGTGATCCTCCTTTGTTGTCTTCGCATGATTATATGAACATCATAATCAAAAAACACCGTTTACCACATAATAGTACACCATAGTGGAGGGACACGTCTTGAAAAATAATGCTAACTCTAAATGTTAGTACTGGTCATCATGTCGGCAGATACTGTTAGAGAGTGGGAGTCTGTGGGTGTGCGATCTCTGAAAACGGTCTGTGAAAATGAAATTATGACCAAACAAGATGACATGAACCTAGGCAAGCAAGATACTGATCACAATCCTGCAGTGACATTGTACGACTCTAGGCAATAGAAAGAGTATGTTCGTACGGGTGCCTGTACAGGATGCAAAGTAAAAATCGAGGCTAGCTGCGAGTCAGGAAGCAGGCGCATGCAGTGCGCGTTACTACGTCTATCATTCGGGCATGAGCACTTGCTTACCGCTACTTGGTAGTAGTTTCTCCATTACATGAATGGTATCTATTGTTTGTTTTGCCCTCTATTTTCCCTGCTCGTGGTCTGGTGATGTAATGCGGCCTTGTTTGTTGTCAACGTTGTAGTTTGCTGTCGTTAGTTTTCCTTTTGTCTCCAGAATCCTGCATACAGTTCCATTGTCCGACAGATTTACGACTATAAACAAGTCTATCAAGCAAGCAACAAACAAATATTGGGTCAATTGGCGTGACGAAATAGAATAAGAGTGTAAACGATGAGGATGGTGATGTAGATATAAGCAGCCCGAAATGGTGGCCGGCCAGGGCCATGAACGGTCGGGCATTGTCCGGCTGCGAGCCTCGCCGCAGTTTCCATTTTCATCAAATGCTGTTGTGCTTTCACTGCCTTGTGCAGCGATCTTCGGCTCACCGTGATTGACTTCTTCGCCCCCAAGTGGTTGGGCAGCGCTGACCGCCAGCGACGCGGGCCTCGAAACCGGCCAACGCTGAGTTACGACTTATGCTCCAGCCGCATACGGACAAGTGAGGGACAGTTGTTTATGAAACGCCTGAGTGGTTATAATTTGCCCATAAATCGTAATAGTACTCTGGATATGGAAGAAAGTTATGGAGTCACGACTTGAGCCATGCCGGCTTGTTCGTATTATGATATGTCTGGCTACCAGGCGCCAGACCGTGACTCGCATATGACAGGAAGGAAGACTAGAATTAGCTTAAGCGGTCCGGATTCTGAATATTCTTGAAGATACTCTTTTGTAGTCTATGGTCATATTTACGCTTTTCACAGTTCAAAACCCTAGAATTTGAAGCCTGCGATGCCAAAATATGTATCCCAGGCAGTGAAAAGTGAATGATTTGACATTTTGTAAGTTAATTTAGAGTTTGAATAGTTTTCATCAGACTATCTGATATTTATTTGCAAATTGTTTCATATTATAATTTCTCAGTGAAAAAAAAGCAAAAAGGCATCAACTTTTCTTTTCGTCGAAATCGATTCAGAGCTTTACGAAATCGTTTGAAAACTGGCATATACTTTAAAACACACTTATAAAAGGCACGACTATATAGAACAAAATAGTAGTTTATAATCCCATACTAAAAGGTGTACTCTCCGATATTTCTGTTGCGCACTTTTCAGCCCCCAACTGTTTCGCCTCTTGATCCAGGTTATTCATGATGTCGCGTTGCCAATAAAGCATTTAAAATTGCAATTAATTAAAGCGCGTTGTTGGTCCTTTTGAACTCTTATCTTAGCTTTAATCGGTCTGTTCTAGCGCACTTTAACACGTGCCCTTTTCCACAACGGGCAACAACAACGTCGAAAGCAGAAAGCAGCATCTCGGGATATATGGAAGGCACGACCGCTGTGATTAAGTAATTTAGAGCAGGAAGAGCAGCCAATGCCGTCGCCAATACGCAGTTGCTTGAGAGACCAGATTTGAGCCTCACTTTCACGAGCCAGTCTCAATCCAGAGCCATACGGTGTACGCACATACACAGCCACCCCCATCGATTCCATATCGCTGGCTGAGCACATTGCGCTCGAGGTCTTTGTCGACGCAACCAGCTTGACAGAGAAAAGTGTCATTTCTGACCATTCATCTGTTCTTCAAAGCTCTTCAATCTCCAATCTATTTACTGAGTTCTGCTGCCTGCGCTATTGTGGGTTCGCGCTCTTCGCTCGGCAACTGTATCGTCCCCCACATACGCCCCTATTTTCTGGAATAATACAACACTGATCGCCCGCCATCACAAGCTCCGATCCCGCGCTCCTAAGCTCTCAGCTCCTACTCAAGCTCTCAGCTTCCGGCAGCTGTATCTCGATAACCCCGAGCCTTATTCGACTATTCGTCTATTCGTCTATGACCATTTTGGTCCGCACGAGTTCTTGGCCTGTTGTGCAAGTCACGCGAGCCGCGGTGTTCCACTTTCGCAGTTGCCGACCTACCCCCGTTTCCTACAGCTCTCTCTCTACTACTCCAACCTCCAACTGCCGCTCTCATGGAGCAGTCCCCCCTCACACACCAGCCGCGCCCGGAGGTGTTCCAGCCCAAGATCGTCCAGTTGTACGATGAGCTCCTGGTATGTATGCGACTGCAATAGCAGTCACACGCCAGCATCAGCATAGCTAACATACAAGGGCCACTTCGACGACATTCCCGACGAGGGATTCTGGAGTGAATTCTTTCTCTTGCGACCCGACCACCGTGCATTGCGCCAGCGCATCGATGCATTGACTGCTGGCGATCTGCTAGCCCTCGAGGTGCAAACACGACAGCTCTTCTCACATGCCGTCAACATTCTCTATACTGTCAAGGCACCCGCCGGCGCCCATGGCCACCCCGAGCGGACGCCCTCAGTATCGGTGCGGCCGGAATCGGCGATAGCCACAGTCGAAAACACGTTGGCGACATTAACGACCTTTCTATCAGCAGCCCTAGCGAAACGATACAATAACCCGTCGGCCGATGTGATTGATCTACTGGCCGGCCTGGACCGCGTCGATGGCGTGCTGTCTGATTTTGTGGCGGCTCTAGACCAAATACTGCGATGGGGTACTACGGAGACGATGCGCACGCGGGCTGTAGAGGTCATCTTGGCTGTGACGGCGGGTGCGTACCAGACGACCGTCTTGACGTACTTTATCCAGCGCGACCTGTTCCAGGCCATCATGAAGATTATCCTCAACAGCCCTGCCGCCGTGGCACCGGCCTTTACGCTTATTGGGCTGCTGGCCAACTACAACAAGTTCGAGTTCCAGAACCCGTACCAGCTGCGGTTGGGCGATTTCGTTAACGAAGAGACGATCCAAAAGACGCTCTGGGGAGTGGGCGATGCGTGCCAGGTGCTTCGTGAGCAGTATATTGATATTCAAGATGACACGCCTGATGGTGGCTGGCTGCTGGAGAAGGCATGGGGAATGATTGGCTTTGGTGGCGCCAGAAGCAGCAAGACGCCAGTCAAGCCAGTCTACGATGCCGAGACGGCTCGGAAGATGCTTGCTGAGCTGCCGGGATACATGGCACCGCTGCTGTTGGCGACCTACGACTTTACGCATGCCAACAAGCTGTTTAGTTTTAATCTGGTCAATCTAGGCCCGCGCCCCAAGAACAAAGACGCCGACAGCAAGGCCGATCCTGGCGCAGCACCTGCCGCACTGAACCGCAACGAGCCCCCAATCGCCAGCTTCATCTCGCTCACATCGTATCTGCTACAAAATGCCTACCGGTCACAGCGGGCGACACTCTACACACACCTCAGCCTGATGACATTTCGCCTGCTCGTTGAGGATCCGGCACTGTGCAAGCGGCTGTGCAGTAGCGAAGACGGCAGCAAGGTGGCTGTGCGGCTCTGCCGGCAGCGAGCACCGCACCTGCCCGTTGTCAAGTCACCGCGGCCGCTGGCATCCAGCATCCTCGATGCCATGGTGGACGGCATCACACACAACCTGCGCAAGCGGCTGGATGTCGGCCTCTACACGCAGTGCCTTGGCATTATGCTGCGACTCGTCGCACATCTGACGCGCACGCGCACGCGGCTGCCGTACGGCCACTGGCCTGAGCTCTTCCGCGCGCTGCTGAGTCTTGTGCGCTTCCTTACCACGTACGCCACGGACTTGCGCGGCCCGGCTGGTGCGGACAATCCGCAGCACCTGGACTTGCTGGTCGATCACGTCGTCAATCTTCTCGCGCTCAGCCTGTCTGCCGGCGAGTCGTTTTTGCCGACCCCGGCAGCCTATGACGACCTCTTCTACAAGGTGGTCGAGACGGGCGATATGCTGGAGAAGTTCAAGTCGACCTACCGCATTGGCGGTAAAACGTCGTCTGTTGCGGCGGCGTCGGGCAGCCGCGGCGATGCGCGTGCGATGAATAGTATCGACACGCTGCTGAGTGTCAATGCGCACTACAAGCAGCTGCTGGAACAGAACGCCAACGGCGGCAAGCTGAGCAGCAAGTCACTGTCGAGCATGCAAGTGGCTGAAGTGATCAAGCAGGGGTACGAGACGTTGAGCATCCAGGCAGGCGAGGGTCTGGACAGCTGGGACAAGTACCGCGAGGCAGATGAGCGGACACTGCTGAAAAAGGTGGCGCGGACGGCTGTTGGCGATGTGAAGTTGTACATTGCTGAGAAGTGAATCCTTCTACTGTTGATTTGATTTCTTTTAGTTCTTTGATCTTGAGCACCGGCGTTTGGGAAATGACTTGAATAGATCGTAGCAGTTCCATGCAAATAGACTATAGTTTTGTTTCATCAAATATTGACTGATATGAATTGTGATGTCACACTGCGAGACCCTGCTCGGCTTAGGCCTGGGTGCGCCCACTATCAGCATATCACTGATATCAGCGGCTTAATCGCCTGAGCGGGCGGGCCACAAAGTGAGAAAATCGGCAGTTTGGCAGTTTTGCAGGTAAAATCCGCTCGTAATTACCAGCGAGGGTCGGCCTCGTGTGGGTCTGCCCGTTGCAGCCAACCATTGAGCTCGCCTCTGGCCTTTTCGTGACCCTGCTTGACCAATCCATGAGTCTTGATTGGTGGATTCGACGTCTTGCACACAGTGCAAGCCCACCGTAAAAGCCAGCCAAGTTCCTACTGTGCCCGCAACCCCACTCTTCCTCTCTAGTTTCACCAATCACACGCTGCGAGTACCTGTTTTGCCCCGTGACAGCTTCCGGTTTCTCTCTGCATGTTCAGTGTGTGTGGCCTTGCATTCTCTGTCTCCCCCTTCTTGGTAAGACGCTTCGGCTAAGCCCTGTCATACTACAGCCGTACTGGTCATCACTATTCTCTGCATTAGAAATCAGATTTGCGTTATGTTGTCTTCGTCCTGCTCTTCTTTTGCATCTTTACTCGACATTCGGACTAAATCACTCACCTCAATCTTCGTCATCATCAAATCCAACCCCCTCTCTTCCTCTCCTCCATTCCATCTCATCAACACACATCGGCATCATGAGTTTACTACCGAGACGGTCGGCAGAGTCCGCTTGCATTTTCTGCCGCCAGGGTCTTGCCCGGCAATGGCGCACACAGTACCAGCACCAGCACCAGTCGCGCCAGTTCTCCGTCGCCGCCATGACGGCAACCACATCTGTGTCTACAGCCCCATCACAGCCGTGGCTCGCAAGACCACAGCAGCAGCAGCGCCGCCGGTTCCTGTCTGGCACTGCGCCCGCACACATGCCGCCGCCACCACCCTATGCACAGCCGGCCGAGCGGTCATCTGAGTCGACCGCATCGGCAGCATCAGCCACAGCGACCAAGTCCACATCTACATCCACCGCGGCCAAGCCGTACACACGATACTCTCTATACCCCACGGGCAACTCGCCGTCGCCGGCACCGATGACAATGCGCCCGCCTCCACCACCGGAACCCGTGGTGCCCATCGAGTCGGACCAAGTCACAGCAAAGAAGTCGGCAGCGCCAACACAAAGCACACAGAAGACGAGCGCAGGCTCCCTACCGACCGACACAACCGCGCCACTACAGAAGGTCTCAGCATCACCCGTCACAAACCCCACCAAGCCAACACCCTCATCCCCAACACCCGCAGCATCCACAGCCTCGACTGTCTCCGCCGCAGCAGCCCCCGCGGCTGCGCCCAAGAAGCGGCCGTCTAAGCTGCGCGCTCCTCGCAAGGCAGCCATGAAGCTCACACCGGCGGCGGTGGAGCAGGTCCGCGAACTCCTCGAAGGCCCCGAGCCGAAGCTGATCAAGGTCGGCGTCAAGAACCGGGGCTGCAGCGGTCTGGCATACAACCTGGAGTATGTTGAAAAGCCAGGCGCGTTTGACGAGCTTGTTGAGCAGGACGGTGTGCGTGTGCTGGTGGACAGCAAGGCGCTGTTCAGTATTATCGGCAGCGAGATGGACTGGGTCGAGGACAAGCTGAACCAGCGCTTTGTTTTCCGCAACCCCAACATCAGTAAGTTACTCTGAGTCGTCTCTACCATGTCTATGTTTACTAACCTTCTGCAGAGGAGCAATGCGGCTGCGGCGAGTCGTTCATGGTGTAGACCACATCACACCTTGTTTTATAGACGATCATCATCACGAATTATGACGTTGCTTTCGAGTCTCCGGCTCTGTTATTTTACATTATTATATCATTCTATTGCATAGCATATTACTACAGAGCAGTGTCATATGCGCTGATAACAGAATATGAGAAATTGAAACCAATATCGGAACACTTGAATATGAGAATACCATCTTGGGAAATGTGAAAGACTCTCAACAAATGCAGTAAAGCCCACTGAACTCCCCGCAGAAACAGGTGATCAACATGAATTTACAGCGTAGCAACCAAGGCGTTGGGTAGGTGGCCCGCCGATGACGCAGATATGAAAATTATGTAATCCGGCCAGTGCAGCTGAAGTCTGGTAGTACGTCCCCTGTGCTAGCAGCTAGCGCGTTGTTCAGCACTTAATTACCACTGCCGTTAGGTGCCCACAAAAACGCGTCTCCCAGGGGCCTGTCACCTTGTGCACAAACGGATCACCAAAATTTACAAAATATTGCAATATTGCAAAAGTTGGAGAGACAAAAGGTCAAGTTATGTAATGCAAATCAACGACATTCTTTGAAATTCACAAACGACTGTCTCACGATCCGACCCAGACTACATCACTTCTCCAGCAATCACTTTCAAAATACACAAATACGTCGGCACCATGCCGTTGACTGTCGACTGTCCCATCTGCGCAAAGCACGTGCGCCCGACGGACATCAACGCACATCTCGATGCCGGCTGCTTGACACATGTTGTGGAGGAGGGAGATCTAGAGGCCGAGGCCAATGGCAAACGGTCATCACAGCCGCCCAGCTCGCCGTCAATGGGCTCATCACAACCACAGGCCAAGCGATCGGCGTCAACATTCTTCCAGACACCCGCTGCGAAACGACAGCAACAACAGCAGACACCGGCCAATGGCAATGCAAATGGGACAGCAAGCAAGAAGCCATCTACAACGACACCCCAGAATGGTACACATGCATCGATCTTTACACTACCAATAGCATCGCAGGCACCCGGAGGAGCAGGAGGTGGCGGTGGTGGAGGAGCGAAGAAGCGCAGCTACGAGGACGGCCCAGGCGACAGTTCACCAACCGATGGCAACAATCAGCAGAATGGCATAGCAGCACAAGATACACGAGAAAGAGACATCAAAGAAACTCGCGGCCCGCAGGCCAAGCGCTCGCGCACCAACAAGTCCGCTCCGCTCGCCGAGCGCATGCGCCCGCAGACCTTGGATGACGTCTGTGGCCAGGAACTCGTCGGCCCGCACGGCGTGCTGCGTGCCCTCATCGAGGCTGACCGCGTGCCCTCGATGATCCTCTGGGGCGGCTCCGGCACGGGCAAGACCACGATTGCGCGCTGCATCGCCCACCGCGTCGGCAGCCGCTTTGTCGAGATGAACGCCACTAGCAGCGGCGGTGTCGCCGAGTGCAAGAAGATTTTTGCAGAGGCGGCCAACGAGCTGACGCTGTTTGGGCGCAAGACGATCTTGTTCTGCGACGAGATCCACCGGTTCACCAAGGCGCAGCAGGACGTATTCCTTAAGCCGGTTGAGGCCGGCACGATCACGCTGATTGGCGCGACGACAGAGAACCCTTCGTTCCGGGTGGTGAATGCGCTGCTGTCGCGGTGCCGGACATTCACGCTTGCGTCGCTGTCGAAGGAGGACGTGCAGCGGATTCTGGTGCGTGCTGTGTATGAAGAGACGGGCGTGCGGGTTGCCGAGGAATCGGGAGAGGAACAGGAGGTCAAGAAGGAGGACGCTGATACAAATGGCACTGCCCCTCCAAAACTGTCACCACTTATTGATAATGAGCTGCTTGGATACCTGGCCGCTTTCTCGGACGGCGATGCTCGCACCGCTCTCAACCTACTAGAGCTCGCCATGTCTATTGCTGCACGGCCCAAGGACCTCGCAGCAGCTGCATCCAACGGCCAGACCAATGGCCAGCCACCACCGAAAGCTTTGACCAAAGAAGACATCAAGGCGCAGCTGACCAAGACGCTTGTCTATGACCGCGCCGGCGACCAGCACTACGACACCATATCGGCCTTCCACAAGTCTGTGCGCGGCTCCGACCCCGACGCAACACTCTACTACCTCGCGCGCATGCTTCAGTCTGGCGAGGACCCGCTGTTCGTTGCGCGCCGCATGGTCGTGATCGCCTCCGAGGACGTCGGCCTTGCCGACAGCACAATGCTGCCGCTTGCCACCGCAGCGTACACGGCCACCCAGCAGATCGGCATGCCCGAGGCGCGGATACCGCTGGCGCACTGTGCTGTCGCACTCGCGATGGCGCCCAAAAGCACGCGTGCTTACCGCGGCCTGAACAACGCATTTGCGGTGCTGCGCGAGCCAGGCGTGGCATCGCTACCGATCCCGATCCACCTGCGGAATGCGCCGACACGGCTGATGAAGGACCTCGGGTACGGGCAGGAGTACAAGTACAACCCCAACTATGTTGACGGGCGGGTGAAACAGGAGTACCTGCCGGAGGACCTGCAGGGGCGGTCATTTCTGGAGGAGCGTGATCTGGGCACGGCGGTCGATCCGGACCTGTAGATTTCGTGGTACATGGTATTTTGCGTCTGATAACAAGCATCACATAGCATTGCAGCGGCACAATTGGCATTCTGGATTTCTGCACGTATTTTGTATTTCGCATGTAGAGAATCATGACGCTGTGAATACCGTCTGCTTTATCAGCGGCGAACGTGTTGATACCAGGCTAGACAATGCTAGAAGTTATCATGGCCGACATCAGTCAGTATAACACAGTGGCCAGCCAAAGGCTTTCTAGATGGGACCTATCGGACACCACATGGAGCTTACATCGCCGCCAGGATTCAAGACAACTAAAGACTCGATAAAGATGTGACACGAAAACAGCCATGCCGATGGACGAAAGAACCGACTCTTCGAAAACCAAACACCTAGGCTGCTTGATAACGCTGACCACAAAAGATGGCCCATCCCAAACAGCATGATAGAGGCTGTGTACACATCAGGTATAGCAAAAATACACGGGCGACATTATCCTCAAGACCGTGGTCCCAAATATAATGAATAATGCAGCAACAGTTTATTATTCTGCACGTCTTTCGATCTGAACATATATTCTAATAGTCTCGCTGCATAGATCAGATGGAATGACCTTCATCTGTGAGAACGTGAGATGCTATACGGCTACTTAGTCAAATGTCAGGGAGACTAGACAAAGCCGTATTTTATAGCATACTCGTCATTCTTGGACATTCTTGACCTCGCCGTGCCTATGAAGACAGAGCTGCATTCTGCGTCGAGAATATGAGTCAGTTGCAAAATCCGAACGCAATCCGGACTTCATGGCTTGAGCCTCTTAGAGGAGAGCCCTATAAGTTCGTCGAGGATAGACTCGACACCTTTGGTGTCCGTGATCGACTATCACAACAATTTGGAATGGCATGGCAACATGATTCAGGAGTCGCTTATCTTCCCACGCGATTGAGTCCCATAGTTGGAATACACACGGATTTTGCAGTCGGGGCTCTTCGGCCGAACACGATTCAATGTTGCGGCCCGCAAGCAGATCTTCACATTACCAATCCTCTGCGGCAGCCTTGGGAATATGGATCAGACGTTTGTTCCCCTTTCTCTCACTTGCAACTTCTATGGGGTATTGCAGACTACTTGCTGTGCAAGGATCAGTGTTTCGATAAAGTCATGGCATTACGTCCAAGGGACTCTTTATCAGAGATCAGTCGACGACACGCCAGACTGTGTACGATAAAATGTACCATAAGTCTATCCTCTGTACTGGATCCAGTCTTTAGTATGCATGATTCTCACCCTACCCAGGCCGATTACTTGATGTATCTTACTTTTTCTATTCTGCTATCGCCGTGCAGAAATTTCAAGCACCACGACAGCCAAGATGTTCTATTCTTCTAGAAGACGGGACGGCAGTGTCTGGAAGAGGTGCCCGGCCGTCCTGACCGACGCCAAATAGAGTTGTAGACTGTTTTACGGGAGGGAGAGATAATGGCGTAGGAGACAAGAGATGCCCAGCACCGCCGAGGCTGCCCAGCCTTCCCTCCCCCCCAATAATTTTGATGCTGCAGCCACTGCCCAGAGACTATCTAGATCACAATCTGTCTTATCATTTGCTTGCGTCTGAGGTGTGCACATTTTATCAAAGGACCACGGAGCGCCCGCTGCGAGTTACTTTATTGATCTGACTATGGCTGCTGCCACAACATGCCATGGCAAACTAGCAACAGCCAACAACGGTTGATGACGCTCGATGAGCTGTCTCGTTTAGTAATGGCTTATCGCGATAATCGCTTGATAACAATGTCTTGGATAAAATAGTAAAAGATAGCGGTTTCCCGTCGCAAAGCCGCCACCAGCGTTGGCTTCAATTGAGTCCATGTAGAATGTGTCGCTATTCTCTACTTTTGCATCTGTATTGTGCTCTGCTATTAATTGTAAATGGTAGATCCAAAAACTTGACAGAACAAAATAACAAACAGTTTTGTCTAGCTCTCACTAAAGGTCCAACCACACAGACGCAAAAGATAAAGTGTGACAGCAGACCCATACGGACCCGAAAATACCCAGAATTATTTGGGCACAAAGCGGTGGGCACAGGGAGAGCATAGAGCAAAGTCACCCGTAAATAGAATATGCCCGGCCCCGGTGGAGTTTCGACGGAGTCTCTGCCTGCCCACTCCCGAGCGGATCCGGCAGCACTCGTATGTCGTCCATGCAAGGTCAGACAGGCTGACCCTTGGCTATTGTTATTGACAATGGGATGGCATGTTTGAGCTGTTTACAGGGCGGCCGGTCGTAGCCCAAGCAGCCAAACATATGCTTGCGCGTCATTATCTCCTGCCGTAGAGCCGCACAGTCTACGAAGTACTCTATGCCTGCCGCTACCCAGTATTTGTCCGAAAAGGTCGTCGGTGAGCGACGAGAGATGGATCGTCGCGGCTTGTTTTGGACAGATGGTCAGCATGGAAGCATTCTAGAATGGCAAATCTCCGCATAAGGGCGGCTTTGTCGCAGCAGTACTGTGTAGTTCGTACTCTGCAGTTCGCATTCGCATGTCTGCTTATTTCTTTGACTGAGTGATTCCGAGTGGCTTACATTGCTTCAAAGCATAGCCATGTTTGTCTTACGTTTTCAAACACCTCAATATCCGGGGAAGTCGATCAGCTCATCTGTCCAACTGCCTCTCTCCTCATTCCAGCGCACATCGTTTGTCATAATATCACTCTGCAGACCCATACTCGCAACAATGTGTGCATCTTTGCCACGGAGTCGATCCCACGATGAGAAGCTATTAAGTAATACCCCGTATCTCAGCACGCTTCCCCAGACTACTGGAGTTGTTTTTAGTGCTTGGCCACTGTCTTGCCTAGTAAAAGGTACCTGTTTACTCCCTGAAAAGGGCCGTGTGAGTGCGACAGGCCACTGGCATCGATTCTATTTACGCAAGAGAAATGCAAAAGTTGAAATTTGTGTGCAATATGTCGTGAGATGAAGCGGGGAAGCAAGGATGACAGCACGTCTCGAGACACATTGCCGTTAAAGTAGTACGTATCTTGCTGTAAATTCTATTGATCGCCAAGGGCTTGATATAGGAGATACACATGAGTAGACATCATCATTCTCTCAAAAACACACTTCCTACGCGTACTCACTACAGTAGCAACGGACATTAGAGTAGGGCGCCCAGAGTCTTGGGGCTGATAGATGCTAGCCAAAGAAAGAAGGTGCAAATGTACAAAGTATTGTGTTCGGGAAGTAGAAAGCGAGACGAGACGGGGCTTTTGGTTTTCAAAAAGCAAAGCAAAATAGCAAATTGGAACGCAGAAGGCAAAAGGTAGGGAGCCCAAGAGCCAAGACCGGCCAAGAATGATTTCAATCCAGGGATGTTTTATGAGTTCTTTGCATACAGTATTCATTATCTAGCGTTTCTTGTGGTTTTCATGTGAGCGAGATTGCAGACTACTCAGTACGAAGGAAAAAAGCAGCATCAAAGAGCAAAGACGGCGCGGCTCCCGAAAGGGTAAGCCTGAGCGCTACTGCATGGAAGCCCGGTAGAAGGAACAAGTGCAGAGCAAGACGTGGTAAATGTAACGAAGCAGAGCCGCCAAGACAATTGGTTGTGAGGAGAAGCAAATGTTCTGTCACAGATTTGAAGGCCAACCCGAGGCAAAAGGCAAACAAGTACATCGTGGAACGAAGAGAATGAGAGGTAATGAAGCGGGGGAATCAACTGCTGAAGCCATTTCAGGCAATGCAATCGATTATTAACAATAATCTTACAATAACTTGAAATTGTCACAGTGAACGGCTGCGCCAAAGGGGCGAGTTACAAAAGAGGAGATGAGCGGCAGCCAGACGTTGTTTCCGTGACGTAAGAAAATTCAGCAAGTCGAGTATATGACCCGCAACCAGGAAATTCAGAGATTCACCCTCTACTCGTATGTACCAGCTCTGCATCATGACAAGATACTTGTAGTAGAGTAGCCCGTAAGAGACGGATCGACATCCTGCCGCAAGCTATCCTCGCTATCTAATATCTAGTTCGATGTGAGATGCCTCGATGTGTAAAGCGATCAGCAAAGGAATACACCATCAACACAGAGGTCTCTGGATTATGTCGTGTTTTGGGGTCCTGTCCGCTGGTCAGCTGCACTGCTACCTTTTGCACACCTCACCACAGCGTTAAATGTCAACAGACACCAGTTAGAGCGCACCCAGCTGACACGGGGCTGTTGTCATCGCCAGCGTTGCCGCTTAATCTCACAGCATTCGTTGTATTCCCAACCAGACCGTTCTACTGATTTCAGTCTGATATTCAGAAAAATGGGAGATAATGTCAGCCCTTGTCAGTCAAACAGCAGGAAATACTTTGATACAAGAATATGCTTTGCTTCAAAGACATCCCTGTCAACGGATCTCCACAACCGGCCCTTTTTCTTGTTTCTGGTAGTAGGATGGCAGGGTGGGTTGACTGGATCCATTACTTCATGAGCGAGAGGAAGCGAGAGCAAACATAGAAAACAATTTCAGATTCAGAATCATGTTGCACACATATCTGTAGATGTACTGCTTCCGTGCGTTTACTAGCAAACAGTACCTCGTAGTTTCACAAGGTGTGCTAGCCCAATGAGAACTAGGATCTCGCGGGAGGGTGTGATCACGACCCGGCTAGATCCAAACTCTTTTTGACGACTTCAGAGTCTGACGACACCGGACTACGATTCCAGATGAAGACTTCTCTTAAAGCTGGCATCATCTCTCTTGCGAATCGGAACATAACAACCAAAGATAAGCATGTTGGAGGCATAATCATCATGTTCGCAATCTCTTGGTAGAACAACCCGGGAGGCGCAACAAGCTATCGTGTCCAAGATTTCGTGCCTTTAATTCTCTTGGCCATCCTCGACGTCTTTGACTCTTCGCAGTCGGAACTGCTGGTCCCAGAACTGTGCAAAACTGTTTTTATCCACTAGATACCTGATAACAAAGACCAAGCCGCCAAGTCTGTCTTTGATTCGCTTAGGTACAATGAGCCAAGAGAGCAAAATCAGACTCATTAACCCCAATAATAAAGCACTCGGTGATCAGATTGTTTCTAGCTTACTTTGTACCTCCAAAAGAATTCTGTTCAAGCTTACAGAGTACTTGTACGTTGGAATGTTCGTCAATGTTCTTTGGCACGGTCCGTCGTTCAAGAAGGACAGCATGATTGTCATGAATCAACGGCGATTACAAAGTTACAAGTCGATAGTTAAGTTACTTGCTACAGTGGACCTCATCCACAGTCATGCTTGATCCTTCATGGTCGAGATGCTGTGCTCTGGTTTGCCGGCGCATTTCCATGACAAGTTCGTATTTGACATGGCGAAGAACAATGGAGGTTAGAATTAAAGTTAATGTAAAATTAATATATTTATTACAAGGGCCGATCACTTACAAGATGCACTTGGCCAATTGCCATTAAGTATGACTTTTTAAATGTGGGTCTTTTATAAAGTCTCCGTTCTTGATCAAGAAGTACCAACCGAAATGGAAAAAAGGCTGGCGGGATTCGAAGATCGACTGCTTATTCTCATTTTAGTTTGCTCTGGCCGCCAACACTAGTTTACGATGCACTCGTAGCAGTTGGTTTACATGCATTACTCGACAGCTCCATGATACTCAGTAGTTGCTCGGTAGTTGCTGTTTGTATCGTCAACTTTGCTGGCAGTTTTGTGGGCGGTGTCGTCTGTGTAAAGTCTTATTTTGGAAAGAGCGTTGGTCGCACATTGCCTGGGGCCATGACCGGCTCTATGCCCTCGTTCTTTCCTATTCAATAAACGGAAGACGCAGTGACAGACGGCCGGAACATCTATCGGGTAAAAACATGACCTTGTTCGGCAGGAAGCTGAGTTCGGTAGGACGGGTATGACGGCGTCATATACACAGCGCCATTGCGTGCTTCACATGCCATTCGGGGAAATCGTAACAGGTCGCTCCTTCGTTTGCAAACAGTCATGACACAACGCTTTATCGGCAGCTTATTGTGCATCGGGTCTTTTCAGCATCGCGATCTTGAGGCCGTAGAAACAAGCAGAACCGCAACGATTCACGCCGTCGATACGACCAGTACAAACCATAACACGTCCCGTAATACAGGCAAGTACTAATGCTGCAGGTCGTTGATTTTACCCGCGACGCGCTTCAAATTGATAAATGGCGTCAAGTAGAATATTACTACGGTATCACCGGCGCTGAATCATCACGACGATCAAGACGAATAAACTTCTTCGCTTGGGCTTCCATGCATATTCCACGGGCTTGAGTGCTGACTGATCCCTAGATGCATAGGCATAACATGTGAGCAACGGGCCACAGCATTCACCACGCCCAAAGACACGGCGTACCACGGAGCGAGGGTTTCACAGCGAGGGTGATCGTCATCGGTCGCAAGACGACAGCCACCACAACATTGGCAACAGCATCGAGCATAGGGACTGGTTGCTGGTGTGTTGAACCACAAACCACGCATAACACAGACACGCGGGAAGTCTGTGGTACATTCCACGCTATCTCTTTGCGTCTCTGTCCTTTTTTGTCTCTCCCCATCTGTCTTCAGTGTCTCACATCTGCTTCCATCTCTTCATCTTCGTCTTCGTTCATCGTCCCTGATCGAATCTCTTACACCTCACTTTTACAATCACTATCAGTATCTCTTGTCTCTCTTATTTCTTCTTCCCTGGATTTACCCAATTGTCCCTTTTTCCTCTTCTTCCGTCTGCGCCTGTCCCATTTGCTTTTAATTACCATTCGGTCCAAGCCCACCCGTGTCTTAGTCCTTGACGACTGGTGTATTAAGCTACAGGGTAGATAGAACCCACTTGGGCCTGGCCTGCCCTCGTTGTCGCCTCCCCCTCTGCACTTACTCCGTACGCGACAAAAGGACGAAAACTACCAGGCGGGAGACAATCCCGATTTGCCTCCATCATCGCCTCGTCACTTGCTAGACTGCCTCGACTGCTCCTCTTTGGCCTGCCGTATGCCCCAGTGCCCCGTCCAGAGCACATCTCGTCTATGAATTAAACCCTTTAGGCAGGTCGGCCATCAACAACAGAAGAGCCAAGACTCAAAATATTAAACAAATACCTAAAAGCTGGGCATCAAAACCTCACAGCCTCAGCCTCTTCTTGCCTGGGCTTGATCGTGTGCTGCAAATCTTCATAGCTAGTCTGAATTTCTCGAGTCTCCATACCACGACATTCCCGTTCTTCCTCGCCGCATCCGTACCGCTCGCAGTTTCGGTAGTCTGCCCAGGCGCCATATCCACCCTCATTCCTCGCATCCCATATCTCGACAGCTCGAACCACAACACGCGATCGTTTTCTTGCATCGGTCACCGAGCTGTCATTCAAGCACAAGCGTTTTGTATTTTGTATCCGTGCTGTGCAGAAACACCTCCACCCTTGCCATTGACCTCTCAGTAAGACACAAGCCGATAGACAACCAATACACACCGGTGCATGATTGCTTTCTTGTCGTCTCTTGGCGTCGTCCCGGTGGTACCTTTTTGCTTTCTAGTTCTTTTTCCACCTGGTTGCTTTGTTTGGAGCTCGCTGGTCTTTTGCCCAGAGTCTCAACGAACTGGGACTGTACTTTCTTCTACTCCTCTTCCCCATCCTGCCCGACTTACACGCGCCTCTGAGGTCCCTTTCACACGGACACGGCTCCACTTCCCTCTCTTATCTCTTGTCCGTTACAGAGCACTTTTACTCTCACTTTATTGTCGTTGATAAAGATCGAAAATACTGTGTACTCCAACAAGCGCGGCATACTCAACGGGGCAGCCGATCACTTTTCTCTTGGACCTTTTGATTTTGGAGGTAGTACCAGTCCCTCGAGGTCTTGGGGTTACCTCTCTATTCGAGCAATATACACCCCCCCCCTCTTAGCTCTTGGAGAAGGTATTTAGATCTCTCAATCCCCCTCGTCTTCCGTCCTTTTCTCTTCCTCTCTCTTCATCCCCTCTCGTACCTTTTAACATCCCAACACCTTTACAAACGACAACTGGTTGTTCCTTCCAACACATCAACATGTCGGATCAAGAGAGTGGCAAGGCCGAGCCTGGCTACACCCTCGGCAACACCACTAGCAATGCTGTTGGTACTGTCAACCAAAACGTGCCCGGCCACATGGCGGCCACCCCCCAGCAGGAGTCCTTTGCCATCCGCAGCGGTCTCAGCATGAAGTCGTTTGAGAAGCGCCACTACGGTCCCGGTATCGTCGAGATGGACCGCCGCATGTCCAAGCGCCATCTTAACATGATTGCCATTGGTGGTTCCATTGGTGCTGGTTTCTTCGTCGGTTCCGGTGGTGCTCTGCACACTGGTGTAAGTCAACTTACTGCCATGTCCTCAAAATGGTGATTGCATGCTAACGATACAGGGCCCCGGTTCTCTGCTGATTGACTTCCTTATCATTGGTGTCATGATGTTCAACGTCGTCTATGCTCTTGGTGAGCTCGCTGTCATGTTCCCTGTCTCTGGTGGTTTCTACACATACTCTGCTCGCTTCATCGACCCCAGCTGGGGCATGGCCATGGGCTGGAACTACGGTACGTAAAATTCCGAATGCGCCCATCTCATCACCATCGCGACCAGCGTCACTAATATTTCATAGTTATGCAATGGGCTGCTGTCCTGCCTCTGGAACTCACTGTCTGCTCTCTCACTATCGCGTACTGGGATGCTAACATCACGCACGCTGCCTGGATCACTCTTTTCCTCGGTCTCATTATTGTCGTCAACGTCTTCGGTGCCCTGGGTTATGCTGAGGAGGAGTACTGGTCGTCGATTCTGAAGCTGCTGGCCACCATCATCTTCATGATCATTGCCTTTATCCTGGTCCTTGGTGGCGGTCCCAGCGACGGCATGTACAGTGATTACTGGGGTGCCAGACTCTGGTACGACCCTGGTGCTTTCCAGAACGGTTTCCGCGGCTTCTGCAGTGTCTTCGTCACCGCTGCTTTCGCCTTCTCCGGTACTGAGCTGGTTGGTCTTGCTGCTGCCGAGTCCGACAACCCGGTCAAGGCTCTGCCCGGCGCCATCAAGCAGGTTTTCTGGCGTATCACCGTGTTCTACATCCTGGGTCTCTTCTTTGTCGGTCTGCTGATCGACTCCACTGATGAGCGCCTGTTGGGTGCCAGTGCCTACGCTGATGTCAACTCCTCTCCCTTCGTCCTGGTCGGTAAGAACGCTGGCCTCAAGGGCTTCGACAGCTTCATGAACGTTATCATTCTGGTTTCCGTCCTGTCTATCGGTGTCTCCTCCGTCTACGGTGGTTCGCGTACCCTGACCGCTCTGGCCCAGCAGGGTTACGCTCCCCAGATCTTCACCTACATTGACCGCTCCGGCCGTCCTCTGTGGTCCGTTGTCTTCATCATTGCTTTTGGCCCCATTGCCTACGTCAGTCTGGCTTCTGCTGGCTCTACTGTCTTTGACTGGCTTCTTGCTCTTTCTGGCCTGGCTGCCCTCTTCACCTGGGGTTCCATCTGCGTCTCCCACATCCGCTTCCGCAGCGCCTGGAAGGCCCAGGGCCATACTCTGGACGAGATTCCGTTCCAGGCTGCCGGTGGTGTCTACGGCTCGTACCTTGGTCTTTTCCTGTGCGTTGTCGTTCTCATTGCCCAGTTCTACGTCGCCCTGTGCCCCGTTGGCGGTGGCTTCAACGACGCTGAGGGCTTCTTCAAGTCCTACTTGGCTGCTCCCATTGTCCTGTTCTTCTGGCTGGCCGCCTGGCTGTACCAAGGCCGCACCTGGATGGGCATTAAGGACATTGATGTCGACACCGGCCGCCGCGATCTGCCCTGGGCCGAGATCAACGCCTACCGGGAGAAGCTGGCCCAGATGCCTGCCTGGAGACGTCTTATCTGCAAGTTCTTCGTCTAAGTGATACGCTGAGATGAGTTCCTGCATTCTTATTCATTCGATTGCTAGGGATGTCAGCTCTTCGATTCTTTCTGTTCATCTCCCATTTGTCTTCGGCCATCTATCTTTTGCTAGAGTAGAAATCATGTCTTGATAGAAGGAGGCTGGCATTTCCCTGTGTTTTTTTCTTCCACGATACCACTATTTGTTTGGCTTTCAGTCGAGAGTCGCGATACCATAGTTCCTTGAACTTATATATTTTCTTCCTCATTTTGTTAATAATATTGACATATTCTCACAATTTGTGTTTTCGTGAAATCCATTTCATTTCTGTTTTTGTTAAATTTCGGTATTGGTATAGAACACTGCAATGACATAAGCCATATTTATTTTGTTCGATAATTTGTTCCTTCTAATTCGTATCAAAGGCCCATTGCTCTTTCCTTTATATCAAACCTGTTTTCCTGCGCTTGCCGATTTCCCTAAATCTGGGCTTGGGCGTTTGTGTTGCCCCTTCCCTAAATGAACATTCGTAGCCTGATACGGTGTGCTCAGCAAGCATGCGCCTTCCCTTTAAGACTCAACAAATAAACTCAAAAGAGCAGTAGTAGTGCCCGGGCGGAAGGCGCCAGTCACCGCAAAACACTTTTCTCAACACAATAATCGGATGCAGCCTGAATCGACGTGTTCTCTGATCTTCTCTCCCTATCGTCACTTTTCGAAGGCAATGCTTCAACGCAGCCAAACTCAACATCGGTAGCTCCTAAACACACGCATTAGGTCAGAAGGTTGAAAGGGTTGACACGGCAGTCGTTTGTGCTGTTTCATCTCCTCATTGCTTCATTTCATCCTCAGCCCTTTCTCACGTTACAACCACCTTTTCGCCGCTGAATTTTGACCTCCTTCTCACTCTCTGATTACATCGTCGTCCCATTAACTCAGTGCCTCATTGCATCAGTGCCTCAGTGTCTCAGTTCATCAGTGCCTCAGTGCCTCAGTGCATCAGCGCCTTGCCATTGCAAATAGCCCAGCCTGCACAACTGCTGAGCCGCAGCCGCCTTTCTCTCCGCGCTCAACGCTCGACAATCAATTAACACAGCTCGCCCGCCGCTAAACCGAAACCAGGCACGACACGTCTCCACCACTTAAACCCCCAGATCGCTTTCAGGCCGAAGCTCCAACACTTGCACTCAACCGGGCGGAGTTTGACCCCTCTCATCTGTTCACCATTGACCATACACAAGATTCATACACACAGTGCATCTAGGCTGAGCGGTTCCTGGCCCAACTCATCTTCTCGCCCAGAATCCACCCGGCGTTCGTTTATATTTTTGTTTGTTTCTCCTTGCTCGTTTCATGGCATTCTATTCCTGTCGCATCCCATCATTCACAGTCAGCTTCCTCCTGTACATTTCTTTGTAAGCCCGTGTTGTTCATCGAGGCCACGCCCGTTTCGTTGTTGAGTTGCCTTAGTCAATCGTCAGTCAGCCAATTCTTTGTTCGGGGTTTCTTTACGGCTCCCAGCAATCAACCGTCAGTACCCGGAACGACACCGCCTTCTATACCTCTTCCTGCCGCACCCGTATCCTCCTGCGCTGCCATCAGAACTTCTTGCAACACTCTTCTTACGAGCCGATACCAACACATCGCAAAGAAAGAACCCAGCGCAGTATTGTTGTTGAACTGCTCTAGTACAGTGGCGTCTTGGGGCATTTCTCACTACGGCCAACGCCTGGAATTGTCGTCACCCGACTAGCCATTAGTTGTGCCGCCCCTCTTCGATCATCAGGCCTTAAAGGCCGGTACCCTTGTCACGAAAGTTGCCATCATCAACGCCGTCATAGAAAGCACTGCTGCAGTTTTACACGTCGCCCGCGTGTCCTCTTCAAATGCCACACCCAGCAGCAGCAATATCTAATCTCCCACACGGCCGCTTCTGCTCCCCCCTCTATCTCCGCAATCGCAATCACCGTCTTCACCACCCATACCCGTCCCCATCACCACAAGAAAGCACACCGCAAACCACAGTCTCAGAAACCCTAGTAGCAACTACATCTCTATTACCAACAATCAACAGCCATCGCGATGGAAGTCAGACGAACACGAGGGAAACGAAACTTCTCGGAGATCGAGGAGTCACCGGTTGGTGCAGATTCCGCGCCCATGTATAAGACATTGAGGTCGGGGCGCCGGATCAAGACGAAACACGAGGCTATGTCGGAGCCGAGCGGACCGAGCTTCAGCAAATTCGGCAGTCTACCCGTCGAGATTCGTCTCGCCATCTGGCAGCTCGCGGCTGAAGCAGCGATGGAGCCGTACCACCCTTTGCGTGTGCGGATGTACAAGGGTTTTGAAATGACTAAGGGTGCCGATGATATACCTAGGCGTCAATCAGTAGTGCGCCTGGCTGCCATGCCCGACCTAGCCAGTGTCACAAAGTCACGCCGGAGTTTGCTGCGCGTTAACCGGGAAGCAAACGCTGAAGCAAAACGACTCTGGAACCACTCACTTCCTATCCACCCCATTAACAAGGGCCGGAAGTTATACTTTAGCCACAGTTACGACATCGTTTTTATGGACATTCGAGATCAGCCTATTATCTCTGACCTGCTACGTCTCCTGCGGGTAAATCAACTCCCGTCTTTTACGGCCAACATCGGTCATATCGGGTTTGAAATGGTGCCAACTTACCCACTACAGGTGCCCAGCCACGATAACATGCACCCTAGTATAGCCTTGTTATTCTGTTTTCCCCGGCTACACAGTGTGTCTCTCGTTCACTTCAAGTCATTTTCCCCCGAAATACAGTGGGATGTTGATAGCGATGTCCGTTGGCTGCTTAAAAAAAGCAGGCAGCATGGAGTCAACTTTTGCAGCTTCAAGGCCATCCCCGGCTTCGACTATAACAAGGCATGCTCGCGCGGGAATCGCATAACAATGGGATCTGTGCGTCACGAGTGTGCCATCTGTACAATTCACAAGTGCGCATATATCATTTCCACATTGCGCAACAGATCGCACATCTTGGATGGCCGGCATCGTGAGCTCAACCAAGACCAGGCAGCCTTCTTAGGCGGACTGCGCAGATTCATGCTCCTTGCTTCGACGCCACTGGTGGAAGATTCCATCCCCGCATACGACCACCACGCCGCCGGATGGTACAACCAGCGCTCTGCTCTCAATGGAAATACTCGAGAAGAGGAAGTGTTTGCAATGGACAGCGCCAAACAGAAGGCCGAAGATGACGCCGTGCACCAGAACGGCCACCATGATGATGACAGCAGCGAAGAGGAAGACCAGGGGGACGACGATAATCAAGACGACGAGAATGACCAGGGCGATTACATGGGCCTGGATGATGCGGAGAGTGGCGCGATTGATACGGACGGGGACTCGGACATTATGGACGACGACCTGCCTGCGTTCTTTTCCAACAACAATGATGCGCCTGACTAGGGCCCGGCGTTCTTGACTTGATCCATACAGTAACCGGCTACAAGTGTCTCTTTGATTCTCTTTTTCATTTTCATTCTTTACCTTTCTCTCTGTTTTCTACTATTTTATTTTATTTGTTGTTGATTGTTTTGTCTGCTTTTAGTTTTATTCCCTCTCCTCCGTTGCTTTATTTTTATTAGTTTATTTTTATCGTGTCACATTCTACGGGACAGGCGGCGTTGTTTGGTTTACATTGATACCATTGGGAAAGTGCGGTCAACTCGAGACACAGTGGCATTTAATTACTCGCATTTGCCTATTTGTTTGTCTTTTGCTTTATCTGTATTTTAGCTCAGTTATTCGATGTTTCTGCTTAATTATCGCTATTCAGGATTTATGAGTGGCTGTAGTTTGTCCTCGCTGTGCTTCGGCGGTCTCCCTGCGATGATTGTTGTATCTGTTTCTTCACATGTCTCAAAACATCAAAACTACATTTGCAATCCATGGCACAGTACCAATGCTGTTCTAGCGAAGCATGAATACTAGAAGATGTGTTGTTAAAATGCAGTGTGATATGTATTAAAATGCAGTGTGATATGTATTAAAAAAACATGATATGCTAAACAAGTGATGCGCCCCGACTCCGTAAATGTAAAATGTATGCCGCATGCTTCGTGTCATCGTATCGTACCACGCCGTAATCAGTAGCCCAACTAGCCCAATGCAAACCGTCCGCGAGAATCAACCATCCATCAACTAGTAGTTTCTCTTCACGTTGTCCACAAACTCACGAGCCGTTTTGGCACCGTCGTGCGCCTGCCGAAACACCTTGCGCTCCCACTCGTCCAGGCCGCGCAGAAACTCCTGGCCCGCAAAGCCCGTGCCTAGATTGCTGCTTGTGTTGCCCGGGTCGTCCTTCTTGTCGGGGTCCGACGCGTGCGAGCCGTGCCCGCCGTGGCCACCGACCGCACCGCCTGTAGAAGACTCGCCCGTCGACTGGCCGCCCACCTTGCGCGCGTGCAGCGCAATGTCGTCAGCACGTCCGACAAACGCAGACCGCAGCACAGCCGCGAGGTCAGGGTCCTCAAACAGGTCGAGCATGCGCGTCGCGAGGGCATAAAAGTGTGCGGACTGATCGCGTAGGGGCACGGCGCGGGGATCAGCCTTGAGGGCCTGGACGACCTCGCTGCGCAGGGCGGGCGGCAGATTGAGGGAGAGGAAGGGCGTTGAATCGTCGCCGCCGCCGTTTGAGAGGGCCATGATTTCAGCAAGCCACAGAGGCAGCTGTAAGCGAGTGCCAGCCTTGAGAGTGTGTGTAGGGTTCTGGTCGAGATAGCCGAGGCCGGGGACGTCGATCTGGAATTCACATGGGATTTTCTGGCGGTCAGCACTGCAGAAGAGGAAGTGGCAAGCAAAAAAGAAAGTACCTCTGCATCCGTGAGGATGGCGTCGACGTCGTAGTAGGACATGATGTGATTGGGTTCGGACAATTGAGGAGATCGTACGCTACATAGTCGTCGAGAGAAAATGGGCGTAATGCTGTCGAATGCGATCAGTCGATCAGATCGTTTACTTCCTTCCTAAAAGGGTCCAATTTCAAGAAGGGCTCGCAGCGAGACGCGACGCGGTGGTGGTCTGGTGGGGTACAGTAGCTATCGATAAGCTTGGCCGCTCATGGTAAATGGGAAGGAAGCAAGCGCCACACACGAGCCACACTTTATTCCGTGGAATGACGACACAACTCTTGCTCACAAGCCAAAACAAGCAGGATTCCACTGAAAGCTGGCCAACCCCACTGAAAAGCGCCTGCTAACCACAAAGCTCACGGTAAAGCTCGGGTGGAGCGGTCGACCGAGACAACGACGGACGAATTTCGATTTCAGTTTGAGGAATTCTAAATTTCTAATAAAAAGAGGGGAATTGATTGGTAAAAGACTGGACGGTAGCGTCTGATGGGATCTGGGACGGCGGCCAGTGGGTTGGTCGATTGGCCGATCCAGTCATTAGCAATGGCATTAGCACATTAATGTCAACAAGCTGCGCTCTTTCCTGTATGCCCCTCTTACCTCCGAAGCGCTGGAATTACGAGTGCTGAAGAGTCCGTAGTTGCTCTATAATATCTACTTGTTCCACCGCAGTGATTCATCTCATCTTTCTCTTCTCCTACATCGCACACTCAAACATATCGTGACATCACAATGGCTTCACTCCTCCGCAACTCGACCCTGCGCGTCGCCCGCGCATCCGCCGTCAAGCCCGCTGCTGGCATGGCCACTGCCTTTGTCCGCACCAAGGCCACCCTCCCTGACCTTGCCTGTACGTCGTCGTCGCCGTCATCGCCTTGATTTGAGGCTTCATGAGGCCTTGTTTATTTCGCACCGTGTAAACACATCTAACAAACAGATGACTACAATGCTCTCGAGCCCTACATCTCCACCAAGATCATGGAGCTGCACCACTCCAAGCACCACCAGACCTACGTCTCTGGCCTGAACGCTGCCCTCGACACCATTGCCGAGGCCAACGCTGCCGGCGACGCCCGCAAGGCCGCCAAGGCCGCCCCCCTTCTTAACTTCCACGGCGGTGGCCACATCAACCACACGCTGTTCTGGGAGAACCTGGCCCCCGCCTCGCGCGACGGCGGTGGCGACCCCAGCGGTGCCCTCAAGACTGCCATCGAGAAGGACTTTGGCTCGACCGAGGCTCTGGTCAAGCAGTTCAACGCCGCGCTGGCCGGCATCCAGGGCTCTGGCTGGGCGTGGCTGGCCAAGGACTCGTCGTCCAACACGCTGTCGATTGTGACGCGCGCGAACCAGGACCCTGTGACGGGTACGTTCGTGCCACTGCTGGGCATTGATGCGTGGGAGCACGCATACTACCTGCAGTACGAGAACCGCAAGGCGGAGTACTTTTCTGCGATCTGGAACGTGATCAACTGGAAGACCGTTGCTGCCCGTTTCGAGAAGGCATAAATGCATCTGTCAGTCCATAGTTTTATGATATACGAATAGCAATTTCTTTACAATTTATTGATTATCGTTATGCTGTTGGTTGCTGGTGGTTCTGTGCTGGCCAATCACGCAAGTGACATCGACTTAGCCGAGGTTGTCGGCAGATTACATCAACTCGAAGTACTGTCCATTCTAGATTCGTAAATCACGACCATGCAGCTCTTCAAAGCACGCATCTATTGAACAAAACCAAAGACAAAGACAAACACTACCGCGCCATCATCCAGTAGTTGTTGCGCATACTCAAGCCGGTTTCGTCCTTGTTCTTGCACCGGGGATTAAAGTGGTCATCCGGCGAGCCCCATGGGAACATGGCGATCAGGCACAGCTCGTCCTGTTTCCGGCACGGACTGCATTCACGCCATGTGGTCCACCGCAGTGTGTTCATCAGATTCATTAAAATTGACCGCAATTTGTCGTCGGCGTCCTCCTCTGTCTCTTCAGACTCGGCCTTGTTGGCAGCGTCGTCGTACAGAACATCACGCATGTCAAAGAGCGATGTGCAGATGGTCCGCGTAACCTCGGTCACGGCCACAAAGATACTGCGGTCTTCTGGTGTCCATGAACTCTTGCTCGCCAGTGCGCCTGTTAGGTAGTGGTGCGTGCACCGGTCAAGCTGCACCTCCACCGTCTCAGTTGCGTTCGCGTGGTTGATGTACGGGAACACCAGCAGCGGTAGCAGATCCCGGACAACGTACGAGATCGGCACCGACGTGTCGTTGGCCATCTGGCTGAAGCGGCCAGAGAACCGCGTCACGACCAAGTCTACAATGCCCTGCCAGTCCACCACGACCTTTTCTTCTGCTGTTTCGCCGTTGACATGCCGCTTTGTTGCAACTTCCTGCACCCGAGCGCGGATGCTCTGCCGCTCGTTGAGCGTCACCTCGGCCAGCCGTGGCAGCTCCGGCCGCGTCGCGTCTGGATTCGTCACGTTCACGTCATAGAAAAAAGCAGACACCATGCTCGACCAGTCGACGTGAATCCGACCTTCTGGTTGGCCGTGGTACCGCTGTGACACGCCGCGCAGAAACTCAAACTGCGAAAACGTTGAGAGACCGCCCGTTTCATTGAGGAATGGGCTGGCCTGGATGCTGGCCAAATCCAGACCGCCGCTCTCGCTAAAATCACAATAGATGATCTCGAAACCGGCCTCGGTGCGGATAAAGCCGTCGATCTGACCGTCCGCCCACGCCCACTCTTTGGCCAGATCACACAGCCCCTGTGCGCGCGCCAGCTCATTTCCCGGCCCGCGCCACCAGCTCTGGTTCTTGTTGTCGCCCTCGCGGTCAATGTCTAGTAGCAGCAGGTCCTGCGTGTCGAGGCAGCCAAAGGACGACTTGCCGGCGGCCATGCCGTCGAGGTAGAGCAGGTTTAGCGGCCGGTTCGCGCGGTAGGTATGGAAGTAGCCGCGCGCGGGCGCCCAAAAGTCGGGGCGGCCGCCACGGCCGTATTCTCCGTCGTCAGATGTCTCATCGTCTGCACCCAGTGTCTTTTGCTCGTCATCGTCAAATCTCCGTTTCTGTAGTTTGGTGGCTTGTTGCCGATTCCAGACGTGCCAGTCCCAGACGCCGAGATCTTCGATATTGCGTTTATCGTCCTCACCATCTTTGGGCGGACCACCGCTACCGGGGGCACCATCACCAGGGGGGCCTCCACTAGGGGGACCGGCTCCAGGATGGCTGCGCTCAGACCGAGACGTGCCAAACAATTGCGCATGCTCGAGCTCAAAGGCAAGCCACTCAAAACCGTCCGGGCGGTCCGTGTCTGTTCCGCCGTGGTAGAACAGTTGGCCCTCAGGGACAGTGGCCAGAAACAGAGACACGCCGTTGTGGTTCAGCGACGAGCCCCATTGGCGCATGGCCGAGTGGACGGCGTTGAAGATGCCAAAGGCATTGCGGCGGGATGCGTCGTCGCTGGGGGTAAGAGGTGTTGTAGAGTGCGTAGCTGCGGCTTGTGTGAGTGTTGAAGCTAGCAGAACAGCGACTGATGCCGACCGCACGACCGAGGATAGCGACGCCATCTTATCAATCTGCGATCTAATCTCCGAATATGCCGCGTCGTCGGAGATGTCTTTCGTCTGAAGTTCAATGTGCAGACGGCCGGTCTTGAGAATTATCAAAACCGTTTAACTTGATCACCAGGATGCAGTGATCTTATGTAGTCTGAGACTGGCCGACCTGGAATAAGTCGTCGTCATTTACGTATCTTGGCTTGTGATATGGGACCATGTGGTGCCGCGATAACGGCGCGATAAGTTGCCGACCTGTCAGACCAGTCTAGGCATCCGCAAACTACTTCGGCCGAGCACCAATCAGCAAATTCGTGAGACGTCCCACCGCCTCTCTTCATGGTTCTAAACTATCGGATGAAATGATGATGACGGAAAGATGAAAGTTTGGCTCAGGAACTTAATAGAGGGCAACTTTGCACGAGGTTAAACTGATAATTTGCCGGTGCTGTGTGCTCTCCATCAACGTCGTGTAGTAAATCGGACTAAATATTGGCGTATTGTAGCTGATTCTGACGGCCCAGGGTTACATGCAGTATTTTAAAGTTTGAGTAGAGCACCATGCGCTTCGGCTCTACAGGGCCAGCAACGCACAAGCAGGCAGCAAGCAAGAGAGGTGCAGGAAACACTATACAAGAGCAATATGCAAAAATGTCATTGGATAAGGAAATATACAAACATAAAAACCCTGTCTGCCTTCCGTCACATTCCTTATGGTCTGTCGGCCATTAGACTCCAGTATTGAGATACCAGTCTAATTCCATCATTATAACAACATGAGGCTCCTACATAACAAAGAGCAGGTTGACATCTAGTTTTGTTAGCATTCGGTTTTGAATCTTCGTTGCCGAAATTATGGAAAAGGTAACTTACCCAGGGGATGACTGCACGACAGCTGAGGCTTCTGTGTGTACTTGCTGGCCAGGACCTCGCGGATGCTGTTCAACAGCTGCAGGTAGCTCTGCTGCGGGTTGGCCGTGATGGCCGTGATGAATGCCCACGACATGGCACCGGTTGCCTTGGACGCAATCGTCGCGTCCGCACTCGTCTGGTCGTCCTTGCTGCCCGACCACATGATGACGTCCGCAGGACTCGTCTTGGTCGACACCGTCTTCTTATACGCGTCGTCGCCCTTCATGGCCGACTTGGCAAAGCCAAACAGACTGGTGGCGACGCCCGCCAGGTTACCCTGCGAGTATGCCATCACGGCGCCGAGCAGACCTTTGCCAGCCTCCTCGGCCAAGTTGGGCTCCTTTAAGACACCCTTGGTGGAGTAGATGTACGGCAGGTCCATGACGGAGCCCGAGTGGCAGGAGTCGAAAATGGCTGTCAGACGCACACCCGCCTGCAGCGGCCGCACGACAACATTGTGGATCTCGTCATCGATAATCATGCCAGTCTGCTTAAAGTCGACGGGGTAAATGGTCTCGTCGTAGCCATCGTCCTCGTCGCCATCCAAGTCCTCGGCCTGACCACCGTGGCCGGAGTAGTGCAGGAACAGAGCATCGTTGGGCTGAGCGCCCTGGACAAGCCAGGCCATGGCGCGCAAGATGTTGGCGCGCGTCGGCTGCAGCACGGGGTCGGACTGGTCATCGGTAAGGATGACCATATCCTCGCGCTTGTAGTTCTGTCTCTGCATCAAGAAGTTGGACACGTTCTGTGTGTCGTTGATGCAGCCGCGCAGGGCGTTGTCGGTGCCGATATAGTTGATGCCGATCAGAAGGGCCTTGCGCTTACCAGTACAGTTGGAGTACTGGAAGGTGTAGTTGTCGGGCGCGCCGTGGCCGAACGACTGGGCCTGCTGAGGCGGCGCCTGCACGTTGGCAGCGCGGTAGCCACCCTGTTGCTGCTGCTGCTGCTGCTGGTAACCACCTTGCTGCTGTTGGTAGCCCTGCTGCTGATAGCCACCCTGCGGCTGGTAACCACCCTGTTGCTGGTAGCCGCCCTGGTGGTACTGCTGCTGGGGATAGCCATACTGGTCGTAGCCCTGGGGAGGGCCACCGTGCGGCGGGGGGTAGCCGCCGCCGCCGCCGCCGCCGTGAGGACCGTAGCCCTGGCCGGGATAACCGCCACCGTAGGACATGGAGAAGATGATCGGGAGTTGAGATAAAAGGTGGGTTATCGGGTAGAACGGCTGTATCGTCGCACTCGATGCTTCGTCAAACTCGAGGCTGCTGCGATATTATCAAGTCGAGAAGTCGTGATGCCAAGATCACAGACCAAGATCAAAACAACAGGCAAAAGTTGAAAGCAAAGCAGCCTCAGCTATCAAGTCTGCTTTTCTTTTACTCGCTTCCGGAGTTCGCTATCGCAGTCCACATTACAAAGGGAGGACTCGTAAGCAGTGGGTAAATATGGTCAATCTGACCCCCTCCAGGTCCCCTCTAGGTATCGCTCGTTTAGCCTTATGCGTCACTTGGCGGCAGCTACTACTGCGTGTCAGTAGTGAAAACCAGTGGTGAGCACCTAGTGTAAGGCGCATTTGCAGCGTAAGGTTAAGTGGGGTCACCCTTTCAGCTGACGCCGGTAGACCCCTCATTTTGCTGAATTAAACTGTAGTTTAGCGTATTTTAGTGCATTTTTGAGTGCACTTTGGCAACTTATGTCATTATTTTATGTGAGTCGGGCTGGCTCGCAGGCAATTCACAGGGGCAACAAGCTGTCTAATTCGGAGGCGGATCGCTGCGGATGGCTCCTTCCTCAATTATATTTTGCGATTCACATTCCTCTACAAATGGCAGCCTCGCCGGGCGGTCCTTCCTTTTTCATTTCACGCTTCACTTGACACAACCAAGAGCGACCGCACCCGAGTCTTCCATTTCATGCATACACGCTGTTTTCGCCGAGCTTATGCGTGGATCTATATCCACCAAATTAGGTAAAGTTTCAGTGTCAGGATGAACACCGTCGCGATACCCCGCTTTTCCGTCATTGACGACATCACGAAGCAACACTGCGAAGAATATTCCGGTTATGTGTGGTATTGGTGAATGTATCGTGGATTTTCTTGAAGTTTTCTGTTCTCGTGATGTGACTTGCATTTTTGTGAATTTTCCGCTTATGGGCTTGACAGTTTTTAGGTTGGTAGACTTAAGGTCGAAGAATTAACAAGCCGAACCTTTTCTTGTTTTTAGATTATGTTTTACTGATATAGACGAGGAATAAATTTATAAAAAAAGCGATGTAACCGATCAATAGCAGAAAAAGAAAAAGAAAAAAGCTATTCGAAAACTTACAATAGCATATCGAAATCCCAGCCACAACCCAAACGCCCCAAAACTCAAAATGAGAAAACAATAAGTAAAAGAAATCAAGACATTCAACTCAATCAGATTCCAAATCTATCTTGGGTCTGCTTCCCCCGATGGCCGGCGACCTAGATCCAAAGTCGATATCCCGTTGAGCCAGCCCAGCATCAAATGCGCTTCGTCGGGTGTCGTGTCCATCTCCGTCGGCAAGTGAAACTGGGCCTCCATTTCCAGCGATGCGGCATGAGTCAAGTGCGCCCACTGCAGGTCCATGCCCTCAAAGATATCGGCTGCCGACGTTGATGCACCAGCGGCTGCTGCGGTTGCAGAACTGGCCCCGTCCATAGTTGTGTGATGGCCGTGCCCATTGCCGTGGCCGTAGCCGTGGTAGGAACCAGTACCATTGTTGAGGTGGCCTAGACTGCCGGTGCTGATGCCACTGATGGCACCAGCGCTGACACCGCTTGCTGGCGTCTCAACAACCGCGCCGCTGGGATTGCCTTCACCAACAACAATAGTGTCGCCGCCAGACGACAGGCCTCTTGTTTGTGTTTGACCACCACCGTTTTCAGAAGCCTCGACAAACCGATCGTTGGCCATCTCGTGGATCATGCTGAGCGTCGGTCGGTCCATGACAATCTTCTTAATCGCCGGCCAGCATGCGTCAATTGTGGCCCGCCCGCTCTCACTGATGCGCTCCGGCCGGTCCCATGACGAGCCAAAAGGCACCTCGCGCGCAAGCACTTCAAACACATCGCGCACACACTCGGCCTCAATCCAGCGCTCGGCCAGGACAGCGAGCGTGCTGGAGCATGCGCGCACGGCATCCGGAACGTCGGTCGAGTTGTATGCGGCGGGCCACAGCGGCGGAGGTGTGGCAAAAAAGCAGTAGAGCAGTGTGACGCCAATCTGGAACTGCGACAGTAGACCGAGCCATGGCTGCGCGATCTCGCGGGCCATCTGGAAGCGGCGGAATAGCAGCAGCGCCTGGCAGCTTGCTTGTACGACGAGGTTTCCGGACAAGCGGCCGAGATGGTCGTCAAGAGACGTCGAAGTTGGCCGGGGAGAAGATGAAGAGAAAAGCGCATTGGTCGTCATAATTGTGCGCGTCGGCCGGTAGAGGGTGACGATGTTGTAGTAGTAAATCATCTTGTGCCACCGCAAGCTAGCATAGCCCTTTTGTGACGGCTCGGCGGCGGCGCGTGAGCGGGCGTTCCATGCCTTGAGCTTCCCCAGGATCTGGGCGCGCCACGCAAACGCTGACTTGGAGTCGGGCACGAAGGCGCGGCTGAGCATAGTATCCTGGATCTCCGACTCAATCTGACGGCCGACAATGACGTGCAGTGCAGACGAAACGCTGGTGGGTGCTGTTGATGGGCCAAGCCGGGGTGGATTGTTGCTGGTCCCCGGGCCGCTGGCCGAGCTGGCATGGAACGGCGCATCTCCCCATGCGGCGGCACTCTGAAGCTGGTCGTCGTCGATATTGTCAAACAGCTGATACGTTAGTGGGTGTGTGATTTTAAAAAGTAAAGACCTTACTGGTACAGTGATATGGTGGTCGGCGACAGATATTGGCAAATCATGCGAGCCGCAGACGACACGGTCAACTGCATAGGCGCACCAAAATACACGGCGACGGAGCTGAATCTGTACGAGCGCATTGTTGTCGGTGGGCGCGGGCTCAGAGTCGGCCAGATGAAGCTGGTTCTCAACACAAAAGCGAATAGCTCGTGACGAGAGCGGGATGATATGGTCGCGCGAAGGGATGTGGAGGGCGTAGATAGTCAAGAGAAGCAAAGCCTGAGCTCTGATAAGAGGGTCGGGGTGGTCCAGCACATAAGGGAGATAGCTCGACGTCGCGAGGATGTAAAAATCCTGTCATTAGTTCTCTGTCTTCAAGTCCAATTTGAAAACGGACTTACTCTTGACCGTGTTGGTCCGTTAACTCGCGACTTGGTCATGAGAAAGGCAATGGCGTAGACCATGTATATAAAAAAGCCCTTCCAGCGAGTGGCCGTCTGCAATACATCTGTGCCTAGACTCCATGACTCTGCCCACTGAACAAACTCATGGCGCAACAATACTGGGTACTGAGACTGAGCCATATCAAAGTACGTCTGGACAAGGAAGCGCTCGAGCTCGGGACCGACGTACGGTGCCTCGATGGGCGGCAGCTCGGCATGATAATGGTCGGCACGTGCATGGGATGGCGAGTACTGCTGCTGCTGTGCATGAGCATTGGTAATCGCCGCTTCGGCTCCGTAGATGCCGTTGCTGACCTGGCCGAGGACATTGAGTGGTGATTGTGGAGTTGTTGGTTGGTTGTAATGGGTTGTTGTAGGAGGTTGTGGTATATGCGGCTGCTGTCGTGAGTCGCCTATAGAAACGTTCTGATCTGGGTGTGTTGTTGGTTGTGTGTGCGGGTGAGAAACCGGGTGGAAATGCTGTGATGCCCGAGGGCGCACGGAGTGTGCTGCGTAGGTGTGAGAGTCGCCTGCTTGTGTGGCTTCTGCTGGTCTGCCAATCGCATTCGGCGCGGCGGCATTGATGTGGTCGACACTCTCGCGTGGGATCAGAGATTCAAGCTCGGCCACGCGCTCTTCAAGTCGTTGAACATAGCTATAGTATTAGTCGTCTAACAGACATCCGATATTTGTAAAGTAACTTGAAACATACTCTTGCTCGAGGAGAGGCTTTGCTGCGGATGCTGCCTCAGATGCGATGCATTCTGGCTTGTTAGATATAATCAAAGTCTATATGACGTAGAGAACATCCAAGCCCGTCTTTCGGGATACACCTGACTTACCGGCTCCGGACTGTGTGCAGTTCTCACATGGTCGTATTTCGGTGCACTTTGGCCGAGTCAGTTCTGATTATTTGGTAAAATAAATAGTAGTAAACAGATGAATATACCTTTTGCTTCCGTTGCCGACACCTTCTACAGGCAAGCGTTTTCTTCTTCTTCCGCGGTGGCCCTTGCTGGTCGGCCAAGTCTGGCTGGTCGGGCACCTCGTCGGCGGCGAGATGCGACATCGCGAGGTCTTGTTTCGCAGGTGCTATTTGTACCGTGCCGTCAAAACAGTCACTGTTCAGGGTCGTTTGAGGAATCCTCCGAAGAATCTGGACACCCTTAATATTATAGAATATTCTGCAGGAACACGATGCCTCATGTGAGATCTGTAATAGTCCCAGATCCAGCAGGCGGGCACACCTCTTGTCTTTATCGCATACCTATCGCTCCATTTTGGTATCGCTTATGTCTCTTAGACGATAGACTACTGTAATAATATAGAATAACTGCTATCTCGAATAGATCCACACCGGCGCCTGTCCTGTGGGGATCCAGAAGCGAATAATTACACTACTACTCCTAGTCGGCGGCATGGCTCGTCGCGTTCTCGTGCTCAACTCTGGACTTGCTTTCAATAAAGTCTAGAATTCTGCACGTGGCCAATAGACTGTGGATTGACTGTATCTGCATGAATGTTGACCGATGACGACACGACAACGAGAGGCAGCGCGGCCCTCACTCTGATCTCGACGCAGATATACTGCACGACATATCGGCTGACGGACAGCCATCCTCATATCCCTTATCTTGCACATCATGTCGCTGGCTGGGAGTTTCGCGACCACGCCATTATCTGGCGGCACCGCGTCCCGGAAACGAACTCGGAATGACCAAGACGGCCACGACGACACATTGCGTGACGGCAGCCAGTACATTTATCACCAGAACCAGGCTCCCGCATTACAATCTCAACCACCACCACCTTCACAGCTATCGCGAGACCCGCTCGCAGTGTCATGGATGGCCGGCAGTCCGCACCGGCCAGGAAGTGGTGTCGGAGACACATGGCAGCAGCAAACACAACACCACCAGCTGCAACACCACTCATATCCCCATTCTCACTCACATTCTCGACATAGCTCAAGCTCAAATGGAGCAGTCGATTTCATCTCACCACCACCACACTATACATCCAATACGGGCCATACAGGTCACACGGGCCGTAGTAGTACGGCAGGTGGCGTCGTAGGCAGTGACGCCAGAGCTGTACCTTCAGCCGCCGCATCTGCCATGGCGCTGAGTGACGGGCTCGGGCGCGACGGCCACCATGGAAACGACGAGATTCCCGTGGCCAAAGCGGCCTCGTTCTTCCGCACATACTTTACTGTTGTCCATCCACAATACCCCTTCCTGGATATGCAGCTTTGCTCCGAGTATTATCTTGCCTGGAAGCAGTCTCTACCCAACAGCCGGCTCGTCGGCTGGCCGGCCTTCTTCGTGAAGATGGTGAGAAAAAATTATCCTCTCAAACATTTCCAACGATACTGACGTCTAGATCTTTGCACTGGGATCTCTCATCGAATCGAAAAACGACAGCTCCCCCTACTTCAAACACCAGAATCTCAAATCAACCGCCCAGGCCGAGCAGTCCATCATGACTGACTCGACATCGACACCACTTGTGCGTCTTCAGGCTATGCTGCTGTCTGCCATGTTTGCGCTGCATGCAGACAACACCTGGCGCATCGTGCATATCAGCGGTGTCATTATCAAATTTGCTACTGTGCACCGTTTCCATCGTCTACCGCCAGAGGCCGTTCACGACCCCGCCAGCCAGATGGCTGTGCGCGTCTGGTCCAGTGCCTACGTGTAGGTTCTATCTCAACTTAGCAATCGCTAGGTGCCAGTACTAACGAACTAGACTTGACCGCGCTGTGAGCTCGGCATTGGGCACCCCTGTGAGCCTACCTGACATGTATATCACTAGCCATCTCTACGAAGCCACGTCCGAGGCCAACTCGCCCGTGCCATGGCTGGCTGACTGCGACGCCGACTCTACACACAATGGGACAGGCAGTGGACTTGGTCTAGCATCAACCACCACGGGCGACCCTGACCTGCGCACCTTTGCCCACATCTGCAAAATCCGTACCATGCAGTCATTCTTTATGCATGCAGTCGAAAAGGATGACCTGCACAATGGCATCCCTGCGGACCTCGAGGGCCACATGCTCCAGACCCTGCGCGAATGGGAAGACACCAGCGTCATCGCGCGCCACAGCGTCCCCAACAGCGACGGCTATCGCAGCCCCGCCTGGCTGCAGCACATTGGCCACCTCACGCGCGTCTCTATCAGCTTTGTTAACCGCGCTAATATCCACTCACCCATTGCTGACAGCGCACTCAAGGCTGGCTGCGCGGCGTGCCAGACGTTCCGGTCACTCCAGAAGAAGCGCGAGATTGCGCAGCCATGGCTTGTCGTACTGTCGCAGTTCCGTGCCGCTGTCACCGTATGGTACATAGTATGGGGCCGCGCGATTCCCGTCCCACGCGAGGTCAGTGACAGCCTGCGTGACTGTAGTGCGGTGCTGGCCATTTTTGCGGAACGCTGGCCCAAGGCAGAGGCGTACCGGGACTGCTTTGAGCTGCTATCGACATCGATCCCGCGCAGCCAGCCATTGGGCCGGCTGTCGGACGAGGCACGGCGTGCACTGCGGGTTCTTACGCGCACACTGGAAGAGAGCGGCATCCACTGGATCACACGCCGCATGCTTGTGGAAATATGTGACGAAGATGCGGACACACCGCGCGCTACCGAACGCATCCCCGGAACATGAACTGTCTTTACATGGTACATTCACTTTGTCACGAACATACACGTACTTGCTACGGCATTTCTTGTACGATTTTTATTATTATTGTTGTCATAAGTATACACTGGAGACTCCTGTCCTCTATGCAGTTATCTATGCAATGGTGGCCGGCTCGGTATCCTACAATATTAGTGGCTGCTCGTGTTGCTGGTAAGAGAAGGCCTGCCGGGTACTTACGACGATGATGGTGTAGCGGTCGATTAGGACGCTGCTGCCGTCCTGGCTGTAGGTAAAGTGCATGCGCGCTGCCCAGGTAAAGGTCGTCTTCTCGCCCGTCTTGTATGTGTTGTAGCTCTGGCCGTTGAGCATGACTTCATCCGTCTTGTCAGGGCCGTTGAGCGGGAACACAGCATACACGACGTGGTCGCGGCTCTCAATGGGCGCCCATGACTTCTGGATCAGCGGTAGCAGCTTGTCACGGCCCTGCACATTGGTGGCGCCCTTCTTGAAGATGGCGTCCTCTGTAAAGTGGTTTGCCCAGCCCTCGAGGTCGGGTGTGTCGACGCACATGTACAGCGACGCAATGTGCTTCTTGACGAGAGGATTGAGCAGGGTGTCGTCGCACCGGAAGATCTTTGCGGAGGGGGCCATTGTGTTGTTGTGTTGTGGTGGGTAGAGGATGAGTTCTGGAATGTGAAAGGTCGACAGAAGTTTGAACAGTAAGAGAGCAGACAATCAGGACAACAAGAATACCAAACAGGAAGCTAGTCAAATAGTAGGAGACACTCTTATCCGTATATATCTTATCCCGTTACCCTTATCCTAATTTATTTCTTCGTCGCTCCAACCCATGTTGCTCCATTGTCTATCGTCGTCGACGGGGCCGACGTGCTTCTGTGCAGCTTATTCGCCAGTATGTGCTTCCTATTTCGTGTTTGCTATCTAGTGTCTGTCTAGCACTGTTCTTTCCGCCAGTCTAAACTCCAGACCCCCATGCGGGATCTTGTGGCAGTATCATGTCCGATAGATGTCCACGTCGTAAAGTAGAAGACGTCAGAGGCGCCGGGACCTGAAGTGCGATAGAGCTTATGTGGAGAAAGGTTGAATCATGTCAATGATACAGAACTAGCAAAACGTGGCCGTCGGACTGCGATAAGACGATCGGTCCGACGCAGCCCGATCACTAATACGTGCAAGTCAACGAAAGCGGGTCTGTGCACGGCAAAAATGGACAAATGCCGGTATGTCGAGGTCAGGGTCTTTTGTGTGACATCTTTTATTAAGTATCCCCAATAGCATCAATTGTATGTCAGAATTTCCATTAGCTTTCTATGGGTCTAATCTGTGTATGATATGATATAAATTATTCGGGTTTTATGTGCTCGTGATATTAAATGGTTGTTTCTTTGGTTTTTGTTGAGATAAGCAGATATCAACATCTAGAACAACAAAATGAGACGTCCGAAACTGAATTAACGAAAGTGGTGACCGTGATGGTTTCTCGAAAAAGTCATGGTATCCAAATAAGAACATAATATATTTACAAAAACGCTGTCTATAGAAATTCGGCACGTAGAACAGTAGAGAAAATAAACAAAGCAGACAAAACTTCTTACAGCTTGGCATCGCTACAGCAGCTACCCTTGCTGACCTCGTTGGTCTCAACCGATGGTGGGGGCAGCTTCTTCACAGCCTCGTAGTCCTCATACAACACACTGCGGTTCGCGCACTGCGTGCTCTGAGGCACGTCCAGCGCCGGGTTGGACTCAAAGAAGCCGCTCGGCTTCAAGCTCACGGTCATAGTCTCGACGGGCATCACCGGGTAGTCCTCGGGGCGCGGGTTGTGCGTCAGGCTGATCGAGTGCCACAGCACAATATCCTCGTCCTCAATCTTATCGCCGCGGCCAGCCCACGTGGCCAGGTCACCTGGCACCACAGGACCCGAAGTGCCCTCCTTGATGCTCGTGATCATGTCCTCGGGGAGCGACTGGTAGGTGAAGTCGCCGGAAGCGTGAATCTCGCCGTCGCGGTACTTGGTAGCCCAGAACGGGTGCAGGGCGTACTTGGCGCGACGGCCATGCCACGACAGCGGGTGGGCCAGCAGCATCTGGCGGGGACCGCCGCTGTGCACGGCGTAGCCGACGGGCTTTCCTGTGATGCGGTTCATCTTGCTGCGGTTGACAATCTTGAGCACGCGGTTGGGTGCCTGGTCGAGCGGGCCAGAGCGGCCGACGACGCGCTGCTGTGTGATGTAGCCGACACCGTCTGGGTTGTGCTCTTCGTCAAATGGCAGAGGCACCGACTCTTCCTCAATGACAGTGTTGTTGTCGCCGTCGAGCGCGGGATCGATGCGCAGAGAAAAGACATGCTGGTGGTGAGGGGCCATGACACCGTCATTGACAACAGTGCCCCAGGGCACGGTCACGCTGGGGCCGTTGGGACCAGAAGGTGCAATGGGAACAGTCGACAGGATACCGGTGGCCTGGATGCGGTAGTGCAGAGCAGCCGCCTGGTCGAGGTGCCACATGAAAATGTACTCGTAGTTTCCGACAGTAATAATGGTCTGCAGCACCAGCTTGCGGTTGCGCACAATAGACACCTGCTGCGTCGACGAGTCGGTGTGCTTCCAGCCGATGCCGTCGTCGATCTCGTGCATGCAGATGGCGTTGGGCTTCTCGACAACGTTGCCGTTGGCGTCGCCGATGACAAAAGAAAAGTACTTGATCAGGCCCAGGCAATCGCAGCCCAGAGCCAGGTTGTTGGCTGCCACACCGGCGCCAATGTCGCCAACATCAAAGACACTCTTGCGGGAGTAGGGTGTGCGCGGGTCGCCGTATGGCACAAACATCTCGCTCAGACTCAGACGGTGGAACAGCTCGCGACCGTCATAGGTAACGTCGTGCAGCACCATACCCTCGCGCCAGTTGAAGCCAAGCCGGAAGCGCCACTTCTGCCATGTGATGAGGTGGCTGTCGATGACGCGGAAGGATGCGCCCTCGGGCTGGTGCACGGTCAGAGGCTTGAGGTCGGTCCGCTTGGGAACGGCCTGCAGGTCGTGATGCCACTCGCCGGGAGTGTGGCGCTTGAACTTGGCGTTGGCGTCGGTTGTGCGGTCATTTCCGAGGGGCAGATCCATGATGCGGATGACCTCCTTAGTAGTGTAGTCGACAATGGGCGAGAACGGCAGCGGGTTGTCGTAGGCGTTCGAGCCCGGGTGAGACTTGTACTTGGCATAAAGGTAGCACTGAGCCAACCGGCGAACAGGCTCGGCATTGTCACGGCCATAGGGCCAGGTATCGCAGACTGGAACCATGTCGTCGGGAAGACCGTATAGCCGGATGCGCTCCTGCACCTTGGGATCTTTGAGGCATGCATCGCGCACAGCTACCGCCTCGAGCATGTCCGCCTGACCGTGGTAATTGGAGTCCATCTTGGAGATGCCCTCAACCATAGATGCATCCAGGTTGACTGTAGCATAAAATAGATCTGAAGTGCCGCGGTGGTAGTATAGCGTCGACACACGACGAGGCGGCTTCAGGACTGCGGCCAGCGCAGCGGCGCTCGTGCGCTCAGCAGCCAGGTACTTGCGCATCACGGTCTTTGCTGGCTCGATCAGAGCCAAGTTCTTGAAATGCACAGTGTTGGGCGGGTTGGCGGCCTTGATCAAGGCGGTAGCCGCCTCGATCTCGGCGCCGGTGAGGGGGTCAAGAGGGTGCATTCTGATTGTGAAGCTATGTGTAGATGCTCGTTGTAGGGTATCGGGGAATACGATTTTTGTGTGTTTACTCAAAATTTTCAGAACCCGAGAAACAAGTTCTGGATGAAGCTGGGCCGTCGTCCTTTTAAGTTGCCAAACCCCGCGATACTCAAGCACGCGCAGCTGTGGACCTGACTCTTATTCTCTGGCTCATCGGTGCAGATATGCGTCCGACGCGACCCGAGTCCGCTAGACCCCCGGACCGCCTTACATACTGTTAGCTGCAGGGCGGTGAGATCCTGTCCATCAATTTCTACTGTTCGCTGTATAGTCCGCATAGTTAATCTACATGGTCAGCTTCTTTCAGGCACAGCTGCATGGACGCCGTCCGCGCCATGAGCGAAATCGCATGGCCCCAACGATGAAGACGGGCGCTAGGGAGCCAGCACTCTGATAGTACTGATAACCCCGTACAGCGTCGGACCGGCTTGTTTGCCCACTTTGGGCATGTACGGGCATGTACTAGTTCCTATGATACTCCTTTGTTTCCACTGGCTAGCATTGCTAACAGCTATCAATGCTTTAGTTCCAGGCCATATCAGATACGGTGGTCATACATTCGACTCACTGAATATGGTGTATCTTATGTTGTGATTGACCTGCATATATGGGTGTTCCTGACTGGGTGCAATTCCCACAAGCTTTTTACACCTTTTCCACAGTCTGTCTTTTTGTTTATCGAGTTCCGTCCGCTGTAAAGCTGGATTCTGCCACTATGAGTTCCGAATAGTGCAAATAGTCGTCGACCACCCGCTTCGACATGCTTAATAGAGACATTCCCATCTTACAGGCTTCGATGCTTCCAAGTTCGCCGAGTCATATGCCCACTTCGCCGAGTCATATCTCCGAAAGACTTGATTTATATACACCGTGGGGATGGAAAACATGAGATGACTGACAAATCGGAAATGCGTTTTCAATGAAAGCCGAGTCAAATCATGCAGCATCAGACTGCCGAATAAAGTTATCAATGACACTATAAAACTGATTCTTGGGATCTTAATAATACATGCTACTGTGCATGGTACAGCTGTGCCGATATGTATTTGAGCGCCATGCATAATATAGAAGTTAATTGAAATTGATAATTTTCATATTCTTGATGAGCGTCATTTTGGTGAGCTCGCGCGATGATTCATTAGCCGCTACGAGCGATCCTTATCTATGAGCCGAGTCAAACAGCTTTGGCGTCGCATACAACAACGCAGCGTAGGCGATGACAAGAAATCAATGCATTGAGTTTTATATGTCACAAGTATAACGGACGATGCTTCAAGATGGTGAATGATTTTCGTACCTAATAAAACTGACGAGAGGTGTAGGGCAGAAAGCAATGATATACTTCCTCTAGATAAGTAACTAGTCAACAGCTGTCGATAGCCTGAAATAGATCACAGTCTGGTTACTGAATTGATGATAAGAAAACGAAAGACTGATATTTGGAATTAAAGAGAGATTAACACCCAATCCATAGGAAATTCAACTGAGGGCGTCGACTGATACGGCCGTGAAGCATAGCAAAGCTGTTTTACAACAAGGACGCTTCTTCTCTAACCAACCAGGGCATTCTTGATCTTGCCTAGTATACCTACAGAAGCCTCTTCCTCGTCGTTACAGCCCAGCCAGTCTCTCCGGCCACTGGCAAGATCTGCCTCCTCAAGCTTGACCCAAGAAGTTTCTAGTTTGTTAGTACGATATTACCCAAATATTGTGACAGAGATTGACTTACTGAACCACAACTTCCAGCCGAGGTAGATGACAAGGAAGAGAGGAATGACAAGGTAAGAGAAAATAAAGCCCTTAAGATCGAAGGGGTTAATGATGGTGGTGTAGCCAGAAATAAGAACAAGGAAAATATTGGCAAAGAACAGGATCCAAGGAACGTAGGGATAGCCCATAGACCTGAATGGTAGAACAGACAGGGGCACGCCCTGAGCCTGCATGGCCTTGCGGAAACGCAGGTGGGTGAGACCAATAAAAGCCCAAGCAATGAAAGCGGCAGCGCCAGAGATGTCGAGCAGGTAAGTAAAGACGTTTCCGGCATTCTCCGAAATGTTAAGTAGGGCAAGAAGGCCACACAGGTTGGTGGCAATCACGGCATAGATGGGGACACCGCCCTTGGTGGTCTTGCCGAGGATAGCAGGGGCAAAGCCGGCACGAGCATGGGCGAAAAGGGTACGGCTGCCGATGTAGATCGCCGAGTTAATGGAAGACAGAAGGGTGATGACAATGATGGCGTTGATCAGGTTACCGGCGCCGCCCCAGCCGGCCTGCTGGAGAGCAATAGTGAATGGAGAAGAACCCGACTTGGACGTCGCGCTGAGGAGGAACTCGGAGTCAGAAGGCACAATGAGGCCGGTGAAGAAGACCATGCCGATGTAAACGATCAAAATACGCCAGAAAGTCTGCTTCAGCGCGCGCGGAATGTCCTTCTTGGGGTTGCGTGATTCACCACCGGTGATGGCGACGGCTTCAGTACCTGAGTACATGACAGCGGCGAGAACAAGAACCTTGCCGAAACCGTTGATGCCGTTGGCAAACGGACCAGGGTCAGACCAGTACTTGAAACCGATATACTTGCCGCCAATGGCACCAGTATCAATGAGAATAGCCACGAGGTAGAGGATGATGACGATGACAAATTTGAAAGATGCCAACCAGAACTCCATCTCGCCGTAGAAGACGACACCGAGCAGCGACGTACACATGAAGAAAACCCAGCAGATGAGAATCCATGCGTAGTTGGGCAGCTTATCGGTCCAATAGGTCATGATCAGAGCAGCACCGTTGTATTCGTTGGCCAGAATCGTCCCCCACATATACCAGTAGTTGTAACCGAGAGCGACACCAATTGCAGGGTCAACAAAGCGGGCAGCGAACTCGTTGAAGGAACCAGTAGATGGGAAAAGAGTGGCCATCTCACCGAGAGACTGTGTAACCATGAAGACATCGATACCGACAATGAGATAGCCGATTAGGGCTCCAACAGGGCCGGAGTAACGGAGAGCAAAACCAGTAGCATAGAAAGTGCCGGGGCCAATAATACCACCCAGCGCAATCATCAGCAGATGCCGCGACTTGAGGGCGCGCTTCACACCATCGTCGATGACGGTGCCGTCAGACGCCTGAATGATCTCCTTGCTCTCGCCGTAGCCGTTGTCACCGTCATCGGTAACGGGGGCGGCCTCGATGGGGTCCGAGATTTTGGTTTCAGACATCGTGTCCGTGGCAATTGACAAGATCAACAGTAACAGCGAACAATATTCAATGCTAATATGTGTATGGTCGGGGTTGATCGGAGTAGCGTGCGAAGGATGTTTGGTATGAGGAATCCTCGGAGAAGGTGATCACAGATTCTCAATACCGGAATCGATGTGTAAAACAAACAAACAGAGGCGGCCCGAGAGGAGCGCAATTTGGATTATATGTAGTTTGGATGCACGGCTAGAATGCCTATCAATAAAAGCAATGGGCTCCCTTGCCCAGCCTGGTGTCCTGGGGGTAGTATCAGTCGTATCGTATCGTATCTTCAATCCTATACATAACAAAATAGATAAAATAGATCAATGGAAAGATAAAAGATGGACAAGCTAGGATACCTGCATGGCAGACGGGTGATATCCACCAGCGGCTAGCAGATGGTAACTGTAGAATGCACGCGGTGAGTCTGGGGGGATGGGGACCTGAATATCAGACATCTAGAGTGCACAGCGCCTGGCGAAATTGTGAATTGATGTCCGAATAATCGCGCCGACGTTTCCCGCATATATTGGATGTGAGAGCGTCCCAAGAAATATCGATTTTAAAGATAACCGCCTAGTTACGTTATTCTACTGCGTGCTAGTTGTGGGTAATGGACTCCATCGGCGACAGGCCCCGGGGCGCCGTATTACCTAGTGTCGGGAAAGTAGAAGAAGTGCTGTTATCAGTTGGACTATATCATTTGTTGGTATTTCAACTACCGCGTCAATAAACACAAGTTTGCGACCTCTAACTATGACGACTCGGCCCATAGAAGTGATTTTAGGGGCATTTAGCATTCTTTCAGCTTCACGTCTTAAAACGCGTACAGGATTGTGAGAAAAAGTTCACAAAAAGACGGTAAAATTAGACCGCAGAAGATAAGAGGGTTGATCTGAATCGGCCCAAAGTGGTATTAAAAGATAGACAAGATTACACCAGTGAGAAAGGTGATTTATCGTCAAGGGGTCAACAACGATATGGCACGGCCCGAACTAAGACGAGTACATTGAAAAGACAACATCATGATAAGACACGCATGAGTGCTTGATGAAATGAAAGACCACCAACTGGCTCGGTTTGAAGATGTTTGTAAATTTAAATTAGTAACTAGAGACGGCTAACAAGTGCCACCGACACAGCCTTGGTGACGAGGTACTCCTCCACGGCGACGTCCTTGCCGGCCTCCTTTCCATAGCCAGACTCCTTGATACCGCCAAAAGGAGCCTCGACACCCGAAATAGCGCCTGGAAGTATTGTTAGTTATCTTCGGACTCGTTTCGGGGTATATATTTGATATCAATGGACTCAATGAATCCGTGGTATCCATTAAATCAAATGGTTTGCGCGCAGACTTACTTGTGTTGAGACCAATCATGCCAGCCTCCAGCTCCTCCATCATCCGCCAAGACCGGTCCACGTCCTTTGTAAAGACATAGGACGCGAGACCCATGGGCGTGTTGTTGGCAGCGTTGATGGCCTCCTCTTCCTTGTCAAACTTGAAAAGTGTCATAATGGGAGCAAAGCTTTCCTCGTCCGCGACACGCATGTTCTTGGTCGCGTCACCGATAATTGTAGGTTGCAGGAAGAAACCAGTCAGATTGGGCACGCGGCCGCCGCCGAGCAGCACCTGGGCGCCGTTCTGCTTGGCATCGTCGACTTGTGCAAGAGCACGATCCAGGCTCTGCGGTGTGGTCACGGGGCCAATGGTAGCAGCTGGGGCTGTCGGAGTAGCGGCATGGCCGCCGTGGCCGACAATCAGGCGTCCTGCACGCTCGCACACTAGCTTCGCAAATCTGTCGTAGACACCACTCTGCACGTAGACACGGTTCGCATTCACGCAAATTTGACCGGCGTTGCGCCACTTGAGACTCGACAGAGCTTCGCACGCCTGGTCGAGGTCGGCATCATCAAAAACGAGGAACGGGCAGTTGCCGCCAAGCTCGAGTGTGACCTTCTTCAGGCCGTCTGCGCACATCTTTGCAACCAGCTTGCCAACGCGAGTCTATCCGTTAGAAAAACCCGCTTATAATATACTTCACAAAAGATTGCACTTACAGATCCAGTAAATGTGACCTTCTTCACGTCAGGGTGCCGACACAGAGCCTCACTAAGAGCCGGCGTGTTGTCGAGACTGGTAGTAACAACATTGAGTACACCCTTGGGGAAGCCAGCCTCTTCGGCAAGAAGGGCCAGTGTTAAGACAGACAGCGGGGTCTCGGGGGAGGGCTTGACTACCATTGTGCAGCCAGCAGCCATGGCTGCACCAGCCTTGCGCGCCACCATGGCCACTGGCAAGTTCCATGGCACAAGAGCGGCCACTACGCCAATGGGCTGCTTCAATGTAAGGACCTTCTTTCCAGGCAGTGCCGCATCAAAAGCTGAACCTTGGATGCGCTCGGCTTCGCCGGAAAACCAGCGTGCAGACTGGATGGAGTAGTCAACCTCGAACCGGGCGTCGGCCACAGGCTTTCCTGTCTCGTAGGTGATAATCGTAGCAATATCGTCGCGGTGTTTCTGAATGAGGGCGCTCCAAGCGAACAAGCACTCTGACCGGGCCCGAGCGCCGATCTTGCTGTAGGTCTTGAATGCTATTTGGGCAGCCTTCACTGCAGCATCTGCGTCGAGTGCTGAACAGTCGGGGGCCGAGGCCCAATTCTTTCCAGTGCCAGGGTCTATACACGATTAGATAACATTTTTGAGACATCCATTGGTAGCATGTGTACACACCGACTACTTCAAAGGTCTTCCCAGACGCTGCATCCACCCACTGTCCGTCGATATAGCATTTTTGCTGCAGAAGAGACGGGCTCTTCAACTAGTTGGTATTAGTTGGCTGCCATAAAATCTGTTTTCAAGGCAAAGATTCTTACTGTGAAAGGCAGTGCCATGATTATTGATGGGTGTGGCGTGTACTTTGATATTTCGAGGAGAATGTTATAGTCCTTTCGCAAGAGATATAGCAAAAAAAGTTGCTATATTTTACTACTTACTTTCAGTTGTTTTCCTACGTCAGTCATACAAGTTACCCTCTTGCGCGCTATGCCCCTCGGTTCTGCTTAGGCGTGGGCCCTATCAAGTCCGATATGCGCTGTAGATCCAGCTTGTCGGGCATCTAGGCCGACAGGTTAGAGCGCTTTACATTTATCGCGATCCTACAAGATAGTCCGATAACAATTGCGATAAACAAATGTGATACATAAATGTGACATACATGGCGGGTGTCGGCTAGCTTATATAATTGCAAGTGTTGGTAAATACGAAATCTTTAAGGTTGTGACGCATTGTGTTTTCTCACAATTTAACCTTTCTTTTCTTGAATTCTGGTCACGTCGACATCATCGAACCTTATCATGGCTTGGCTACTCCCAACAGGAAACCAAATCAACCTGCAGCTTGGCTGGCCATCGGCTGAGCTGTTTCCTTCTGCTGAGCTCAACAGCGGCGCCAACGAGGTGCTGTCTAGCTTTGACTCGGCCCGTGCGGCACTTATTTACGGCCCTAACCCCGGAATCCCGGCGCTGAGAAAGGAGGTGGCAAGATGGCTAAGCTCGGTGTATTTTGGAGTTGGTGCTGGTGGGGGTGATGGCAGCCGCCTTATCGACTCGGCCCGCGTGTGCATTGCTGGTGGCGCATCACAGAACCTGTCCAACATTCTTCTCCGCTTCACCGATCCCACCTATACGCGCAACATTTGGATGGTCGAGCCGACGTACTTTTTGGCCTGCCCTGTTTTCGAGGACTGTGGCTATGTCGGCAAGCTGCGTGGTGTGCCAGAAGACGACGAGGGTATCGATCTGGATTTCCTTCGCGCTGGTCTGGAGAAGGCAGAGAAAGAAGCCGCGGCAGCCGCAGCAGCGAGTGGCATCGAAGACAAGCCGCATCTCAAAGTGGCTGGATATGAGAAAATTTACAAGCATGTGATCTACACAGTGCCAACGTTTTCGAACCCCAGCGGCAAGACAATGTCGCTGCATCACCGCGAGGCGCTGGTGCGTCTTGCTATTGAGTTTGATGCTCTTATTGTGTCGGATGATGTCTACGACATGCTGTGCTGGCCTGCCCATCGTGACGTCAAGGTCGAGTCAGGTGCGATCCCTATTCCTCCGCGACTTGTCGATGTCAACCTGCGCCTCGACCCCGACAGCAAATGGGGAAACACTGTGAGCAACGGTTCATTCTCCAAGATCATTGCGCCTGGTGCGCGTGTCTCTTGGTCTGAGAGCACACCTGCCTTTGCCACATTTTTGGCCAACACGTGAGTTTACAATTAAAGTTCGATCTCATGTATGAAAGCTAACGAGCAAAGTGGTGCGACATGGTCAGGAGGTAACCCGGCACAACTGACCTCCAATTTTGTGGAAAAGATTCTGGCATCTGGGAGCCTAGAGAAGCACATCAAGGAGACCTTGATTCCAACATACGCAAGCCGCTACTACACCATGGTCGATGCCATTCACGAATATCTTGAGCCTCTTGGTGTTCATATCAGCACAGGCAAGCCGTATGTCGTCAGCAACGACTTGGAAGTTGCTGGTGGTTTCTTCCTCTGTGTTTCACTGCCAAAGGAGTTCCCTCATACATCTGAACTGGCCGCAAAGTCCATCCAGGAGCAGGAGCTCAAGTTTGCGCACGGCCGCATGTTCGGTGTTAAGGGGGACATTGGCAGCCGTGAGAGAGCAGAGGGCGAGGGTGGATATGGTAGCAATCTGCGGCTGTGTTGGTCCTTCCACACCGAGGAGAAGATCGTTGAAGGCATCAAACGGTTACGAGATGTTCTTCTAGCGAGCAAGACTTGTTGAGTTTGAATAGAAAATGAAGTGTTGCCGGTGAAGCTGCACTGGGCTTCACATTTAAAAAGTCTCATTACACAGTAAGCACAGAAAACGCTGTCGTGGCCGCCGGTTTCAACTGGCACGTGCTGTTGCTTTCAGCGCCTCGACAGAAATGCTGGTTCCTTTCAAGTACTTTAAGAGACCAATTAGAGTACTACTATATTATATAAATATAACGAGAATAAAACATAAAATAAGAGAAGTATCAAAAAAAAGTCGGAATAAACCTCGTATTCATATACGGTCGTTAAAGAAGCTGTAAAAACAGGGCCAATTAGCAGCGAGAGTGAGTCCTACATTTCCTAATTGGGAGGGCCGATGAACCTAACGGGCATAATAATAATATGTAAAACTGCTTGTAATATGTTCACGGCTCTTATTGTTATGTCCCGAATGTTGTCTACATAGTCCCCCTAGTCGTATACTGCGCTTCTAGTCGCTAAATTCTTCAATTTTTAAATTGACTTGTACGGACTGTCCTCGCCAAGAAAAAAGGCCACGATAATGTCTGATGCTGCGGCGGCATCGTCCTCGGCCTGAGCAGACATGACGGCTGCCTCTGTATAGGCTTCATCCCATCCAACACGCGATCCGACCAGCTTCAGGCATTCCGAATTGATAAAAGTGTCAAACTCTGGATGTCCTTGGAACGTCAATATGCGCCCAGGCTCATAGACGCCCTGCACATTGCAGTGAGATGAAGCGCCAACAACACTGACGCCTTTCGGGGGCTGGCCTGTGCCCTCGGAAAACATGACATGATCGCCATGCAGAAATTGCAGCCGCAACTTCCTATCACTCAAGTATGGCTTGAATGTGTCAGCAAAGCCCTGCTCAAGCTTGACAGTCTGAACACCCAGTTCATAGCCGGCCGGGTCCTTACGGACGACCACACCGTGCTCGCGATACAGTGCTTCACAGAGGACTTGATGTCCAAAGCACGATCCATACAGTTTAATGTTTGGATATGATTTGTATAGTTCTGTTTGTCAGTGGCTATTCTTTGAAAATCTTACATTCAAGTAACGCGCTACGAAATACTAACCGGACACGTATTTAATGAGTTTCTGGATCCAGGGCAGTGGCTCATATGCACCATTTGGCGAGCCGCTGATGATCACGGCATCAATTCCATCTAAGAAATCTGGGTAGACTTCCTTCACAGTGTCAAAACCCAGCACTTTCAAGACTACGGTCTTCCCGTTGCGAGCATTGTGACGGTCAACGGCCGGTTGGATGATGGCGGCAAACACGTCGTGATACTGACCGCGGGCTTCTTGGACGCTAGGCACTGTGTAACCGCAGTTGAGAACGGCGACTGTCAAATTAGTTGAAGCCATATTGCTGTGTGAGTCTGTCGTTGTCGATCTTGATCATAACATCGTCACAACCATACAAACTGACAAAGCTGATAACATCGCCAAATAAGCTTCCCAAAACGGTGTAAGTTGTCCCACGATAGCTTATCGACGGACCCTGGTTAGTGCTACAGGTATGCAAGGGCCGAGGTATTCGCATCGGCCTTTACTCCGACAGCTGTTCTAGATCTTATCGCGTTGACCCACTTGACTAAGAGCATGTTATCCATCGGACTCACAGTCCGATGTGCTTCTATCGGCATCGAGCATGTGTTCGTGTTTGGATGACGATAGGCTTTGATTGTTGGTGATTGACGAGACGAAAATGTGTTAATGTTGTTTCTAGGAAGAAGAAAAAATTATTAGTGATGGTTTTATCGTGCCGGCTTCTTTATTGTTTCGACAATGATCTAAATTATTTGTTGGTTTTTTTTGCGTGAAAAAAAGAAACTAAATCATTCAAACATTGTAAAATTAGAGAAATGTATACGACCGCCTCACAATGCTTTCTATTTTACAAAAATTAAGCCTTTATCTGTTACTATATTTATTTGGACTACTGCTTCGATGAGGTATCCTCGCCGGCGACTGTTGCAAAAAAAGCATCTGCTAGGAACGAGCCTGCGTAACTAGCCTTGTGGAACCCATCGACAATAGGCGGTGCCCGCGAGGGCTTGGAAATGTTCTCGATGTAGCCGGCAATGCCATCCTTCTGCCACGCCTCCGAGAACTTGTCAATAGTAAGGTTAAGGCCGCTCACAGAGTAGATCGGCTGCGTCTGCCACACAATACCAAGCTTGGCCATATCGCTGCTGAAGGACTCGACCTGCTCCTGGGTGAACCCGTTCTTGACATAGTCAAACATGCCCGTGAAACCAAAGGCAAATAGCCGATCGGGGTAGACCTTGCGGACACCCTCGTGGAACTCGACAATGTCCTTCCACACGGGCGCGTCCATGCGGGCCCATGTCATATCACCCAGAGGTGCCACGGTCAGCGCACGCTCGACAATGGTCTGGACGGTCGGTTTCCACATGTAGGTACCCTCTTTGGAGCGTGACAGCTCCCAGTCAAAGACCACCGCCTTGCCGAGTGCAGCCGTAGCAGCCTTCTGCTTCTCGCGCAACGACTTGCCGTACGCGATAGCGCCACTGGCCACATACTTTTCGTACTCTTCGGCTGATGACGCCTGGGCCTTGACAGCCTCGTCAAAGGTCATCAAGCCGGCACGGGCCTTCCACTCGTCACGGGCTTCCTGGTAGATCTTTCCAGCAGCCATGCCGGACCGGACGGCATCTACCAGCGGCTCGATATCGGCAACAGTTGAGCCGATGATGTAAGCGTGGTCGCGGGGATCGATTGTGCTGGTGATAAACTGCGAGCGGTCTGTGTCGCAGCGGCACATGAGCAGCGTGTCGGCGCCCATAATGTCAAACTGCATGCGCACAGCTGTCAGGCGCGACACATACTCGCTCGTCGGCACCACAGTGCGGCCTTCGCCGATGGTGAACTTCTTCATACCGATCGCCAGGTCGTCAAGGTGGATCATGGCCACACCGGCCTCGACAAACGAGCGAGCAAGCTTCACAGTCGACGTCAGGCCACCGAAGCCCATGTCACCGTCGGCCACAATTGGCATCATAAAGTCGTAGCCTTCAAGGTTCGCGCGCTCGGCCTTGGTGTGGCGCAGGCGGAATTGCTTCTGACGCTGGTCATGCCACAACTGGGCCTTGAACAGCTTGTCGACGACCTTGGGCACAGTGTCCCAGGGGTAGTCAGCGTGGTCCATGCCCGGATGCTGAACCTCGGACAGGCCACAGAGTGCACCGGACACGTAAACCGTCTGCTGGTGCTTGGCCATTTGGGACATTACGGTTGGCTCCGTGGTGCCGAATGTCTTTTCGCAGGTGCCGGCAATGCGGTGCGCCTCAAGCTGGTCCCAGAGCTTGCGGCCCTGGATGCTCGAAGGGTAGGACAGAGGGATAGTGTTCCGCATTGCCGCGATGGCCTTGGCCGTGTAGGGCCGCTTGATGTGTGTACGCCATGGCTGCGCCCATTCCTTCTCGACTGCAGCGATCTGGTCTTGGAAAGCCTGCTCCTCGGCATCGACGTCAATCTTGCAAAACGACGACATAATGGCTAAATGTGTGTATACTCTGGCTATAGGTTGATAGTATCTGGTATTGCAGAGAATAGTCGTTTGCAGTCTACATGTGGATTTAATCTGTTTTCTAGATTCTGACTCGATACAGATGCCAATATAGTTATCATTTCTTGTGACACCCAACGTGATAAAATCATCGCCGGCGACTGTCGGCGTCCTTCTCTTCGCCAATGTGTCGTCCGGGAACAAGAACGTCATGTTTATTTACAAGTGGTGTAGTAGTATCGATAAGCCTTGTCGAGGCCGACAGACGCCGACAAGTAACCAGTTGCTATTCGCAAAGTAGGTGAATAGACGTCGGAGTCCACAATGCGATCGGGGTCGTTCGGAAATATTTTTACTGATAAAAGCATAATCATAGCTATCAATCCCACGCCCAGAAAACCCGACTACTATCACCACCCTGCAGCTATCCCTAGCTCTCTTATCACATCTACCACCAGATTGACTGGTCTTGAGGTGATTTGAGCTCGGCCGGCACTGACTCGCTAGCATGCAGGAAACACACATCCGATCAGCTAGATAGTAGTTCACTGTCTGTTGGACCTTGTATTTTGTGATGGTTGCGAGGTTGCTGTTGGATCTTTATCTTGATTCTCCTTATGCATGCCAAAATGGGTAGCGGCACCTGCAATAGGCCCGCCTTGTAGCTGTATACATCTCTTCAGTCTCGGTTTGAAAGTCGGCTGAGTTTATGTTGATAGGCAGAAGATTGTCTAAAACTGATATCAGAAAACAGTAGAACAAGCTCTATGATATTTCAATCGTATAAGATCTCTGCGTTTCGTCGGATCTACAATATTTATATCTTCAGCTTAGCACAGTATCAAGACTTGCTGTTTTTTGTTTATCCTCTTCCAAGAGCCCAAGAGACCAAGCTTTTACTAATAACGCCACCAATACGTATATTGAAAATTTATTTGGAAGTTGCGATGACGTCTTCGCAAGACGACCACAAGTCAGCGCCATCGGGGTCGATTGCTGACCAGTCCATCCATCAAACACTTGTTACAGATGTCCAGGACGACCCCAAGCCGTCTGCCCACCTTGATATCGCAGCACAGTATGCCAACCAGTTCACAGATGGCAATACCTACACGCGTGAGGAAGAGGTGAAGCTGCGGTGGAAGATTGACTTGCGCCTTGTACCCATGCTGTGGTTCAACGTCACCCTGGGGGCCATGGACAAAGTCACTACCTCTACGGCAGCCTTATACGGCTTCCGCACAGACACGGGCCTGACTGGCGACCGCTACAGCTGGGTCGGCAGTGCATTTTATGTGAGTCTGCAATGATTTCAACATATGATTATGTGCAAACGCTGACGAGAAGTTTGGATACCTGTTCTGGTGTTTCCCCAGCGGACACATGCTCCAGAGACTGCCTCTTGCCAAGGTTATGGGTTCAGCTCAGGTGCTATGGGGCTTTGTGCTTATTGGCACAGGCTTTGCCACAAACTTCCGCACTTTGATTGCTCTGCGCGTGCTTCTCGGTGCCCTGGAGGCCCCCATTGTTCCGGGCAACCTGCTGATCATGAGCATGTGGTACCCCCGTCCTGAACAGCAACTGCGTGCTGGCTTAATCTACACTGGTCTCTCTGTGTGCTTCACCGGCCCCATCGGCTGGGGCATTGGCTTCCTCGAGGGCGAACACCAGTGGCGCGCAATGTTTTGGATTACGGGTGCCATGACCGTCGTTTGGGCGTGCGTCATCGGCATTTTCCTGCCTGATAACCCGGTGAAGGCCCGCTTCGTGTCACCCCGTGAGAAGGCTATCGTAATCGAGCGTCTGCGCGCGGACCAGACCGGCGTCGAAAACAAGATCTTCAACCGCGACCAGTTCTTTGAGACGTTTTGCGACCCCAAGACATGGCTGCTGGTGGCTTTCCAACTCACTATCAGCATCCCTAACGGTGGCCTGACAAACTTTGCGACGCTGATCATCAAGGGCCTTGGCTACACAGCACAGCGCTCCGTGCTGCTGACGATGCCGACGGGCATTATCCAGACCTTGTCGTCATACATCTGCAACGGCGGCGTGTTTCTCTGCCTGCACTACTTCCCTACTAAGCAATGGCGTACCGTCTTTATTCTCTTTGGCCTCGCCGTTGGCCTCATCTCTGCGACGTTCCTGTACACTCTGTCGACAAACAACTTCTATGGCCGGCTTGCAGCTCTGTACATGTCGTACTTTTACCTGGGCCCATACGTCGTCAGCCTCAGTCTCGTGACAGCCAACACGGCAGGCCACACCAAGAAGGTGACGACCAACGCGCTCATCTTCGTGGCGTACTGTGTGTCCAACATCATTGGTCCGCAGTTCTTCAAGAGCACGCAGGCGCCGCTGTACCCCATGGGCATTGCCGCGGTACTGACGAGTTATGTACTGTCGGCCGTCCTCATCATGTTGTATGCGACATACTGCTGGTGGGAGAACAAGCGGCGTGATGCTGTGGACGAAGCTGCTGGCGAGCGGGTGCATCAGGACACTGACTTCCGCGATCTGACTGACAAGCAAAACATCCACTTCCGCTATGTGTGGTAGACGGAATAGGGTTAATGGGTGATGTTAGGTTTGATGTGCGATATCAACTGGTCGAGTGCAGAGCCGCAGCCACTAGAGTAGATGTTGAAATGCTAGATTTTGCAAAGTGCTCGATTGAAAGACGTGGTGATAAATGCCAGCATAAAGTTGTGCATTTCTTTTTAACCCCCCTTCGTCATCGTTTTACTGAGGCATAAATGCTGACCTGCCGACAGTGCAGCCCCGGGCAAGATGACCATGATTTGCGCTGTAGCATACCGACGTTGAATATAAGCCAACATGGAGGATGCAAAGTGTAGATGGATAGACAAAGTAAACCTACATAACAGCAAATGAAGGAGAGACAGCACACATGCGGCATCAAGACGGTGAGACAAATTGCACAATGCACGCGTGACGTGTGAGCAGCCATGCCCAAATGGGTTGGCTCTAAGAGTGTCAGCTGCAGTCAGTATTCGGATCATTGCCAGTGGCAGTGATGTCGGCCGCTTGCTGCTTTCTGCTGATTGGCTTGCGACTGGAAATCAGAGACAATCGAAAAAGTGATCATGCAGCCACAATGCACAGAGATGCAGTCATGGTGTAATCGAGATGCATCCGAGTGGACCGCCCATCACGTCCGCACCTTTTGCTGTAGTCCGATGTCTTTTCGACCGTAAGCTTAGAGTAAGTACAAGTACGGAGCAGCCTAATGATCTGCCGAGAGCTAGCCAGCACAGCCTTATTCTTGAGAATGCCCAACGGTTAACCTCGTCTCTGTAACTTTTTCTGTTATGTTTCGTCTTGTATTTACAAATATTTGTTTGATTATTTCCTTCTTTCTGGTTTCAACTTTCCCACATCTCTCCAAACCCTGATTTTATCATGGCTAGTGGCTCTATGACTTCAAACGCCAACACTTTGTAACCACGTCTTGGCCTTTCACCGCGGTCGCATCGTGACATAATTTCCACAAAACTACCGGCATGTCGCGACGAGATGGTCCGTGTAAGTTAGTGTGCTACAAGCGAGACCGACGATCTTGAAACAGCACATTCACTTTGGCATTTGATTCCGCCTCTGTTCAAGCAAATGAGCTAATCGACCAAGATCCAGATTCACGTTACAGGGGCTATTCCCATGACAATGTGAGCGACGATACGACGTACGATTACTACAATTCATACGACGCCTATGTTCGTAGTCAGCGCACACCGAGTCCGTCGAAACGGTACAGACAGTCGGGAGACGGTAAAAGAAAAGGTACAAGCGATGCAAAACATACAAGGGCCCGCAGCCAGAGCCGCACCCCGTCTCCCTGCCTCGATGAAAGGCACCCACGGGCATTCAACAGCATGAAATATTCCTTACACGATTCATCCGGCGGCTCATCTGAGTTTGGAGAAATACCTGAAATAACAGAGAGTCGGGGACCGGACCGGCCACCCAGTGCCGGCGCGTCAACCACAGCCAGCAGGGCGCCGACCATCAACTCGGCCAAATCACCCCGCGCCGCCTTGAATCGGTTCAATACTAGCATTCGTCGATCCCCTACACCAAAGTCGCCAGAACTGACCCATCGCTACACCACGCCCCGGGGCCGGCCGCCACTACCACCCGGCTGGGTACCACAGTTCAGCACTACGCACAACCGGTGGTTTTACTACAACAGAGGGTCAAGACAGTCACAATGGGAGGCGCCTGGGTTTGAAGAGAAGACTCTGAGAAGTATTTTGCGAAACAAAGCGGATGGTGGAGGTAGGATTAGAACTGGCGGCGGCGTCAGTGGTAGAGATAATTGCGGCGATGATGACCGTAAAAGATATGGGGGTGGCCGGCGCAGTGGAGACAAGTACGGCCGTGACTATGGCTACAACCACGACTACAGCTACGGCCACAGCTATAGCGAAACAAAATATGCAGAGCCGCGGCGAAAACACCACAGCCTGGGCAGCGGCTTGGGAACGGCGGGTATGATTCTCAGCGTGGCAGGCGGCATTGCAGCAGGAACACTGTTAGCAAGGGCTCTGCAATCGAAAAAATCGCGAATATCAATGACGGAGTCTGGTGTCAGGAGAAAAAAGTCGCAGTCGTCCTTTACAGACTAAAATTGGCACATAGCTGTTACCGGAAAGTGATCGGTCTGTTGACGTGGTATTTTGAAATGACACACCACTGTACGCACGTTGTTATTCGAGTATTTACGGTTTGGCCACATGTATATGAGTACAAAGAAATTACGTGTCTACGTCTGTCTAATGTCGGCGAGATGCGGCCAAGTACACCAGGGTTATGTGCCGTTATCCAGATCTAGTAACTTTCCGCTTTTAATGTATTTGTCCTTGTGTGTCACTGGTCCATCGATGCAAGCCCCTTTTCACACGACTTTAGTTTTGTTTATTTCTGAATAATGTCAAAGTATCAACTTCGAATCATCAGCACATTCAAATCGATCTGAAAGTTTTGTATTTTTTTACCATTTAAACACCGCTGATGGCGCCTCAAAAAGAGAAGTCCGCGGAGACCTCCCATCACACTTGTTTTGTAGAAACGAACAGAGAGAAAGAGTAACAGGTAATGACAGTAGTTGTACAAAACCATATAAGAAATATAAAAGTAATAATATGTTCGTAGCCAAAACACCCTATTCCCCGGGTATGTATCCAGAATAGACATTATATAAGAAAAGGAAATGACAAATGAAACAGAAACCATAAAATATCGATACAGAACACAAAACGCTCGACTTTTAACAATTGAAAGCAAAAGACACAGAAAGACCGACAAAGGCTGAAAAATATCACCTACAACGAAGACTCGCTGCCTCGTGATGACTTAGACTTAAGGTCAGACTTGCTGATGCTGTGTAGCCGCTGGTCGCGCTCATGCACAAGCCGCGCCTCGTCGTTGTAGTCGGTGTTGTACTCAACAGCATAACTCTTGGAGTACATGATGCCGCCAACGCTGCCTGGGTTGACAGGCGAGCCACCGACAGAGTCGCTGTGGCCGTGGCGCATGTGGCCAATCGGTGGGCTGCCCTGGGGCGTGGTGACGCCATTGCTGCCGGTGCTCACTCCGTTGAGGTGGTTGCGACGGTAGTGGTCCTGGCCAGGCAGGTTTCCAATGTCGTCCTCCTCGTCGCGGGCGTTGATGGTGGTAATGGTGGTGTTGGTAGTGCCCTTGCCGTGGTGACCGGATGCTTGCGACACCAGCTGGATGCTGCGCTGGTTGCGGCTGTTGGCACCGCGCGAAGGACGCAAGCCACGGCTGTTGCCGGCAGTGTTGCTGTTGCCGTAGCTGTTGTGGTAGTAGCGAGCACCAGTCGATCCCATGATCTTGGGGAAGAAGTGGACGAGCAGGAGGCGCATGGAAGGCATGCACGCGCAAATGATGCCGACATTAATCTCGATAGTCGACCAGTTGATCACCTCGTAGTTGTCCCACGTAGGGTTTTGCGAGTTGGCAAAGCTGAGCAGTGACGACAGGCGGAGAATACTGACGACCGTGACACTGTGCTGTTAGTAGGTTGCGGTTGGGAGAGCACTAGTTAAATGACTTACAAGGTACCGACGATGAACATCATGGAAACGCCAATCTTCTTCTTCCAGTGCAGCTTCAGCTTACGCAGCTGCCACAGAGGAATGGCCAGTATCCACAGGTCAATGGCAATACTGATCGCCGCATTAGCCCAGCCCAGAGCGTTGATATTCATGCAAGAGCCCTCATGCAGGCCGTCCCAGTTCGTCCAGTAGTAGGAAATGGGCTTGCACTGGAAGACACCAACGAAGATGAATGTGATGCCCCAGACAATGCAGAAAATAATGGTGGCCCAGAGAAGGCGGCGGACGCCCTGTGCCGGGAAGATGCGGAGATAGAAGAAAAGAAGCGTGAGCTTAAGCAGCGCAATATCGGCGAAGTAATTCAGCTCAATGATGTAAAAGAATTTGATAAATCGGTACACTTCCGCTGGGGGTAACTTCCAGATGTCCTGGCCCAGGCCGTTGGCAGCCAAACCATGGATGTTGATAATAGTACTGGGTATGCCGACAATAACGGCAATCAAGGCCACCCAGTCATCGCCACCGATGGGCGTATGGGTGATGAAGAGCCGGTAGATGAAGCGGGCAGCCACAAAGGCACCTGTAATAATGCCGAGGGAGTTGGAAGTAGCCCGGAAGATGCCGGACTTGTTGCGAATCGGGGCATCACACATAACAGATGTAATGTTCTTTGCGCCTGTTGCACTGTTAGAAGTCTCGTCATATATGCAGTACTGCACTAGGTTTCGGGCATGACATACTAAGTGCCTCGATAATGGTGCAGTTGGCGAGAGTGCAATCGGTCACAACGTTAAGCAGGTTGGTGTCGGCACACATGCATGTAGTGTTGCTGGATGAACATGTCGTAACACTGAGAGAGGCGATGAAGCACTTGAGAGAGCAGCTCGGTAGCTCAGCAAGCAGTTCAAGTTCGGTTTCGGCCGCCGCCAGCATTGGCAGCATCAGTGCCGACAGCAGCAGCGAGAAGATGTGTGTTGAGATCTTCATGATGACGGTATATATGGTGTGGTTGTCGCAGACAAGAGGGTGTCGTCAAGGACGGCCGTGGCCGCCGGGTGTAGAAACTCGTGACCGAGGATGGCGATGGACCAGAAGCGTGGTACAAGAGCCTGTTCGAAGCAGAAAGAGAAACAAAACGTGGTGAGAGTTGTGTAAGACAGAATCCAGAAAGAGTCCAGAGCCCAGATCAGAGGATCAGATTCAGCAGCAACAAATGTGGGAAGCTCCAGGTTATTAAACAAATCTGATAAACTGAGACAGAAAGACTGGATCCAGATATATGGCAGCCGAAGAGAAAGGCAATAAATAATAATGGATAAACAATAATACAACAAACGATGAAGGGAACATAAGAAAAAAGGAGGGCGGAGTGCCAAAAGAATATATGTTCCAAGACCAGAGGTCGACAGACAAAGCAAGTTTGAGACTTTTGCAAGTACTTGTACTCCGTAGCCGCACCAGCTAGCACGTCAATCACTGGCAAGTATTTCACAGGGCGGGTATGTGTACGAACTCCAATGGAAGTGATGGAGCACACATGCAAGCTCAAAGGCGTTGACACTTTGATATGCTTGATCGACTTTTGCCTTCTGTCTCTGCGAATTTCTGGACTTTGTCTTTTTCAAGCGAACAAGTCCACGGGGGCTCCACCAGCGGAGTAAACCCCCAGTCTCCTGGTGTGCTTGTTTCTGGCTTGAGTGCTTGTGCTTGTCTTGTTGGCAGATGTGTAAGAAGCCCCAGTTGGTGTTTTCCAGCTAAACTGTTAGGGAATAGTGGCAGGGGTAGGCGGGTGGTAGCTAGCGCGCTGGTGCAAGGGGTGGGAAAGAGAAAAGGTTCATCCACAGTTGATACGAACTTGACTAAAGTCAATGGAAGTTGACAAAAGTTGACAAAAGAATTGACGACAATACCCACGGACAAAAGCCAAGCAGGTACCCTGAACGGCTAAATACACAGAACGTTTACCACATTGAGGCACAGTAAATAGAGTTGTTCCCAATGGCAACGAACAGCGTGGTGGGCTCGAACAGACGAGAGAAAGACGAAAAAAAGCCCGACGGGAATTGTGGCTAAGATGGATGATCGAATACTCCGCAGTAGCAGGCAGTAGAGGGCAAATATGGTGCAAGAAAGACACTGAACAATAAATTGAGCCAAATCGAGATAGCCAAAAGGAAGATCGTTGGAAATGTATTCAAATTCAATCGAGGACCAGGCCACCTGGGCAAAGAGCGATAGATGGAACTGTTATAACTTGAGAAGTAGGACACTAACACTACATAAACTTCCAGAAAGACACTGACGTCGAAGCACATGGTGTCGATGCTTTGCAACATCAATCGTTTCCTCCCAGGTGTCCTTCACCATGGCGAGAGTGGACAGAAATGCTTGCAACAAAGAAGTATTTCCGACATCCGAAATACGGCCCTTTCAGTGGCTTCGTATGGCTGCTGCCGCTATTCGTTGTCGCCACTAGCTCTTCCGTCACAAAATACCCTCCAGTAGCCTATCTTTTCTTTTTTTTGCTTTTTCTTTCTTTTTTGCCCAGCCAACTTGGCCTAGTTGGTGGCTATTCTGCGCCGTCGTGATTGTCTGCAATACTATGCAACAGTGACTGGTACCCTCCACAGCCGTTGCGTCTTGCGGGCTCCAGGGCTCCATCTGAGATATTGCCCGTCGTCTGTAGTCCCGTACAAAGTATGATTAACTACTTTGTAAAAGTAACGAATTCGTAAGCCCTCGTGGTGGGTTGTATCGCTGCCGTCTCGGAAACAGAATTTGCGCTGCATCAAACTGCTCCAGACTGCACCGGCCATGTCATGCCGCCTGCTTGAATCCAGGCCCATCAGGGCATTGACAACGTGGCTTGCCCGAGTCTCAGGTCATCTCCGAAGTGGCCATTACGAAATACAGAGAATGCCTACGTGTATTGACGGCACTGAGCTCTACATAGTATTGCATGTACTTTGGCCGCCACCTTCTCAATTCGGCGCCTGCTGGTGTGGATGCAATGGCTTGGAGTTACAGAAGTGATCTGTGAAATTGGACTGGACATGCTATTGAGCTTCTCTCAGGTCCGGCATGTACGAAGTACGAAGTATGGACGGGCTCGAGACTGTTCCGCCCGCCCTCCTTGGACGCGGCAAGGCCCACTTTGAATAGCAGGGTATCGACCTGGTTCTGGGGCCAGCTACTGATCATGGTGAAAAAGTATCGCCGAGTACAGCACTTGATGTGATGAGTTCTTTTATGAAATATGTACTAAGTAGCTTTTTCTGCCTTTTCTGCCTTTTTTGCATATTGAAGTGATCAACACCTTGGTCGCCAGATTGGGATTGCGCAAAAGGCGCACAGAGTGAAAACATACAAAACCCGTGCGACATTGCCACGCGAGCCTGCGAACCTGATAAGAGACGGGGCTCCCAAGTCAACCTGTCCCTGCAAGCTGGTCTGTGATAGTCTGACATGTGTTTTGGCTATGCGTGCTGAACTCCAGGATTCTCAAGGGATTCATGCAAACGCACCACGAGCCTGCTTTGCACATATGAAGCCAGCGTAGCGACACAGCTAACCACATTCCGTGTCTTCGTGAGCATGTAGTTTAATTTCGACCATTTAGCGAGATGTCGCTGAAAGTTCTACTAGCTTGCAGTCCGTTCGAGATGAATGGCGTTCTTAACCAAGGTCGCTCCACGTGCTGACACGGGTCTACTTATTATCAATGCATCTAGACGCTGGAAAGATAACTCCGTATTCCGAATTCGTCTTTTGCATTGGCGTCCTCGTTTTCTATTTCCTATTTCCCATTTCCCCGCCAGTTTAGCATATTGCGCACTGAACTGGTCTAACCAAAGTTTTAGTGAAAAGTTCTGGAGAAATCTTGGCGAGGCAATGAGGGAATGATTATGAACGTCCTCCATAATGTACGAAGTAGCAAGACTGCGGAGGAAATGACAGTGAGGGGGGAGGAGGCGAGGCTTGCCGCTTATCTGAAATGGCAATATAAATGGCAATAATTTGTATTGGTGCGACTCTGCAGTGGCGTTTTTAGGTGTAATAGAATTGAAGCTAGTTTCGTCTGGTGAGTATCGGACTGTTGGACACGGACGTTGTTCGATGTCAATAATTTCCCGGCTGCCCACAGATCATGCCTTGTAACCCAAACTGATCGGCAACAAAAGCGCCGGTGGGACTCGGGAAGAGCAGAGGCCGAGAGAGGATGCCCGTTATGGAATACTCTGAGAAAGCATCGAGAATAGGAATAGCGAAAACAATATATTACTACTAACAACCCTACAAGTAGCGTAAAGAACACAAATCGTCAATATCGGCTTACTCTTTGATCTTGCTGACTGACTCCATTGTCATCTTATTGATTAAAACAAGTTGCTCGACGCCATGAACAGTCTGTGCGCCTGTGGTGCGCATCCGTACATCGTCCGCAGGCATGGTTCGGGACAGGCAAATCGGGCAGTCAAACAAACACGTCGGTGATCTATTGGTGATCTATCGGTGCTCAAGATGCGCAAGATGCTCATCAGTAATCATTGACGAGCATTGATGGGCTTTTGATGGCCCTTTGCCGGCGATGTAGGCCGGTCGTAGCCTAAGCACTAATCGAGCTCTGTCAAGTGTATGCCCCGCCCCATTTGCCTTGTCTGACAGAGTTTCATTGTGCGCGTCCTGATGAGGATTGACAACGACACGCAATGGAAACACTAGAACAATGGAACACCACCTCGAAGGAGTTGACGGATTGACAGATTTTCAGGGATATGTAAGATGTAAGGTGTAAGATGTTGAAGATATATGAACATATAGCCGGGTACTGTGTACTCTACCCATATTACGCTATGCCTGTATTGTTACTCCGTAGAGACGCCGGTGTGTTGTAAGACCATAGCAATCGGACTTTGTTCAAAAAGGTCTGCCACTGGTGCAGGGGTTAGGTAACTTGGCTCATGCTGTGTGTTTCTACCATGTTGCATCAGAAGTACTTTGTCCACACGCCAAAAGATGAAACGGTTGCTGAGTGTGGCGCACCACCAAAGACTCGAGCTGACTGATGATGGCATTATTGTCAGGGAGGTCTCCATAGGGGACCCTCTTGTAAAAACAAGAGTGCAAATCCATGGCAGAAAGAGAAAAAGGCACAGAGCAAGCGGGAACCAAAACCAGAAACAATGAGAGAGAAAGGAACAGGAAAAACTTTGACAACGGCAGTTCTTTCAATGGGCGAAAAAAAGGAGGCGGGCGAGACGGAGGCGGGTGAGAGGGTGAGGGTGAGATAGATGGTGAGGGTGAAATGGGTGAGTATGAAAAAGTAAAAATTTGTCGGAATACGGAATACTCGAGACCCTTGTACCATAATGTGCCGTTGACACATAGATTGCCACATGTGAATCGGTACGGGAAGGAGCCATTGTCTCACTGGCCATGCACCTTCTTACTCGAGACAAGAGGCACGCGCAGGTGGTGAGCATTTTTTGTAGTTTCCACTTTTGTTCTTTCCATTCGCTACTTGAGCTTCTCTACGAGGCAGGTACACTGCAGGTACGCAGCCCAGGCCACGTTGAAAACCTGCAACGGTCGAGCCTTCTGATTGTGGATTTCCCGTCAATGTTCCTTCCAATTATGAGGTTGTTTTGAAGTGTTTACAGACGTGCGCAGTAGGAAGGTACTTTGGTAGCTCTTTTTCATTGATCTGAAGTGATCGCTTCATAACAGATAGTGTTATTCCATCTGCAGCCTGCAAATCGCAAATCTCCGCGCATACCGTAATAGACTCACAGAGAGTACAGGCAAGAGTGACCGACTCGCAGCATCCTTGTCGTCTCCTCTTTCACATGCTTTGCGCGCATCTTGCAGCTACAGTGGTCGACCCTGACCCTTCAACAGAACATACAAGCGGATCGAGGAATACGTACTGTGTAAATATATATGCATGTATATGAAAATAGATTATGACGATATGAAGCACAAAAGTATGAATAGTAGGTGAAAATATAGAGACACGGCACAAGCACCCACCCACTGCAACCCCGGTGAATACCCGACTGAAAGACGATCTTGCTGAAGAATGCCGAATAACGGAAGGAACCATCTACAGGATGTTAGGCTTGTAGCCCATCTTCAGTGGCCTGCAAGATGCCATTGTGCATGTCTCATCTCACGCCTTCCCTGTAATACCGCGAGTTTTATGTACATTGTACCTTCCTCGACGTCTAATACAGTCGTGCCTTCCCTAAAAGGTCTCGGGCATGTCAGGGACACATTGATACTGGGGCAATCATGTCCAGGAGGTTACTTAGCACCTGTTGGCTATTTATTACAGCCATTGGGGATTCAATATTGCTACATCAGCCACTATAAGTCACGCATTCTCGTCGACGTCTGCGTAATAATCTTCTTTTCCCTGCCGTGTTACTGCAAATTTCGCATTCTATTTCACAATGCAGTTACAATGTAATATTTCTGCATAATGATCCGACTTTTGATGCCATTTCCACACTTCAACTACCGCTACCACGCCGCTTCGTGGCCTCGCTTCTTTTTTCCACGTTCGATTACATGCATCGTGGATTTGCTTGGATCGAGGTCTGTGTTGCCCCGTCTTACTAGTAGAATAGCTACGAACTACTGCGAGCTACTGACAAACTGTTTCTGTCTCACTAATCTCGAGCGCTTGTCTCTGCTATTCTCTACTTCTTCTCTAATTCCGCGCCGCTTTGACATCTCCATACCTATTTTAGCAACAAACCACTCGCCAGAGGCGTGGCTCTCTCCTCCTTTGGTGCCACAAGGCTTTTGACAACAAATACGGCCAAATAGCTCCGGCTAAAATTCTCCTGGGTACACTACGCTTCACCGAGAAGGACTGAGCGTAGGTCGTAGGACTAGCGAAGCAGGACAAAAATAACACGAAAGCACGAGGCCGGAGCTGACCCGGGAATACTCCGCAAGTCGTCCACTGTTGCATAGCTGCCACGTTTTGTCGAGGTCGGACAGAGGAGGCAGTTATACGCCGACAAGTACTGTACGAGTCGCAATACATCCGGTGACGCTTGGCACATCTGGATACATCCGAATGGCCATCTATGAAAATGTAGTTGCTATGCAATAATTTGTACGCGTGGATCGAGTTGAACAAAAATTACTGATTTTCCAAATGCATCAGTGACTCTTGTGAATTGCTTTAGAATTTACTCCTCAGATGAAGGGAGTACAAAAACTGATCAAAAACAGTCGACTTCGGCTTTTCTTATATCAATAAACAGTAAATAAAATGCGAAAGGCAACACAATATTTACAAAAATCAATTGGATGCGAGGACTATAAAACAAAATCGGAAGTAATTTTAAGATAACTCAGCATCCTAAAATCCGGTTGCAAAAGAACAAACATGAAGAAAACTTCTCAGAAAATCAGTCATACACGCAACATTCAATACAAGAAGCCCGGATCCTAAACAATGGCCGAAATCAACCTGCCAATTCTTCTCTAGTGACAGATCCTTCAATGTCGATGTGATACACTATGCATTGCATAACAGTTGCGAGTTTCCATATTAGGCGACTACTTGCCAGCCATATGTAACTCTTCTCGCGTCTCCGTATCATGTTCTTATCATAATACCACCCACCACCCACCACCCAGTTTGGCAACCTCGTTTCTGGCACCGCATGTCACTTTGTGACACTTTAATAGATGTCGCTTTCAAAGTCGTCACTTTGACTTATTGTCTCAATCGGTGTTCTTCCTCTTTCGGTCCCCGTAGACGTCTATCATCGTTAATGCCTGCAAAAATGGGCATGTATCTGCATACATCCCTTGCTTCATCTAGAATCCAATGGTTTATTCTCCGAACCAACACCAATTTAACTCAAGTCCAATTTAATATTTCTCATATCAGCAGAAATTGGCATCAGTAATAGTACAGAGTACGAAGTCTCCCTGTAAGCTACCCTTAAATGCAACGCTAGGTTTCGCCCTTGCTTGCTTTTTGATTTTGCTTTTCGATCCTACTGAGTAATGATACTGCACTGTAGCTGTCTGTGAGATAGCCTCGGCCTGCTGCTGCTACTTATTCCCCGTTGCAGGCCCGAAACCGAAATATGTCGGATCACGGCAAACTGCCCATCAACTTTGATCCCACGGAGACTGACGCATAAATACGGGCCACGGAATACGGACCACACCCTGCCAAATTAGCGAGGTACCGAGTATATCTGCGACAATATCCAATTAGTTCAGCGCCGTACCGGCTACCAGGAGCCTCACCTAGGGTCCGCTGTCTGTCGAATCGAAAGGCAGGGTGCCATCAGAAGAGTGCATCGTACGAACTTGGTATGATTTTCGGATATGACAAGACAAACGAGGAAACAGGGCAATAAGCTGGGTTTACAGAATTAGTTCAAGGTCAATTGACCCAATATCTGTAAACGATTTTATAAAGTTCATATATGTGAACAATTTGTGATCATACGCAGTAGTAAAATAATACATGAAAAAGATCAGCACATTCAATGAACCATCACGAGGCGGTATCTCCTCCGCCTCTCCGTCAACACAAAAGTTAATTCATCCCTGGCTTTAGATACAGCTCGAATCTCAGATTTGCTTCCTTTTATCTCAGCTTTGTGTGTCGATCGGCGGTCTCCTTGCTTCCCGCGTACTTCCTTTTTGTTAGTGTGATTTGTGTCTTTTGCTCTGTACACCGCCACCCCCCAAAGGGCGAACCTCGGGCCAACCCATAACCTATTCCACATCGTCCAACAACCAACTGGCTTGGCCCGTCCTTTCAATGCACCTTTCAGGGTGATCCCAGAGTATTGTATCTAGATCAGTAAAAAGTGTAAATAAAACCCCAAAGACAAGCGCAGAATCGATGTGGCGACGCAGCAATACAAGTAGAAGGCAAGCAAACAATGAGATGACATACCCGGGGCCAAGAGAAAACAGACAGCCATACATTGAGGATATTGGTATTGTGGCGCTGGTGAAGCTATAATGATACGTCGTACCTGTTTGAGCAGCTGTTTCGGCTGCCATACTTCGGCATCTCCATGAGAAACAATACGACCGGGTCGGCCAATGTGCGATCAACGTGCTGTAAATAGAAAACAATGATTAAGAAACAATAAGCTTATGCATGTCTCTAGGACGCGTGTTGAGAATGTCGTTGGAGGTTGTTTTTGCGGCTGTACTGTTCCAGTGTCGAGTATCTTACTTTCTTTTGCTTCGAGACGATCTCACTGCCAATGAAGCAAATATCCGCCAAATCACCATTCTCATCAAATGCCGTCAAAACAGGTATTACTTCCTACCGCGTGCCGGCTTTGCCCTGTATGTAGTCTATTTCCTTTATTTAGATGCGCTCCTTTCATACCATTGGCGATGATCCCAACTAGCTCTGCCGAGATCTTGACCATTGGAAGCGAGTTAGAGCACTGCGGCGAATGGCAGCGAGCAGTGGCTGTAGCGCCGCGGAAGAGGAGAGGAGGCCTTTAAGCTGTAAGCATGCCCCCTAAGCAATCTGGCGACGCAGAACAGGCCGAGTACTTCGTAGGCCTTGCCTCTAGCCGACTTTTTCTACATATTACTCCCTTGTGGGACTTGAGAAAGCCGGCTTCATGGTCCGGCGATGTGTGAATGCTTGGTACTGTGTACGAAGTACGACTACGGATGTACAAGTGCATATGCACAGCAAGGGAGGCCGTCACCTTTAGTTGTGTTGCTGTCACTGTGCTTCGTAAGGTAATAGTAATCTTACCGATTGGAAATGTCACATGTACCCCATCTTTTTGGCCATCATTTTCACCATCCAAATCGTACTCTCATAGTAAGAACTCTTTACACGTACCAAGTAATTACAGCTGTATCCATTCGTAAATCCGCAAATGTCATACATCACCAAAGTCTATCACAAAATGACCAATTGGCTAATCTGGCCAAGCAGCCAAGGTTGGCTTCATTGAACCAAAAATCAATACTGACCAATTGACCACGCCCGAGTCTGCCCCGTATGTATCGTGGAGAAAGATGTATCACATTTTGTATCGTCGTACATAGTAGCAGCCAGGAGGCCAGGGACAGGGCGAGCACGGACTGGAAGCCACAGTGGCATGTTTGTGTTACTTTTAGAATATGAGATCGATTTCGATTCCATCCTTCTTTATCCTTCTTTTTGACTTCCTGGCACTTTTCAGGGACTCTTCGGGTCGTAATACTGGGTACATCATAGGCCACACACAGCAACAAACGAGTACAGTACTTTTGAATAACGGTCGGAAGGTGCCGCTCTTGGCGTAGCTGGGTGCAATGACTGTCAACCCATGTCCCAATCGTTCAGTATTTAACAGCTTTTCGCAGTATTACCACTTGCGATGATCCTCGCGATGTACTGAATAGAGTATCGACACAAAGTCAGAGCAGAGATTCCGGATAGAAATCTACCGACAGTGTGTGTTGCTATTACTCTGTACTTCAATAAACATGCTGATCTTGTGAAGTGAGGGAGTTGTGATGAGCACAAGTGGAAAATGCATGGAGAGGTAGATTAACTAAATACGCGGACATACTTGTACTTGTAGCTGCAAGATTTTGGTGGCTGGGCGTGCTACAGAGGGCGATTAGTGTATGTTTATCCGCCTGTAGATGGGAGTAATGGTTCATCCAGGTGTGACGAGCTGCTTTTTTCTAGTGATCAATTTCTTGGTAAGATAGGCATCCAAGGGGTTTCTTTCTTATTTCACTTCAAATATGGGGTACCTTTCGTCTCTTAATTTGCATCTATTTTTTGGGACTAAGATCATCGATTGGTATGAATGTGAAATTCATGTTAAGACCTATGCCCGCCGAACTGGTCGCCGACCTCATCCTTCAGCCGTGATCCGCCATCCGTGATCCGTGATCTGTTACCTGTCAGCCGTCAGCTGCCAATCGGTTGGGTCTCGTCTCCTCGCGTCATGCACATTGTAAGACGGCAGTTGAGAAGGAATCGGGCTCACTAAACGCCACATGATGTGCATGTCTTGATGGATCGTTGGCCATCTCACTGGCTGCATCGACGTCAGTTTAACAATGTCCAAGATGGCGTAATGTAACAGGGAAAGGGGCCGTAGAAAAACAAAAACAGAAGAACGAGAACCAGTATTACTTGTTACGAGACCGAGACCGATTCTCTCGTCAGATTCAGATTGCTATTCGCACAACTTAGCTACTCTCCCATCGGAGAATATATGCAATGCGAGCTCGCTTTCTCTGTTGTCTCCTTCCTACTTCGTACTCTGGATCGGAAGGTTTAGTTTGATTGCTGCAATATGGCAACACTCCCCGACAAAGAACAAAATGGGGATAATCTGCAAGTAGATTGAGAAGTTTTATTTAACCTTCAAGTGCCTGTCATACCAAGTTGATCTTCTTACTAAATAACTGCAGGTAGAAATATGAAGCAGATGTGATGACTAGACCTTGCGGCTAGAAGGAGAGGTAGATAGGAGATGCCGGACCCGGTCGATCTGGGTCGTTGGCACTGCAGACCGACATGGCTTTGATATCATGCTGGAAAATGGAAACGTTGCCTGTGATTGTCTTTCGCACAAGATAAAAAGTCGGTTGTCATTGCACCCATTAGGCTTGGCCTGGTAGCAAACATGACATAGAGTCAGACGGCGCACTCAGGGTCAACCGGAAGCGCACAAAGTGTTCGTGATGACAAACCAACATGCAAATATTATGCAACAATTTTCATGGATGTATCTGGTATGAATGCGCCAACTTTTATCACTGGTCATAGATATCTTACTCGTCGCAGCCTATCGAGCTGCAACTCTTCGGTCTTCATCTATAGACCTCGCCGTCGGGAAACCTTTTGACGGAAACTTATCAGCACGATAGAGAGCGAATCCTGGGCGCTGGTAAGATTGTATCTGCCTGAAGAACCATGTGTCCGCCGAGGAAAATGTGTTGCACAACACAACCCATTCATCTAAAACGCCGGCATAGACATCGAGCCTCATCGAGCCTCGAGGATGCATAATAACCATTTCGTGTTTTGGGTTGAGATGGCGGCGGTGAGTATATCCAATCAAGGAGCTACATTTGCACATAGCTGACTCTTGCAGGTCTTTGCCCGTCAGCGCGAGACAATTCTGTCTCGCCATAAGTCTTGACCTGTGGTGTCTGGCCAAATTCACAGTGGCACGTATATACTTGGCTCATCGTGCAGTGCTAAACTGCTGGTATTGGTGATGACGACCAACTAAAACACAATGGACTACCATGTTGGCTTACGTGTGAAAAACATACCCTATTGGAGAGGATTGTGCCATCTAACTCGGAGAGGCCAGCATGACTGCCCTTGCTGAGAGCTCCCAGTCTCGAGGACATACTTATGTCGGTGTGAACCATTCCACGAGAGTATCGTGATAACTCGGTCAACTTATGGGCATTTAATATCTCAAAGACAAAGACATGCTTCCCCCTAGATCAGCATGTTGCTATTTCAAGGGTATTTTGATAAATATCGTACCTGAGCATCGACACGGCTGCCAAATGCGTGCCAGCCGACTGATAAAGAGCAGGCGCCGGGCTTCCCAGACCGCCGAGATAGAAGCACGTCACAAGAGGAGCAGCTCTTACATGCTCTATGAATCCTCTCCGGAATGGCAAGGGCCAGCATATTTCAAAAAACACCCGCTTAACACAATAGGAGTTGACGCAGAGCTTCAGTAAGAGGGTGAACTCGAACTGAGTCTATTCTATCAAACTGAATTTACCTTGCGGTGAATAGATGGGACACCTGGTCGCTTTACTTGCCAAACTCCTATAGCCAAGTCTCGGCTCCTTTTATACTTCACATAGCTACCGAATCTGATTGCGAGTGATGATGTTCCAAACTTTGCATCTATGAAAGGAAGCTGTGCTGGCGATACTCAAGATTGACGACCATGGCACCCGGCGACAACAGACATGTCACAGTTTTTCAGCAAACATGAATAAATTACGACTGGCATGAAGTTGTATCATATCTATTATTTACATTACATACAATCGTAGAGATAATTGAGATGTCAAGCCGCATCTAAATAGGATAAAGCTTTTAAGGTGACATGGTGGGACAAATCTTACGCGCGCGGAGATGCGTGATTCTGAGCTTGAAAAATATCATCATCAAGAACATGAAAATAAAACCGAAATTTATCATCATGACTAAAAGTTACGTGTTGTTGTGAGCGATTTCTGTAGATGTTGTGTCGTGATGTGGTACGGGGACCTGTCCAACACGGCCCTGACTGCAAGAATTAACATCTCCTTGCCGACTCTCAACCGTCAAACCCACAATGCATTGAAACGCTCAGAACCTGAAGTAATCAAGTGCAATTCATTGGACATAGTGCGCCCTTCTGTTAAAAAACGGCCCATAATTAGTGCCATGTGTGCCGACCCGGCCGGGGATTACTCGAATTAGTCGGGTCCAGCCGCCGCGGAGATGCTAGGAACCGGCACAGGAGTAAACATATCAGACCACAACAGTCATAGCGATAGCATATGACCAAATAAAACCTTCATATTGGTCCGCATCGGAAGTGTTTGTACTCTCTCACCGATATTCGAGTCACGTTGCCAGTGGCCAGTGGTGCCTTCCCTTTCCGTGCGATCCAGAACGGCAACATGGCTGGCACCTCTTCCTGTTTCCATAAGATATATAGATACATAACTCCATCAATGTGAGTATTCATGATGGAAACGAGAAGACGGTGATTGCAAACCCGACTACACACACCCGACAGGCAACAATCTGAAAATGAGTGAAAGTGACAATCGCATGGCTCGAAACAACCCTCCAGTCCCGGCTCCGGCCCCGGCCCCGGCCCTGGTCTCGTCCATTACACCGGAGCAGATTGAGATCGTCAAGTCACTGGCCCCTTTACTCAGCAAAAATGCCAATGCAATCAGCACCGTCTTCTACGAAGACATCCTGAACGAACATCCGACCTTGAAGAATATGTTCAGCCTGAGCTCGCAGCACGACGGTAGTCAGCCACGGGCACTCGCGGAGTCTATCATCAAATATGTCACTTACATCGACCAACTTGCAAAGTTCAACGAAAGCGCCCTTCGCATAGCCCACAAGCACGCTTCTCTCCAGGTCGAGCCGGGCATGTACGATGTCGTCGGACCCATCCTGCTAAAGGCCATTGGCACTGTCCTGGGAGATATTTTGTCACCGGCAGCCGTGGATGCTTGGAATGCAGCGTACAAGATGCTAGCATCTGCATTTATTAATGTAGAGGACGGGCTGCGACAAAGCGCAGCTTCAAATGCGGACGGCTGGGTTGGCTGGCGGGATTTCCACGTGGCTGCCCGCAACGCCGCCAACGACAGTGGCAGTATTGTTAGTTTTACCTTGAAGCCAGTAGATGGGCAACCTCTACCTGAATTTGAACCTGGCCAGTACGTCAGTGTGCGCTTGTTCGCGTCGGAGCTTGGTTTTCACCAGAACCGGCAATACAGCTTGAGCAAGCCGCCCGACCACAAAACGTTTGAGATCAGCGTGAAACGAATTGACGGTGAAGGGGGCCGAGTGTCTGGATTAATCTCTAACATGCTTCACGGACTTGACGTCGGCAGCGTGGTCAGTGTATCGCAACCGCAAGGAGAGTTTACTGTCCGCGAACTAGCATGGTCAGGAGAAGCTGGCCCTCTCGTCCTGCTATCTGCTGGGGTTGGAGCGACGCCGCTCAGGCCCATGTTGATCCGGGCGGCTGTGGCGGGACAGCAGGTCGTCTGGCTGCACGGCTCGCACAAGATGGAATCAGTTCCATTCTGGCGTGACGTGCGAAGAATTCAAGATCGGTTCCCCGGGAACGTCCGTGTGCATCTTTGGTTGGCAGATGAAGAGGGATCCAACTTGAATGCATCGGAAGAAGGTCAGGTCACTGCCAATGAGCGCCTTCTGGTTCAGGAATTTACACCGTCTGACCGGCAAAGATTCCTGTGGTCTACTGATAGCCGCACTGGCTTCTACATTTGCGGGCCGAAATCCTTTATGCTACAGACACAGCATGCACTGCTTAACATGCAAGTGTCTCCGGAACGCATCCACATGGAGCTGTTTTCTACGGGTGATTTATGAAGTATTTGGACTCTTAGCAGACGGCTTCACCTCACACCGTATCCTAGTTTTTTAAGTCATGTCACTCGCATACATTAGACGTCGAGCATGGACCAAACATCCAGTTAGATACTATCAAAAGAAATACTAATCTCCTCTTTCGCTCAAGTTGTGTCCCCAAAAGCTCATGTACTCTCGCGAACGTCGTGTCGGTTGTCCCCCTCAGCTCACGAAAGAAGCGACTACAGTGATTTCGTGCAACATTATATTTGCGGTAGGTGAGCAGAATATCAAGGAAAACACATCATACACAATTGCATTTTCCCCCTTCCCTTTCTTGTCCATCATCCAACGGCGGCACCTCGTTCACTCGGGCGTCCGTCCCCTCTCTCCCATTCGCCCCTTCTCGATGTGCACATGACGACCCGTTCCTTTCTTTGAAAGCTACAACAACCTCACACAATTTCCTGTGTTGATCATTTTGATCATTTTGATCATATTCTTGGGAAAGTTCGGGTGGCACCTACCTGCTTGTCTCAATGTCGTGCCTACACCCAGTCCAGGCAAGGGAAACGAGTGTGTCCCCTCTTGCTCTCTTTGCTTGACCACTGTCTTCGATTGCCCCGTAGTGTCTCTAGCTGTGTTGCACACTCGTTGGTGAGCCAGTCGGATTTGTAGCAACGAGATCTTTTATCTTCATATATTTATTTTTCATCTCACCTCTTTCTCACAAGGTCTCTCTGACCATGTCTCTTTTCGAGTCGTATTTTGGGCTCGTCTCATATCGCAACTTGGCTCTCACATTACACCAATTCTGTGCACAGCTCATCAGCTTTCTTGACTTTCCTGTGAGGAATATCGACCCAAGCATGGACCATACGAGACACCAAAATAGATTTTATTCGCGGAATAATCATAAAAGAAAACCGGTCTAATTCAACGTCCCGGTGGTAGATCTTCCGTATCCTCCGGAGGATCTGAGCCGTACCTTACCTTCTGGTCAGCCCACTACGACCAACCCTTCCTTCCGCTGCACAGGCCAGCGCTTTATCTTTATCGCCGTCTCCGGCTCTCTGCGTCTGGATCCCCAGGTCAGCCCACCCATCGCTCCTTTTACACGGAGAGGCTACTTTACGTTTACAGTTTCTGTGGGCTTCTCTGGGTAATGGTAATTCAAACGGCACGCGGTCTTTATTAAGTGACCGCCAACAAGTACAGAAGTGCACACAGCACCATACACAAGTCACTGGAGACTGGATACCGAGCACAGAGAAATAGATACATGCGAACCATGCTGTAGCCCAGAAACGTGGGTTTTCGTGGCGAGATGCGTCTCTTTAAACGAACAATACATGTAGAGAGCGTATCAATCATAGACCACAGCCCACGGGGCACAGTGCGTGTTCCACACGATAGGCATGCCATGCAGGATGCTCCGGGTGTTGCCTCGCACAGAGCGCCATCTACTCCTTCTGTTGTTGGCCAGTATTATAAACAGTCAATATAATCGAAAAGAGAAGGAGCGATGACGGTCACACAAAATCAGCGGGTGCACCTTCCCTCGAGTACAATCGCGACTTAGGCAGCACCTGCCTTTCTTGTGGCCCTGTTCTACGCCGTTTTGTTTTCAGAGTGGTGGTGTTATCCTTCTCCGTTACACTCATACTGTTATCGCCTTTGGTCCTATTTTGCCTTCAGTCTTGACATCTTTCCACATCTATAGTCCACCTCTCGAACTGCTGTGACGTCCCACGGTCACCATCCAGGCTGTATGGGTGCACCAATTTTACCCTCTAGTTACAACCTCCTGATGATATACTACTCATTCTCTCGTCTCTTCTTCTTCCACTGTTCTACGCAGTGTCTCACTTCGAACGCAGCTTCTTCTCGGTATACCCCAATGTTATTGTCCGCGAGGCGCCCCCATGAATCTATGTCATCTATTCATGATCACCCCAGTCGCTAATTCTCTCCCGTGGCCCTCGTTCATCGTAACTTCTTCGTCTAATGTTCAGGCTTGTCTCGCAGCCTGCAGGATCTGCCACGGACTGAGACTGCAGGTCCGATTAACGAGAGCACCGGCAGTCGCGCTCGGTTGGCACGCCCAGGCAAGCATTTCGTGATCTTCTGTGTCTTTACCACTTCTATTCGTGTCAAATAGACTAATAGATCGACGTGTTGACTCATTATGTTTAGCTGTCTCATCATCTCTACGACAATGCGGTTATCTGGACTTCACTAACCTATGCACACTTCTCCAGCTTGTGTTCTTCATGCATATTGTTGGCGAGTACCGAGTAGTTGTTCTAGTGGCTGCTCTCTGTTCAGAATTACGCTGGTCACTATGTGACCTACAAAAATATATCAGAAGCCCATATGCATCACACGAAGCCGTAAGTGTGCGGGAACTTACCAGACTCAAAGTTTCTGTACGACTCAGAGATTCAGTGCCCAAGACACAAGTCTTTCCTCATATGGCGGTGAGCTGCTGAACTGACGAGTCAGCTATCTCGACTGCTTACATTTGCAGCAAAACATAAAACTTGAAATGCCTCAGTCATCAATCTGACCTTCCTTCTTGTATCACCCATGTCTTTATCGAATTTGACCAGGCCTTTATGTGGCGAGCTTGTACAAGGTTCCTACACACCATTGAAGTCAATGTTATACCAGATGCTGCACCTCGCCGCCACTCTCTCATCCTTCCTTTATTTTACTCCATCTTATAATACTGCTGGTTTCGATCAAATTGAAGTCAATTACATCTAGCTCACCATCACAGTGCAGCACAAGACAGTTGAATCAAACATGTTCATTGTCCAAAGCGTTAAAGAGAAGGGCTCCTAAAAGAATATACAGGGCATGGAATCGTGTGGAATTTCAAGCCCGCATACTTCTGGTCCACGACACAACATTGCTAACCGAGTGTGCATTACTACCCTTGCCATTCCTACGCCCATGCGCAGGATCTAATTACAAAGTGTTGCACAGAGATCAGGCACATCATACCACAAACGCACATCTGCTGAAGGAGCACCGTGATATTACACAGCAGCGACTCCACAGGGTGCAATCTATGCAACATAAAAGATACTATGATCAAGATACACCAAATAAAGCGACATGAAGGCCGCGTAGAAGGTAAAGTAAAGGGCCTCTTCCTGAGATAGGAGACGGGTACGGATAATGCGCCTCCCCCTCCCCGCGGACCTCGTTACAGCTTGCCCTTTTTTACGGCTACTTACCAGCACCGAGAGCACCTACTGCTTTTGTGTCCGTTTCCGAGGATGTGGCTGATTGCGAAGCTACAGCTCCTTAACTCATCGTGTATCCAGGGAGTCGACAGCGGCGTACCACAAATAACACATCATGCAGCATCGTCTTGAATGTTGGCATGTCCAGCCCCAAGCCATAATATTACGAGAAGGGGGATGGGGTAAACAATCCCACCGTCTCGCTTTTGGATACCGCTAGTTTGAGTTGATTTCATAACTGCATGTCATCGCTTCCCTTACCCCTGAGAAATGCTGTGTTCAAACACACCAGTCTCTGCATCTTTCTGCCCCTCGATTCGCTAGAACTTGGAGTTGTGCTGCCTCACTATTTTTCTGCGTCTACTAATACATTCCGACTGGCCAGATGCATCGCCTTCTCCCATGGTGTCGGATCGAAGCTTGGTTATGTCCAATAGTGTTGCTGCAGAAGACTCGCTTGCTACTTTTCAGCGTGCTCAATGCCACGCTCAACATCTGAGCAGGACATATAAATAGGAATGTAACAAGCCACCTATGAATAACGAAACTATCTATTTAGAAAAGTCCCTTAACTCACAGCCTTTGGCTCTTCACATCTCCCATCTCCCATCTCATTATATTCGCCTACACAGCCCGTTCATTTTTGTCAAGTATCGAGCCCTCTCAACACATTAAGACAATCTAGGCATTGTTCTTTTATTAATACAAAGAATACATTCCGCCTCGAATCCAACCATATCACTGTCAAAAACTCTCGCCCCTCACGAGACCGGCCAGTAAACTAGAGACCGCCAAAGAAAAAAAATTCAACATGGCAGAGGGTCCAATTCGGAGAGCATGCAATCGCTGCCACACTCAGAAACTCAGTTGCAAGCGAGTCAGAAACGAGCCTTGTGAACGCTGTGTACGACTTAAAGCAGAATGCAAATCAAGTCCCTCTCTACGTTTCCGCAAACCTAGCAATGGCGGCAGCAACAATAGTGCCAGCAAGCCCGGCAATCGGCACACAGGGTCCCCCCACAGAGAGCAGCGCGCACCGAGCCGTTCATCAAGTTTCGGCCTGAGCCATGTCGCAGATTTTCCGAATGTTGCAATGCCGTACCCTGGCCCGTACAGTTTTGACGGAATGGCCGAGCATTTTTGGCCGGCCCACAGCATGGATGCTGGCCTTCTTATCTATCGCTCCGACGGGAACCAAATCTACCAAACTCTTCCGCCCTCTCAGATCCCCATGTACGATTGTGCGGGGGGTATGCTTGAGCATGGCTACGCCGTATCCCCCGTCGACAACTCGACGGCTTCGTATCCACTGGCCACAATGCCCTCCGGAATCATGTTCCCTGTGCCTGCGCCTGTGTCCAGCTCTTGGTCTCCCTCTGGGCCTCACCTTGGCATACACAATGCACACCCACAGAGCACACAATGGAACACAGAACCAAATTCTAGTATCAGTTTTGCGCACATGCCTCAGCAGCTTGATGGTGGTATGGATGTGACAAGTGCCACGACACCGCTTGTGGACGCATTATTTACAGGTCAGAACTACAACGCGAGCTACATGAACGCCCTAGATAAAACCGTGCTCCCACGCACAGCAGGATCAACTGCCTCTACAACCTTGCAAATGGGCGACATCATGCAGAGATCGCATATCTTTGAGCAAAAGAACTCGGCCACGGTGTCAAAAGCCTTGTTTGCCGAGCTCTGTGCTATCAGCACACAGCTTCTGGCTCTAGGAAATGCCGTACCCATGGTGTTCGAGCTCCCGATGAGATCACCAGAGCCAGACACATCCAGTTTCAGTGACAGCAACAGCAGCACCGATGGGAGACGCAGAGATGGGCGTTTGTCCACGCAGTCGAGTAACAGCTCGTTCACATTTGGAAACCGGCCATTTCCAATGGACAGCCTTTTTGCACTGTCGCAACACTTTATCGAAATTACACAGAAAGTCTGCCGCTCCGGGGACAATAATTTGCCCAGCTCTGGCCACGCTGGAATGGGCGAGTGTCCCCCGATTCTGGGTACAGGCGGTCCTGGAACAAACGGCGCGACAAGCACCGTGACAGGGATGAATAGCGACCAGGTCGATGCTGAGAGCTTTGTGGTGCTCGTGAACTCAACGTATACGGCATTCATGGATGTGTACCAGGGTGTAACTCGTCTTGTGCACGCGACGGCCAAGTCCGCTCAGCCACCGGTTGCCATGAACAGCAGATCTAGCGACAGCTCATATGGCACAAACGACGACATGAAACATTCGATACAAACCGACAGGAGTCACCCGAGTCATCTGCTTCACGCAAGCGATTCCACTGCAATGCCATGGTCAGAGGAAATTTCAAAGTCATGTCTCGATGTCTGTCGGTTCCCCGACGTATCTGTCGGTGGCTTCTCGATTCTGTCCACCCCGGTACTTCAGCTCGGTCTGGGCTTGCGTCTGGCCGACGACTTCCTCGCCCAGTTCACCTACACAATGGCCATGCTGCACAAGTATTTCTCGTCTGTGACGCTTGGGGGCAGCGTGGCGAACATGATGGCACAGTCTTTTCCAATGGCTGCTACCACCAATGGCACAGCAAATTCGAACAATGGTATCACTGGCGGTACTGCAGCCTACTCCCCTCACCACGCACCCCTCGTCTTCTCCGAAGGCTTTCGCACCACAGGTGGCATGCAAAGCCACATGTCATGGGATACGGCAACTACAACTTCGGTGTCGTCTGACTCAACTACTGACCTGTTATACACGCAGCCAGACTGTGACTTGGCCGGGATGCTCCCCGCCGATGGCATGACAACACGTGTTTTGCAGTTGAGACAAGAGCTGGCCGTTCTTCGGGCCAGTTTATCGACGTAATGATATTTCAATCTCCTGTTTTTGGTGTCTTGGGTGTTGTGGTTGCTGAGAGTAAGTGCATCTGCAATGCCGGGCTTTGTGTTGAACTCAGGTCGCTCTCGATTCGGAAGAGAGTTTAACTGATAAATTCTCAAACATATGGTTATGATAATGATTTTCCTGTTTTGCTTTTTGGCTTTTCATTCTATTTGTTCGCACCGGCTTTTTTTGTCTCCTTTACTTCTGTCTGTCTGCATTTTTATTTTATTTCTGCTTATACGCTACAAATAAATCTTTTATGATCGCAATACTTTGAGGTGAAAAAGAGATGCTACTTACTGAATGAAGTGACGCTGTTGGTTCATACTTCTGCAAATAAACAATCAAAAAGGGGTCAGCAGTGGCAACTAATACTGATAAATTCAGACATCGAGCACACAAAAAGGCACAAAATGGAATATAAAACTGTGCAACTATCTGTGCCTGTGCTACTTATTTATGCAGGGATATGGTCGATGGTATTTGTAATAGAAGAAGCAATAAAGGGTTTGAAGTTAGGGTGGTCTCTGATGGAGAGAGATGAAGATGGAAAATGGTGGGATTGAAGATAAAAATCAAAAAGTAAAATAGGTTCCGATTACCACTTTCTGGCCACTTGAAGATTGGCTAAAAGGGCCACAGCATTAAACTACCTGTTCGTTTCGTCTCGTGTCTTTATTTCCCCTACTACTCCTCTTTTGCTCCTATTTCTCATTTTTTCCCCTTTTTCACTTTACTTTTGATTCTCCTTTTTCTTCAATGTCACATCAGCTGTCGAGTCCTGTACGAGAGACAAATTGCGTGCTATCCCATGCATTGTATGCTCTTCGAACTCCTGGAACCCTGTCTGTGTATCCGTGTACCCGTGTTTCGCGAGAGACGAAAGACGAAAGATTGAAGACGACTCAGGCGTACATTGTCTCCCAGTAGCTTGCGATGTTGTCGACTGGACCAATCACAAGTGTATGCTGTAAGTGAAATTGTGGATCGTGATGAAGGTGGTGGCGCGGGTGTTCCCTTGTTAAAAGTCTTGGCATATTGAAAAAAAAGTGCACTTTCAATCTACCAGTCGCAACGTCTATGAATTTTTTTCTTATGTTGCAATTTCGCTCAAAATAAAACGACTGTAATATTGTTAAAACCGATTTTCTTTCAAAGGTAATCGAATACATAAAGCTTAACACTCAAGTTTTATTTAGAGGTTAATTATTACTTCATTTTGCAGGAACATATTATCCCGAATTAATTTACGCTTTTCGTATTTTTCCTTTTTCTGAAAGAAATCCATCTAAGTAATTACCTTGCTTATTACAGTAAAAATGCTGTATATTTTTTGTAGATATTAGGCAATAAGTCAGTTTGAAACTCCAGTATTAATTGCGTTAAAACCTCGTGATCTGCATGAATATCGTAAAGTAGCCAGCTTCATGACAAAATCAATCTATGTACGGATACTCACCGCCGAACCCACGATCTTGGGATATTCCGACTGTTCGAGTGGCCAGATTAAGTGTGGTGTACCAGTTAATGATGTGCTCTGGCTTGCATGTTCGGCGTAAAGAGGGCGTGTATATTGGCTGAAGAATCGATCTTGATATATGAGGAATTTAAGGCCAATCGGGAGACACTTAATTAATATACTCCTATTCGTCCATCTATATATAAAAGAGCTCAAGCTGTAAGAACCAAGCGGATGGGAGGAAGCCCCTGTCCGATCCGGTACGAGCAATCCAGGCCCTGCAATGACGACCCAGATGCTGCGCATTGTCGGGGGTGAAGATGGAGATATTGACCCAGTCCCCGAGAGACGGTGCCGCGATGGTGCAGGATCGGACTGGCTGCAGGTATCAGATAGCCGGGAAATATTACTGAATGTAAGTGCAAGTATGTATGCTTATAGTGACAATCTATGGAAATTCTCGATGAAGCTGTAACAGCATTATCAATCTCGAGAGCGCCTCCATGCACGTACGGAACTCCGATCCTTGCCCATCCGTGGATATCATGAATACTCAGCAAGCCGATTGATATACTCAGCAAACGACATAGGCCTGATAGTTTGCAATTTATTGAAATTATCAGGCACTGGTTGGCTCTATCATTAAAGGTCGGGCCTAGGAGAGTTTGTCCTATTCCTAAAAGGCGTGACAGGCGGCGTTTTGGTGCACCGCAAGGGCGTACCATGTAGAGATCATATGGAACTATGTGTATGTCGCGCATTATCTCGAGTAATTCCTCTCCTCGCGTGTTTGCCAAGCAATATCATCTATCCATGTCGTGGTGGCGTTCATGGGTAGATCAAAAGTGATCCAGAGGCGATTGAAACAGTCGCCTCTCCATCTACTCCAGATGAATTTGTGCAACCAACCATACCAGCGCTGTGGACCGACGACCGTCAAAACCCGAGAATGAGGATGGCCATGGATGCAATGCAGGTTTGCGAAATGACAACTTAATCCAAAAGTCGTATTGATTGTGGTTTGAGAGCATTCGCTGCGAACTATGATACCCGCCTGATAATTTACAGTTGTGAACCGATTTGTGGTCAATTATCGATTCTCACAGCCTCGCGGTCGAAAATCTAAAGCATACCGGCTGTTAAGCCACTCACGTTTTCTGCAACAACGCCCTGTGAAAGGTGCACAGATGGCTTTCCATGTGGCCTCTTGATAAGGCACCATGTGCGTAATGGGATATGAGCAAGACAAGAAGCCAAATGCCAAAAAAGACACGAGACAATAAGACAGCATCGCAATATAAACCCCTGCAGCCAATAACAACACCAGGACCTTGATGTTACATCGTACTCTGGCTTACACTAGCTGGATTAATAACATATTTATTCGGTACTTTTACTGCAGGCAGCGGAGTTGTAAGTCGCCTCCGCAGCCATTGTATCCCAAGTTCCTGGGACGGGAAGCGACCCCACGTCGTATTTTACACTTCTCACTACCGTCAGTAATGCCATTGTTTGTGTTAACAACTTTTAGGATACTGACACGAGCGTCGAGAGACCGCAAAATTTGCTGTCAGATATGGTAAGATAATCGGCTGTAAGTTTGCCCTGCTGACGACTTCTTTTGTTGAAATAAACCCAGCACGGAGAAAGCGACAGAAACAGACATGGACCGTTGCTAGCCATGTTACCATACGGAGCAGAATCGAGTGGAGATGGAACAGGTAAGATGGAAAACAAAAGCAGAAGAGAGCCGACTACAAAAAACCCACTGAAGTCAGGAACTCAAACAACCAGTCGGACCAGTCTTTCCTTTCCGTCTGGCTTTTACCATCTTTGTCTTGTTGGCTTGATTCTGTCATTATACTTTCAAATAGGCTTTTTCTAATATAAATTTTGTCATCTACCGAAAAGCGAAGGTCAGATAATTTTAAGTGCACTGTGGCTTACTTGCAAGCCAACACCTTCACAATTCCATGGGAACGGTGTAATATTATGAGACTCATCAGGTCGTAGTCCACGGCCTTGATCGTCCGGCCACAGCCAGCACATTCAGCTTATCTCCCGTGTACATCATACACCGTACATCGTACAATCCCCTTCTGCCGCCTTCTAGCCCATGAGGTCGTTATACCACTTGCTGCTAGCCGACGATATTTATCGATTAGCGGAGCTCGGCTGTTTACTTACTTTTAGTCACATCGCCGAATTGAAATAGTGACAGTGCACCAATCCTTAGCCAGTATGGACAGCTAGACCATGGATTTGATAAGAAGCTGAATAAACTCGTGAGATAAATTGAAGTAGAGGCAAAATGGTAGCAAGAAGGGCCATGGATATACGTTCACAAAGTGAGTCTTTTCAGCAACTCGCTCTGACCACGTAACAAAAGGCAGTATGTTCTCGGGGTCTCGCGCTTGGCCCTCACAAGATCACAGCCACGCAAAACCAGGCCAACTGCTCATGAAGTAAAACCTCGAAATGCAAATTTGAGACGAGGAAACATGACACTGCCTTGGGTCTTTAGACTTTGTTCATGTTGGTGCTCCGTTGTGCCGCCCTCTGCAGTGTGATAAGAAGTCAACCAACCGCCTGCCGCATCAATTTGCCTGAATTTAACTCATAAGTGCTCTATGTTATTGGCTTATTATTTTTATAATTACCATTTTCATTGTGCTCTTGATTATCACTTTTCATATTCCCCAGACTCCGTTTCACGCCTTCTTATCGTCTTGGCTTACATACTGGCACGCTCCGCACTTTCTGGACGTCTAACATCTATTTATATAATCTACATAATGTTTCCCATCAGCAGAGGCAGTGTCTATTCACAATGCATCTGCATCTACGACCAGCATTAATCTACCCACACATACCACACATTATTATATATATCAACCCGCGTGGCGGCCTTTTTTGGTCGTTTGCTCAGAAGCTTCTACAATCCCTACCTCGTGGCATTATCTCGTGGCATTTACTGATCTTGAGCAATCTCACCTCCCCAATCACCCATAAATTACTTCCTTTTCTACTCCATTCGTGTCTCTCTCCTACCCTCCTTGTAACTAAATATATTTCACACCACACTGGCCGTGACCAGTTCACTCTCTGGAAGACATCTCGCAGTCTTCATTCTCAACAGGCGTCAACATGCCGTACAAGCCAGCCCCCTCAGAGCCTATAGCCGTGGTGGCTAGCAGCTGCCGATTCAGCGGCGGCACCACATCGCCTAGCAAGCTCTGGGATCTCCTCAAAGAACCCACAGATCTTACACGCCCGGTCCCTCCAAGCCGGTTCAATATCAGAGCCTTTTCCCACCCCGAAGGTGACTACCATGGCACCACTGATGCCCCAAACTCATACTTCCTCGACGACGAGCAAGACCCGCGCGCCTTTGACACTGGATTCTTCGGCATTGCACCCAAGGAGGCAGAAGCTGTCGATCCTCAACAGCGTTTACTTTTAGAGACTGTCTACGAAGCGCTAGAGGCATCCGGCTACAAGTTGCCCGAATGGACCGGCAAGGATGTCGCCGTCTATGTCGGTGCCATGACCTCGGACTTCGACTCCATGTCTCAGCGGGACGACCTCACAACATCACCCTACTACGCGACAGGCAATGCACGATCCATTCTGTCAAACCGCATCAGCTACTTTTTCGACTTTCACGGGCCCTCGGCCACCATTGACACAGCATGCTCATCAAGTCTCGTAGCGCTGCATCAAGCCGTCTTAAGTTTGCGGGCGGGTGAATGCACTGCGGCCTGTGTTGCCGGCGTTAACCTGATGCTAGCACCGGAGCAGTTTGTGGTGGAGTCGAGTTTGCACATGCTCAGCCCATCCGGACACTGCCATATGTGGGATACTCGGGCAGACGGATATGCCCGTGGTGAGGGCGCTGCCGTGTTGCTGCTTAAGCCTCTCAGTCGGGCTTTGGCAGATGGAGACGCATCGCGGATCCAGGGTATCATTCGCGAGACAGGTGTCGGCTCAGATGGACGCACATCCGGTATCACGATGCCTAGCCCAGAAGCACAGGCATCCCTTATCCGTTCAACATACCGGCGAGCTGGCCTTGACATTGCTGACACCGCGGACCGCTGTCAATACTTTGAGGCCCACGGCACGGGCACACCCGTCGGCGATCCGCGGGAAGCGCAGGCGATCCACTCTGCCTTTTTCGGCCCGGGTGTCTCAAACTCACAGCAAAGCCAGAATATACTTTTGGTAGGCTCAGTCAAGACAGTGATCGGACATACGGAAGGTGCAGCTGGCCTCGCGGGCATTCTCAAGGTTATGCTGGCCATGAAAAACGCCCAAGTGCCCCCTAACTTACACATGCTGAACCTGAACCCAACTGTGGCTCCATTTTGCACGCCCTCACCATCAAACAATGGCCACCTTGAGGTGGTCTCCAAGCTCAAGGCGTGGCCGCAACCATCCCCAGGCCAGCCTATGCGTGCAAGTGTCAACTCATTTGGTTTCGGTGGCACTAATGCACATGCTATCATGGAACACTTCGACGCGTCCATCCACACGCCTGAGCAGACTAGCTTGTTCCCATCTGCTTCTGCAAGAAAGTCTCAACTTACAGTGCCTCATATTCCCCTCACCATCTCAGCCACATCATCGAACTCATTACGAGCCCTGGCTCAAAGATACCTCAAGTATCTGCAGAAGCTGCAAGATGGCAACTCGGACGCAAAACTCTCTTTTCAAGATGTCGCATGGCGTACGCAGTCCTCACGTACACTCTTTATTCAGCGGCTTTCCATTAGTGCAAATGACCACAGCTCTGCCATTGATGTTTTATCGCGCCTACTAAAGTCTGGTGACGGTGCGGGAGAGTTTGGTATCCGCGCACGGCGGGTCGACAAGCCGCTGAAGCTGGTCGGAATCTTCACTGGCCAGGGTGCACAATGGGCCGGCATGTCCAAGCACCTGCTGTTGACGAGCCGCATCTACCGTGAAGAAATCGAGTCTCTCGATGCAGTCCTGCAGTCCTGCCCACACCCACCATCATGGCGTATCGCGACTGAATTAGCAAAACTCGATTCGGAGTCCCAGATCAAGAAGGCCGCCATCAGTCAGCCGCTGTGCACGGCGCTCCAAGTCGGCCTCGTAACACTCCTGCAACACCTCGGCATCAATTTCGCTTGTGTCGTGGGTCATTCTTCGGGGGAGATTGGTGCCGCATTTGCTTCCGGTCGTATCTCAGCCAAGGACGCAATCCTCATTGCCTACTACCGCGGCCTCAGTGTGTCCCACCCTGACATGCAGAACCTTAGGGGCGGTATGCTCGCCGCAGGGCTGTCATATGACAATGCAATTGAGTTCTGCAAGCAGTTTGACGGCAGGATAGGCGTTGCAGCCAGTAATTCACCCAGCAGCACGACCCTGTCTGGTGACGCTGATGCCGTCGAGGAGGCCGAGGCCCAACTCAAAAGCGTCGGCGTCTTTGCCCGCCGGCTGGTGGTTGACAAGGCGTACCATTCGCATCACATGGCCAACTTTTCCGCAATTTACGACGAGTATTTAGCAGCCTGCCGAATTTCTCCGCTTCACACCGACATCGAGGAGGGAAGAAATGGGCCTGTCTGGATCTCAAGTGTGTACCCTGGTGGTGATACGCCAACAATCGAGCAGCTTGAGAGCCGGTACTGGGTAGACAACATGGTCAAGCCTGTTCTGTTCCGTGAGGCTGTGGAGAAAGCTCTTTCACTAGCCGGATTTGAAGATGGCATTGACGGCGCAATTGAAGTTGGCCCTCACTCCACGCTCAAGGGACCCTTCCTCGACACATATACTGAGGCTCGCACATCATCTGCATCAGCAGGCAAGAACAACCCCGTCTACACAAGCTTGATACGCCGTGGTCAACAAGATGATATTGTCTTGCAAGACTTTGTAGGCTTCATGTCGACGCACTTTGACCCATCACCGATCAAGATCGAGGGCTTGCTTCTTCCTGACGAGCGTGCGCATCTGGATGCGAGTCTTTCTCAGATGCACTGCGAAGATTCTGAAAAGTTACCAGGCTATGTCTGGGACCACTCGCAAATGTATTACCGCCAGTCGCGAATTGTCCGCCAGTTCCACTACCAGACTGATGCTCCTCATGAGTTGCTCGGTACCCGCACCCGCGACGATGTGAACGGCTGTGAGCTTCGCTGGCGCAATCTGCTGCGTGTCGATAAGCTACCATGGCTTGCCCATCATGCATTTCAGGGTCAGCCTCTGTTCCCAGCCTCCGCATACTGCATCATGGCTCTCGAAGCCTCCAAGGCTCTCTTGGCTGGCCGACCTGCAGTCCTAGTTGAGATTGAGGACATTGAGTTTGTCGGTGGTACGCCGCTAGAGATCGACGGTCCTGCAACCGAGATTATGTTCTCGCTCATGGTCCAGGACCCGTCAAAGATGGCCACCCCAGCACCTATTAACAAAGAAAAGACGATTCAGGCAATGTTCTCAATCTACGCAGCCCCTGAAGCATCGGATTCGCCCATGCGTAAACGATGCTCTGGCCGCATTCGCGTCGTTCTTGGTGAACCAAATAAGGACGCCCTGCCATGCCGTATGGATCCCATTGAACAGCCAGAGACATTCCCCGTCCAAATCGACAGCTTCTATAACATGATGAGGACTGTTGGTCTGTCGTACTCAGGCCCATTCGAGGCGATAGAGACGCTTCAGCGTCGCCATGACTTTGCAACGGCCAGCCTCAAGCGGTTCCATTCTGAGGACACCACTGGTCTCGCTATCAGCCCGGCCACGTTGGACTCGTGCCTGCAGGCATGCTTTGCGACGTTTTCTTCACCCGGCGACAAGGCCCTGTGGACGGCCTTCCTGCCTATTCACATGAAGAAAGTCTCTTTTAACTTGGCACACAAGGGTGTCGCCGGCACCAACGGTCCCAAGCGGGTACCCAAGTCTGTATCGTCGATGGACAGCAGCAACTACCATGTTGATGCCGAGCTGACTCGTTTTCAAGAGGCCACCGTGGATTCGTCCTCTCGGATCACGGGTGACATTCTCATCTACAACGATGACGGCGACATGGAGGTCCGGGTGGAAGCTTTGACAGTCGGCTCTTTCGCGTCTTCGGACCCAAGCAACGATCGTGAGCTCTACCTACACACGACATATGTTGCCGACCCGGAGCACTCACTTGTAATGGGAACGGGAACGGCAAACATGGAAAACGAAAGCAGCCTCGAAATTGCCTACAACGCCGACTACAGTATTCTGGAGGAGTCGTGCGAAAGAGTCGCTACTTTCGGTCGCGCTGGTTCTGCTTGGCCAAATGAGACGACCGAAACTCTCAATCAGCACATTATCACCTCCCCGTACTCCCTGACGCTGGAAAAGATCCAGAACATTGCACCTATCGACACCACGGACCAACAGTATCAGACTACTCTTGAAGAGGGCCGGCATGCAAGCCAGTTCCAGCGCCAGCTATCCAAGATCATCAATCAGATCAGTCACCGCTACCCGCGTATGTCAGTCTTCAGCCTCGCTGATGCTGATATGAGTTTGTCTCTACCTATCTCCAGTGGACTGGGTTCTGCTTTCACTAGGTATACCTCGGCCACGGTTGGTACAGACCCAGGATTTGCCAGCCATATCGAGAATCTTCCCGAGTATATCCAGAAGAAGATGCACTCACTCTTGCTTGACTCTGTCCAGGACATTAAGGACGCACTCTCATCGAGCACTTCAGTCACTGAACACTCTCGTCTTGATCTGGTTATTGTATCCACGTCAATCTTTAAGCAGGTTGATTCTAGCGAAGCTGTTCTAAGCCAAATCAAAGAGCTGATGCGCCCTGGCGGTTTCTTGCTTTTAGTTCACATGCCCCTCACAGTAGCCAGCAAGAGCAACAAGACCACAAACAAAGGTTCTGTTTCCAGTCCTGAAGACGAGCAGTTTTCTGTGTCAAGCAGCGGTGATGCAATGATAACGCCGCCAGACTGGCCCGACCTCTTGGAGCAGAGCGGGTTCATGAACCCTGACATCAGAAACACAGACCAGCATTACCCCGGCGGCTTCTCCATCACCGTGCGGCAGTGTAACAGCTTATTCAAGAATTCGCTGGCTCAGACTTTGGAGAGCGACACCAAAATCGATGAGAAGCTTCTCATCATTGCTGGCTCATCAGCTGGTACCGTCTCTCTGGCATCTGCGACGAGCATGCTTCTCTCCAACCGCCTTTCTCAGGAATGCACCGTCGTTTATGGCCTGGACGGCCTCGCTGAGCTCCCACCAACCACGCTCGCTTCGTTCACCGCTGCTCTTGTCCTGGCTGACCTCGACGACTATCAGCCCGTCCTGTCAACCCTCGACGAGCAGAGACTTGACGATTTGCGAAGTCTGTTGCTGGTGCCTGACCTGACCATGCTTTGGGTCACCAAGGGTGCGCGCAATGGCAATTCAGAGTGCGCTGCCTCATATGGCTTCACGCGCAGCATTCGCGCCGAGATGCCCAGTTTGACGCTGCAGATGCTCGACTTCGACAATCTCCACATGCTCAATGGCCAGCTGCGTTTAACCACCTCTACGGGCGGCTACAATACATTTGTTAGCACTGCCGCCACTGGAAAGTCTCTTGTAGCTTCAGTGATTAGTAGACAGTTCCTCCAGTTGGTTTTGGGTAAGGCCGAGATAGAGCGCGCGCGATTTGATAACTCGGAGAAGCCTTCCCACCTTTGGGGCTTGGAGACTGAGATATTTTTCAACCAGAACGGCCAGCGGCTGATCCCACGCATGATTCCCTTCACACCTGGGAATGACAACTTCAATGCCTCACGCCGCTTTGTAGCGAAGCAGGTAAATACCCTCTCGACATGCTTGGAGGTTCTCAAGGACACCAACCATATGCGCTCACCATACACGACACGCAGAGGCCCGTCTATTGCATCACTCATCAACTCTAGCCACCTCGACCTTGATCAGGCCGTGATCAAGACATTCTACAGCACTGCCCATCCCCTCTATAATGGGTTCTACGTGTGCGTTGGGTGTGATGAGCTGTCCGGTCAGACTGTGGCAGCCATAGCCAAGAGCAACGCCTCTTACCTGTCCGTGCCTCGGTCGCAGACTGTTCCATTTGGTGGAAGCGGGCCCCTCTTTGAGAAGAACCCAGGCGCCTTTGCCAGCTATCTTTCCAAGTTTATGCTGTGTCAGGCAATGTGCCAACGCCTCGACAAGAACAACCCGCTCGTCTTACTTGCGCCTGATGATCTGCTCCTCGAATGCGCCTCGTCCTTGGTCACAGACAGCCAACACACCATTGTGTTCATCCTGGTCTCAGCAGTGAAGACAGAGCGGACTGGCAGAAATCAAAACAAGTTCAACATCCATCCCCGGTCCACACCGTCTCACATCAACTCCGTGCTGCGCCGATTTGGAGATGGAACTGCCTTTGTCAATTTCCTCCCCGCAGATCATTTTGTGGCTCAACATATTGAAGATAACCTCGCTGATGGCTGCACGTTCCAGCCATGGACTAAGATCGGCGAAATCAACGGGGCCGCGGAGGACGACTCGTCGAGGTTCAGAAGTGAGGAGGCATACGGCGCCTTGAAGATGGCTATCAGCAACGCAGGCAAGCACCTTGGACACAATTCAGCGGGTGAGGTTCCAGAGCTCATCTCACTCCCTGCCCTTTTGAGGGACTTCGACAACGCCGTATCTTCTCCGTTGCTCATTGACTGGCGTGCTGACCGTCTTGTGCCGCACACAGAGCGGCCCTTGGAAGACTTCAGCGGTAGACGCACTACCGAGGCTGGATCCGAGATCAAGCTTCGTGCCAATCGTACATATGTTCTTGTTGGTATCACGCGCGATTTGGGCCAGAGTCTGGCCACTCTCTTCGTCCGTCAGGGAGCACGCTACATTGTCCTTGCCAGCCGCACTGCCATAACCAAGCAGCCGCAGTGGGCCAAGAAACTCACCAGCGTTTACGGTGCCATCGTCCGCTTCCTGCCTCTTGATGTCACTAACCTCGCTGCTGTGCGTCTTTTCCGTGCTAGCATTGAGAAAGACATGCCCCTGGTCGGCGGTATCGTCAATGGCGCCATGGTCCTTGACGACCGCGTCTTTACCCACATGACCGCTGACACATTTTCCCGCGTCATGCGTCCCAAAACGGTCGGCTCTCGCAATCTGGACACTGTCTTTAGAGACGACAGTGTCGATGTTGACAGCAAGCTCGACTTTTTTATCATGACGTCCTCCTTTGCTGCACCTGGTGGCCATGCCGGCCAGTCCAACTACGCCGCAGCCAACATGTATATGAATGGTCTTGCTGCTAACCGCCAGCGTCGCGGTGTTGCTGGTTCTGTTTTGAACATTGGTGTCATTTACGGTCTTGGATTTCTGCACCGTGAGAAAGGCGAGCTCTATGCTGGACTGGAGCGCGAAGGCTACCCGCCAATTTCTGAGCGTGACCTGCACCACATGTTTTTAGAGGCGATCCGCCAAGGTCGGCCCAAAACACTGGCTGCCGACCGGGCCAGGCCTATTGTTGACCTCACGACCGGCCTCAGCCGCTACAACCCCGACCAGTCGGCTGACAACGCCCTTCATTGGCACAACGACCCACGCTTCTCCCACTTTACGGTTCGGGGCACTGGAACAGCTGATACCGGAGCCAGCAGTGACGCTGATGACTCTCCGATCAAGATTCTGGCGGATATGATCAGCCAGGCCACGGCACCCGCAGATGTCGTCGGCCAGCAGATTGTGGCAGCATTTATTGAGCGTTTGTCGGCCCTTTTGCACCTTGACAGCGAAAGTATCATTCGCGGCGACAACAGTCTAGCCGAACTTGGTGTCGACTCGCTTGTGGCCGTAGAGACACGGACCTGGCTCTATCGGACTACGGGCCAAGACGTGCCTGTGATGCGGATCCTCGGGTCTCCCAGCATCAACAAATGTGAGTTTTTAAGTTAATGAAATTGTATGTCCGCCATGGAAAATGACTAACATTACAGTGTGCATGGATATTGGCGTTGCAATTGTTGCTGGCCGTAAGGATACAAAATAGCAGTGGTAGTGAACAGGGATTGGAGAGTGCTTAAATGTCTCAATTCGGCTTTTGTTTTCTTTTGAAGAGTTTTCAATACGTTTTATTTAGGTCTTCGGTGCTGACTTTGTTTGTCTTTGGCGGTGGTTTTCGTCGCTCTATTTTGCTTTGTTTCATTGTATTCTGAGTTTTACCTGCAAGCATTCATTCGATATCAAACTTCTTTAATATGAAACTCGTCTGAAGAAAATACTCTCAGGGTTTACCGCAATGCACCAACAGCATACATTTAACAAGGTAGTGTAAATAGTCGAACTGATCCCAACAAACTTGTACATGGGCATACTCTTCGGGTGACAATGTCGCAACATTAATCTTCTTGTTTCCTCCGAAACTTACCATCTCATGCTCCAGCCTCTCGACAAAGCGTCACCTCTCTGTCCTTATTTTCATTTATTCTCATTCATTTTCATTTATTAACTTGCATTCTTTCCGCCGCTCGTATGAACATGCACACGCCGCTCGTTCATCACCATCGATTCGTCCAGAACGATCTACAGACACCCACTGTAAATTTGAAAATAGTAAGCCTCCTGGAGCTGTTAGTGCAGATCAGATGGCTGGCTGGCCAGGCTTTAAAGAGTATTATCCACTGTGCAACGGTAGTCTCGCCTTTTTGAGTATTTCCATGAATCTATCCGTTATCTTGGGTTATCCCCGAACCAACCGTCGATAATCATGATTGAGCATCGTTCGTAGCCCTGTATTACCACGTATCGTACATACGCACCATGTCTTAGACGTTTCAAAGGCTTGCCTTTCTGAGACCTGGCGACGGAGACTGCATCATCAATCCGACGACTGAGACAACGCAGAAGAAGCAGGGAATTAACAAGGGCTGGTTGTAGACGTGGACTGGGTCAGTCTAGAACTTGCGCTGAAGATCCAACAGTATTTGGTAGCAATCGTCTGATTTTCTAATCACCGGTGCATGTTTGACCAGGCGTTCAGAAACAATAGCTTATTCTCAGGCGCTGCTCTTCAAAAGCGATGGTGGACAATGGCCGGCAGTTCGTTATCAAAAGTACTTTGCTTCTCCGCGAAACATCATGGACGGTGTTGAACATTAGGATCAAAGATACTCGAGTGTATTTTTGGGCCTGTTGTAACTCCAATAATCCTCGTGATAAGGGATGCGGTGACGTGAATCCTGGATCCCTTGAAATCAAATCTCGAAATCGAAACATCTTCCAATCAACAATCGAATCCCAGGAAATCCACACACGTAGTGATCGACACTCACTAACGCTCAACGGGTTTAGGACCATCAAGGCATACGTATGTCGTAGCTATGAGCTGTGCCCTTCGTTCTTCGTACGAAGTACTTTTCCGAGGGAGCTGTGTCCGAGCTTCATTTAATCCATTAAACGTTGTTTGAAAAGTATTGTTTCGCGTCTTGTTGTGGTCAAACTCGCCTTTTTATTTCCCGTAATCACCCCCAACCGCGGTGCCGAGATCGTCAAAATCTTAGCCGCAATAAGACATCGAGGCACAACGGCTAGTTCTACTTTGGAGACCCAGATGTACATGTTGTCTTATCGATAGTGTCCTTAATCTATTTATCCAATCTCGAATCCGCCGCGTCCTTGCATCATCCCAACGTCCCAACATTTCATCCCCTATAAACATCACGACCGCTCGTCACAAAACACACCTGAAAGACCTCTCAAAGCTCACATTCAGCACGGCAGGACTAGGATAGTTTGTGCAGTCTCTCTCCCTAGCTCGTGGCGACATAGGGGCTCAAACAGTCAAGGTAAGCAACGCCATACCTCCCTTCATAGTGCTGTCGTGCAAGTGTAGCAGGTGCTCATGGTTTCTGGTCATGACGGCTCGCCGCATCGAAATTTTAGCAGAATTGGCGCGGTGTTCACAGTATCAAGCGGCACGGCATGTGCATGCGGGGCAGTGTCTTCGCGCAGTCAGACAAGAATCACGCTGAGCCATAAGCTTCCCGGGAAAGACTATATTGCATATATTCGCAGGACTGGCCTGAAACATATGAACAACAGCTTGATACCTTAGCAGGCACCTCATATAGGCACACCTCACTGCCGACGATCGTTTTCGGAACATATATATATTAACATCCCAACAGGAATAGAAACACGGCTTGAAAAAAGGCAGCGTGGCAAACATATATACTGAACTGCCCGTCTTGCAACATTCTTACCTCTTTTCACTGCAAGTACATAGAATCTTTCAGCCTTGTCATATTCAGTCACCGCGCTTTACTTCCTACCTTCAAGGTTGACTTTACACCTCCGCACCCCATCACACATTATGGCTATTGTTTCGCGCGCCGACCCGGGAGAGTCCCTTACTCCGAAACCGTCCGCCACTCGTACAAAGTGCGAGACGCCACCGCTCAGCATTAAGCTTGCATATGCTTTCCAGCTTTACTCTCTTCAGACAACATTGGCTCTTCCGGCATGGTGCCGGAGCTGGCAGGAGTACTTCTCTCCTCCACCAAGTTGGCCTGATATCGTCAAGAAATACGGCTGGGGCTCAGCCCTCCCAATTCGCGTCTTCTTTCCAGCCAAGTACGACCAGCTGTCGCCAAAATCACTACCGACTATCTTCACAATCCACGGCGGCAACTTCTGTCTCGGTACCAGCCGCGATGACGACGAGTTCAACCGCTACCTAGCGGACACAGAAAACGTGCTTGTTATCAGTCTCAACTACAACAAGTCGCCCGTCTCTGTGTTTCCGGGCGCTGTGCATGATGTGGAGAAGCTATACCTTCAGGCCATTGCGGACGAATCTTTGCCTATTGCACGCGCAGACGGTGACAAGCCTAGCAAGATTGCCGTGCTCGGATTCTCATCGGGTGGAAACCTGGCCATGGCCATGAATCAGCTGCCTAGCATCAAAGAGTCGCCCAATGCACCGTCGGCAGCCATCAGCGTCTACGGTACGCTAGATTTCACACGCGACTCCATGGTCAAGCTGCGCAACCGGTTCTACAAGGCCGCTCTGCCGTTGCCCCATGGCGCTCGCATGGACGGTCTCGCCGGCTATGCTACCGTCTACGACTGGAGCTATATCCCTTACGGTCACAACCTGACAGATCCTCTGCTGAGCCCTGCTTATGCGCCGATTGAGTCTCTCCCCAAGCACACGTACTTCATCGGTGCTGAGCTAGACATTCTCGGCCACGAGAGCTGGCGCACCGCCGTGCGCGTCGGCAATGAGGCCTACAAGCGTGCACAAAAGTCAGTAGGAAAAAACAGCTCGAGCGCTGATAAGCGTGAGCTGCCCGACCCAGACAGCAAAAAGGATAGCGTCCGTTGCGTCGGCAAGCGTGCGAGCACAAAGCGCAAGGGCCAGCTGGAGGATCTGGGCGGTGAGGAGGACCGCTTTGGCTGGGAGGATGTATATGCGGACGGCAGCAGTGTCAACTGGCTGTGTGTGCCCGACGTTATCCACGGCTTCGACCACACCGCTGTTCAAGAGCAGTGGGCCAACGAGGAGCTGAGATTGGACGCGCAGCTCAAGACCAAGGCGTATGTTGAGCGTCTGGGCAAGTGGCTTAACAATGTGGTGTGGAAGTAGATTGATCTGCTGCTGACTTTATTTTATGCATATTATGACGGATGTTTTTGTTGCTTTGTTTCGCTGGAATTCTTTTCTCGTTTGCTTTTTGCGCGATATTGCCTATCAAAATTGCTATATAGATGACAGCGCTAATAATGACGATTTAATTGTATTCTATGGGTATATGTTGTTTGAGGATTTCATAAGATAATAAAGTACCAAGACCTTCACTGTGCCATGGCCAGAAGCTTTGTCCAGTCGTCGTCGCGGTCGACACGGATTTCAACGGGACCTTTTTTGGTCTCGGCATACAGCCGAACACCCTTAAAGTATGCCAGCACACCGCCTCGGCCGTCGCCGCGCGACGTAAGGCGATAGAGAGGGCGGCCCTCTGCATGCACCTTTTTACGCTCAGGAATAAATTGCACATCGTTGTTTTCACACCACTCCTCGACGTAGCTGCGGATCGATACTTCTTCGGGCTGCTTGTCCGCGGTAGGCGCAGGTGCAGCTGGTGTGGCCGTATCCTTGTTTTCGTGTCGCCTTGATTCGTGATGGCGGTGGTGATGGTGACTGCTACTGGTATGCCGAGACGAGGAGGACGTTGAAGAATTCTTCAGAGCAGGACCCTTAATAGGGCGTGTCAGGTACTCGCGCACCCGATCTGCGTCAAAAGGACCGTCTCCACAAATGTCCAACGCTTCGTTGATCATAATGAGACCGCGCTGAAACTCAGCAGAGACCGACGGCAGCCTCCGCACCTTGGTCGGGAAAACCTCCAGCATCCACCATTGGAGCCACTGGCCGATCTGGTCGAGTGAGAGAGAAGTTGGCCCCGACGTAGTCAACAGTTGGTACAGTGTTTCGTGCCACATGGGGAACACCTCTGAGACCATGACTTCGCCGACAAGTTCGGGCGCCAGCAGATCAAGCCATTGAAACTCGCCAGTGATCACCTCGAGGTATGGACCCTGGTCGTGGGGATCAACACGGAATTGCGACTTCACGTAACGGGCCATACTTGGTAATACATGCGACATAACCAGCGGCCTCCACTGGTCTGATGATCTGCTGCTGGTACTTGTGCTGCCGCTGCCGCTAGCAGAGACAAGGCTACTGCCCGGCCGCAAAACAGTCTTCCATTGCCTCAGACCGGGCACTACCCCGCGGTAGAATTCCCAGACATCAATAAGCTGGCGAAATTTGCGTTTCACTTCAGAAACAAGGCCATCCGCACTCGCAGGGTCGAGGTGGCGTGGGGGCAGGTGGATCAGCCACGGGAACAGCCAAAGGTGAGGTAGGTTTTGACTTTGACTGCTCTGCTGCCGGCGGCGCTTTGGCTCCCACTTGGCCACGGCCCCGTCCAGGCGTCTGATGATGTCGTGCTCAAGCAGCTGGGCACGGACAAAATCGGGAAGAACGGGCAGCCATGCCTCATAGAGGGACAGCATACTATCGGGGTCTTTAACAGCATCCCACTCGCGCACAGCAGCTGACACGGCCGGCAGCCACATACGGTATATCATGGTTTCGTAAGGTGTGGCCATTGGCTTCTTCTGGCGGCGGTATGATGTGTGTTGGTCGTGTCCGTCGCCCAGCTGCTTTTTAGTGGCAACACCGGGACCAAAGCCGAGCAGGCTTTGTATGGAGAGAATGCCGTCAACAAGATGTTGATTCGTTGACGTGAGTGGCTCCCATGCGTCCATTGCTCTCTTAAATAGCGGGTGGATGGCTGCTATACTGATGTCTGCGAGCGTACTCTTCATGTCACTCAACGATGACTTGGGGATCGCGTCGGCAGCAACCTTGAGCTGGTCGATTGTTTTGTCCCACTGGTTGCGCCAACTGTCGTCTCCGTCGATGTTTTGCACAGACAACTTGGAAAATGCGTCGGTCATCGTCTTGTGTCCTTGATGGCTGACTTCAAGCTCAGCCAACTCCTGTCTGATCTGCTCTGTCTGAAGGTCGGCGTAGGCCTTGCGGTTTTGTAGGCTCTGCCACTCTTCAAGAATAGCCATGAAGTCTGTCTGCGCACGACGAGCAAGTTTCCGCTGCTCTATGTCCTCGGGCGTCTCTTCGGCTACGGCTCCTGGTGTACCGGCCATTGTCGCAGCACCACTTGTGGGCGTCATGAGGCCAGAAGACGAGGTTAGCAGTTTTTTGCCGGGGCCCGTCATGTCAAGAATGGGTGTAAATGCGTCAGGGATGTGCAGGCCGGGTGCCGCGCGCTTGACTTCGTCCATCGTCATATACTTCTTCTTAGGCCGTTTCGGCGTGCTTGTGCCGCTGTTGGTCGCACCACTACCGCCCAGCTTCGCCTTTCTCCTCCGCTCAGCGGCCTTTTTCTTAATCTTGGTCTCTTCGTCATCTGAGCTGACCACGGTCTCACCGGCCAGACGTGCCAGACGCTTTTCTTGCTGACGCTCGGCCTCGGACTTTTCCTTGACAGAACCAACACCAACACCCTGAGGACGCAGGTTCGCCTCGATGATCATGTTGCGGCCGCGTCCGTCCACACCAAGACCTTGACCCTCAACGAAACCCATCTTAGCCATCATGCGAGCACCAAAAGACTTGGCATTGTACATCGAGCCACCCGACGCACCGCCGCGGCCAGGTGGCTTGGAAGAAAACGCACTTGGTCGCGCAATGTTGGCAGGTTTCTTATTTGCTTCTTCTTTTGCTTCCAGGGTAGGTTCAAAGGCGGAAGACGGCACGAAGCCATTGCCGAGGCCTGATGGGGTGTCGAAGGAGGCCGGTGGCGCAAATGAGGGAGGGGGTGGTCGCGGTCTTGACGTGGTGCTGCTTTGAAAAGATGCGGGCTGGAATCCCATCCCCGAGTGTGTACTTGAGGATGCGCCAAGTCCCAATCCCGCGCCGGGTGTGTCGTCGTCATAGTCGTCCCCCTCCTCCTCCTCTTGGCCAGCTGTGGCTTGTCGCGCAGCTGAGCTGCCCAGTCCAAAGTGGCCATCCTCTTCGCTCTCTTCGTCGTCGTCTTCTTCATCGTCATCGTCATCGTTGTTGTCGGCCCTGGTGTTACTGGAACTCGAAACAAAGCTCATGCCTTGCTGTCGCAAGGCTTTCTGCTTCTTGCCGTAGCGTCCTGTGTGCCGGTCGTCTTCGCTCTCCGACCCAAAAATTCCCAAAGCCGCGCTCTCTTTTGTATCACGGCCAGTGCGCCTCCGTTTTCTGGGCTGGAACTCGCCAAACTCGCCAGCCAAAGGGTCGGACCCAGGCACGCGAAACGCGTTGCCCTCATCGTCTGAGTCGGAGTCTGACGAAGAGTAGGCATCGGCTCCCTTGCCCATTCCGGCGGGCTTGAACGGAAATTCCATTGTAGAGTCGTTTCGCTTGTCTGCCCTTGTCGTGGGTTGGGAAACAGGACAACAGCGGCCAGTGTCGCGTGTCGATGAAATTGACAGGCTCCAGTGGCGAGCTTGTCGCGACAGCTTAGGCGACAACTTTTCTGGCAACAAGTGTGGAGCTTATCTTATCGCGAAAGATTATGTAATCTTTTGACCCACTCTCGACCTATTACCCATGACGTCGTGGTGGTTGTGCGTATGAAAATGTGCCTTTCTTCAATGAAGCTGAAGGCAAAAGTGGCAGATATTGGTAATGTTCATCTGTTTTACATTTTGCATTTTTACAGTACATGAGAGCTTGTGACGTTGCATTATAGTGTAGAGCATTTTGTATGAAGTTCCATATAGTAAAGAACAAAAACGTCCAAGAAGCCGTAAATTATTCTCAGAAATAAAAGAAATCAAGCGGCAAAATCATTAATTGATTAAAATTTCATCAGCTGCTGGCAATTATGAAGGAATATTCAATAAAATTAGAATATTGACAGATGTCCCGATGCTCGGAGAAATACAGCTTTTGTCGAGCTCAGGGTCTGAAAAGTTCGTCACATTGCGCACTGTGCCGTGAGCGTTAATGCGGCCGCGCATACAGTGCATATATACTGGTATCAATTTACACTGTTACTGACCAACAGCATCAACGTCCTTTCTACACGCCAATCAATATTATACGATTAAAAGTACACAGGGAGAACAAGGTTCTAGATCGTATAAAATGGGTATAAAATCCAGCAGCAGCCGGCAAGTCCCCAAAAAACCAAACCACAAGAAACACAACTCGACAAGTTTAAGACGACATCAACCAAGCATCAACCATAACAATGAGCGGACTTGCAGACGAGGCGATCGTCGTCGGACATGATCTTATTGACGCAGCTGAACATGAAGCCGAGGTATGTGTAGAGTGTCAGCACAGCTCAGTAGTAAAAAAACTAACACCACAGGCCGATCCTGTGGACTTCAAGAAGGTCCATCGTGTCGGCGAGACTGGCGGGTCCATTCTGTCCGACAACAAGCCGTCTGCACGGGCTGATGTGCCAGCATATTCATCAAGCGGCACGGAGCAGCCGTTTGGAACAAATGGCAGTGTCAGCGCAACACTCGAGGCTAGGCTCGCCGAGCTCCGTGACAAGCTGAACATCAAGAAGTAAAGTAAGGAAACACAGATTGAGTAAGAATAGAAATAGAAAGAAAATAAGAATAAATTATGCATTAGAAATCGCAACGTACAGCCATATAAAGTAACGCCGTTCTTCTAGCGGCCCGGTCTATCTTGTCATTGCTCTTTGGCATTATCATCAGGTGTTGAAGTCTCCTCTCCCCGTTCGCTCGCACGGAGATCCTGGTACCGGCGGTTTTGGAACCAGATCTGGGAGTGTTAGTCGTCTAGGTATTTGATAATTTCGATGTGAAGGAGCTTACTCGAATCTGCTTGTAGGTCATGTGGACAGTCTTTTGGATACGTCTAAAGTCGGCCTTGCTGGGTCGTGAGTTTAGCCGGTACTCTCTGGCGAGTTTCTCCTTGTCGCCAAGACTGTGACAATCATTAGCAAAAGTCCATGCCCAACAGATTAAACAGGTGAACTTACGAAGTTGCTTTTCTGCGCTTCATTGTAGCCGAGTCCCTGCGACCGGTGGCCTCCTTGGGCGAGAACGGTGTTTCAGACTCCTCTCTTGGCTCAGCAGGAGTAGCATTGGTGACGGGCTGGACTGCCTGTCCCTCCTCCACAGTTGGGCGCATATTCGTCGCTTCAAGTGTATGAGGACTAGGAACCGCTTCATGTGGCGTAGGATATGGCAGTGGGTCGTGGTGCGGCGTTCCATGAAGAGGTGTTCCGTGAAGAGGTGTACCGTGAAGAGACGTTTGTTGGTGTTGGTGAGATGCCTGTTGAATGGGCTTGTGGTATTGTGGCGTGTCGTGTTGGGGTGTAGGTATATGAGAGTTCTGATAGTGGGCAACCCCGTGGTGATGCGCCTCGGTGTATTGCTGCACTGCGTTGTGGCCATTGGTTGTACCAGCGGCCGGCTGGGGGGCAGATGTGTGGTTGGGTTCTGCATGTCCGATAGTCGCCGGGTCACCGTTGAGGAAACTATACGACATGGACTGGATAAGGAAAGAGTTCTCGGGATGTCCCATATGCGCGTTAGTCTGTCCTTGTGCCGTTCCTTGCTGCCGGTTGTTGCCAACGAGCTGCATCAGCGATCCTCCACCCATGGATGTCATCGGGTCATACCAACACTGATTCGTGATCATGTCATTTTGAGATCCTGACTCCGAGTATCCACCACTACCTGTCGGGCTGCTGATCGAGTGTATTGACATTTTCGACGGTGCGGCAGTGGATTGCTCCGTGGTTGGTGCGCCGGTGTTGGCACCCGGACGGCTTGTACGGGTACTGCCATTGTTCACAGTCGTGTCGTGGGAAGTGACACCACCGGTGTGTGGAGAGATTTGATCCGTTGACCGGTGCGAGCCCTTGCTGGCGAAAATCGACGGAAGTTGGATGCTGGAGAGGCCAGTCCGCTCCTTGGTTGCAAGAGGCGGAGGCGGATAGGGTGCTTTGTAGTCTTCACTGTTCATGAAGAAGAGCTGCCGCTCAGCTGACATTGAGGGCATGGGGTTCTCATGGCGTGAGGCGGGCTGGTCCATTCTGAGACGTTTCGGAGGTGGCAGTAGTGAGGAGGTGGGAGTTTGCCGCCGACCCAGAATAGGGCTCGCCAGGTGTGAAGACGAGCGGCCTGGGTCACCAAAATACTGGCTTGCCAGATTTGGCTGGCGAAGATTTGTCGTGGAAACCAAGCTGCCGTGTCCTTGCGCACCTTGGTAGGGTGCAATTGGCTGCTCATGATAATCCATAACCTGCACCTCCTCGGGTAATGGATTCTGAAAGTATGGCTCTTCGAGACATTTCAAGGCAGACGGTCTTTCGGACGGCTCCTCGGAGAGAAGACGGCGAATGAAGGAAAATGGGTGTGGGAGGCGGTTGCGAGGCCACTTTGCTTCCATAATAATGCGCTGCTCGCGGATAGCGGCCAGACAAGAGCGGAAGTCGCGGTTCTCGATGCGGCTGAAATGGAAGCCATACATCAACTGTAGAGCAATGACACCCACGGCATACATGTCGACCTTGTTGGTTGCATGTTGGTTCTTGAGGAGAAGTTCTGCAGCTGAGTAGAGAGGGGTACCGCATGTCGTGTTGAACTGGCCTTGTCCTGTAGACAGACCGAAATCCACGAGAACAATGTGGATGGGGCTGCGCGTTGCAAGCATAAGATTTGCTGGCTTAATATCACGATGAGTGACACCCGACTTGTGGATATGGGCAGTAGCCTCGAGAAGCTGGTGAAGAATGTCCTTCTTTTCAGACAGCACCAACGGCAGGCTACCCTGATTGGCAAGCACGTTTTCGAGATCGGAGCCGTCGACGTACTCCATGATGAGCCGTGGCGACTGGCCAGCTGTGAAGAGATACTCGACGAACCGCACAATGTATTTCTGAAAAGGGTGTCAGTGAAGCCCTTTGCACGGTGAAGATGCAATTTGGCAAAACTTACATGTCTTAGACGATCCATCATGGCTGATTCTTGCCATCTTGCTCTTTCTGACTGGTTATATACTTTCATCGCATACACTTTTCCGGTGTACTTTTCAACGACACGGTGCACTTCACCAAAGGCGCCCTTTCCGAGCGAGCGATCCTTGATGTACTCCTTGACCTTTTGGTTGCTTCTCGGTTGTGCGGCCGGTCTTCCCGATGCCGTAGTAGGCTGGGAGCTCTGTACTTGCTCGCCGAGCTGGGAACAGAATGCAGCCCAGCCACAAGGGTCATTCTTGCGCTGAATTGTGATTTTCACATTGTCAAACAATGTGATGTCGATGCGTTCATTTTCGAGAAAAATGCGCGCCTTCTTAACGGTGCCATTTGTTCCGAGTCGGTAAAAGTTTGCGCGCGTGCCGTAGTAGTAGAGATTTTGCAGCAGTATTGTCTTGTATTCCGGGACTGGCCGGATAGCAAACAATCTCTCGCTGACTCTCTCGTGATCAAGGACGATATCGCACACAGCAGGATCTCGGCCAATAACATAGCCGAGAGCCGGATTCTTGGGCTGAATGTGCGTGGTAATGCTTAGGTGGTGAGGCTCATGCCGGATAGGAGGCGGTGTGTGATGTCCGCCCCGCTGGTCCGGCTCATCATAGTGATCGTCGCCGTCATCCTCGGACGTGTACTCCGAGCAGACAAATGCCTCGTTGTGCTTGTTGTTCAGCAGATTATCATCGCCGAGAATAGAGAAAATAGTGGCCGAGTCACTCATGGTGAATCTGAATGGAGTACGACGACTCCTGAAATGATCAGCGTCTATCACCAGACTGTAGAATGTGGGAGTAAACGAGATAATAGCGGTGCCCAATGAGTCAAAGATGACATACAATGAGACTGGCCGCTTATATAGACCGATCGGTGGCCAAGCCGTGACTATAAAATAAGGCGAACGATTTCAGCTCTCAAGGCCATGTATTTTGTGCAAGAGCAACCCGACAACGGCCTGCCTGATCTGGTGACCCTGCCCCGAGCTGAAAGAGGAAGGCGCGGTGAGGCAAACTGCAAACTTCTAGCCTTAGTGATGGCGGCTAGTGTTGGTGAAGTAAGATGCCCGGGATATGATGTGACAGCTCGATGCTCATGAATACTGAGTATCATCAACTTTTGGTGTGGCAGAAAAGCACTTTATGACTTAGACGAAAGAGAGATTCAAAACTGCCTGCAGAAAATTTAAGAGCATTTTCTTCTTCTTGGACCCTGGCAAAAGTGGGGCTCCTGACTCTTTCCCTCTCTCTGTCAAGTCCCAGATCACGTTGTCGCCTTTTTCGCTGTTTGGCTGTTGGGCAGCGTCCTAACTTGGCTAGTACCGGAAAGAACAACGCCTGGACCCACTCTTGACCGATGCCGAATCACCGCGCTGAGGGACCAGAACAATCATTGCACTTGCCTGAATGTGCAGTAATGCTTTCATGCGGGCAGGCGGCCTGCCTCCGATGTGTCAATGTAAGACGGGAAAACACTTAAGATTGCTCTTAAAATCACACGTTCAACATGTAAGAAATACAACCGTGTGTGCGCCTCACTTTCGTGTTACATTCTCTGCGCCCGACTCCCAGATTCCGAGATCACGCGGCAGATAAGCCATTAAGGTTCCAGTGCGATGCTTCACAATCTCCAGCCTCTCCTTATCAAGGCCTGCTAGGCTCGGTTCAAATGATAACAAATATATTACTACTAAGCTAGGCCAAGGCTACATCTATCTAATCGATTAAGATCTAGTTGCCAATATGCCAAGTGAAGCTTGGTGAAAGCCACCCGACAACAGTTTGGCAGAATCGAGACTCCAAAATTTTGGAAAAGCATACTTAGACCTCATACTCACTCACAGTAGCACGTTTCTCCTCAAAGGCAGTCAGATCAGGCGCATCCGAATGCTTGGTGCCATCAAACAGCTCGTCAATCTCCTCCAGAGTCTTGCCCTTGGTCTCGACCCAGAAAAAGTAGACGCCGACAAAGAACAGCAAGTTCCAGCTGGCGTTGATCATGTAAGTCTTCCAGCCCACGGCATCAAACATGTAAGGGAAGACCATGGTGACGAAGACACCGCAGGCCTTGGCCGTCAGCGTGAACATGGCCATGCCGGTGGCACGGATGTTGTACGACAGAACCTCGGGCGGGTACATGTTGGTCAGAGGAGTCAGACCGAACGAGTATGCGCCCATGAAAAGGAAAATAAAGGCAACAGTTCCATAGACTCCCGAAGTGTCGTCGCTGGTACCGTAGCGGGCAGTCATGCCGCCGACGGCGTAGAACATGATTGTGCACAGGCCGAGCGAGCTCAGACACAGGAAGCGACGGCCCAGGCCCTCGGCCAGGATGGAACCGGCCGTGGCAATGAAGAATTGCCATGCGGACAGGACCATGTTGATCTCCATCTGGGTCTTAGACGACGTGATACCGGCCTGGCTCAGCATAGTACCGTAGTAGTAGGTGATAATGTTGGAGCCAGTGAGCATAGTCAGAGGGGCGACGGACAGGCAGAGATAGAGGCGCTTGCGGTTGGGTGCGTTGCGAACAATCTCCTTGAAGCCCAGGCTCTTACCCTCAGACTTTTCGTAGGTCAGGGTGTCCATAATCTCTTGGAATTGAAGCTGGACACTCGGGTCGTCAGAGGAAGAGCCGTTGATGCGAGCAAGGACCTGGAGGCCTTCGTCGGAGCGATCGTTGTAGATGAGCCAGCGAGGCGACTCGGGGAGAAACGGAATAATGAACAGAACGCAGATGGGTGCAAACATTTGGACAAGGCAGGGAATGCGCCACGCCCAGTTCGAAGGGTCCATTCGAGCAGTCTACAGCGTGAGAAACGGAAACAGATACACGGGGTTCGGTCGGGGAGAGGAGATACGTACACCATAGCAAACACCAGTAGCCAGGAAACTTCCGAGAGCCCAGCAGGTAAAGTACAGACCAAGAGCGAGGGAGCGGACACGGGGTGCGGTTGTTTCGGAGACATAAGACGAGGCGGCAGTCTGGGCCAGACCCATACCGAGACCAATGACCATGCGGCCAGCAATGAACATGGCAATGTTCTGGGCAGCACCAGAGATGGCGGCACCGATGATGTTGAGTATGCAAGACACAACAATGGCCTCTTTGCGGCCGCGCCAATCGACAATCTTGCCAGCAAAGGGGGCAATCAGGATGGCACCCAGGTAGACAGCTGTAGAGTTGACAGCAATAGTAGCCGTGTTCAAGTCGAAGTACTTGGAGTAACTCTCCATGACATTAACGGAACCCATGACAGAACCATCGTAGGCAATGGTGACAGAGTCAACAATACAGACGGAGATGACCAGTGCCGTGGTCATCGACATCTGCATGGACTTTGTATATTTCCCCATGATGGCGATCGTGGAGGTTGAAGAGGCGAGGCAGAGAAGACAGATGTATGGGAGAGTCTGATATCCGGGGAAGGGAGTAGATGATCATGAAACTTCGGAATAGAAAACAAGAGAAAAACAAAGGAATCCAGCCCGAGATGTATATAGTCGTGCCAAATCTTGAAGACGCGGAGGATTCATAAAACCTTGTTTAATGGAGTATCACGGTGCGGAGTTACCCTTACGCCTCTTATCACGCCGGTCGAGAGTAGCTACGGGTTCGACTATAGCATCAAGCCGTCAATATTAGACTATTGGGATACAAGATAGATACGGAAAGATACACTTTGATACGTATAGATGCAGATTTCACGATAGATAGATGCACAAGTTCATAGCTGTAGATAAAAAGATATGAACATTGAAGATAGAAAGATACACGCTCAGCCAGCAATGGCAGATGAAGGCAGATGGATACTTGCGGTTCTCTTTATGGCGGTGCAGTCGCGTGCTGTGTGCCTGTTGCCTATCATATTGATCGAAATGTAAGAAGTGAGACAAGAAGGAGAAAGGAAGCGGCCATCTCCATACTTTGCTTCTAGTTATCTCCACCTCCACCTTTCCAAGCTCTCGTCCCGACGGCATCCTGCGATTCTTATCCCAAGCTACGATATAAATGTAGCATATCTCATTCTTTACCACTAACAACTACCAATCACCAAGAAGGGACAAGACCTTGGGAGCCAACCACGCAAAGGCTTGACAAGCTTAGCAACTCACCGCCTAGATGGCGTTTACGGCAGGGATCAGAACACCCGATCTTTCTTCACTAGCTCGCCTGATTTTTGTTCACTTTTTTACTGTATTAGGTTTAGCGTCGAAAACAAAAGTCAGGTCAGCTCATCCTTGCTAGACCCGTCTCTGCCCGCCAATCATAACAATACTAGTGGGGTATCGACTTATATGTAATTTTAGTATTAAAAAATAGGATTTAAAAAAATTACGATAGTTATTATATTTTGAATTTATTTCGAATGTATTTCGAATGTATTTCGAATGTATTTCGAACTTATTTCGAATTTATTTTTACTTTACTTTAATTATAATTTATATAAAATTATATATTATTTATTAATTCGTAGATTTATTTATTTATTTAATTTTTATTTTAATATTTTAACTTTATTTTAAATATAATTTAACTTTAATAACGTTTAATAACCGTATTTTAAATAAAACGATACTTTAAAATTATATATTCGTATATTTTATTTTATTTTTATTTTATTTTATTTTTATTTTATTTTTAATATATTCGTATTATATTCGTATTATATTCGTATTACATTCGTATTACATTCCTAACATATTTCGACCGTATTTATCTAATACTTATTATTTCTCATTCTATTTTATTTTATACCCCACTGCCCCACTAATATAGGTAATTCTATTGGTGTAATATTTCAGACTAAACGACGACCTGACTTGACTTTTTCGCTCTAATAGGTTTAGCGTATTCAAGAAAAATCAGGCGAGCTAGTGAAGAAAGATCGGGTGGTGTGTAGACTCGTTTACGGAGCTGACCACAGTTCATAATCCCGTGTCATTCGGCGACTATTTATACTTTCCTGCTATCCCCGAGGCACTGCCAATGCGGAGAACATCTTCCACGCGTAATGAGGTTCCCGTGTAGTCAATGCTACTCATGCATAAACTTTGCATAACGTTGACCCAGACCCCTAACTGGTTATGCACATAGTTACGATCAGTAAGCTTTCTTTATGAACACGCCTTAAATGAATGCCGTGTCTACTCCAAAGTGTCGCATTTTGGTAACTGACTCATGTCTTGTTTACAGTGTGATATACGGCGTTTGTTGTTCTCAGTTTCTCTCTCGGCTTTTACTTTGCCGGCGCGTCGTCATGTGCCTTTCTATTCCTTGCGTATATATAGTCAGTGCAGCAATAGCCAGATGAGTCTGCGAAATCTGAATCTGTCCAACGCGGAATGACAATCTCCAGCCGGCACAGGCAGGATTCTTGTTTCAAGTATGAACTTACGAGCACGAAGAGACTAAGATAAAAAGCGTTCGCATGTTGACCATTGGACGTGTAACCGAGACTTTCATTAATGATACATTGCGTACCGTGAATACCATCATCGCCATGCACAAGTACTTGCCATGTGAACTTGGTGCTGTTATTTTTATAAAAGACTAGTATCCGTGTCAGTTTTCCTCAATTTTGTTGCACGAATATACATCCTAATTCCAACTTGTTGTTGTTTTGTTTTGTTTTGCAAGCCAAAATTATAATCTGATTTGATATAGTTTCAGATTTCGGTAGAGTCCTCTTAGAACTTATACAATGGAAACAGCTAGCAAGGAAATTTTTAAAATAGATTATTGTAAAGTTTACTGATTTTTAGAAAATCTAGAATTATACACTAAATATATGTCTGATTTGACAAAGTTCAACGTTGCATTAAGTCGATGTCTGAAGCTTTGGCGATGGGCATATTCAATGAGAATCCAGATAGTTTTCTTCCTTTAAGTCGTATTTGACTTTATTTAGATGACAAGACCAGAATCATACGTCGGGGACAAAGCTACTAAGCCGATTGCGAAAATAAAGCTTCATCCTATCGTGCTTATCAGCTATGAAGGATAGTCTTAGATGCTGCCGCAGAAATGTCCGGGCTGGGCGAGTAATGCATCAGTCCCTAGGCCACATTAAGACAGTGAAGTGGACCCAGAGCGAGTAATGTTTAACCACCAACTATTACCTCGCAGTGATCGGGGTATGGCTGTCTTGGTAGCTATCGCAGGATAAATGTTGCTGCTAATTCGTTGATTATCAGAGTGCAAAGCATGCCAGACAATACATGAAAACTCTGTTGAACTGTGGCATAGTAGCGACACCAAACGAACTTTCGACCAAGAGCTAAAGCACCACGCACTCGACTCTGAGATCGAATGATCCGACTCGGGACCTGGCTGGATATTTAAATACTTAGATATTGAGCAGACATCGCAGAATAACCCGGATAGATATGCGATTGGCAAGAGGCAAGATTGACCGACGCTAGCCCCTGCTGATCGGAGGTGGAAAGTTTGCCGACGAGATAGGGGCCATGGTTCGTGATTATCTCTCGAGCTCTCTTAATATTTCCACACACTGTAGCACTGCTTCCCACTTATTTGCCCTTGATTACACCCAGCTGCAGCGACGACGTAACCTTCCTGAGAACCAGAGTACAAGATATGTCCAAGTCTGACGACGATCATAGCTGTTCTGGTGGCGATCGCGGATGTTGGTCAAGTACAAAGTACACAAACACACGTGTATTCTGGAGCATCTTTGCCGTATCACGCCGGGTTTTCTACAGAACAGTAGATTGTAGATAGGAAGATTGAAAGGAAACATGCTTTGATCGCTTGGCACATGGCAGATAAAGAAGAGAGCTGTCTGATAAGATGGAATTGGTAGATGCTCGTAAATCGTGCATGAATCGAGTCGCATTCTAGAGTAGATATACAGTCGGGACCTCCCCTCGAGACGATCCTTTTCTTTTTTGTTTCGTTTCGTTCCGTCTCGTTTCGATTCATTGATGTCTTTTTGACTAAAGTTCACGAGCGTATATCTTAAACCCCGATAAAGCTCAATCATGGCTACTCCTTCCGGCGGCCTTCGGCAGAGGCTCACAGGGCTGAAGGAAAAGCTCAAGCTCCATGGCGATGAGGAACAGCACGAACAGACGGACCTGTGGAGCAACCGCGATCTGATTCCTTTGCCTCCGCAGCGCCGTACCTGGGGTATGTTATGTTACTGGATTCTTTGGCTTTGACTAAAATCAAAATGAATTAAAACTAACACCACCAGGATGGTTCCATTTCTTTGGCTACTGGACCTTGTCGTCCCTGAATATCTCCAACTGGCAGACTCCCAACACATTCTTGGCCCAGGGCCTTTCTGTCGGCCAGGCCATGCTAATTATCACAGTTGGCCGTGTTATGATTCTTATGTTCTCGACCCTGATCGCATGGTGCGGTATTGAGTGGCACATTGGCTTCACCGTCCAGAACCGCTACTCCTGGGGTCTCCGCGCCAGCTACATCCCTCTGCTCCAGAGAGTCCTGCTCAACTTTATCTGGAATGCCGTGCAGTGCTGGAACGGTGGCCGTCTTGCTGCCGTCTGCATCACCGCCATCTGGCCATCGTTTGCGACGATGCACAACTTCCTGCCCGCCAGCGTGCCTGCCACCGGCTACCAGTTTGTCGGCTTTATTGTGTTCTGGACCATCTCGTCGCCCTTCCTGGCCATCCGCCCGGAAAAGTTTAAGATCCCCTTCATGATCACCTCCACCTACTGCGGTGTCGGTATGCTCTGTATGATGATCTGGGCCCTGGCTCGCGCCAAGGGTGTCGGCCCGCTCTGGACCACCGGCGAGGCGATCCCATCTACATCGCTCTTCGGCTCGTCCTGGCTTATTATGGGTGGCCTGAACCAGATGATCGGCGGCATTGCGGCCGGTATCACCAACGGCTCGGATTTCTCCCGCTACTCGCACGGCTGGAAGCACTACGTCGGCGGCACGACACTGTCGGCCCTCATCGTCGGTGTCATGGTCTCGTTCCTGGGTCTCGTGACGACCAGTGCAGCCCAGAAGCTCTACGGTAGCGTCTACTGGAACCCGCCTGATCTCCTGATGGTGATGATGGACAGCGGCGAGGGATCCAGCAAGGCCCGTGCCGGTGTTTTCTTCCTCTCCTTTGGCTTTATGCTGACCGCCATGTTTGAAAATATTTGCGGCAATGCTGTCGCTGGCGGTATCGATCTTGCTGGCCTGTTCCCTCGCTACATCAACATCCGCCGCGGTGCCATCATCACTTTTGTCGCTGCGTGGGTCGTGCAGCCCTGGCAGCTGGTCAACAAGGCAGCAACGTTTGTCAGCGTGCTGAGCTCGTTCTCCGTCTTCTTGTGCCCCATCATGGGTATTATGGCCACCGATTACTACCTTTTGCGGAACAGAAAAATCAGACTGTCGCATCTTTACCGCCCTGAGAACTCGCAGTACTGGTACTGGCATGGTATCAATTGGCGTGCTATTCCTGCCTGGCTGTGTGGTTGGGCTCCGACTGTCGGTGGGCTTTCCCTGAAAGTGAGCGGCAAGACAGACGGCCCCAAAGCCCTCTACCAGCTGTACTACATGGCCTTTTTGATCGGTAAGTTTCTCTTTACTTTTTCTGAAAGCTATTTTGCCGCACTTAGCTAATACAAAACATTAGGTTTCTTCACCAGCTCAATCATCTTCTTCACCCTCAACAAACTGTTCCCTGTATCTGGCCTGGGCGAGTACGACGAGGTGGACACTTACGGCACGTTCACTGCCAAGGAGGCTGCAAAGAAGGGCATTGCACCAGCCGATAGCATTATCCAAGGCTCCGAGCAGTTCGAAGCCGAGGATGGCAGTATGGAGAAAATGCCTGGTGTGAAGGAAACAGTTATGTAATGATGGCATAAGTATATAATAAATGAATGTACCGCTTCAAGAAAAAAGGAAGCTTAAGCATATATACTTTATTCTTTGACTGATGATCCGACAAGATGCGTGATTCGCAGCATAAATGTATTCGTTTTGCACCATGCCGATGCGGAGGTTCCAATATTTCACCAATATCACCGCGACTAGCCCAGTTGGAGTACACTGTTGGACTGTGTCAATTCGAAGAACAGTGTTTAATCTGCGTAGCAATAGACTAAAATACAAATGAGGACATAATGGCTTTCTTCATATCTATGCCGTGTGCGGCATTGCAGCTTCCTGCGACCTTAATAGCAGAAATGGTAATGATAACGTTCGGCGTGGTCTTCAAGGCTCGCGCATATCACCTTCAAGGACATCTGAGAAGGCCCAGTAGCTCCTTGGCGACATACTGTCCCTCCATTTCTGCTACGAGCTGGAGTTTTGGCAATTCGGTTTCATGCCAGAGAGTGCAGTAAATAGCACCGACGATGCCAATTCTCATTACTTGAAACTGTCCCAGCTCATGAGGTATGACGATGTACTTGCTCAGATCCTAATCTGAGCTGGCAACCCCCAAGGCGGCCATAGCATCGATGATGTCGATTACTTGCCCAAATATAGCCACCCAAAAGTCCGGAGCTGCGTTGAAAATGATGCGGTTGAGTGGGAAACCTTTGACATACTCCGTCAATATGCCTTTGACGGATTCCCCGGCGACGACCTCAGTGCTGTTCACATTGATCGACAAGAGCTCGACGTCTGCTAGGTGAGTTGGCACGTATCTGCCCTGAATTCTTTCGAGGATCCTGTAAGCCGTCGTCTCCCGGTCGAAGGGGGTCTCCTTCGGTAGCATATCATGTGATGGGTTTTGGTTGCGGGCCGCATTTTCTTCAGTACACCGGTCTGGGACTTCACAACTCGATTTCGTGTCTGAGCCAGCGTCAGCGGGCAGCTCCAAGCTGGTGAAATAAGGGCATTCTTTAGGTGCGGCGTTAGCCCGATTGTCGTAGAGTTTTAGAAAAGCATAGATGCAACTCTTGTCGGTGAATATTCGAACAAGCATACAGCAGCAGCTTGATTTAGAACGTATGAGCTCTACAACCTGTGCAGTAACTTTCCTCGGCAGGCACAGCTCTTTTGAGATGCTATCTCGAACGACTTTGAGCGTCAAGAATTGGCCTTCTTTGTATGGCAGAGGTGGCCAGTGTTGTTCGACATCAGGGCCGATAAACGGAAACGATGAGTGCATGTCGAATTGATATGAGGTGGTCAGAGAGCTGTGTAATACTCAACAAGTATGATGTATGTGATAACATAATAGTAGTTCAGAGTTCGTAAGAAAACAAAAGGACAAGTCAAAGGACCACAGTGATGGGGCCCAGCAACGGTAATACATGGGGCAACTCGATGTGGAAGTCACGAGTTCATGATGATCGGGAAAAGAAGGCGCGATGCATCATGCATATGGGCCACGTGTGACCCACGATACAGGTAACGACGTCACCCTATCAAGGAGCAGACTATCTGATTTCATGTTATTTCAAACTTGAATAACGCAGTCATTTATGCGATCTATTGCGTCTAGGAGCCATTGTTGTAAAGCGTGATGTAACCGAACAACTTTTCGCGACATAAAGACATGCTACTCTACTACCATAGTAGAATGTGACAGCACAATGTACTCAGATCCAGGAACATATCAGTTTATGTAAATTGAAAAGAAACTAAGGTACGAAACACCAAGAACGCAAGATCGGTGGAAACTTTGGTCATTTAATGCCATCAAAACTCTCATAGTCCTATCTTAACAGCACTGCGACATAGGCCTCTGTTCCATCTAAAACACTAAAGCTATACAAGATAATATATCAGGGATTTATAACAGTAGTAATTACTCGACAACCAGTTCCATCTCCTTGATAAAATCACGAGAGCTTGTGCCCACGAAACAGGTGTATGTGCCAGCATCCACACGCCATTCGCCCTTCTTGCCCGTGTCCTCGTTGACTTGATCCACATCAAACCACGACACACAGTTGCTGTCGATATCAATTTGCACCGTCTTGGATGCACTGGATTCGAGGTACACCTTTTTGAAGCCAGCTAAAGAGCGCGGTGCGGCCTCCTTTCCCTGATCAGCGATTGTCGGCGACGGTGATACATAGACCTGGACGACCTCGGCACCAGCACGGGAGCCCGTGTTCGTCACTGTTGCCGATATGACAGTATTTCCTCCCTTGACCAGAGGGCCCGGAGCGAAAATGCCCGTGATGGAAAAGTTCGTGTATGACAAGCCATAACCAAACGGCCACATGGGTGCAACAGTATCCGCCTTGGCGTCAAAATAGCGGTAGCCGACAAGGACGCCCTCTCCATATGTGGCCAGATCATTTTCTGCGTCGCCGGGGAACCACTTGTGCAAGCCGTGGTCTTCGAGGTTCTGAGGGAAGGTGATCGGAAGCTTTCCGCTCGGCGAGACCGCTCCCAAAAGAACATCTGCCAAAGCGTTGCCGTTCTCCTGGCCTTGGAACCAAGCGTGCACAATGGAAGGCGCCTTGTCCACCCACGGCATGGCAATGGCGCTCGCTGACTGGGTTACAACGGCAGTACTCTTTGGGTCTGAGACGGCGCATACGGCAGCAACAAGCTCGTTTGTGCGTCTGGGCAGGAGGAGAGACGTGCGGTCGGTACCCTCCTTCTCTGTGTCATTGTTGTGGCCCACGACAAGAATTACAGCGTCGGCATCTTTCGCCACATCAACTGCCTTTTGAAAAAGAGCATCCTCGTCGATCTGCAGCTGACAGCCCACACGAACGCCGGACAGTGTGTGGAACAGGGTGTTGTCGTGTGGCTTTAGAGGCGGTGGCATGACGACATTGTCGATGCGGAAGCTGTACACCTGGCCGGCAACAAGCTCGCGAGTTTCAAGTTTATTGACACTACCGCAGTTCATGAATGTACCGCCGGGCGTCTTCCAGCCGGTGTTGTCAATAAACAGCTCGTCGTTTAGATACAGCTTAGCCTGGCCTGTATTGGATAGACTGAACTGATAAACACCGGAAACTGAGGGTGTCAGGATACCACGGGCACGGTAGCAGTGGTCCTTGCCGCGCAAGGCGTCAGGAGTGTCGCCATCGCTCATCATGAACATGACCGAGTTGGCCCACTGTGACGATGATATAACGGGTCCGCTGAACTCGTGTCCAGCATAAAAGTCGACCTGGACACCAGGTTTCTGGGCACCAGTCTCGTCTGGAGGAGTCTGCAGCATAGACCCTGGCAGGGTAGGCTGCATGTTGGTTCTGATGCCTTGCTCATACACGACTTCAATTTCAGGGTTGACCTTCTTGGCGGCTTCCGTGATGGATTCAAGAGGGTTTGTAATGTAATACGGGTTAACAGCTGCACTTCCGGAACCACCAGTTGTAGGTGTCTTGACATTGGGACCAATAATGGCGAGCTTCTTGATCTTCGATGGGTCCAGAGGAAGCACTGCATTGTCAGTGTTTTTGAGGAGTACAATAGCTCCTGCAGCCGCATCACGGGCTGTCTGGCGGAACTCGGGCAGATCAGAGTTTTTCTCCTTCTTGGACTCAGTCTCCTTCTCGGTCTCAGGATCAAGGAGGCCGGCGCGGTCCAAAACATACAAAATGTTGCGGGCTGCAGCATCTAGGTGTTTCGACTCGGAGACTCTGCCTTCCTTGACCGCAGCGAGTAGTGCACTGCCGTAGCGAATGGGAGGGCCAGGCATTTCGACGTCAGTACCTGCCACAATACTGTCCACGGTATCGTTCAGCCCACCCCAGTCACTCATCACCAGGCCCTTGAAGCCCCATTCATTCCGAAGAATGTCATCAATCAGAAACTTGCTGCAGTCCGCATGCTCGCCATTGATCTTGGGGTATGCAGTCATTGCCGTCCACGGGTCACCGCCGCGCTCCATGACGAGCTGGAACGGCTTGAGGTAGATCTCGCGCAAAGTACGCTCATCGATCTGCTGGTCCATGTTGAAACGGCGGGTTTCCATGTCGTTGGCGACAAAGTGCTTCATACAGGCGCCAACGCCGGTCCCATCCTTGAGCTTGGCCTGAACACCACGGATGTAGTGTGTTGCCAGTACGCCTGTCAGAAAAGGGTCCTCGCCAAAGTTTTCAAAATTGCGGCCGCCGAGCGGCGACCGGCTGATGTTCATTGTAGGTGCCAGTAGGACATGGGAGCGCTTGCTGTGGCACTCGGCGCCGAGGATGTTGCCGATGCGTTCGACGAGCTCGCCGTCGAAAGTGGCGCCCAGGCTGATTCCACAGGGCACATAAGTGGTGTGTGTGCCGTCGATCCATGTGGCGCCGCGCACACCGGCCGGGCCATCTGTGAATTTGAGACTGCGAATTCCAAGCCGCTCAATATCAAGTGTCTCCCACATATTCTTGCCGGCGACAAAGAAGCACTTCTCTTCAAGGGTCATCGCCCTGACGAGGGCCTCAATCCGGTCGGCCATATTTTTTTGTCCTAGTTCGTGCTGCTAATCTTGACGAATATTCTATTGTAAAAAACAAGAAATCTTCGGGATCACAAAATCAACAAGTCAATCGAGTTGACGATGTTATTTTTGAATCACGTGGCGACATGCCAACAATTTCATGGACGGACTTCTCCCACATACTAGATTCTTTATGTTCTCAGTACATTCATGTAGACCTCAGCATACGGACATCCCAAGTATCCTGTGATAACTTGGATCCCACTCCTGACCTGGGTGAGTTATCCGAATACCCACTCGTGAATACCAGGTATTACATACAGTTCATCAAGCCGGAGTTTCCCTCCTGGTGACTTGTTTGTCTACTTTGCCAGCAGCACGATGATCAACTATCCGCAAATACTCCGTTAGTTCAGTCGTTACCCCCGTTTAACTTTCAGAGTAGGAACGGCATGTCAATAATGGCGGGCAACTCCGCAAATATGTCGCTGTTCCCATCACTCACCTTGCTTGCAATGCCAATCTCGTCGGCCTAGCTCGCCAGCCTTGGCTTAGTCTCTCAATGGTCATCGTCCCGCATCGCCATTGTCACCCGCACTTGTATTGTACTTGGATACTCTATTCTATTCTGATTATCGTCTAATTATTTCGACATTATTTAGCCCAAGTTACGGCCATGTCCGCGCTCTCCCGCGCCTTGCCCGCACTGGGTGCATCGCGGACTTGCAAGATGTTAGAATCGAGCGGGCGATGATTGGCCCCTCGACAATTTCACTGCCTCACTTCATGATGAACAGACTTTAGTTATCTTGAAGGCATTCTCACGGGAAAAAAAATAGAATATTTGGAAAATCAGACCACTCTCAACAAAGACATTCAACAGTCACGATCGACCAAAATATTATTATGGGCTTCGAGGATAAGCGCATCGCCATCGTCGGCGGCGGCCTTGGCGGTATGGCCTTTGCCAATTCGGCTCTGTACGCCCAGCTGAAGAACGTGCACCTCTACGAGGCCGCCTCCAAATTCAGCGAGGTCGGCGCTGGTGTTAACATCACCCGCAACGCCAACCTCATCCTGGATGCCATGGGTGTCGGCCCGGCCATGCGCCACAAGTCGTCCAACAACCCACCAAGCTACATGGAGTACCGCCACTACCACACCGGCGAGTTCCTGGGCCAGATTGACGAGTTTGGCGAGCCCCGGTCCCGCCAGATTCACCGCGCGCACCTGCTCGACGCCCTCAAGGAGAATGTTTCCGACGAGCACATTTCTCTCGGCAAGCGTCTGTCTTCGCTGGAATGGTCGGCGGAGAAGAAGTGCTACGTGCTCTCCTTCCTGGATGGTACTACGGCCGAGGCCGACATTGTTGTCGGATGCGATGGTATCAAGAGTGTCGTTCGGACAAAGTACTTTGGTCTGAGTGATAACCCCGTATACTCGGGCCAGATGGTGTACCGCGGTTACGTGAGCTACGACGACTTGACTCCCGAGACAGCTGCTCTTCTGCGCAAGACGGTTAACTTCCGCGGCCTGCGCAAGCACGTGCTGACCCTGCCGATTGGCAACGACGAGTCTAACACGGCTCGTGTCGGTATCATTGGCTTCATGACCGAGCCTCTGGAGAACTGGACCTCTGAGAACTGGCTGTCGACGGCGCCGGTAGATGACATGTACGAGCATGTCAAAGACTGGACTGGCGCTGTACAGGAGATTGTTAAGGGTCTGCGCAAGGGCGCCGTGGATGGCAAGATCCTGAAGCAGGCTCTGTACGTGCGTGAACCCACAGCTAAGTGGTTTGATGTACGGCCCGACTGCCCTGGATCGGGTGTCATTCTGATCGGTGACAGTGTTCACTCTACTCTTCCTCACCAAGGTACGTTTATCTTTATTCATTCTTATTTTGCAATTATACTCACAGCTCAGGACAAGGAGCTTGCCAGGCAATCGAGTCTGGCTTTGCGTTGGCTCAGGTCCTTCGTTACTGGAACGATTTGTCTCTTGGCTCGGCACTGCAGTACTTCCAGGACCTGCGGAAACCGCGCACTGACCGTATCACACAGTCCAGCTACGAGACGGGCAAGATGGCCAGCGCTGATATTCCCGAGGAACAGTGGGCAAGCAGCTTCAACCCTGCTGTTGTGCGTGAGCGCATGCGGTGGGTGATGGAGTACGATTTGATGGCTGAGTTGGCCAAGACGCTGCCTCTTTCTGGTGAGGCCAAATCTGAGACCACCGAGAGTGCTGAGACGCCGGCACCCGTGGAGGTTTGCTAGATTTGATAGATGTTTTTTACGAATAGATTAGCTTTTAAATTTACTCATTTGTTCAGAATAGCTGTAATCTACTATGGACAGTCATTTTGAGGCCTACGAGACGATGCTTATGAAAATGATGGTGATCGATGTTGGGCTAGACCTGGCGGATATCAACGTAGCGAGCATATCTCCGCTGGGTTTTCCATGAAACAGACGGCATGCTGCCCATCTCCGCATCGACCTACTATCATAGCTATCAGCCTTATCAGTAAATACCACAAGATTAAGTCTGTCAGGTCTTATTCCTAATGTCAGCCAAGACAGAACTCGATTGCATTGTGTATCTATTTTGTTGTTTGGATGTTGTTCTATCGGTATCAGGTATCTTTATCTCATCAAGTATCAAGAAAGTCTTAGCTTTAACAAGTCAAATCAACACTTGATATACTGCCGTCTCGGCCACGCTTTAGACAGTATTTCTACATCGTCAGTGACAAATATCTACACTTGTGAATTATCCTAGCTTTCGTTCTTTGTCTTATTTATTTCTCTACCTTGCTTGTCTTCTTTTTACACAAGGACATTATACGACATGGGAGCCAAGGACGTTGACGAGAAGACGGTCGGCTTGGCCGCTGACTCTGGCTCCGGGACGGGTGCTCCATCTGTCAATGAGGAGACATCCATGCCGACGTCTGTTGAGCAGATGCCGCAGTCCACCTTTTACCGGTGGTGCAGCAAGCTCGACAATATCCCCGGCCTTGAGGTCCGCGGCATTGAGCGTGTCAGCGAGGAGCAGCGGCACCCCGTCGTTACCATTGGCTCATATGTGCAGATGTTTATTATCTGGTTTGCCATCAACTGCACTGCTAACAACATGACCCTTGGCATCCTTGGCCCCATCTTGTTTGGCCTCGGTTTTACAGATTCGATTGTGTGAGTATCATATTTCTCCCTATATTTCCAATTTCTGAGTGCTAAACCATAAGTTGTTGTCTATTTGGCACCCTTTTCGGATCCATCTGCACTGGCTACATCTCTGGATTTGGTCCCGTGTCGGGCCTGCGCACACTCATTGTGGCTCGATACAGTATGGGCTACTGGCCCTCGAAGCTGTGTGTCTTGCTAAACATTGTCATCGAGGTAGGCTATGGTGTCGTGGACTGCCTCGTTGCCGGCCTTATCCTCAATGCTGTGAGTGGATACCGCATGACCGTCATTGTCGGCATCGTCGTGTCGGCCATTCCAACATGGGTCATTGCCACCTTTGGTATCAAGTGGTTCCATACTTTTGAGAGATATGTCTGGATCCCGACTGTCCTTATTTTATTCATTTTTATCGGTTCAGCCGGCCCCAACTTCAACACAGCTTCGGCTTCGTCGGGTTCTGGTGCTACTTTGGCTGGTAATCGCTTGTCCTACTTTTTTCTCACGGCCTCAGGTCCTCTTGGCTGGGCTCCTGCGGCTGCTGACTTTTACTCGTATAACAACGCCAAAACGTCGCGCTTTTGGACCGCCACAATGACCACCAGCGGTATCACCACGGGAAAGCTTCTGATCGAGTTCCTCGGTATTGGCCTGGCATCCGGTATTGCCACCACCCCGGCGTGGGCGGCAGCTTTCGACCACTCTACAGGTGCTCTGATCACTGAGGCCTTTGCGCCCCTCGGCCAGTTTGGCAAGTTCTGTGCTGTTGTGCTTGCGCTCTGTGTGTCGGCCAACAACATTCCCGGCACGTATGCAGCTGCCCTCAACTTTCAAATGTTTGGCCGCTGGCTTGCGCAGATCCCACGGCCTATTTGGTCGACGATTGTTGTCATCATCTACACTGTCTGTGCTATTGCTGGTCGTGCTCAGCTTCTAAGCATCTTCCTCAATTTCTTGAGTTTGATCGGTTACTGGGTCGTCATTTGGATTGCCATCACGCTTGAGGATGAGTTTATCTTCCGTCGCGGAAAGGGCTACGACTGGGACCGGTCGTCTGACAAGACATACCTTCCCATTGGCTTTGCTGCCATGGCCAGTTTTCTTGTTGGCTGGGCCGGTGCCATTGTGTGCATGTACCAGACCTATTACACGGGCCCGATTGCGAAGATGGTTGGCGCTGGAGCTGATCTTGGTCTCCCCGTTGCCATGAGCTGGTCGGCTATCGTCTATCTGCCTCTGCGTATGCTTGAAATCAAGCTCATCGGTCGTTAAGTTCTTGGTCGTGCATTGACGTTGGATATTCAATAGTTTAGAAACTTGGGTCAGTTTTAATATTTATTAAATTTAGGTTGAATGTCCTAATCTCTTGTTTTGTTTGCCGATTCAAATATCAGCTGTTTTAACTAACATTGCTTCGAGCTACTCTTATAAAAAAAAAGGACAAAACGTAATGTCTTACAACATATTCAGTTAATAAAACAAGCAATTAAATCAAATTCTGCAAATGCTTGTACCTGTTCGTATTCAATGCTATTTATTGATGGTATTTACATGCGTAGACATAAGTGACCAGCCACTTACAGCTTACCCTCTGTCTTTCTCCGCAGGTAGTCGTCGTACCGCAAGTAAGCTCCGAGCAGGGCCTCAGCCGACGCGGCAACATCCTCAGGACGCGTGTACTCGGCTGGGTTGTGGCTGACACCATCGCGGCACCGTGCAAAGATCATCGCCGTCGGGCACTTCTTGCTAGTGTAAGCGCTATCGTGACCGGCACCGCTTACGAGTTCAATGCCGCAGCCCATCTCCTTCACCGTCTCGCGCACACACTGTACCATGACGGGGTCAAAGTGCAGCGCCGGCGACACCCAAAAGCAGTCAATGTCGACGGTGAGACCGTGTTCGGCGGCGATTGCAGCAAACTGCTCGCGGCACATCTTGTCAACGGTGGCGACGTCCTCGTCAGCGGGCGCGCGCACGTCCAGCGACAGCTTGACTTTGCCGGCAATGGTGTTAATGCTCTGGGGCATAGAGTTAACGACGGCAATGGTGGCACGGGCCTGGCGCTCGTTGAGCTCGCCAGTGGTGACGATCTCGTTGGTGGCGACGATCATCTTGGCAGCACCGAGAAGGGCGTCGCTGCGGCGGTCCATGGGTGTCGTACCGGTGTGGGCTTCACGACCGACAATATCAATGTTGTACCAGCGGATAGACTGGATGCCGCGGACGACGCCGACGGCCTCCTCAGCGGCGTCGAGAATGGGGCCCTGCTCGATATGGACCTCAAAGTGTGCCGAGAGGGGGTTGGCCTCGTACGAGCACGGAGTCTCACCGAGGAAGCCGATTCGCTTTAGCTCATCGCCGAGGGCGACACCGTCTGAGTCGGTGCGGCTCTGGCCATACTCGGTGGTAAAAGCACCGCCCCAGACGCCGGAAGCCAGCATAGCAGGCGGAAAGCGGGCACCCTCCTCATTGGTCCAATCAATGATAGCCAGAGGCGCGTAGGTAGTGATGTTGTTGGCGTGAATAGTCTTGAGGACCTCAACACCCGTGGTGACACCCAGGATACCGTCATACCGGCCGCCAGTGGGCTGGGTATCGAGATGGGAGCCAATGCCAATGGGAGGAATGTCGTTGTTGATGCCCGGGCGCACGGCAAATATGTTGCCCATGGCGTCAACGGTGATGGAGCAGCCGCACTTCTTGGTCTCCTCAATGAACCACTCGCGCACCTTCTTGTCATCATCGTTGCCAGTCAGGCGGTCTGTAGTGTCAATAGGTGTCTTCTACCTCTGCTTGCATTATGTTTCTATAAACAGAAAAACATCAGAACTTACTCATGCCGCCGTCTGGGGTGTTTCCCCACGCACAAGACTCGTGCAGGGTATCGACCATACGCTTGCCGTCTGTCTTGAGGCTTGCATACTGTGTAGGCAGAGGGACCTCTGCAATGGCCGGTGCTGTCGGAATAGAGCCCATGTCGTGTATGTGTAGTGATGTTACTGAACTGGTGATGTCACGATATAATGTCAAAGATGTTAGCGATGTGAAGATTGAAATTCAGATTATAGGCAAGATGACCACGGAAAAAGAAAAAGTACCAAAGGCACAAATACCCAACCGGCTCGAACAACCAAGAAAACCTGCGTCCCTGAATCCTTCGTCGTCCCCGAGTATCAATTCTCTCCTTGCCCCTCCAAATCCCGGCTGTATTGAGTAGTCTGAGCCGAGTCACTTTCTGATTTGATGGGTGTTGATGGGAGAATGCGAGAGCGGACAAGCCCGCGATAGTGTGCCAGGGTTGCATTGCACGACTTACACGCGAGCCAATAGAAACATGGGGAATACTCGTTTGACGTCGATTTTCCTATCTAGGCTAATCACACTATAAGCTTATCAGAGCGGAGAAGACCGCTCTGTCTTCCTGTCCTCTCTCCTCAAGCTTCCTATGATACTGTCTTCTTTGCTATGCAGCGCTAGGGTAACGGGTAATGCCTTGGCGTTTCAATAGCTTGATCTTTTTGAATTATCGAATTTGTGTTGATATCCGGTTGTTTGTCATAGTAAATCAAAACAACAAATGACTAATCACTACAACATACATACCCATGCCTGGACTTCCCCTTTGCCTTCATCCATCTGATGATCTCCGTGTGCATTGTGATGTGATATTCTTTGCGCACTTCTCGCCGTTATCCGCTTTCTGTTGCTCTTGTGTTGTGATACTATCTGCCTACGATCAGCCCCGTCACTCTGCATCATCGCCTCCTTTCTCCACTTGACCACGCACTCGACCTCGATTGGAAGGTGCAAAGTGGTTTGATACTCGGGCACTTGACACGCTGACACACTGGAACGGCCGATGCTCATGTCCTCGCGCCGTGTTTGAGTCCCGACAGTCTGGACAGCATCCACTCTTGTCTGTTGACCCTTCTTCCTCTTCTTTCTCCTCAGATGGCATCACACTGCCAGAGAAGCATTTTGTCGTGTGCTCGCTGCCGCCGTCGCAAGATCAAGTGCGACCGTCAGCTGCCGTCATGCTCACAGTGCATTGCCACCAAGACAGTATGCACGGGCATAGCAGCCAAGGGTGCAGCAGCAGCAGCAGGCCTGTCGGCTGCGAATGGCCCGCCAGGGTCTAGGTATGCAGCCGTGATACCGCGCAGTATTGTGCAGCATCTCGAGTCTGAGATTGCACGTCTAGAAACGGCACTGATGCAAGATGGGCAGCTCGAGGTCGTCCATGCGTCTGATATACTGCTGGGTATGCCAGGGGGAGACAGTAGCGGCAGCGGCAGCAGCGGAAACAATGTAAGTGGTGGTAGCGGCAATGGGGACGTGCAGGCTGACGCTACTGCACCTCACATGTCCGCCTCGCTACGAACTGCATCAGGGGACATCGCGATGGACGACTCGATGAGTGCTATGATGACGGATGCCGTTGACCCTCTCCTTCAACACCAATACCAGTTCTCGCACAGTCATATATCTTATCAAAGCCATCAGCTACAACAGCATCAACAAACTGAATGTAGCCATGCCAAAGCGGCCGAGGTTGCAGCCCGCCGGGCATCCATCATCGGCAGCAACAGCCTTCAGTCTATCATATCAGCTACGCTGCCGTACGAGATGGGGGCCGCTGCAGGGCTTTTATCAAAAGTACGCATGGGCCTCACTCCATCAACGGCCAAGGTCCGCGAGCGGGGAGGAATTCATCCAAGCCGGCGCCTAGGAAGCTCGACATTGGCAACCAAGCACAAGTCAAATAGTGTCCTCGGCGGGATACACCGTCTTCAGGCACCCATACTCCGGAGTATGCCGTGGGATATTGTGCAGCGCCTCATGCGCAAGTATCTCTCAACAATTCAACCGGACAACCCCTTCCTCGTCACATCGACTGTGGTACAGCAGTTCCAAAATGTGTGCGACATTCTACAACAGACGCAACAGGCACACGTGCCAGGGCAGTCGCCGGAGTCGGTAGCGCACATGCAGTCACTCGCCCCAAGCCATGATTTTCTGGTCGTATACTTGGTGCTTGCCGTCTCCGTGACACTGGGCTCGGCTCACGAGGACGGGTACGAGGAGCGGTGTGCTGCGCTATCTATCTCTCTATTCGAGGAGGGCATTCAGCATCTCTACGGCCTGCCCGTCTTCCCCTCGGAGCTGGCATGGCTGCAGACAATCCTGTTGGTGCTGCTATATGCGACCGTGTTCCCGCGGGCAGCCAATGTCTGGGTGCTATCGGGTGTTGCCGTGCGATCGTGTCTGGAGTTGGGACTACACCGCGAACAACCACATGCCGACTCCATATCGCCGGTGGCATACCCAAACGAAGAAGGTCTATCACGCGAAGAGGAGGCTGATCTACGACGGCGCGTGTTCTGGGCCGCGTACTGCCTCGACCGGTCCATCTGCTCGGTAATGCAGCGGCCTCTGTCGACACCCGATACAGCTATTGATACCCATCTACCTCTGCCTTCTACGCCGACCGGCAAAAACGATCCCTTTCTTGGCACGATTGCGTTCAACAAGATGCTGTCCGAGATTCTACACATTCACTTTCAGAACGAGCCGATACCGGCGCCAGCCACATCCTGGGAAGGGTGGCTGGCGGACATGGAATCCCGCATCCAGACATGGCATTCATCGTCATCGTCATCTACATCATCGTCAACCAGCAACGACTTTATGATGGCCCGTGGGCTCATGGTGCTGCACCGCCCGTCGCCGCGCGTGCCTTTGCCATCGCCATCGTCGCTGCTACGCGCGTTTGAAGCCGCGTCGGCCGCCGAACGCATCCATCGCGGCCATCTGAAGCACGGTGTCTTTCGACGGCCCTGGCTCTCTGCCCACTACACCCTGGAAGCAGCGACTGTGGTGTTGTTCTGTCTGCGACACGGCTACACCGCCATTGCCGAGCGCTTCACGCCAACACAAATCTTCGATCGGTCGAAGCAGATGACGAGCAACCTGCTGGCGATTGCGGCACACGGCTGGCCCGAAGTCGGAATTTATGCTGGCGTGTACGAGCGACTACTTGCTCCCCTGCTAGAGCGTGTATTCCTGCGCAGTCCGACGCTCGACACCAACCGGTTTGGACCTGACGAGGACGCTGAGCTCATGCGCTTGCTCTACCCCGGCCCGGCACACCTTGATAGTCTGCGGTATGGCCTGCGCCAGAAGCAGCCCCAGCCCAGCCCCAGCCAGGACCTCAGTCCGTTTGATTTCAACCTATTTCTGCTAGAAGACGAGATATGGGAACAGGCGGCTATGCTGAAAAAAGGGGCGATTGGCGGTGGTGCAGGTGACTGGATGGCCCTGCAGGACATGGATTTTGGAATGGCCTAGGCATTGATAGATCGCAATGTAATGAGAAATGAAACGAAATGAAAGCAAAGAAAGACGAACAAAAAGAAAACATGCCAGCCCAACGTGTGGAGGACGCGCGCAATAACTCGACAAACGGAAATGAGTCGTGGGGAAACCTTGTGATTTTTGTGGTTTTTTTGTGGTTTTTCTCGTTTTTCTGGATCACAAGGCCAGATCCCCAGTGTGGGGGTGCATGCTTGCAGCATGGGGGAGCTTCTGTTGTGCTCGCTGGGGAGATTGAATTCCTTATCGATAAGCGCGATAAGCCTAGAATGGTCCAAAAATAGATCTAGATGGGTAAAAATGGACCGAAACAGACAGCTCTGGCGGGATGGAGCTGCGATAAGAAGGAGCAGATAAGAAGGAACGGGGACACGGGGGGCGGTGCGTGACTATTGCCACCCGGGTGCTAGGTTGTATGACATAATGCAGCCAATTAAGGAATGCTTTCACCGCCGGACAAACAGCACGGAAAAAAGTACGCAGGTCAGCTGCGACGTTCTCCTGAGACACATTATCCCTCGTTCCTGACTTCTTATCGTCTATCGTCTTCATTGTCCATTGACATTTATACGGAGCTGTTTCCTGCTGCTCATCCATCTTTTTGACCTTGTTTTTGATTCATCTTTGATTTCGTCCTCGTTTTGACATCGATTTGTCTCTGATCACCCTCTCGATCACCAAATCACTCGATTTGCCCCTCGAATCTCACTCGATACCTCCTCTCATCACCCTTCACAATGGCCGTCAAGCTCAACTCTGCCAACCTGTCCCAGATTGTCTCCGCTAGCAGCGGCAGCATCGCAGGCCCGACCTATGCTCGCAACGGCGATGCCGTGAAGCACGGTATTGTTCACATTGGCGTTGGTGGCTTCCACCGCGCTCATCTGGCTGTCTACATTGACCGCCTGATGGAGAGCCACGGCCTCACCGACTTTGCCATCTGCGGTGTTGGCCTGCAGCCCTTTGATGCCGGCATGCGTGACGCCCTGACTGCCCAGGACTACCTCTACACTCTTGTTGAGCGCTCCGCCAAGGGTAGCAAGGCACATGTCGTCGGTAGCATCAACGGCTACCTGTTTGCTCCCGACAACCGCGAGGCCGTCATCGCCAAGATGGCCCACCCCGAGACACACATTGTGTCGCTCACCATCACTGAGAGCGGCTACTACTACGATGAGCACACCCACGAGCTGCTCAGCAACGACCCCGACATCCAGCGCGACCTTGAGCCTGCCAACCATGCCAACCCCAAGACCACCTACGGCTTCCTCTACGAGGCCATGGCCCGCCGCAAGGCCGCCGGCCTGAAGCCCTTCACCGTTCTGTCCTGCGACAACATGCACCGCAACGGCAGCATCTCGCGCGACATGCTCGTGTCCTTTGCCAAGCTGCGCGACCCCGAGGTCGCCCAGTGGATTTCCGAGAAGGGTGCCTTCCCCAACTCCATGGTCGATCGCATCACCCCCCAGACCACAGCCGCTGACAAGGTCGCGCTTGCCGAGACCTCGGGCATCGAGGATGCCTGGCCCGTCGTGACCGAGCCCTTCATGCAGTGGGTCATTGAGGACCAGTTTTGCGACGGCCGCCCTGCGTTCGAAAAGGTCGGCGTCCAGGTCGTCAAGAATGTCGACGAGGTTGAGCAGTTCGAGAAGCACAAGCTGCGCCTGCTCAACGGCAGCCACTCGGCGCTCGGCTACCCCGGCCAGCTTGCCGGCTTCAAGTACGTGCACGAGGTTATGCAGAACGAGCTGTTTTCCTCGTTTGTATGGCAGATGATGCAGGAGGAGGTCAAGCCGTCGCTGCCGGCCATCCCTGGCGTCGACATTGACGCCTACTGCCACACCCTGATCGAGCGCTTCTCCAACCCCACCATCATGGACCAGCTGCCGCGCATCTGCCTCGGCGGCTCCGGCAAGATCCCCAAGTTTATCATGCCCACGATTGCCGAAGCCATTTGGGTCAAGGGCCCCTTCCGGCGTTTGTGCTTCGTCGCTGCTTCCTGGTTCCACTACGTTAACGGCGTGGATGACAACGGCAACAGCTTCGAGGTCGACGACCCGATGCGCGAGGAGCTGCAGGCCAAGGCCAAGGCTGGTGGCGCCGACCCGTCCGAGCTGCTGAGCATCAAGGTGCTTTTCGGTGATGATCTGCGCGGCGACGAGCGCTTTAACAAGGAGCTCGCCACCGCGATGGAACTCATCCGCCGCGACGGCATTCTCAAAACTCTGCCCAAGTACATTGATTAGGTTCAATTCTTGGTGTAGTCTGAAGATTTGATGTTTTATGCGTTGTTTTGTTGATTTACGATTTTAATTATAGAATATGGGTGTGCTTAGAATGGATTTGATTTACTTTTTATAGACACGCTATCAGTCGCTTATTTATGCTACAATACACGGTCTCGATCTATGAATGTTTTGATGGGATGTCTGCAAAGCAAGCGGGATCAATAAAATAAACTAGATTGGGCGCAAGCCGCGGCCGAGGTATGTGCGCTCACCAAACTCGCGCTCGGCGACCTGGAACAGAGGCAGACCCATAAAGTAGCCGGCATCGCCGTGGCCAATGGCCTTCCATGTGCTTACACACTCGTCCGTGCCGATCTTGACAAGAGGTTTGCCTGTGCCAGCCGACGACGCATCGGCGGCCAGCTGGACCTGGCACAGCTTCTCCATCAGCACAAACCAGGCGATGGTGGCCTCAATGGTCGGGCCAGCGGTAAGCAGGCCGTGATTGCCCAGCAGTGCTGCCTTGCGGGAGCCCAGGTGCTTGGCAATATCCTTGCCCTCGTCCGTAGCCAAGACCAAGCCGGCAAAGTTTCTGGAATGTTAGTACTTTTGGCCCGTCGAAAGGACGTGTATCACTCACGGATAGACGACGTGGTCTTCGTAAAAGACGCAAAAGTCCTGCGTCAGCATGTCCAGCGGACGGCCAGTGGCACACATTGCGCGACCGTATAGACTGTGGCAGTGGGCGGCACACAGCACATCGGGACGGGCGCTGTGGATCTCTGCGTGGATGGCATAGGCGGCTGTTTGTCAGTACCCTTCTCTATTGAGTATTACGACAAAGACTCACCATAGTTTAGCCGCAGGTTGTCGCCGCCCTCAACGACCTTGCCTTCGTGGTTGACGCGAATCAGGTCGTCGTCAGTGATGAGTGAAAAGTGCAGGCCAAAGGGGTTGACCCAGAAGCTGGTCGGGTCCACGGGGTCCCGCACGGTGATGTGGCCGGCAACACCATCGGCAAAACCGTTGTTGGCAAAGATGCGGTAGGCGATGGCCAGGCGGTGCTTGAGGAACTTGCGCTCCTCGTACTTGTCGGTGAAGACGGGCGGCAGAGTCTCCTCGTCGCGGACAAAGGCAAGGGACGGGTCGCCAGAGCGGTCTTTACTGGGCGCCGTTGGGGCCGGTTCCGTTGCTGAAGGAGCCATTCTGAATTTTGATGTATATTAATAAAAGGGGTAAATAAAAAGTGTGTGAGACTACTTGGTGATGAGACAAATAATCTGGATAATAAAATGTGGATGTTGATATGAGATGAATAGTCTAAGATGAGTCGACAACGAATACTCGACATGGTGAAGATAGCAACTTTCTACGTACTCTCCGTTCTATTACCACTTGCCTGTCAAGGGATCTAACAAGCTCAATTATCCATCATTACAACGCCATGCCTGACGTCCTATGGTCCTACTCCCCCCTCCGTCTTGGTCTGTCCGCGGCTTACTCGTCACCATGGCCCACACGACGGAGGGAAGCAACGGCATTGAGGGGCCCGAGACGTATGGGATGGATTTCAGAGTAAATACGATGGAACTGATTATCGATTGTGTTTGCTCCTCTCATTGACTGCTTATCTTCCGTGACAGGTCCGCTCCTCCGGCATCCTGTCTCGACAACTGCGGTCTTCTCCGCGGTACGAGAGTACATTGGTATTCCGACTTCGGTTAGACCCATTTTAGAATCTTTATGATTGGCGCTAGTCTCGTTTGGTGTAAGTCTCTGTCCGTCGGGAATTTGATGTAAGTCGGAGTTTCACCCCAATAACAGTGGGGCCAGACAGTGTCAATAGCATACTGAGGGTATCGTCAATTTGAGGCAATGGGAAGTGAAAGTAAAAGAAGGAGTGAACCTCGCAATAAGCTTGATGTGTAACACCGTAAAAACTAGTAGATGCAATACATCCAACAATCCAATAAAATGGCCTCAGATACTACACCGCACCACTTCAATATTGTCGCCCTGGAGACAATCTTCACCGGCCTCCCGCCCATCACCGTGCCGGCACCGAACACATTCACGCTCACCACCTACGAGCGTAGCACGGCTGCTGAAGTCGGGCCCCGCCTCCGTGATGCCAACGCTGATATTGCCATTATCACTACTGTGCCTATCCGTGGCGATGCCCTCGACCCGGCCAACACTCCTAATCTCAAACTAGTCTCTGCCATCGCGTCCGGCACCGACACCATCGACCTCGCGGCATGTGCCAAGCGCGGCATCCGCGTGCTAAACAGCCCCAGCTGCAACATTGACGCTGTCGCTGAGCATGCAGTTTCGCTCTATTTTGCCTGCCGGCGCCGCATTGTACCGTCCATGCTGGCTCTGCAGCGCGGCGACTGGCCCAAGAAGGGCACGCTGATGCACACTGCTATGACGGGCGGCGAATTTGCAGTCAGACGGTGTGCGGCCGAGACTGTCGCACTAATTGGATACGGTGCAGTGGGGAGGCGCGTGGCAGAGCTGCTGCGCGCACTCGGTATGCATGTCTTGGTGACAGCCAGAAAGGGGGCGACAGGCAATCTTCCCGACGGGCGTGTGGCTTTTCATGATGCAATCAAGCAGGCAACTGTCGTGGTGCTTTGCTGTCCTCGCACAACCGAGACTGTGTATTTGCTGTCGGCACCTGAGTTTGCAATGATGCAGTCCGACTGCCTAGTGGTCAATGTGTCGCGTGGAGGCATTGTCAACGAGCAGGCACTGCTAGAGGCTTTGCAGACGGGCAAGATTGGAGGCGCGGGTGTCGATGTGTTTGGGGTTGAGCCAGCCGGCCCCGAGACGAGCCCTCTTTTGACGGCCGAGGTGGCAGAATCTGGTCTGAATTTGGTTGTTACGCCACACACGGCCTGGGTGGCTTCACAGACGACAGCCAACAACCACCGTGTGCTTATTGAGAACATCAACGGTTTTATTTCCGGTACTATTAACCCGGACAGAATCAGAGCGTGATCAATCATCCCGTAGTAAGTATATACTTTTATTAATCTAATATCATGTCTATTACAACTTGCCGCTCTGGAAAGCAGACTGTGGTGTCTGGATGTTGGCCTGCACAACCATCTCCAATGTGTCCGTCTTGGTCATGCCAATTGCCTCGTTTTCCGTCTTCTCGTAAAGCGTCTTTCCCTCGGCCCAGATGCGCCGAAGTGTGAAAATAGCCGACACTGGGTGCTCTGCCGCCCACGCATCCTCCTCAATCTTCTTCAGCTCATCCATGCTCGTGTACGACACCTTCCACTTCTTGCCCGTCTGCCGCTCGTACTCAGCCAGCATCTCCTTGGGCGTACAAACATACGAGTGGATGCGCACGGCTTTGTTATCGCTTGCCTCGGGGTGTCTCAGGACACCAACCAGAGCGCGACCAACATCTGCCACAGTAGTCATTCCCACAGGTCCGCCGCCAGGGGCATCACCAGCATCGCCGGCCAGGATGGCCTCGTGCTTTAAGGTGTCAAAGTGGCCGGCACGTGGCTCGGCCTCGAAGAAGCCAGCGTAGAGATCGGCAAAGGGGCCACTGACAAGGTAGGTGTACTTGAGACGCTTGACCTCGCCGCTCTTCTCAAGGTAGTTGCGGACTTTAAGTTTCTTCTGGTGCGGCTTCTCGGTGGCTGATGAAGCGTCAAAGGCAATGTCTGTGCCGTACTCGGACGGAATGAAGCGAATGATGGTCGGGCTCCGCTCGGCCAGCTTGATCAGGTCAATCTGCTTGTCAATGGCAAACCGGCCGACGGCCGAGACGACAGTGTCAAAGTCTACAATGTTAGCATCAGTCATCAACTTTTAAAAACATAATTGAATAAGCACCTTTGTAAACCTCAAGAACCTGCTCGTCGTTGTAAATGTCGCCGATGCGGATCACACAGCCGCGAGCCTTGAACGACTCGATCATGTCCTTTTTGGACTCGACTGTTGCCGGCGACGTGAGGATGCCAATTGTCTCAAACTCATCTTTGGCGTTGAGCAGTGCGTCAAGAAGCACTTTGCCGATGACGCCGGTGGCGCCAATCACAAGAATCTTCTTGCTCAGCGACATGTTTGTCCAGATTTTGGTATTGTGATGTCCGGAGTTTCTCGATTGCCTCGTAGTTACTTGGTACTGTTTTGTCGAAGTCACCTGTTTTGAACCTTCTGCCTCGGTATTCAAATCGCCGACCTTGACCAGCATACTAACATACGACTTTTCTATGATGAGCTTATGCGGATATTCAGCAGTCCGATTGATAATCTATCGATACGGGTATGAGCTACTGAATGGTACTCACAGCTTGTCGCGGGGAGCTACACGAGCTAGGTACGGAGATGTGCGCTGGCAGTGGGATGTTGTCGAACCCATGGTGAGCAAAAATGAAGTTGACAAAGAGGGTGAAGTGTCACCTCGACAAGCGCACAACTCCGATAAGCAACTTCTCTGTGATTCTCTGCTCGACGTCTTGCCCCTCTGTCGGCATTGATGGATGCATACTTATGTATTTACACTCGAGCGAAACTCAGCCGAGACGTTTACTTATATCGATGCGTAGCTTCTTTTTGTTTTCGAGATCTTTTTGTCAAGACCATTCTCCTCCACATCTTCAAACATCAAGACCAACACTACCTTGAGCAGCAGACCCACCATCATCAAGTCAATATATCACCAAATAATTAAAACATCACAATGGGCAAGATCGTAGCTGCTGTCGGCCTGTCCCATGCTCCAGGTATGTTGTAAATTGTTAAATAGAAAGATGACCAGAAACATGACTAACACCAATGAGGCGCCATTGGCTTCCCCGAGACCGCCCAGCCTGACGCACGCAAGCGTACCGAGGATGCCACCCGTGCCCTTGGAAAGTCCCTGACGGACGCAAAGCCCGACGTCATCTTTGCCTTCCTCGATGACCACTTTGAGAATTTTTACCGCAACCACATGCCCACCATTGCTATCCCCGTGGCCGACTTCAACGAGGGCCCGGCCGACCAATGGATGGAGCCCCTGCGCATCAAGGAGAAGACCAAGTTCCCCGGCAACCCTGTCGTTGCTGAGCACCTCATCAACTCGCTCGTCGACCAGGGCTTTGACGTCTCCCGCACCGGCCCGGTTGAGTACGGCAACAACCTGCTGATGCCCTGGGTTCTGATGGAGGCCGACCTGCCCGCCCACACGGCCGTCGTTCCCATCTTCATCAATGTCTTCACGCCGCCGCTGATGAAGTACAAGCGCGCATACGCACTCGGTGAGGCGTGCCGCGTTGCCGCCGAGTCCCTGCCCGACAGCACGCGCGTCGCCTTTATGTGCACTGGCGGCCTGAGCCACTGGCCCCCATACTGGAGCCCCTACCAGGCCGGCGACCCGCCGGAGGATGACTTTCTCAAGCTGATGAAGGAGTACCAGACGGTCGGCAAGTCTGTGCTTCAGAAGCACCCCGACCTGTTTGTCAAGTTTGACGAGTACGAGATTGAGATGGCCGCCAAGAACGAGTACCCGCTGAACAGCAAGCACCCGCTGGTCAATGCTGAGTGGGATATGGAGTTTGCGACCAAGATGGCCGAGGGCGACATTGAGTGGCTCAAGGCGCTGACGTACGAGGAGGTGGAGGAGAAGGCTGGCCACGGCGGCCACGAGGTTCTCAACTGGGTTGCCCTGAGCGGCGCGATGAACGGCAGCAAGGCCAAGCTGCTGCTGTACGAGCCCGTCATTGAGTGGATCTGCGGCATGACCTACCTTGACTATAACCTGGGTGACGATGCTCCGGTCAACGGCACCAATGGTACCAACGGTGTGAACGGTACCAACGGCACCAACGGGGTCAGCCACTAAGGCTATGATTAATGTTTTTGTTTCTTCTTCTTCTCTATATAGTTTCTGCTTTCTCTAAACTGGTGTTGGTCTAAATTTATATTACTTTCATTATTTGCATGAGCTTCACGGTGTTTTTGTGCAAAATGTGACTGTATGTATTTCTAAAATTCGATAAAATGTTTTCCTTTTTTTCCAAAGCTTTAAACTCTATTTATTTAAAGGTTTTCTTACTAAATTTATTCATCCTCGATATAATTCTTCTAGGACCGCATCTCAACAACATCTTGTGGCAGTCTTAACCTTTTATTTTCCGCCAAAACTTTTTGGTAAAAATAAATGAAAACGCTACAGATAATCTCACCTTCTGTTATATCATCGTCGGACCGTGGCCGGCGTTTAGCCGCACTTACACGGACTAGCAGGACTGTAGCGGATATAGCGACCCACTTGCCACGCCGGTGACACTCTGGCCCGTTCGCCAGCCATTTTGTCGACTTCCCCCTCTTCCGATCCCCTTTATCCTCTGCGTTTCTCTGTCTATTTGACCTCTTATCGACAGCCAACCATGGCTATTGCTTTGCTATTTTAATAGCTCTAATAGCTTGACATAGGTTTAGGTCTAGTTAGTGCTTATTGTTTTCCGATTAACAGTTGCTCGTCACGTTATTGGCTCCTCTGTCTGTGAGAGCCCCGGAGAAGAGCGCACTTGTCCGTCTCTCGTCTTGATGTACTCTCTACTCAGTAAGACATGGCAGACGGTTGCTGCAAGTAACAGACTTCCTATTTCCATTGACCGGATGAATAGAGGGAAGAATAGGCGAGAGGATGTGATTTGAATTGCCAGCATTATCAGTGTCTGGCTGATCTGTGATCCACCCGCAGCTCCCCACACTGACACGAGCTCGACGAGTATCATCGTCGACATAACCAAGTATCTTGAGACGGGGACACAATCAATCGATTTGGTTCACGATAGCTTTGAAATTCTACCCAATCTACCACAGGCAACACCTCATCGCGATGCCATGAGCGGTCCGACGCCTCTCGCGGGCGTGTCTCCTCGGGACACAACGGCGTATATTCCACAGACACCGGCCACCACAGTAGCGCCCCAGACACCGCCACGTCCTCAGTCTCAACCTCAAAATACTCACAGTCAACCTCAAGCGGACACCCCCAAGACAACACTGCAGCAGTTGCAGCAGCTACTTCCGACATGTCAGCGCTGCCGGCGGCTCCGGCGCAAATGCGACACGCAGCTGCCGCACTGCCGGCCATGCCATCGCGCGGGTGTTGAGTGTGCCATATTCGATCATGCTCTTAAGCAGACGCTTCCACGGGCCTACGTTCAGTCGCTTTTGACACGAGTCGAGCATCTCGAGGCTGTCAAAGCCAGCGGCGGTCGCATGGTTCGGCAGGATAATGCGTCCAACACAACTGCCACTGCTGCCACTACTGCTACAGCAACAGCTGCATCAACATCTACGGAGCAGTCTCAGATATCCACAGCACCGCCACAGTCGACAACAACGACAGTCACTACGCCCTCGTCAGGTAAGACACTCACTCAACCACAAGATATGTCTAGTACAACAACAACAGCGACAGCACCATCAGCAGCCCTCACGCCATCATATGACGTCGTCGTGCCGTCTGCTGCCTCGGTCGGCAAATCGCGGTACTGGGGCGCATCCTCCGTTTTTGCGCTCATGGTTGAGATCCTACAGCATGCGACCGCCCGCTCATACGTGTCCCTCGAGGACGTTGGCGCTGGCGGTGATGTTTCCATGAACGCAAACACTGCGTCGGAGCACATGTATGGCCACTCCCCAGACATGGACCACGATGAGCAGCAAGCCGGCGCTCTACATCACCACCACTACAACACCAACAACCTTGCCGGCGACACTTCGGCGTCGGCCGCAGCAGAAGCGGATATCCGCGCTCTACTCCGTCTGTATTTGGTGTCATCCAATACGCTTTACGGATTTGTCGACCCGGAGCACGCATTCGCCGACCTTGAAGTATATCTGGCCGTGCGGCGGCGAACAAACAACACCTCTACAACACCCAACTCGGCGTTTGGAAGTACGGCGTCGCCGGTCGGTACGGGAATAGGAGGAGGCAACGGCAGCATTCCATCGCCAACTGCGACCTTTGGATTAAACAGCAGTGCAAACTATGGCACAGGCCCGGCAGCACTCGGTGACCAGGCACATTCGTACTTTCGCATCGCCATGATGTGTGCAATCGCATGCGCTACCAAAGCTCGATACCGCCAGCAGCGCACAGCCGAGAGTCTGGCTTACTACGCCGACGCTCTCGCATACGTTGAAGAAGTCACGGCCGAGGTCTCGCCGGCGTCGCTACAGGCACTGCTGCTTCTGATTGTGTTTTGCCTTTTTTTTCCGCGAAAAGGCGACGTCTGGAAACTTCTAGACTATGCATGCCGTCTTGCACTAGAGCTGGGATACCACACTGAGATGACCGACATGACGGAGACGACCGAATTGGAGGGAGGCATTCCCGGCGCAGGGCCCACGCATGCGGCGCCGAGTGGCGAGTCGGAGGCCCAAAAGAAGCTACGGCGGTCTACGTTTTGGGGACTGTATGCGATTGAGCGCATTGTCGGGCAGCTGTTTGGGCGTGGTAGTGACTTGCCGGAGTCAATCATCACAGTGTCCTACCCGAGCGCGCTTGTGCCAGCAGATGTCAGCACGGATACGTCTACGAATACAAACACCACAGCAACTACAAACGCGAATACAGCTACCTCCCCCACAGTACCGCCAGCGGTAGACCGCAGCTCGATGCAGGCCATGAGCATTGCACACCATTACCGTCTTGTCTACTTGCGGTCGGAAATCTTCCGTACTCTCTACCTGCCTGCTCGGCCATCTCCGGGTGGAGACAATAGCAACTCGGGTTCGGGCGAAGCAGACTGCCAACTGGACTGGCTGCGCCGGCAGTACCAGACACTGCATGCATGGCGACAGGAGCTGGCCGTACCGGCGGGTGACGAGCGCGAGGGTGTGGCCACACTGACGTGTGACGTCGGCTACGATGCGACCATGTGCTTTTTGTTCCAGCCTCTGCTGCTGCGCGCACTGCGCGAGGGTCCTGACTCTGAGTCACTACCCCCCGAAAAGCTGCATGTTGCCGCAGACGCGTTTTACTCGTCCATTCGGCTGATCCGCACCTACGAAAAAATCATCCGCGCGCCCGAGTCGTCGGCTCTGGGCACGTACCCGATTACGTTTATGAGTGCGCACTACATCCAGCTGGCGTCAAGCACGTTGTTGGCGAACGCTCTGCTGCGACTGGACGGGCGCGCGACTGTTTTACAGCCCATGGGCGAGGATACGCTGTCTGTGAATGACAGCAGCAAAATTACCAACGGTGAACTTGACTGGGGTGCGTATGTCGATGTGTCAAGCTCGTGTCTGATCCTGCTGGCCTGGTGCGGTGAGCGGTGGCCGGGAATGTTGGGTATGCTCGGCGTCTACCAAAAGCTGTTTGGACGCACGATCCGCGAGTTGATAGGCAAAGGTATAGTGCGATGATGGCTGAAGACACTCGGAAGACAGAAGACGAGATCTGTCCAAGTTGAGCATGTCCAGCCGAGGACGAGATGATGAAGTTATGAAAGCGTTTGAATACCCCGGATGTTAGTTTGTATTAGTCTGTGTTAGTCCCTTAATTCAGTATTTGTTTGGTATTTTTATTGATTCTGGTCGACCATATCTGACACCTCGTGCACTCTATCTGATACTGGCTGCACTATGACAGGCTATCATCTGTAGTGCCTGTAGTGCTATATGCCGATGCAGGTCCGACGCAGGTCTATGCCGCATCCGGAAAGTCCAAGCGGGGCGCCGATAAGGCGAGAGAAGGCCATTGGAACGGCAAACCGCCGATGGGAACTGGCGTGAATGGAAACAATGGACACGCTGGGCTATTGTGTTATTACAGAGAAGACGACCAGTCCCAAACACGACCCAAGCTACCGGAGCTATTCCCACTCGCCATTGCATTCTTACTCAGTAAAGCTCGGCGGAGAACAGCGTATCTCGGTCGTCGTTCGGTGACTGCCGTCCCGATTAGGAAACTAACCATTTCCAGTGGATGATTTAGTAGTTTAAAGTAGCTATTTTGTTTTATTGTTTTATTTGTGTACAATTAAGGAAGGAGCACGAGGGGCACCGACGTGCGGAGTCGACACGGCGGCTTGCGCGACGTAGATCTATTCTTCAGGAGCTGTCTTGTCACTCTTGATCTTCTTTTCTTTCTTTTTTGGTCTATCTTCAGTATCACATCACAAACAATCATAATGGCATCTCGGAGGCTTCTTCACTCGGCCAAGGCCCTTACTCTGACGGCTGTCCGCCCGGCTGCCCGTCGCTCGGCCCCGGCGTTCACATCTGTTCGCGCCGTGTCCAGCTTCATCGCCGGCGAGCCTGATGCTCCGTCTATGAAGACCAGCCTGCCCGGCCCTGTGTCCAAGGAGAAAATTGCTGCGCTGGATAGCGTGTTTGACACCCGCAACATCAGCATCCTGACCGACTACAACAAGAGCATTGGCAACTATATTGTCGATGCCGACGGCAACGTGCTGCTGGATGCCTTTGCTCAGATCGCTTCCATTCCCCTCGGCTACGCCAACCCCGCCCTGATCGAGGCCACCAAGACCCCCGACATGGTCAACGCCATTGTCAGCCGTCCCGCGCTCGGCAACTTCCCTCCCGAGGACTGGGAGGAGGTTCTGCGCACCGGCCTGCTGCGTGCCAGCCCCAAAGGCCTCGACAAGGTGTTCACCGCCATGACCGGCTCTGACGCCAACGAGACCGCCTACAAGGCCGCGTTCATCTGGCGCCGCCAGCAGGAGCGTGGTGGCTACAACGTCGACTTCACCGCTGAGGAGATGCAGTCGTCAATGAACAACGAGGCTCCCGGTGCCGCCAACGGCCTGTCCATTCTGTCCTTCAAGGGCGGCTTCCACGGCCGCCTGTTTGGCTCGCTCTCGACTACGCGCTCTAAGCCCATTCACAAGCTGGACATTCCCGCCTTTGACTGGCCCCAGGCGTCGTTCCCGTCGCTGCGCTACCCTCTCGACCAGTTCGAGGCCGAGAACGCGGCTGCCGAGGCGGCGTGCCTCGCCGAGGTCGAGACTCTGATCACGACCTACCACAACAAGCCGGCCGCCGTCGTCGTCGAGCCCATCCAGTCCGAGGGTGGTGACAATCACGCCAGCGCCAACTTCTTCCGCGGCCTGCGCGCGCTGACCAAGAAGCACAACGTGCTGTTCATTGTCGACGAGGTGCAGACAGGTGTCGGCGCTACCGGCAAGTTCTGGGCGCACGACCACTGGAACCTCGAGACGCCGCCCGACATGGTGACCTTTTCCAAGAAGGCCCAGGCCGCCGGTTTCTACTACACGAACCCCGAGCTGCGCCCCAACAAGGCATACCGCCAGTTCAACACCTGGATGGGTGACCCGGTGCGCGCGCTGCTCTTCAAGGCCATCTTTGAGGAGATTGAGAAGCACGACCTGGTTGCGCACACGGCCAAGGTGGGCGACTACCTGTTTGGCGAGATCGAGAACAAGCTGGCGGTCAAGTTCCCTGGCCAGTTTGCCAACCTGCGCGGCAAGAACATGGGCACGTTCCTGGCCTTTGACCACCCCAAGCGGGACGCCTTTGTGAAGCGCGTCAAGGAGCTGGGTGTGAACATTGGCGGTTCAGGCGAGTCTACGGTGCGTCTGCGGCCCATGCTCATCTTTGAGAAGGGCCATGCCGACATTCTGCTGGCGGCTCTGGGGAAGGCAGCGTCTGAGTAATTACGAGTAATAGCGAATTTAATCTGATTTGGTCAAGCATTATAGTCATACTGTGTTGTTTCTTACTTTGTGTTATGTACTCTAGAGACTCTGAATTTTGCATCATTCTACATCTCGGATATACCTGCTTTATTCGTTTTGTTTCCTCTTTTACTTTTCTTTTCTTTTTCTTTTTTGAATTTCTTCACATACAACAGCTACTCCAAATGTTCCATCTTATCATAAACACGCTAGTGATTCGCCAACAACACCGAGCTTTACTCTCTCTTACCTCCATTCCTATTCACCAAATCAAATTCATTTATTTACACTGTCCCACTTGCTCCCTCCGGTTTGCTACCGAGGGCGATACCAGTATAAATCACTTATCAATGAGGACAAGTCTGTATTAGGAAGGTAATCAAATATGGGGCCCCGGACTTGTTATCTAAAGCGAGTTTAGTGAGGGGTAGCGAGTCCAGCCGCTGTATTATAGTGCTATAGCGAGTGCCTGGCAATAGCTGGGGATTGCAGGTGAAAGTTGGCCGATACTGACAGCAATGTATTAGCAAAGTGACAAAGTGACAGCGAGCTTGAGCGAGTGTCAGGGAGCAAAGTCAGGAACACAACGGCCAAACAGCTGCGAGTCTCGCCGCATGAACATGTCCGCGGACTTGACCGCCGAGGGCTGGACGGCGACCGACGACGACGGCGGGTGTGTAAACAAGTGAGAGAAAAATAACAATGCATCTACTGTGTTCGGGGGAGTTTGGAGTCTTCTATAATGTACAAACTCAGTTGAAGCCAGTGCAACAGAACCCAAGAAATTCAAAATCAAGAACCTCGGTGGTCATGCGCCCTCGTGGCTGTTGGCCATTATCCCGCTGGAGCAGTCATGAGGACTGATCCACTGTAGCTAGCATGGCGCCGAACTGTCTCGTGGCCAGCTCTCACTCTTACTCTCGCTCCCTTGACCAGGGCCAGGCCAAGCATAGCCAAGCGAGTTCGCACGCAGTTCGGGACCTATGCCGTAGATTAGATATTGGGTAATGTGTAAATAAATAGATAAATAAAAGAAGGAAAATCAATCAATCAACCGCCAATATAACCGGCTGTCCCTCGAGCTCGCTGGTCTCACCTCTTCTTGCTCTTTCTCCAGTCTGTATCTCGGTATTCTTCGTTTGTAGATTTCTCAGACCACATACACAATGTTCCAGAGAGCCGTTCAGAAGAGCGCTCGCTCGGCCGGCCGGCTACAGCTGCAGTCGGCATCACGCTCCGCGCGCTCCCTCCACACCACCCCGCGCCGCCTCAACGCCTCGCTCAACTCCACGGCCACCAATTTCATCCGCTCCCACGACAAGCTGGCCTCTGTCGAGAACACACCCTACTTTATCGACAATGCCTTCAAGCAGTCCACCGCGTCCGGCGCCCAGCTTGTCGATGTTCACGATCCGGCCACCAACGAGCTTGTCACCCGCGTGCCCCAGATGACCCGCGACGAGCTCGAGGCCACCATCGCCTCGGCCGCCAAGGCCTACCCCGCCTGGAAGAACACCAGCGTCATGGCCCGCCAGCAGATCATGTTCAAGTTTGTCGCCCTCATCCGCGAGAACTGGGACCGTCTTGCGTCTAGCATCGTCCTGGAGCAGGGCAAGACCTTTGCCGATGCCCGCGGCGATGTCCTGCGCGGTCTGCAGGTCGCCGAGGCCGCCTGCGCCGCTCCTGAGCTGCTCAAGGGAGAGGTCCTCGAAGTTGCCAAGGACATGGAGACGCGCTCATACCGCGAGCCTCTCGGTGTCGTTGCCGCCATCTGCCCATTCAACTTCCCCGCCATGATCCCGCTGTGGTCGATCCCGATTGCTTGCGTTACTGGCAACACGCTCGTTATCAAGCCCTCGGAGCGCGACCCTGGTGCTGCTCTGATTCTCGCTGAGCTGGCACGCGAGGCCGGCCTGCCCGACGGTGTCCTCAACATTGTCCACGGCACCCACGACACTGTCAACTTCCTCCTCGAGCACGAGGATATCAAGGCCATCAGCTTCGTTGGCGGCAACAAGGCGGGCGAGTACATCTTCTCCAAGGGCTCCGCCCTCGGCAAGCGTGTGCAGGCCAACCTCGGCGCCAAGAACCACGCCGTCGCCCTGCCCGACTGCGACAAGAACCACTTCATCAACAGCGTCGTCGGTGCCGCGTTCGGCGCTGCCGGCCAGCGGTGCATGGCTCTGAGTGTCGTCGTTCTCGTCGGCGAGACCCAGAAGTGGCTGCCCGAGCTCGTTGAGGCCTCCAAGAAGCTGTCCGTCAACGGCGGCTTTATCGACGGTTCGGATCTCGGCCCCGTCATCACCCCCCAGAGCAAGGCACGCATCGAGTCGCTCATCCAGAGCGCTGCCGATGAGGGTGCTACCATTGCCCTCGACGGTCGCGGCTTCAAGCCCGCCGACCCCAAGTTCGCTGCCGGTAACTGGGTTGCCCCGACCATTATCAGCGATGTCAAGACCGACATGACCTGCTACACCGAGGAGATCTTCGGCCCCGTCCTTGTCTGCGTGCAGGCCGATACCCTTGACGAGGCTGTTGACCTGATCAACCGCAACCAATACGGCAACGGTACCGCCGTCTTCACCCGCTCCGGCGCTGCTGCCGAGCGCTTCCGCCGCACCATTGAGGCTGGTCAGGTCGGCATCAACGTGCCCATTCCCGTCCCACTGCCCATGTTCTCCTTCACCGGTAACAAGAAGTCGGTGGCTGCCGGTGGTGCCAGCACTTTCTACGGCCGGCCCGGTATCTCCTTCTACACCCAACAGAAGACTGTTACCGCGCTGTGGAAGTCGGAGGATGTTGTTGCCAAGAAGGCCGACGTGTCCATGCCGACACAGTCGTAGGGCGCAGACTTGGGAAATAAAAAATTTAAACTGGCTTGATTGCGAAATTGGTATAATAATAGGGTATAGGTGCCAAAAATAAAAATAGAATACTAAAGCTTATAAATCCCCAGACAAAAGCAGTACATCCAATCATGGCAAAAAGTGAAAAGTTGTGTAAACAGAACGGGATTCACAGGTCAAAACACCGATCCCGTTACCACTGTGTACCACGCATTCTGTGAGATAGACCCAAACACGAGTTGAGGGCCTGGCATACTCTCTTCGGACTATCGATTTCACTGTCAGTACCTGCCTGGAGAAGCATATGCAATGTGATAAAAAATGAAATTCGGGGTGCAGTGCTGTTATATCAATCAAAGCTATAGCAGGCAGATCTATTTAGAATCGCCATCCTCGTCCTTGCCTTTGGCCTCTTCGTCGCCCTTGGACGACTTCTTCTTGGATGAGGCGTTGCCGTCAGTCTTCACATCATCTCCGTTTCCCTTCTTTTGGGTCTTTTCGTCCTTGTTGTCAGCTGACTTGCTGTCGTCCTTGTCCTTCTTGTCGGCCTTCTTGTCATCCTTGGAAGAAGTCTCATCTTCCTCTTTAGCTTCATCGTCCTTCTCGTCGTCCTTCTTGTCACCCGCGCTATCTTTCTTTTCGTCCTTCTCTTCTGACTTCTCCTTCTTGTTGCTCTTGTCAGCGCCCTTGCCGTCCTTATTTTCAGCCTTCTTTGCCTTCTCCTCTTCCTTCTTCTTCTCCTCCTCTTCAGCCTTGATCTTCTCCTTCTCCTTCTTCTCTAGCCGAGCCCACTTTGCCGAGTATGGCTCTTCGGTAGGTCCACGCTGGTGCATGCCGGTCTCCAGGCGCCGGGTCATGTTCTCGCCGACATCGTCAATCTTGGCCCGGAAGAGAAGGCTGACGAGGATGGCACTGCCCACAACCGCCGTGAGTACGAAGCGGTAAGTCGAGTACCACTGCGGAGTCCAGCCCAGCTTCGCGGCCCGGCTGTCGGCAAAGTATAGCACCGTAAAGGCAAGGAATTGGCCGGTCAGTGCAAAGTGCACAGGCAGGAAGAGTGTCGGCCACGCAACAGCTGGTGCGAGTATGCCCATGGCGTAGCGGAACCGGGTGCGGTCATGCTCCGGAGTTTTTTCCATCAGTTCCATTCCCTGTGTTTATTAGTCAATGCCGGCGTCTTAGTAAGATGTAAATCTTAGTGAAAGTTCACTTACCCAGTGGACGGCGCCAAGAGAAGAGATTATAACAGCACCGTAACCGAGTTGGATGGGCTCGAGCCACTGCAGCATCTGCTGAGCTGACTCAGGGCTAACCATGAAGCTGTTTGTAATGGGCGATGTCGAAGGGCCGCTGCGAATGTTCCAGCCAAGGAAGACTGTGGATAGCGAGGTAAAAAAGTAGGGAATGGTGCCACTCAAGCCAAGGGCGTATGCTTCCCGTGGCACTTCTGTGAGTGCGATTGCGTCTTTTGCGGCGTGCTAGTATGTGTAAGTGGGTGGAATCCAAAATTCGGAGCGCCATGGACTTACAATATCTTTTCCAAGAGCTTCTGACACGCTTGGGAGCTTCTCAGCTTCCGGGTTCTGGCTGTGCTCGATGATGGGGCGCACCGAAGAGTCGGCGCTCACCTCATCTGGCCGAACCTCGAGCATCTGCTTCGCCAGTTCCTTCTCATGTTCACGGTCGATTTCGTATTTGACTGGGCCGCGAGAGTCACTCGAGTACGTCACAGCCATCGGCCTCAAGACTAGGGGTTTGGCAAAGGTCGTGCCGCGGGGTCTCGGGTAGGTTGTGGACGTTGTTGTTGAGAATTGAGCTCGTTCGGAGAGTACCCGAGCTGACCACGATCCTGCCGCCCTGGAGCTGACCCATGATCGGGTAGTAGAAGCTCTCAGTGGAGCTAGTGCACGTAAAGAAGCTTGATGCATCGTTTCGAAGCTGGGTATAGTCGAATATGAAGCTTTGAATATGTTGCAGATGTAAGATGAATAGCAAGTGTTTACTGATCAGAAGTCTGGCTTATGTACATAGGTATTAATGGATGAGCAGGAGAGGCTCTATAGGAGAAAACGCGGTTATTGGGTCTCATTTGAATGTTTCAATCGACTCAATGCTCGGAGATGATGTCAAAGACATCGAGCTCGATCTTGCTCCAACGAGCCGATCAACGTCATAGTCACAAGCATTGCTTTAGTCATCATAGCAAATGCTATGGCAAGCAGTTAATAGCCTATTTATCGCAGCCAAGTCTAAAAGCTTCCTGTACCTCCCCAAGCTACCAGGCCATTTTCGTACGCCTTCCCTTTGTGTCTTGTGCTCGTGTTTGACGTCTTCATCTTTTGCTGTAATTTCATCCGGCAGCTGTTGCTAGTGACGTAATTAGAGACATTGTACCTTTTGTATACATTACACACACGAACGGTACATCTGTTTTTGCTTGATTCTTTGAACCTGCCTGGCCCAGTCAAACTAGCTGCAACTTTCAGGATCCAGCAAATCAGCACGCTGTTATGACCCCACTGTCTCTCCGCTCTCACCAAGTCTCCCCATTCTTGCCTGCTGAGGAAGGCACGACCTAGAGTACTTTGATCGCTCCGCCACACGTCACCAATCGACTGTCGAGCAAGGCAAGGCACGGCACGAGAGAAAAACACTCTAGCCCAACGACCCAACGCTTTGTTCCTCGGTAGCTCCTTCCAAATCAACTGACACCAGCCTCGACCGTACCTTCCCTTTCACGCTGTGCCTGACATCGACCCAACACCAGTATTTTGCACACAAGTCCCGACATTCTTTGACCTCAAAACCAGCCTCCCGAGAACGACGCCTTTTGTTTTGTCTCGGGCACACGCGTATTTACGACACTAGGCACCGTATCGTCGAAATTCAACACCGGTGTCAATCCCCCAATGACGACAGAAACCGCCCATTAATCACAACTTTGTCGACTTCCCATAACCTCGACCTCCCTCCACCCCCGGCTCCGCGCCGAAGACCGCGCTCCATTACGTCGTCACGATGTTGGAAGGTCTTGTTGCCGGGTTGCTTAACCGCTTCCTGGGCATGTATGTCAAGAACTTTGACCCTACCCAGCTCAAGGTCGGCATCTGGTCCGGTGACGTCAAGCTCCGCGACCTCGAACTGCGCAGAGAGGCTCTCGACCAGCTCAAGCTCCCCATCAACGTCGTCGAAGGCCACCTTGGCCAGCTCACACTCACAATCCCATGGTCCAACCTCAGCGGTGCACCCGTCAAGATCTATATCGAAGATGTCTTCTTGCTCGCGTCGCCCAAGGAAGAGGCTGAATACAATGAGGAGGAGGAGGAGCGCCGCAAGCAGAGGCTCAAGATGGAGAAGCTTGACTCGGCTGAGTTGCTCAAGGAACAGTCCAAGGAAGGACTGAGCCAAGAAGACCAGAAGAAGAGTCAGAGCTTCACCCAAAGCTTGGTAACGAAAATTGTCGATAACCTACAGATTTCCGTCAAGAACATTCACATTCGCTACGAAGACTCCATCTCTGCACCGGGCCACCCCTTTGCCCTTGGTGTCACCCTCGAAGAGTTCAGTGCCGTCAGCACCGACGATGGCTGGCGCCCGGCTTTTATTCAGGCCGTCTTCAAGTCTACACACAAGCTCGTCACACTGGGTGCACTAGCTGTCTACTGGAACACCGACACAAAACTCCTTGGCTCCGGCCGCGAAGCTCCCGTGGACCCCGAACACGAAACTGCACACGACGAAATTCTAAAACGGTTCAAGGAAATGATCACAAAAGCAGACGGCGAGGATGCCCCGGGCACAGTATCTATCGACGAGGATGCCGACGAGGACGAGGACGACGCCGACCTCAAGGCATTCAAGAATCACCAGTTCATCTTGAAGCCCGTGAATGGGCAGGCCAAGGTCGAGCTGGACAAGACCGGCGACATTCGCGCGCCCAAGTTCAAAGCCAACCTTATCTTTGACGAAATTGGTGTCGTGCTCGATGACCACCAATACCGCGATGCCCTCATGATGATCGACCTCTTCCACTACTTTATCCGCCACCAAGAGTACAAGAAATACCAACCGAAGGGTGTCCGCCCCAAGGAGGACCCGCGAGCCTGGTTCAAGTTTGCTGGTGATGCGGTCCTCGGTAAGATCCACGAGCGGAATCGGAGATGGACCTGGGACTATTTCCGCGAACGCCGTGATGACCGCCGTCGGTATATTGAGCTGTTCAAGAAGAAGAAGCAGAGCCAAGTGCTCACGCCCGAGGAGAATGACGATATGGCGAAGCTTGAGTGGAAACTCGGCTACGAGGATCTTCGCTTCTGGCGCTCACTCGCCCGCAACCAGCTGAAGAAGGAGAATGCTGCCGCATTGAAACCAAAGCAGGACCAGCAGCAGCAGCAGCAACAACCACAAGGCTGGCTGGCATGGGCTTGGGGCTCAAAGCCCGCCGAGCAGCCTGCCAATGAGTCCGAAGAAGAAAACACACACATCACCGAGGAGCAGCGGCAAGAACTGTACGAGGCCATCGACTGGAACGAAAAGGCGGCACTGGCAGACGAGGTGGACATTCCCAGAGAAGCTATCAAGCTGCAAGTTGAAGCATCATTGAGCACGGGAAGCTTCACTCTCAAGCAAAACCCGCACGGCACCACAAGTACCGATCTTCTCAGCTTGCATTTTGATGTTTTCCGAGCCAAGGCTTTGCAGCGGCCAGACTCCATGATGTTGGACATCAGTCTTGGAGGCCTTCGTGTCAATGATGGCACGACGCCCGAGAGCTTGTTCACCGAGATCGTCCGCGTCAAGGATGCTCCTGGTGTCACTAGCACCAAGAAAAAGCGCCTCTCTCTCAATGATTTGGACAAGACAACTGCCGAAACTACAGATGAGGCTTTCTTCTGGTTCCAGCTAGAGCAAAATCCCCTTGACGGCCAAGGCGATGTCGCCATACGTGGCAAGCTCAAGCCGCTTGAGATTGTCTGGAACCCCAACTTTGTCATTGGTGTGTGGAACTTTTTCAAGCCGCCAGAGAGACACATGGAGTCCATCACGGCCCTCATGGAAACGGCCGGTGCCACCGTCGAAGGCCTCCGTGAGCAGACCCGCGCCGGTCTCAACTTTGCCCTCGAGGAGCACAAGACCATCAACGCCAAGCTCGATCTGCAGGCTCCTCTCATAATTGTCCCGCAGAGCATTACCACTCGCAAGTCAACCTGTCTGATTTTGGACGCCGGTCATATCAGCGTGAGCAGTGAGCTTGCTGACAAGGCCACCATCAAGGAGGTCCAGTCAAAGGACGCGCGGGAGTTCACGCCTGCTGATTTCAAGCGTCTTGAGTCACTCATGTACGATCGATTCATTGTCAAGCTCACGTCGACCCAGCTCCTGATCGGTCCGTCCATCGAGGACACCAAAGCCCAGCTTGTTAACAAGAACGAGGCACTCCATCTACACATTGTCGAGAAGATCAACGTCGACTTCATTGTCGAGATCTCCATCCTTCCCAAAGCTCCCAACCTTACCCGTATGAAGATGTCTGGGCACATGCCCACGCTACATGCTGCGGTGTCCGATATGAAGTACAAGAACCTGATGAAGATCATTGAGGTTGCCATTCCCAAATTTGGAGATGACGACATCAATGCATTGCCACCCAACAGCCCAGGAAAGAGCTCTAGAGCAAACTCGTCTTCTAAGTCCAACAGGCCACGACTTCTCAGCTCCGCCTCCGCATCTTCTACCCACCGGAAGAGCAGCCACCGGAGGGCTTCGCAGCTGCTTTCTTTCAGCATCCCCGAAGAGACTGCCATTGTGTTGGATGATGACAACGATGACGACGATGACGCTTTCCAAGACGCCGATAGCGGCGGTGTCACCAGCGAACAACGCAGGATGCAACAAAAGACATTCCAGTTCAAATTTTCGGTTGATGAGCTCCGTGGATCGCTCTATCGGAGCGACCCTGACGGCTCACGACCAGACGCTCTTCTAGTTGAGCTGGTAGCACAGACATTTGATCTCGACTTTTACCTGCGCCCCTACGACATGGTCGCCGAAGTGTCTCTTGGCTCGGTCATTGTCGATGATTTTGTGTCTAACCCACCAGCCGAGTTCAAGTCCATCGTCTCGTCTGGCGACATTGAAGACCGCAAACAGCAGCGCAATCTCGTGCACGTCAAGTTTGTGCGCGTCAAGAAGGAGTCGCCCGAGTTTATGCCTGTGTACGAGGGTATCGAGACAAATGTCAATGTTGCCATCTCCACAATCAACATCATTGTCACGCGCAAGACACTGCTGACACTTCTCGACTTTGTTCTCATCACATTCACCAACCCTGCGCCGCCAGAAGAGCACGTCCAGATCAGCAATCTCGACGGCGCCAATGACCCTAGCATCCTTGTCACCGAAGAAGATCCTGATGGGACTCCAGGATCCCCGACAACCTCGGAGCCTGATGCTGCACCCAACGCTGCCGGTGCCATCCGTGTCAAGGTGGACCTCAAGACTATCCGCTTAATTCTGAACAACGACGGCATTCGCCTTGCCACACTCGCGTTCAACCATGCTGACGTTGGCGTATTCCTTCTGGCCGGGACCATGCGGGTGTCAACACGTCTGGGCAACCTGAGCCTTACAGACGACGTCAACCTGGGTGTCCCCGCAGACTCGCCCCTTCGTCAGCTCATTACCATCCAAGGCGATGACCTCGCTGACTTCCGCTACGAGACTTTCGATGCCACCAATGCCAAGACATATCCAGGCTACGATTCGTCCATCTACCTCCGCGCCGGCTCCATCAAGATGAACTTCATGGAGGAGCCCTTCCGCAAAATCATCGACTTTTTGGTGAAGTTCGGCAAGATGCAGGCTATCTACAATGCTGCTCGCCAAGCAGCCGCAAATCAGGCCAACCAATTGCAGCAAAGCAACAACCGCATCAAGTTCGATGTCGTCGTCAACACTCCCATTGTTGTATTCCCACGCGTGGTTGTTCCCGGTCGGCCAAAGCGCGACCTTCTGACTGCATATCTGGGTGAAATTTACGCACAGAACAGGTTCTCTCCGCTGGATGACTCCAAAGACGCCGAGATAGCCATGAAACTGTCGGCTGGTATCCGCAATATCCGTCTGACATCACTTATCCACTACCCCGATGACCGGTCCGAGGAGCTGGAGCTCATTGACCACGTCGATCTGGCTTTCCAGGTCACACATGCCGAGCACAAACCTCACTTGAAGCGTCCTGACACCGAAATTGTCGGCCACATGACTGACTTCAACCTGCGTATTACCCAGTACCAGCTGCAGTTCCTTTTAGAAATCAGCAAGGCAGTCCCAGCTGCCTTTGCTTCTGAGGACGGTGATCAGCAGCGTGCCATCGAAGATGTCGAACGCAGTGTCGATGACCGCACCCTCCAGCGTGCCCGTTCTAGTATCAACTTGCAGACGGGCGGGGCTTCTACTATCGACCTTGGCCCAGAGCTGGGGTCTACAGCCGAAACATGGACAAAGTTGGACCTAGTCTTCAACATCAAGACCATTGGCCTCGAGCTCATCAACGCACCAGAGGGTCGCCCTGTTGGAAACCTGGATCTCGCGAGCTTGTCCCGCTTCTCACTTGATGATAGTAAACTCAAGCTGAGAATGCAGGCTAACGACTCGCTGGAGGCCGAATTTGTTATCTCGTCCTTTACCATCCACGATAGCCGGCCTGGTGAGACGAATAAATACCGTCGCATCATGTCCTCGTCGAACAAGAACGTGCAGCAGTTCATGGCCAGCATCACAATGACTGGTGGCCCAGAGCGCAGCATTATTGCAATTGTCGCTGTCGACAGTCCCCGCATCATCTTTGCCCTCGACTATATTTTCGCTATTCAGCGCTTTATTACAGTCGGCATGAGTGTCGATGACACTCCGACAGTGTCGGACGAGCTGGCCAGCCCGACCGAGACCCCTGACGAGTCTGATGTCGACTCGCTGCGCGTCACATTTACCGGACAGAACTCTGGTCGGCATACAGGCAGAAGCAGTGGGGAAGCTGACGACTCGCAGCGCCCATCACTGCAAGGTCTGTCAGGCCAATCCGGGACCCTTGCATTACCGGGTGATCCCGACCGGCCAGCAGAGCCTCAACCCCAAAGCTCAACGAGCATTGCCTTCCGCGTCAACATTGTAGATGCTCAGGTGATCCTCATTGCCAACCCCCTCAGCTCGTCGTCGGAAGCCGTGGTCCTGGGCACCAAGCAAGTGCTTCTTTCACACCAGCATGCGACGACTTTCCAGGTCTCCGAGGTCGGCATGTTCTTGTGCCGCATGGATCGGTTTGAGGATTCCAGACTCCGCATCATTGACGACTTCTCTATCCAGTTGTCTGTGGACGGCTCCAAGCCTGATCTGACCAGTATTAACATCGATGTCGAACCACTTGTTCTGCGTCTGTCGCTGCGCGATATTCTGCTTGTCCTCCAGATTGTTAGCAAGGCATCTGAGCTTTCTGGAAACGATGAGACCTCCCCCAAGAAGGCCAAGACCTCGGTCGCCGAGGAGAAGGCCAAGCAGCTGCGCCACTCAGGCATCAAGCAGCGCACTGCAAGCGGCCGCGGTCAGACAACAGTTGCTGGCGGCGCTGGGTCGTCGACAAGAGCCGCATTTACCACCCTGAACCGTGGCCGGGCGCTGAGCGGTGGTTCTACACTCCGCAACAAGGGCAAGCAGCCTCTGCAGATTGAAGGTGGCAGCGATGACCCGTCACAAGACGTATCTGCCCCGCCCAAGCACGAGTCCCTTCACGCGACTATTGATGGTGTGCGTGTTGTCCTGATTGGCGATCTCCACGAACTTCCCATTCTTGACCTCAGTATCAAGAAGTTCACCGTCGCTGCCGAAGACTGGTCCAGTAATCTCCGGGCTGACACACTCATCGAGCTTTACACCAATGTGTACAACTTTGCCAAGTCTGCCTGGGAGCCTCTGGTTGAGCCATGGGAAGTTTCTATCGGTGTTGGTCGTGAGAAGGATACAGGTGTCTTCTCATTTGACGTGGCCTCAAAGAAGACGTTTGACATTACAGTCACGTCGTCGTCAATTGCGCTTGCATCCAAGTCTGCTGCCTTTTTGATGCAGACGCCCCAGGATGTTCTTGGCAAGGCTCGTGGTACCGAGGCACCCTACCGGATCCGGAATTACACTGGCTTCGGTATTGTGGTCACATCGCGTAGTACACTAGCCAATGAGGAGATTACAGTGCGCCTTGAGGATGGTGACGAGGCTCCGTGGAGCTTCGAACAGTGGGAGAAGATGCGTGAGAATCTCATTGCTGAGTCGCAGTCGCAAAATGTCCAGGTGCTGCTTGAGAGCTCTGGCTTTGACCCAGTCAAGAGCATTCGCCTCAACAGAGAGGGACAGTTCATCTTTGGCCTGCGTCCTAAGAGCAACCAGGTCCTCCACCGGCTGTTGGTCGACGTCAAGCTCGGTGACGACAATGTCAAGTATGTGACATTCCGCAGTCCTCTTGTGGTCGAGAACGAGACGCAGCTTCCTGTCGAGATCGGAGTTTACGATCCCCGCGAGGGCCATCTGCTCAAAATTGAGAAGATTGCACCTGGTGAATCGCGTCCGGCGCCCGTCGGCGCTGTCTACCTCAAGAGCCTCGTCGTGCGCCCCGACTCTGGGTTTGGGTATGACTGGTCCACAGAGACGCTGTGGTGGCGCGACCTGCTCAAGCGGCCTACTCGGACTATGGTATGCAAGGGTGAACACGGCGACTCGTTCTTCTTCCAAGTCAATGCAAACTTTGACAAGGGAAACCCGCTGGTGCAAAACTACCCCTACATGAAGATCAAGCTGTCGGCGCCTGTTGTCCTCGAGAACCTGCTGCCATACGACTTCAAATACCGTATCTACGACAAGAACACTAAGCGCGACTGGACCAACTTTTTGCGTAAGGGCGGTGTCAGCCCAGTTCACGTCACCGAGCTGTCACATCTCCTGCTGTTGAGCATCGACATGCAAGACACCATGTTCAAGGCCAGCGAGTTTGCGATTATCAACTCAGGCACCTCAGAGGACTTCCACAAGGAGACTGTGCTGGTCTGCAAGGATGACGCAGGTCTCAATTTACACCTGCGCCTGCACTACTACCGGATCCCCGATGCCGGTGGTGCTTTCAAGGTCACCGTCTACAGTCCCTACGTGATCCTAAACAAAACAGGTCTGGAAATCGATGTGCGATCCAAGGGCTTCATGCAGCAGGCTCGTGCAGCTGCCGGCCAGATGCTCATTGAACACCCTGACAACAGCAGCGATCACGCGCGCGCACTTCCATTCATGTTTTCTTACGCGACCGAGGACAACCGCAACCGTGCCCTGCTCCGTGTCGGCGACTCGGAGTGGAGCAAGCCACAGAGTTTTGATGCCATCGGAAGCTCGTCCGAAGTGGTGCTGCAGTCGACGCACACGCGCAACACGGAGATCCACATCGGCATCACTGTCGAGCCGGGCGAGGGCAAGTACAAGATGTCCAAGGTCGTGACGCTTGCACCGCGGTTCGTCATTAAGAACCACATTGACGAAGCCATCGACATCCGTGAACCAAGCTCGTCCAACGTCATGCCGATTAAGGCTGGCGCGCTGCAGCCCCTGCACTTTTTGCAGAAGAGTCCATCCAAGCAGCTGTGCCTGGCGTACCCCGGTGTCAATAGCCAGTGGTCTTCACCGTTCAATATTTCTGATCTGGGCACAGCTTACATCAAGATCACCAAGCCGGGCCAGCGTCAGAAGCTGGTGCGCACTGAGATTTTGATGGAAGGCGCGACCATCTTCCTTAATCTGAGCATGGAGACGCGCAACTGGCCATACTCAATGCGCAATGAGAGTGACACTGAGTTTACTTTCTACCAGGCCAACCCCAATGTCGACGACGACGGAGTCGAGGATCGTTCTGGATGGCGGCCAATCCGCTACCGCCTGCCGCCACGAAGCATTATGCCGTATGCATGGGACTTCCCGGCCGCCAAGGCTCGCGAAATTGTCATCAACGCGTTCGGAAAGGAGCGGCATGTCAAGCTGGCCGAGATTGGAAACCAACTGCCTATGAAGTTTGTTGGCATGAACGGCCAGGCCAAGATCATTGACATCAATGTCACTGCCGATGGCCCGACGCAGACTATGATCCTGACCAATTTCCGCCCCTCACAAAGTCTATACCGCCAGCGCAGCCAAGTCTCGCAAAATAGCCTCACTCGGACCAACACGGGCGCCAGCACATCTACTACTGACGGCGACCGCAGCAGAACCAGCTTTGAGGCCAAGGAGCAAGACACGGGCGTCACCTTCCGTGCCCAGCTGCGTCTCGCAGGTATTGGTGTCTCGTTGATCAACTCGCACCTCAAGGAGCTTGCCTACATCACGCTGCGTGACGCGTCACTGCGCTACACAGACTCGGTGCAGTATCAGACAATAAGCATGGCAGTCAAGTGGATTCAAGTCGACAACCAGTTGTACGGCGGCATCTTCCCTATGATACTGTACCCCAGTGTGGTTCCCAAGCGCGCGGGCGAGGTTGATGCTCATCCTTCGTTGCACATCATGGCGACCCGTGTCAAGGACGACTCTTATGGTGTCGAGTACATCAAGTACGCGACGATTCTTCTACAGGAGATGACTCTTGACCTGGACGAGGACTTTGTGTTTGCCGTACTCGACTTCTCCAAGGTGCCCGGTGCCGCATGGGCATCTGAGGAGGTTGAGGGCCAGCTGTGTGACGAGAGCCTAGGCATTCCCGAGCCCAAGGCCCAGCAGTCGGGTCGCGATATTTACTTTGAGCTGCTCAACATCCAGCCAATGCAGCTCAACATTTCGTTTGTGCGGACCGAGCGTGTCAATGTGGAGGACAAGACGTCGTCGCGCAATCCGCTGATGTTCTTCTTCAACATTATCACGATGGCCATTGGCAACGTCAACGATGCGCCCGTGCGACTGAACGCGCTGATGCTGGAGAATGTGCGCGTGTCGATTCCGGTTCTCACCCAGAATATTTCCAACCACTACAGCCAAGAGGCCCTGTACCAGATCCACAAGATTTTGGGATCAGCCGATTTCCTGGGCAACCCAGTCGGACTGTTCAACAACATCTCATCTGGTATTACGGACATTTTCTACGAGCCGTACCAGGGTCTCATCATGTCGGATCGTCCTGAGGATCTAGGTATTGGTCTCGCACGCGGTGCCGCTTCGTTCATGAAGAAATCTGTGTACGGTGTCAGTGACTCGGTGTCCAAGTTTACGGGCGCCATGTCCAAGGGCTTGGCCGCAGCCACACTGGACAAGCAGTTCCAGGACCGGCGTCGCATTACACGTGCACGCAACCGGCCCAAGCATGCGCTATACGGTGTTACAGCTGGCGCCAACTCGTTCATTACATCCGTGGCGTCTGGTGTGGGCGGCCTCGCGCGCAAGCCTCTTGAGGGCGCCGAGCAGGAAGGGGCATTGGGCTTCTTCAAGGGCATTGGCAAGGGTGTGATTGGTGTCGCAACCAAACCTGTTATCGGCGTGCTGGACCTCGCAAGCAACGTATCGGAGGGCATCCGCAACACCACGACGGTGTTTGACGGGTCGGAGCTGGACCGTGTGCGCTTGACGCGGTTTGTGCCAGCCGATGGCATTGTGCGGCCGTACAGCCAGCGCGAGGCACTAGGCCAGTTCTGGCTGAAGCAGGTGGACAATGGCAAGTACTTTGACGAGGTTTATATCGGGCACGTGGAGCTGCCACAGGAGGACATGGTGGTAATTGTGACGTATGCGCGGATCCTTAACATCCGGTCGCGCAAGCTCACGGCGGAGTGGGATGCGCCGCTGCGGGACATCCAGGGCATTGCCAAGGAGCGGACAGGCATCAGCATCACGCTGCGCGGCAACATGAACGGGCCATTTATTCCGGTGGCCGAGGAGAGCGGACGGGCATTCCTGTACCGCATGGTGGCAGTGGCAGTCGAGGAGTTTAACAGACGCTCTCGTGGAGAGTAAGCGTTGTTGGTGTCAAAAAAAGGAAGCACACGAGGTGCGGTCGAAGAGTGATCCTGTTTTAATTGTAATGTTTTATGTTGATGTCTCCTAAAGTTATCTCGGTCCTTTATCGTCTGTCTGTTTTTTTTTCACCATCATCTTAGCTAGCTATTCTTTCTGCTTATTTCTTGTAAAAATATACGACTCATAAAGTTTGACAGAGACTCGATTGAAGCTATTTGATATCCTTAGGCCAACTTTACAGTGTTGTTAATCAGACGTCTGCTCGACGCTTTCCTGGTCGACTCTCTCCTTGCGACTATAAATGTTAGCAGAGTAAAAGAGAAAGATGATACAATATCAAGACAATAAAACATAGGACTCATACTTTTTCTGGTTCTGCTGCCACTGCAGGATAAAAACGCCAATGACACCAATGCCACCAAAGAGAATCAGGATCTGGTAGCCGTACTTGTAGTGCGGTGCGTCCTGTGTCGGGAACAGCACGAGCGGAATGAAGATCTGCAGGGCGTACGTAAAGATATTGCCGACGGCGACAAGCAGCTGACGTAGATTTGCACTGTGGCCATTGAGCTCGTTGCCCCAGCCGATGACGATGGGCTGCGACGCCGAGTTAACGTAGGCCAGGTAGTTCGCAAACATCTTGGCCCAGTCAGGGATATGCCAGACAGACAACAGCACGTTGGACACGAGCAGACTTGCCTGCAGCGCGAGCAGTGCCGGCAACCGCTGTCCGGTGCGGTCGACAAAAATGCCAAATGCGAACGCGGCGACAATGCTGACGGCGTTTCCAGCAGTGGGCAGCACGTTGACCTGCGTGACCGAGTAGCCGGCAGCCTGCAGCCACAAGTTAAAGTAGTTGGTGCCGCTGCCAGCCATGGCAACAAACGTATAGGCCAAAATAAATGTCCAGAGGCGCCAGTCGCCAAACACGCGGCCGATTTCTTTGAGTGTGAGTTTGCGCGGCTTGCCACGGCCGATTTTCTCGATGCGCTGGACGCCGTACTCTTTGTCGTCGTTGCGCCAGTAAAAGGCGCGCGTGGTGTGCGGCAAGTCGGGGATGGCAAAGAAGCCCCAGACGGCAATGGGGATGGAGATGACGCCGTCCATGATGAAGAGCCAGCGCCAGCCGGCGAGGCCGTGGCGGCCGTTCATGCTCTTGTAGAGGCCGGCCTGCAAATAACCCGAAAACATACTGGCGATGGCGCTGGTCTGCTCAAAAATGGCCATGCGCTTGGTGAGCTCCTTGGGCCCGTACCAGCCGCCGAGCAGGGCGGCATAGCCAGGAAAGGCACATGCCTCAAAAAGGCCAACAAAGAAGCGCAGGACGTAGAGCTGGCGGACGTCCTTGACGGCGGCCATAGCCATGACGAGGATGGACCAGGCGATTTCGCAGGCGGGGATCCAAATGGAGGGCCGGATGTACTCGAGCTGAATCATCTGCGACGGAATTGTGCCGACAATAATGCCGACGCTGAACCAGGTGGTGATCCAGTTGCGCTCGTTTCCATAGAGTTCGAGCTGCCATTAGTGGAGGTTTGAGTAGACAGAGAGAGAAAAAGACGTACATCCTGCTTCATGCCGCTAACATAGGCATTGCTGTAATTTCCCTGGTCGAGGTACTTGATAAAGTAGCCGAGACAAATGTAGGAGAACAAAAAGGTGTCCAGCTTCTGGACATAGCGGCGGTTGCGGGCGTCGCCCTCGACAGAGTCCCAGATGAGGCCGACGGTCGACCGCCACAAGGACGATTTGCGCGGCGGTTCGGGCTCGTCCACGTCGGCATGTCTGTTCGCATTTCTGTCTTCAAGAGTTGACGGTGGCGAGGAGCTTTCATCGGCGTCAATTTCAGCCACGTCGACGTGCTTTGACGTCTTGTCGCCAAGGCCGTCTCCAACAAGTGCACTGCTCGAAGCCATAGTGTATCGTTGCTTGTACAAAGACTTGGTGTTGCCGAGAAAGCTTGACAATCTTGCTAAGCTTGTCTAGGCATATTTATTTGACCAAAGTTCGAGACACAAGACATGGTCAAGACACGGACAAGCATCTACTATCTTGTCGCCATTCGACCCCGTACGCTCGTTATGGACGATATCACCAGATGGCGTACACCACAGCCTGGAGCACATGTCATATTCTCGCGTGTCTTGGCCCTGCATATACTGAATACTATTCCCGTTGACGTGCAATTATTCCCCGGTACATTTATAATGCAATGCTGCAGACGACGTCGAAAGAATCGGCAGATAAAAGGTAGGGGCTGGATGTGGGAATAAGAACGGACAGTTCCCCGGCACCATCAACATTGTTCGAGGTAAACGTTCAAGAAAGCTTGCCAGGTTCAAGAACGGCGAATAAACCCCCACGGCCATTTTCTTTTTCTGGACGAATGTAAACGACGGGAAGACTACCGGACGGGTAGATGACAGGAAAGGAGCAAGCTGATAAGCCTACTGTTCGATTCGCCATCCGCACTACAAGCCCGTCATGAGAATACATGTCGAAGATGGAGATGGATAAACAATCTAGATAATAGGGGAGGCAGCGTACTCAAATTATAGACAATGTAACGAGGTGGTTGAATGCTGCGCTGTGAGTGGACGCCGGGCGAGCACGCAAGGCTGCCGTCACTTGTAGCTCCAATCTCGTGATCAACAACACGACACATGGCTGCAGGACAAAAGAAAGACATCAACACTTGGTATCAGACACGCTCTTCCGAGTTTGGGAATATCGGGGATTGAGTCCGACATTTTGGGTTTTTTTATTTGATTTCTTGCCTCTTATCGTTTTGGTTTGATTTCCTGAGAATAAGAAATTGGCATGGCCCTCTCAAATTCTATCCTTGAGAGTCTGTCGTCAGACAATGGCTGGAGCTCGCCATGTCTTTCGCACCTACCACTGCTTACTTTATCTTGCATCCTGTTTACCCGACTCTCTTGACTAGATGCGGGGATGCGATGCTTGAATATGTCAGCAGTAATGATGGAGGGAAGCTAGGATATCCGGCAAGTCGAGACGATGTCGGAATGTAGAGATGGGTGGCTTGGAAGAGAGCTCGTATAGACAGATTTGAACAAGTATATAGTTTGCAGGGACTCAAAGTTCGCACATGCAGCTGTCATAGACCGGGAGAGTCAAATAAAATAAAATAAACAATGGCTACTCTTACACAGACGCAGAACACGCCCACTCAGGCCGCCGCCGAGACCTCGGTCGACTACGAGGGCGAACAGTACAAGTACCATGCTTACCTGCCGCACTACACACTCGGTCGCCAGCTGCCTCTGGAAGAGTTTGTCCATGAGGACGTCGGCCTGCGTGCCGACAAGGACAAGAAGGCGATTCTCAGCAGCGGCGCCACGTTCCACGAGATCACGCCGGCGATCGGCACCGAAGTCCGCGGCATTCAGCTGAGCGCGTTCACGCCGGCGCAGCTGGACGAGCTGGCACTGCTGGCAGCGGAGCGCGGCGTTGTCGTGTTCCACGATCAGGACTTTGCAGGCATTGGTCCTGATCGGCAGCTCGCGTACGGGCAGCACTTTGGGCGGCTGCATGTGCACCAGATGGGCGGGCACGTCAAGGACTACCCTCACTTGCTGCCTGTTTATCGCGATTTTGTGTGCGTTTCTCACCTTCTCATGAATACAAAAGCTACTGTTGCTAACAAGTCAGGGCCGGCGCTGTCGACAACGAAATCAAGGACAACATCAGCAGCATCAAGTGGCACTCGGACATGTCCTACGAGATGTAAGTTTTGTCTGCCATCTTTATTAGAAAATCAACTGACCAAAAGAAACGGCATGGGCACAACGACATTTCTCGGGCTGGACGTCCCCCCGTCGGGCGGCGACACGCTCTACCTGTCGACGACCGCCGCGTACAACGCGCTGTCCCCCGCGTTCCGCGAATTTCTGCACGACAAGCACGCCACCCACTCGGGCTTTTCGCAGGCCGCCGTGCACGACCACCGCGACCGCTACGTCCGCGAGCCCATCGAGACGGTGCACCCCATTGTGCGCACGCACCCGGTGACGGGCACCAAGTCGCTGTACGTGAACCGGCTGTACACACGCAAGATCCAGGGGTTCAAGGCGGAGGAGAGCGACACCATTCTCAACTTTTTGTACAACCACATTGAGCACGGGCAGGACTGGCACCTGCGGATCCACTGGACGCCGGGCACCGTGGTTGTGTACGACAACCGCAACACGCAGCACTCTGCGCTGCGGGACTTTAATGTGCAGGAGGGTGTGACGCGGCGGCACATGCTGCGGATCACGCCGCAGGCGGAGCGGCCTTACTTTGAGGCCGGTGACAAAGTTGAGAAGAAGGATGGTGATGTTGTGGCCGACGCGACGAAGACGGTGGCTATCAATGAGTAGTCTGTAAGCAATTGAGTCTAATTAATTTTTAAATATACTTGATTGAAATAGTATTATTTTTATGTAATATCATAATGTGTTAAAAGATGGACAGGTTTAGTAGTGGTTGATTATCGTGAGATTGTGGACGGTGGCACCGAGAGAATTGCGTCGAGCAAGGACGGCCTAATTGTTACTAGTATTACAGTGTATTGTGCTGTATTTACAGAGGGTTGGGCTGGGTTTGCAGTAAATTAAGCCTATGGTTCACTAACATGGGTCACTGCATTTCAAAAGTTTTGTTGACTAAAAGTCTATTTTAAATCTACCTTGGCGACTATAGGGGACATAACCGCTGTCAGGTAGAGTGGCCAGGTAGGGACGCCTAAGTAACAGAATGAAAAACAATAGTGGATGCAAAAGGCTCAACACTAGTCAACAATACAGAAGGAAAGCAGACAACACTAGTCAACAGTACAGAGGGAAACCAGAAAACATGGACAGAACAAATACAGGGCAGATGTCCAAACAGTAATATGGCGAGAACTCAGGTGCTATCTTCGAAGAAAATTCATCCCTGAACCAGAAAGTTCACCAGAGCCCTGTAGGGGTGCCCTAGCACACTATGGAGTTGGCTGTGGATAGTCTGTTTAGTAGGTGTCAGTGCTCTTCAGGGGTTAATTATAGGGGACTTAGTGGGCTTACTGCTACGGCGGGCCTCGAGCGAGGCGCTTACATCTGAGGCACGTTGTAGGGCTGCTGGGGAGCCGGAGCCGGAGCCTGCTGGGACTTGGTCCACTGAGCAGCCAGGGCGTCAGGGCCGCCAAAGGGGCAGGTGGGCTCGAAGGAGCCGTGGGTGGCGTCGCCGATAATGGCCTTGACATCGCAGACGTTGCGGTTGGCGCCCTTGAGGGGGAGGCCGGCCACCTTGCGGTCCTTGATGACAAACTCGAGGTGAGCATTGCCCTGGCTGTCGTAGACAGCGCTGAACTTTTGGGGGCGGCACTCACGCAGAGCGTGGTAGTAGTAGCTACCGGGGCGGCTGGGGTCCTCGTTGTGTTCCTCGGCAATGGCCTCACCATTGGCAATGCGCATGGTGTAAAGGTCGCCCTTCTCAGGTGCAGAAGGGTCAGGACGCTTCACACATGCGCCAAGGCCGGAGGCACTGGCGCTGACAACCCAGAAAAGGAGTGCGAGGATGACGCCAAGCTGGAAGGTTCTCATGATTGCGGTATTGATTTGAGTTGGAAGGAGGGTTAAAAGGTTTAAAAGGTTTGAAGGTTTGGAAGTTTGGAAGATTGGAAAATTGGAAGATTGGAAGATTGAAAGATTGGAAGATTGGAAGTGGTTTGTTATGAAAGTGGTTGCGAAATTTGGGAGGAGAGGAAACAGAATACAGACTGTTAGGAAGAAGCCGGTCTTATATAGACGTAGGAGAGCCCGGTATTCAGAGCGTACTCTACTATCTCGAGTCTACTATCCAGATTATACGATCTGAAGTCTACTATTCATGTAGTAGTCATAGAATGTACTTCTCAATGGTACTTTTGGTGGTTATATGTAGGAGCCAGGCATAGTGCACGAGAGTATATTGCAGGCATAATGAAACTGTCCGTAAGGCATCATATGAATAAGCATCTAGCAGTCTATCTTCTCGTAAAACTTTCTTCGTGATCTGCTGTGGTGCATTGCCGCCTGAATAACATCACCACTTTACCATTCGATGTAGTTGGAATTGCCTATTTTGGTATAAAGTGGGTCTTGATATGTGTAAGTCGGTCCTCGCCCGTCACAAACACTCAAGCCAGTTCCCTATATTTTCTCAAATGGTCGGACTCTATAAAAGTCAATACATGTTTCAGCTAATTTTATTTCTCTGCTACTGTATATCTTCTTGCTTTCGGACATCACACTGGCTCTGCCACCCATTACAAAGACTGGTCTTTTAGACGCGAGTCTACTATGACCATCACATTCGTTTATATTATTTTCAAAGGTACTCGACTTAGTAAAGCCCGGGCATAGATTCGTGACTAACCAGGCATCCGCGCCTCTATACTGAGTGCTCATACTGAGTGCTCGACCACGATTCCCTCGTCTTTGTTGGACGAGCTGCTGCGTGCACGGTCCTGATCGGTCTTGTCCATTTTTGCGTCTGCACTGCCTGCCGCCTCGCCACCCTCGTCCAGCTTCTGCACCTCCTGCATGGCGTTGGCCAGAATCGACGTTTGGTAAGACTTGAACTCCCACGCGGGCACGCGCTTCGCAAACAGCTCGTCAATCTCCTCGAGCGACCGGCCCTTGAGCTCGGGGATGAAGAAGAAGAAGAAGACGAGGCAGCAGAGGTTGGAGCCTGCCCAGATGTAGCCGTATTTTGCACCCTTTTTTGTTAGTATCGTGATAGAATAGGTAGAGTAGATAGTAATAAAAGAAGCTTACCCAGTTCATGTTGCTGGGGTTGATAAAGTATGGCGAGCAGAAGCCAGTGAGCCATGCCAAAAAGTAGCCCAGGCTGATGGCCGAGCCGACAGACCACGACCGCAGGCGCGTGCTGACGAGCTCTGTTGACACGGGGTAGCTGGCATCGCCGACGAACGCATTGTAGCAGAACTGGTACAGCGCAATAAACGCAATCAGGCAGTTGCGCGCCGCGATGGTGCCGTCCGCCACCGTCGCCGCCACAGCCATTGCCAGCATACAGCAGCCCTGCGTCACGGCACCAATCATCAGGATGCCGCGGCGGCCGGTGAGGTGCCGCATTGAGTAGATGCCCACATTGACGCCGATGAAGCCGATGCACGTGTTCATCACACTGTATTTGAAGGCTTCGTCGACTGTCAGGCCCGACACCGTCATAAAGTACGTTGCGTAGGAAATAATGAACCAGCTGCCCGAGCCTGTCTGCGACGCGATCACGCCGTAGCACAGCAGCGTGCGCCGCAGGTCCGTGCCGCGGTACATGTCGACTGGGCCGACCGACCGAGCAATGCGCTTCTCCTCCTCGATGCCGCGCACCATCTCCACCCACTCGATATCGATCTGCTCGCGCGAGATTGACGACCCGCGCAGCGACACGAGCGCCTTGCGCGCCTCGGTCTCGTGGCCCTTGTACATCAGGTAGCGCGGCGACTCGGGCACGAACAGCAGGCCGACTGCGAGCAGCGCCGGCACGATAAACAGCGTGCCGATGGGGATCTGGTACGATGCCTTGTCCAGACGGTTACGCAGCGCATTCGTCACCACCGAGCCGACAATGCTGCCAATGTTGACCCACTCGGAGAACAGTGCGACCATGACGGCGCGCAGATGCGCCGGTGCCGCCTCGGCCGTGTAGATGTTGGAAAAGGTCACTAGGAAACCGTTGCCGACACCGAGGACCAGCCGGCCAAGGTAGACAACGCCCTTGTCCTCGGTGGCAATCTGGATGGCGCAGCCGGCGGCTGTGAGCACGCACGCCAGCCACAGCGCAGGCTTGCGGCCGAAAAAGTGCGCAAAGGCGCCGGCGACGAGCGACGACAAAAAAGCGCCGAGCGTGAGCAGCGATCCGATGAGCTGCTGGAAGGTGCTGCCAATGGAATAGCCGCCGGCAGCCGTAGGGTCGGGGCTGCCGTAGACCTTGAGGAAGCCGGGCATGGCCTGGAGGCTGCTGACGACGGCGGAGTCGAGGCCGTACTGCATGTTGGCTACGGCGACGACGGCGCAGATGACGAGGCACTTGCGGTTCGCCCAGAGGGATGTTTCAATGTGGCCCGACATTTTGATTTTGCTTGTTTGACCTTGTCGGGTCTGTAATGTATTCGGAAATGTCGATGTGTGTTGACAACGAGCATCGTCAAAAAGACAAGGGGACGGGTATATCATTTTATAGCCAGACCGCCATAGCTACTCCGACAATCTGCTCCGGCTACTAGTCAGGACTTGGACTCGACAATCCATGGATATGTGACCGTTGCCCATGTGATTCATTGACATCCTGGTTGGCAAGCCTGCTTGGGCGGGAGTCGGCTACCCCCCACCGTCGGCACCATGCATGCCTCTTGTTTTCCTTGCTGGTTTTGCGTACTTGTTTTTCAATCTGTTCTGCTATCTACTTTTGCTCCTTTTCGATTTGCGATTTGCTCTTTTGTTTTCGTCCAGTTCGGGTCCGTCCTTGATTTGTTCTCTATCTACATGGGATGCCGTTTTCGCTCTGCGTGTCCTCTGCATTGCATGCATCCTGCCCGTGTCGTCTTGTTTTCTCAACCCCCAAAATCTTTGGAAATTGAAATTGACTTTTATTCTAATTCTCAACATGATCATTACCCCGTGTTTTTACCAGATACGACAAGCCTGCTCCAAAAAGGAATAGTGACTCGCGTAGCCTGGGTAATTCAGATAGTCGCAACAGTCTGGGGAAGAGTGCGGAGACGTCAGCCACAACAATACAACTCCCCGCAGAATAGCCGGCAGTTGTTGTATTATTGACCTGGCAAAGTTGGACCTGGCAAAGTAGAGCCACGTTTTGTCCTCCTGTCACCGCCGAACCAGACACTGGCGGTTGGCACTGCATGCGTGTCAGTGCTCAATGCAGAGGAGCCTAAGATGTGCAGAGTACCTACACCCTGCCAATCACACCTGCGCGAACAAATCAGACTGCATCTATTCATCCGATCGGCAGCGGCACGCCGATGCAACTCAGCAGGACATTGTCGCGCTTCGTCCATTTCTTGTCTGCCCAGTAGTCGTCTCTCATAAGAGGTGATAGCACCCAATAGTACTCAATATCTAATAAATCAAACAAATTAAAATCATCACCCACCCACCCATAAACCCAAGCAGCTCGCGATTTTACATCAGCAGCTCTTCACAGAACAGCACACCACTGGTGAGATGGCCGAGTTGGTTATGGCGTAGGATTAAGGTTCCTATGGAGCAATCCGCGTGGGTTCAAGTCCCACTCTCATCATCTTTTTTTTTTTTGCATCATGGAGCTTCTCTTTCTTTTCACGCAGTTTTTGTTGTCGTCCCCCCTACATTGACCCTCCCACGATGCCCTCCACCAGACACCACGGTGAGATGGCCGAGTTGGTTATGGCGTAGGATTAAGGTTCCTATGGAGCAATCCGCGTGGGTTCAAGTCCCACTCTCATCAACCTTTCTTTTTGATTTTCTGATCATCATGACTTTTGGTGACAATGTTAAGTTTTGCTGGTATTTTTTGAAAATATTTGGGTTTGGTGATGATGCTTATGTAATCATGGTATCTCGAGAGGTGTTATCAGATTTCCCTTTAGACATTTTTGATGGCATACATGATATAACCAAAGGCCAAATAATAAGTAAGTCTGTAAAAAGTTTCTAAAAAACGTTGTGTGTGGGATACTGGTTTTAATGAATTTCGTTTGTTAATTGTTTTGAAAAATAAATTGACGAAAAACAGTATACAATATGCACCCAATAGGAAAGAAAATCTTTGAAGTAGTGAAATCAATCACATTGATGATACCTTTGAGAAACCAAAAGCAAAAAAGTATCGACGTATTTTGTTCCACAGTTGCTGTAGTGAAGAGCTTACAGTTGTACAGCTCAGTATATATAGCTGTCTGACAGTCAATCTTCCACGTACGGCCATAGATATCGGAAAGCACGGGATCCCGTCCGCTCTCCCCTAGTTAAACCGATAATCGGCGGATTAGTAGTTGGGTCGGTGACGACCAGCGAATACCCTCTGCTGTACGTTTTATTTTGCTTATTTAATCTAGTTTTTTTTTTTTGCTCGATCCCTCAACTACATTTTTATCTTTCTAGAACTTGAAAGTTGACTTTTTTGGTTTGAAATACAAGATACCATAGACTTTAATGCCTTGAGTCTTGCCTTGTAAACTTGAACTGGAAACTGGTCGAGGCTCCTGCTTCGTACAGAGAAGGAAAGAGCCAATAAAAAGCGGGTCTCAGCCTTCCAACCGCCACCATTCGATTTTTGGGGAGCTTCGCTTTGGCTGCTTTGGCCTGGCCTTCGCGTCGTGACCTCCTTGATCAGCTTCACTTCTCCCGCCATTCCGTCTCCTGTCTTCCGCCTTGCGACCCCTGGCTCGAGCTTTACATCGCATCGACGAGCTGCGCCATTCATTCACTTGCCGACCTTTCTCGCATTCTCTTCATCCTCCTCCTCTATTCCCGACTCCCCAACGACCACACCCTTGTCGCAGCTATGAACGCACCGGACAGGTAAGCCACCATTGTGCCGCCGCCTATTGCCATTCCTTTGCACACCGAAGAACCTCATCGTACCGACATTCAATCTGCTACCATCGCCGGACTACCTCAACTCTCTCCAACCGCCCCAACAGGTCATGGCCACCTCCCCCCCACGCGCACCCTGCTCCGTCGAGACCACGACAACATAGACGACTGCCATTCTACAGAGCCATTGCTCTTGACCAAGTGGTGCTCACACTCGGTGTTGAGCATGCTGTGTATGATACACTATGCAGGCCTTGATGTGGCTGTATCTGCAAGCCATGGAGTCACGCAATCGAATGGCTGTAGAGCTGTCTACTTTCCGCCCGTCCACGTTCTGCATCTGTGGTAGTGAATGTTGGCAGTGAGTACTGCCAGTGAATGCTGCCAAATGATGGCAGTATTTCATTGGTCATGTTCAGCGATTTGGCCTCAGTCTCGACCTTCACAAAAAGAAACACGGCGCTGGCCTACCTACAATCACCTCGGAATACGATCGTCCAAGACACCAAGACACCAAACCCACAAATGCACCATGGAATACAAGCACGACAATGTCCCTCGGAGGTTCTGTGTAGCTAGGATAGGCATGCCAGCACGCCTTTTGCCAGCACACATACTGACTGCTGTCTAGATTCGAGCTCTTCATCCTCGGCGATGGCGAGAAGAAGATTACCGAGACGCCCTTTGCCAGTGAGTTATCTCTATAAAATCTATGAAAAGACATTTGAATCTAATAATATAAGGCATGGCAAACACATCCGACTTTCTTTTGAAGAAAGAGGACCACACCCTCGGCAACCTGATCGCAGAGCACCTCAAGCAGCACCCCAAAGTCCTCCTGGCCGGCTACAAGATCGCACATCCCAACGTGGCAGAAGTCCTCATTCGCGTTCAGACCGACGGCACCATCACCCCCAAGGAGGCCCTCGTCGAGGTGTGCAAGCAGCTGGTCGCGTCGCTGGGCCACCTGAGCCGCGAGTTTACGCGCGAGTACGAGCTGCGGCGGATGGCCACTGTCGGTGATCAGCAGAATGGTCTCTAATCTATTGATCCCATTACTTGCTTGCTTTTTGCTTGCTTGATTATTGTTTCTGCCTTTTGATTTATGGTTTCTCTTTGATTGCTCTTGGCTGGCGTTTGGAAGGCTGTCCTTTTAGGTTTAAGGAAAAGAAGGGGTCCCTGGCTTATTTACAGGTCCTTGAATCTGCATGAATGCTATTTTATGAATAAATAACCCGTTTGCATCAAACTGTTAATATTGTATGCCACTGACTTGAATTGTCGTGAATAACTAGAGTGAATGAACAGAGTGTGACTGAATGTTAAAGTATCACGTGACTGCGAGTATCGCACATCACGTGAATTAGTGATCGCCGTCACTGAATTAGGTTAGCTTACCGCAAACAGTACTCCATACCAGCAACGGGACGTGTGTAATCCACATCAACCGACGACATCTATCAACACGCACGACACGACGACAAACATCGGGACGAGGCCACGCCATCACGATCTCTACAATAATCTACAACGTTGCCAGACTACTTACGCGGAACTACAAACATATACGAGCTAGCACATCCTGTCGGTCTGGGTCGGCAACGGCACACTGACCTCGAACTGCTGCCAGTATCGCGCCCCCGTATCCGCCTCATCGATAGCATTACGACTTATATCATCGACGATAGCGACAGCTATCGTGCACGCGGTCTTCCGCAAACCACCCCAACCATATAAATACACACAATGACCGACGCGCGAAAAGGCGTGTCGTCGTCGCCGGCGCCCGCGACGCCAGCAAACAAAAAGGGCGCGTCCGCCAAGATCAAGGATGAAGAAGGCACTATCAAGGTCGCATCCAAAAAGGACAAGGACGGCAAGGATGCCAAAGACAAAGATTCAAAAGACACACCAGCGCCGAGCGCATCAAAAACCAGCGGCGTCATCAAACTGAAGAAGCCGCCACCGAAACACACCAAGCCAGGCAACTGGAAAGATGGCACATACGTGGATCGTAAGTTGTTCAGAAGATTCAGCATCCTTCAGAGCAGTATTGACACAAATAGAGGAAAAGAAAAAGGGAGGTAAGAACTCCACGATCCCGCCGCCATCACCAAGCCCCGTGGCCAACCAGCTGGTCAACCAACTCGACGAAACGGCACGCGAAGCCTTTGCCACCGGCCGGCCACTGGAAGACGCCGTCAACCTGCAGATGTGCAAACATTGCAAGAAGAGCGTTCTGAGCACGGCAGCAAAACAGCACATTGCGGCTTGCCTGAAACTCAAAAAGGAAAAGGCGCAGCGCAAGAAGGAGGCAAAGGAGGCGCGTGAGCGGGCGCGCGAGCAGGCCGCGCGTGAAGAGGAGGAAGAAAAGCGCAGGGCCGAGGGCGGCGGGGCAGGCGGCGACGACGAGTCCAGCGACAGCGACGACGACAAGAAGGCCACGGGCACACCGAGCGGAAAGGGCGGCAAAAAGACAACAGCCGGCAAGAAGGCGGCCGATGGCACTGCAGGTGCGGGCGGTGCGGCGGGCGCCGGTGCGACAGCAAACAAGAAGCGCAAGGCGGACGCAGAGATTGAAAAGGCGGCGCCCAAGAAGAAGAAGAAGGAAGAGGCGAAGCCCAAGACAGCCAAACCCAAGGGGCCCGTGGACGTTGAGCGGCAGTGCGGTGTGATCCTGCCCAACGGCATGGCGTGCGCGCGGTCGCTGACATGCAAGAGCCATAGCATGGGCGCCAAGCGCGCGGTGCCGGGCCGTTCGCTTCCCTACGACATGCTCCTGGCCGCCTACCAGAAGAAGAACCAAGCCAAGCAGCAGAGTACGTATTGCAGCCCCTTTTGTCCCGAATCTATATCAGAAAATACTAACAAGAACAGAAGCAGCAATCGACGCGAGTGCGCCGGCCGAGGACGATGATGAGGTCAACAGCGGCGCGATTGACGAAGACGAAGAGGCCGCGGCGGTGATGAATGCGCTGGCCAACTGGCGGCCGCGGCCGGTGGTGCCGCAGCCGTCGTACATGCCGATCCGGCGGCAGTACGAGCTGGCACGGCTGTACGAGCAGTTGAACATGGCCACTAACGGCGGCCGGCTCAACATTTTTGCCGTGTCCGGGTTCGGCAAGCAGTCGCTGCCCGATGGTCACCCCGGCTTAGGAGAAGTGGGTGCACGAGCAAGAGCAGGAGGAGCAATGGACGTTGACGCAGAGGACAGCGACGATGCCTTGGGCGAACCAGACATTGACGCGCTGCTCATGATGCCGCCTGCAGTGCCGGTGTCTGCGTCAACGTCTACACCCACGATCGCTGCAGCTGCAGCAGCACCGCGCGCGACGTCGACCACGCCAATACCCATCCCTGCTGCACCGCCACTCTCGTCGCCGCCAGTTCCGGCATCAGGGCCTGCAATGCGCTAGGTCCAGCAGTAGTTGGGCACGCTGCCGCAGTAGTCGCTTTTTTGTTGCCGGTTCCTTTTATTATACCCTTCTCTGCTGTATTCTGTTTCATCTGTTTATTTCATCTACTCTTCATTTTGTATTTTGTATTCTTCATTCTTCTGTTTATACTTTTTACTGGGCACAGTGGCGTTTGTTTGGCGGGCAGGCATGTCCATGATTTTCGCATTTTGGATATTGCGTGCTGGGATTAGGTGTTATTGATAATGAATTCATTCACACGAGTGTACGGAGTAATCTTCACGAGCTTTTGGGTTGAGTTGAATGCAAGATAAGACATGCTCACCGTCTTTATCACATCCTCTCCTCCTGTCGGCGGCTACAACCGTGTCGTGGGTCATGCGCCTCGAGGACGCAATCCGGTTGGATCCTGGTCAGCAGGGATCACGTAGACTGAGCAACGAGAAAAAGAAAGCATACCCAGTACAAACAGCAGACAAACTATCAAAGAGAAAAGAAAGAAGGCTGGTCTGACACTCTCTTTAACAACACGATAATGCGCAGTCTGCAGCCCAACCACGTCGACGGGTGGAGCGTCGATGCCCAGCCGCAGAATAAGCACGAGCTCGGGTGCCATGCGGTGTACTTGTGAGGATTGTGAGAGTTTATTTCCCAAGTACGATCCCAAAGAGCCGGGTCGAGTAATGCTACACGCTGAGACAGGACGAGGTGTATTCAAATACATGTGAATACAGATGCCATGGCTGTGAGATGGTCATAAATGATACAATTGGTGCAATTGATACGAATACAGTTCTATGAATACCTGAATACTCGAATACTTGATACAGCCGACAGACAAATAAGGCACCAATGGGCGTGCTGGCATGGATGTGAATGGCGGAGGTGATGAGGCGAGGGGAGGCAAAGGTGCAGAAGGAGGAGGAGAGGAGGAGAGGAGAGGACAGGGCCAGGTGCCGCATCCCCGAGGCTGTTTGTGGTTCGTATTTCGTGGTCCAATCCGTTGGCGATGTCGATAAATAGATAATAATTCAATAATTCAAAGAGATCAAATAAATAAACAAGAATAAGGCCGATACGACTTGGATGTGCTGTTCCTTCAAGAGCTGATTGGAATGACAAGACAGCAAAAGACAGGGCTCAAGCCGGCGGGTCACAGGTGATGGAGAGTGATGAAAGGCAGAGAATACCGAGTGCTGAGAGTGCTGGGAGCAAAAGGAGTGGGCTCGTCTCCACGACTCCATGTTTATATATGGATGCGATGCTGCATCGGCCCCATTGTCTCCATGATACTCTGGTTTGACCCTTTCTTTTGTTTTGTTTCTTCTTTTCCTCTTTCTTCTCTTTCTTCTCTTACCACCATCTACCGAAATGTCCCTCTCGGAACTCGTGTCCTTTGCCGTGTCCGGCTCGGCAGCTTCTGCTGTGTCTGCCCTCCTCACAGACCGCGTGTCCCCTGAAGAGCGTCGAGGCCGGCCGCGGCAGAGGGGCAGGGGCGACGAGGCGGTGGACTTGTCTTCTCACTCACATTCAAAAACAAAAACAATAGCCACGCGCTCCGCCGCCAACGGGCTCATCTTCTTCTTCACCTACTACGTCGCCGCCACCGCCCAGTACACTGGCAATGCCGCCCCTGCAGAGAAGAAAACCCACCGCGCTGCCAAGGACGCGTTCCTCGTCGGCGCGTCCGCGTCCGTCTTCACGCGCCTATTTGGTTTTGTTGCTGGGCCCGAGCGGCCGGCTGGGTACCGCTGGTCGCTGCCCGCGCTCGAGGACGACGCCGTGCTGGCCATTGACCCGGGCCTGACGTTTTGCTTGCACGAGGTGCTGGCCCGGAGTGTCGCCAGGTATCTGGCACGGCGGCAGCAGCGGGCTCATTCGAGAGCACACACCGAAGTGGTGGCCGCCGTCACTACGTTTGTGCTGGCAGCCGCGAGCAAATTCGTCGCGGCCGGCCTCACATACCCCTTCCACGCGGCGGCCGCCGAGGCGACAGAGCAGCGGTGGATTGCGACTCTGACAAGAGAGGACGACGACGACGACGCGCCACTCATTTTTCTAGACGACGACGAGGAGCAGCACTACTCAAGGCGGCCAAGACCACACCGCCACGAGAAACCACCAAGCAAACGGCAGTACAATGTTCTGGCGGTGCTGCTGCAGATGCTGCGGTCCGGCGGTCTGGGGTTCGTCTATGCCGACTGGCTGCGCTCAGTACTGAGGGCCGCCCTCGGTCACGGCATCACAATGGCCCTGCAGCGGTCAATATACGGCTATATTCTGCAGTTTGTCTTGTCAGCGGTCCGCCAGCGGCGCGCTTCACCGGCAACAGCCGCTGCCACTACTAGCAGACAAAGACAAATACAACCGCCCTCGCAGCCTCACCCGATCAGCGAGGCCAGGGCCAAAGTCAAGAATGCCGTCGAGAATTGGCTCGACACGTCCTCGGTCGTGAGCAAGGGCACTGTGGATGTCGACGACAGCGTCAGCAATGTCACGTCGCGGGTGTCTACTCGTATTTCGCGTCCTCCCCAGCCTGCTCGGCGGCAGCCTCCTCCTCCGACAGCTGCCTACCAGCGGCGGCCGAGAGAGGTGGCCGGCCTAGCCTCGTCGCGAGGATCGGAGCCGACGGCGTTCTATCCCGACGCCATTGCAGCTGGACGCCGTCTTCAGCTACTACAACAACAACAGCCGCCGCCGCGTATTCCCCGGCCCGCCCCCAAGGGCCGCGACTTTGACGACGACGGCAGTCTGATATTCAACATGGTATCCAAAAGCCCGCGCGTCATCAACGGCAGACGGGAAGGGTCATAGTTTGCATCTAGGAGTTACGGGTTTTGAATGAAATGGGTATTATGTGCATATGCTAAATATAATGATGAGACCAACTCCGTACATGCTATGACAAAACTAGCACTGAAACGCAATGCCGTTCTTCTTGACTTCGCTGACGCCGCCGCCCGAAAACCCAGTACCCTCGCTCCGGATATCAACCAGCCCGGGCCGTATCCGCTTGTCCTTCTTTTCCTTCTTGTCCTTCTTGTCCTTTTTATCTTTCTTCTCCTTTTTGTCATGCTTGGCGTCCTCCTCCAAATCGGCCTCGCACACATAGCACCGCACCCGCCCCGTCGTGCCGGGCTCTGCGTGCGGATCGACCACGGGGCCGCTCGGCGGCCGCACAAACTGGTGGATGCAGCTCCGGCACAGCACGTGCCCGCACGGCTTCGCCAGCACCGCCCGGCTCGCATTCGTCAGTGCCTTGCTGCACGCCGGGCACACCCGCTGTTTCTTGGCGTCCATCTCAAAGTGTACTGTGACGAGCGAGTGCAGGGCGTACACGTGGCCGTCGCGGCCGGCGGGGCACACGGGCTCGGTAGACGGTTTCTTGGACACGTCGATCAGCGTGCGCGGATCGGCCTTGCCTTTTACAGATCCCGGCGTCTCGCTGGGCGTCCAGAACGACGGCAGCGCCTTGGCGTCGTGCGCCGCGGCGCGGTCGGCCTCGATGGCGCGGCGCGCTTTCGAGCGATCCTCTTCGGCGACGCGCTCGAGTTCGTCCTCAAAATCGAATTTTCTCTTTCTTGTCTCGGCCGCAGAGCCCTCCTTTTTTTGTTTAGAATCCTTCCGCTCCAAGCCGGCCTGCACGAGCTCAAACTCGTGGACAGCGCGCGCCTGGGCCTCGGCGTCGTCGCGGGCCTGCCGGTCGGCGCGGTCGCGCTCGTCGTGCGCGCGCTCCTTTTCGAGTCGCTTGAGCTCCTTCTTCTGCGCCAAAATGTTCGAAAGGGCGCATTCGCGGCAAAAGATGTCGCCGGCGGCAGCGCAGGCGACGGGGTCTTGGGCGGGCTCGAGACAGAGGCCGCACGAGGCAAAGGGCAAAAAGGACTCGCGGCCGAGGCGGGCGGACGACTGAGACCAGGCGGCCTTGGCGAGGGAGCGCTCATGCGATGTAAATACGGCGCGGCTGGTGTTTCGTTTGCTGTGCGACATCGTGGTGATTGTGGTAGTCGAGGGTACTGTTGAAGGTGAGAGCTGATGCTAAGGCTGCAAACCTCAAACTACGGTGATCGCCGATAAGATAAGAAATACAGTGGATCAAGCGCTGTACGACGCGCATTTACAGCGATCCACAGTCATTTACAGCACACACCACCATCGTCATCACCAACTTTACTAACAGTTTTAAATCGTAGTAAAATGGGTATTATTCAAGATAAAATATAGAAATGAAAATTATCCACAGGCAAAAAAATGCTAGTGGTGGTATCTCTCGCCCCAGTCCTCATCCTCCTCTTCAATATCAACAAATGACTCTGTCTCGTCGAGACCGCGCAGCACGTCCTCAATCTCCATTGGATCTGTGATCGCCCATACGCCGCCGCCCTTGATAAGGTCCTTGCCGCGCATGCCGACCTCCTTGCCTACAAGGTTGCGCCCAACCTTGCCCGGCCCAATGCCCACCCAACGCCGCACCCGCTGCTCCTGGTCCAGGTAGCGGATGCTATCCCACCAGTGTATCGTCTCCTCACACTGTAGCGCCAGCAGCTCCTTCGTGTCATCAAGACTTGTGAAGGGCCGCGCTGTGACGTTGCTGATGCACGGAAGCGTGCCCGGAAAGGTGATAATATCCTTATCCTCGCGACCCTTGACGCGGCTGCGGCCTGCCAACAGTTGCCGGATCTCAGCCGTCGCAGGGCGCATGATGGGGCTGTGGAAGGGGCTGTCCGAGTTGAGGCGAACGGCACGTGGATCGTGCCCCAGGAAGAGGCGCACCTGCGTCATAAGCTCGCCAATGCGATGGATGTTGCCGCTCAGCACGATTTGGTTCTTGCTGTTGATGTTGGCAATCGACACCTGCATGCTCGGTGGCGAGCCTTCGTTCTTGAGGTGGTAGCTGTCGGTAACGACCAGGTTGGCCGCTGTCGGTGCACATTCTGCGAGACCGTCAAGAAACCTATGGATGGCGGTCACCAGCGGCTCCATGTACTCGGGCTCAGTCACAACAGCCACCATGCCGTACTCGCCGCCGCGCTCGTCGCGCACGAGCTTGGTGGCACGCGCCATGGCCTCGGCACGGCGGCGCACAAGGTACAGGCCGTCTTCAAACTGCAGGTAGCCGCCGGCAACGAGGGCGGCAAACTCGCCGAGCGAGTGGCCAAGTGTGACGTCGAAGCGGTCGGCGACGCGGAAGCCAAACTCGCGCTCAAGAATGCGCAGGATCAGAATGGACGTGGCCATAATAGCGGGCTGGGCGTTGACAGTCGTAGTAAGCCGCTTGCCCGGGCCGTCCTGGATGATATCAGACAGCTTGAAGCCCATGCAGTGGTCGATTTCTTGTATTATTTCGCGCGCCGTGACAGGGAACGCCTCGAGCCACGGCGTCAGCATGCCGACCTTTTGCACGCCCTGACCTAGAAGGAGTTAGTAGGGCGTAGATAAATGAATTTTTAAAAAAAAACGAACCAGGAAAGAAGATGGCTGTCTTGGGCCGCATCTGCTGTGGCATGATAGGCGCAGGCGGTAATGTGGATGCCCACCGGCGCTGGTGGAAGCCTTCCTCTTGTGGCGTGTGAGATGTCGATGTGTGTGAAGATGAGGAGGGTGTTGTAGAGTGAGAGCGACATGGCTGCTGTCGTGAAAGCCGTGATGTCAGTTGTTGTGTGATGATTGAAGAGGAAGATGAGATGCGCGGGGCAGCATGTGGCAGCAGGGCCACGGCCCGCGGGACTCGTATCATTTTGGTGACAGCCGGTGGCAGGTCGAGGAGCTGTTGGTGAGAACGTGCGTGTAGGTCCGTCACCGTAGATCTGTGTTGAGAAAGCGATGGAAGGACTGTCAATGCGAGTCAACAAGACGGCGATGTTGGTTGAGATGACTTGACGGTGAAGATGGTCGAGAAGAGACGCCGAGTGGTTAAACAAAGATTGGAGAAAAAAGTCGATACTGCGTTGCAGATCTTTAGTCAAGACGAAATAATTCAATCCAAAAACAAGGGGCAGGATCAAAGAGAGTGAGTGTTGTGATTGCAGATATTATCGCATCGCAACTTCCCGATGACTGACTTGTGACTGCTTGCCATTCTCTACCATACTCTCCGTTTACCCAGCCAAACGGCGCTAATGCGCATGTGCCCCGGTTTTATTGGGGAAGCAGAATGGAGAAACGGGGCACCGCGTGCCAGTAATCGCACTCTGGCCATAGAGAGCTCGGCCTTTCACGGCTGTTATGTGCTATTTTTCTGCTTTTCTTGAGTGTCATGTGCCATGACTGGCCAGCTTTGGCTTTTGGCTCCTCTGAACGGGCACACGGCAGCATAGCCCCACTAGGACGAGTGTGGGGTAGTGCCGTTTCTGGGGAGTCGATAATTGCTGCATGCGTCAGCGTTTGGTGTGCCGTTTTTCTCCGTTAAAAAACGGAAGCCTCGACCGACATGTGAGAAACGGAAGGATAACGGCGTATGACGGAAGGGCGCGTCACGGCTGTAGAAAGTGCAGATTCATAACGACGTCACGATATAACGAGCATCACTGTTTTAATATCTTAATTTGGTGCTATTTTTGCTCTATTTCTAGCATTTCATTTGGATTTCTATGTTTTGATAACCAGTGTTTTAATCATACATCATCAAAGACAAGCAATTATTTATATGCCTGACAGAGACTTTAAGCTCAAACCCAGAGGATATGAGTTGTATCAAAGTAGAAAATTGACAGACTCTCTGGCAGTAGCACTTTGACCGTGTTCTCGAACAGGCGAGCGTACTAAGCCAATGTGAAGCATATCACGAGCTGCTGGTCTCAAGACTGCCGCACTTGAATATCAAGTCTCAAGTATCGACATTCAAACTCTTGGACTCGGCGCTCTGATATTCGTTACAGCGATCTCAACTTGTTAGAGGCTGGCACATTTGCCGCTCCAGCCTGTGCCCAGACACTCCCCAAACAGCTCGGCTTCAGAGCTCATGGCGTCTTACACCTATCAAACAGCAAACAATTGCAACCCCGTTTGTTTGTTTCTTCAGGGTTGCTTTCTACTTTCTCTCTCACTTCTCATTGCATACATGTTTATTATTGTTTGTTATTGTTGATCGGTTGTTTATTAATACTCACTTCACCCGGATCGCGTATTGCCTTGCCCATCATTCGTTGCCGCTGTAACAGCATGACACGTATGGGACCGGACAGCGCATCAACTGGTTTGACAGGCCCCAAAGAGGCCTTGCCATTTTACTTATCTTATTGAGTACCATGCGAGGCTTAAATGCCTTGACCTATCAAGTCTGAATACTCCATACAGCAGGGCGTTGCATACACGCAATTTGCTTTGAGCCCCTGCAGCCAATGCAACCAGTGCAGCCGGTGAATGGCATTAACAAGCATATGTACTGTTCCCCGCGGATCTTCGTCGTGCACGTCCTTTCTGTTGAGTATTCTAAACGACATTTGATTGATTGCAGTATCATGGCGAGCTCAGTGCTCAGAAGTTGACGTTACGATTGCTATTCCCATGTTAGTAACTGCTCCTAAACTGTGACGCTGATGTCGGCAAGAGCGTTTAAAATCACAGGTCACTCCTTCCAGAGAAATGGGCTTCCATGGTTCGACCGGACCCTGTGGATTGCAACTTCCTATCCTAGCACCCACTAGCCAGCTACGCTCTAGTAGTGCTAATACTTAACAATGGGCAGCGGGAGGCAAGTGGCAATAGCGCCGTCCCGGTCGCGCCTGCCGACAAAGAACAGCCTGCTGGATGGATCTCAGGGCCCTCTGTCTCAAAAAGAGCGGTGCCAATATGCTGGTATATGCGATAATGCGACCCTTTATTCTATTCCTGCGCCTTGTCCTTTGTTCAAGTTTGCTTTCTTTTATTTGTGCTTTCTTTTGTCGTCTCGATTCATCGTAAGATGCGAGATGCGCTCTTAACTATGCAGCGTGACGCCCTTCCAAGACAAATGTCTTACTACTAGGTCCATGGGTCATGCTTTTAACCCAACTACCGATACAAAGATCTAGCCCGGGCTATCTATTTTCTTTTGAATATTTGTGATGTATTTGTTGTCTTCTTACATCCTACCGCAGAGTCCGTAGACCAGATCTTGATGCATGCACGCTGATTGGCTCTACGCATTTCGTTCTGGAAAGGCACAGCGGCTCGCCGGGCACACCTTCCCTGCCTGCGACCGTTTATTTCTTCATCACTTCCTTCTTTAGCGACGCATGACGCACCTTCTCCTTCTGTGCAAATAAAAACCCTGCTGCCTCTCGTGCCTTCTTTTCAGGTCTTTCTCGGCTGACCTCTGGACTGCTCTTTCCCATTTCGTCCCATTCCTCACAGCAAGATACCCTCTTTGATTACCAATTCATACACACAATCGCCAGTATCTACATTTGCTACAGCCAACCGCCCGTCTAGGCCATCTCGGCCGTCTCCATAAAATACCGCCTTTCCCTTCCACTTGCCTCTTTCCATTGCCCATCTTCACTAGATGCTCCATCCTACCCCCGCTTTTAACCCCTGTGACATCCTCTCTTGGTATTACGGAGCACAACTGCCTCTAGCTCTGCTACATCCTCTACCTGTGCCTCTGTGCATTTCATTTACATTTCACATTCCTGGTGCTCTTGCCTCTTTTGTCTTCTTGTATCGCTGTCCCTCATTCTTTCCCTTTTTTGCTTTCTGCCTTTTTGTTCCTGCTTCTGCTTTTCTCCTGTCTTTCCCCTCCTTTACATTCTTCTTCTCTCCCTTTCATCCTCATCACTCAGACCTCTCCTTCTCCTTATTCCGCTTCTTCTCGTCTCTTCTCTTCTTATACTCGACCTTTCACATCTTCTTCTCCCTTTAACCGCCCTTCCCCACGATCTCTCCCTTATCCTCAACTCCGACAGCCTGCCGTCTCCCTCGCATCCCTCCCGCTTTTCAACGCCTCTCTTACCGACTCGAATTCTGCCGACCAAAGTCTAGACCGACTCATTTACCTCTTTGCTTGTCGACCTTGACTTCTATTCTATACTCAGCCGAAGCAATATCGACGTCTCCCAGCCAGCGACTCTATTCCGGGCTGGACTCCTGCACTCTACTACACTACACTGCTCGTCCACGGGAAATGTTCTGCCGCGTCTCGATCCAACCATCGTGAGCCGTGCACGACAATAAAGATACAGAGAAGAGATACAGAAGACCCTGCATCCCCGCCTCTCCTATCTCCATCTCCTTCTCCTTCTCCATCGACCTCCTCTTCGCATCGTCCCTGCATCCTCCACTTTCACCACCTCCACCCGCCACACCGACACAGTCACCGCTTCGTCTCTCATCCGTTTGTGTTGCACGACAGCCTGTTGAGTCCTTCGGAGCACAGCCCTTTTATGCAGAGTACCTGCACATTGCTGGTTTAGCTGCTTGTGTTTGCTGCTCTTGTTACTCTTGCTACTCTTGCTCCTTGAACTAGAGAAACTAGAATGGCCAACAAATAAGATATAAGCTCCTCACGCTTTACCGTCCTCGGTCCTTTTACGCTCCCCTTTCAATCTCTCAGCCTTCAGCCTTGCAGCCACTCACAATTCTGCACTTGTACACCACGCGAGATACTTCAAGCTGCAGCCTATCACACCCCGGCATCAACAAAACGAAACTACCCTCCTCGTCGTACGTTGTCGTCGAATCACATTTCACCATCTCACCACCTCCTCGCCCTTGTATACCTCGCACCGTGCACTTTCGATTTGACTCGATTTCTCGGCCCTTTTATTCCCTCGACCACTTTCGACTCATTTTCCTCGATCTCCCTCTCTTTTATCATCCCATCGATGCAGCCATTATAAACTAAAACTGATCTCAACGTCGTTTTACGCATCTACTCAATGGAGCCCGTGCCAGAGACCGAGCGCATGGAGGAGTTCCGCTCCTCCCCGTTGCCAACACTACGACTTCACAACTCGTCCATGAATTTTGCATCTCCAGCGCCTCTGTCTCCCCGCACCGCCTCTGACTCCGAAAACAACTTCCGCAAACCCTACGGGCGCCGTTCCACAGAGCCGACTTCCCCAGTCTCGCCGTCATGGTCATCGCCGCCTCCCATCCCATATCGTCCTCGCACCACATCGCCACTGTCGGGCTCACACATGCGGTCTCGGTCTACTGCTAGTGTTGGTAGCCTATACCCACCTGCCATGGGCCGCACACAGTCCATGCCCGGCGTTAACGGCGCTGGACACCTGCAGTTCCGGCGGGACCCCAGAAGCTTCAGCCCGTCCATGGGCCATCGGCCACCTGCTTTGACAATGCGCACTCCCAAGAAGAGCCTAGTCGAGGATGCGTACCCGTCGTCTCCCACTCGTATTTCCGTCATCCACGACTCGGACCGTCAACTGCATGAACGTAACAGTTCCCCGAACCTCGGCATCCACACGCTTCCCAGCATCCCCGATGATAACGTCTCTGACCTGGGCATTGTGAGCCAGCCACTTGCCAGAACTCGCCGGCCATCGTCCCCGTACCGGCGCGTATCGCCAAGCAGTGGTCCTACCTCGGCACCTGGCCCCACGACGTCGGCGCCGGCACTTATCTCGTCCGCCTCGTCTCCTCTCCCTTCTTCATCAGGCTTCTCGAGCTTTTCTGGCGGCAACATTGGCACTATTGCTGAAAGCCCGTCTGCGCCTTCTCTGGGTGCAACTACTCCGACATCGTCGGCCGCCTCGTCACCAGTCTACCGCCCGTCGGACATGCTCCTGTCGGCGCCGTCGTACAGCAGCCTCAACGGGCTATCATCGTCCTCGGTACCCTCCACGCCCACATCCACGCGGTCACGCAGCCCTAGTATCTCTAGTTTGGAGACTATTCCCGACTCGCCAGATGCCGAAGAAGCGGCTGTCGAGGCCGAGCGCATGGCCCAGCTCAAGGCGGCAGCAGAGGCAGCCGAGAACGGGGACAGCAAGAAGGGCTCGAATCTGGACACTCCGACACGCGGCCGCACTCTGGCCTTTGGTTCACGCGACAAGCGAAAGCGCTGGAGTGTTTGCGGTGCCGAGCGCAGAGGTGACCTCGACCTGGAGACCATCTGGGAAGATTGATTTTCTCGACCCCCTCTCATTACTTGTTTCTGCTTTTCTCATCATTCCTGCTCTATATCTTTCAGCCACAGTTTGTGTTCTCTGCTTTTATTCTGCCTTTTTTATTTAGCAAGCTCTTATCTGCTCACGTTTGGCTCTGGCTCGCCTTGCTCTTTACCTATGGTTTGCTTTCCTGTTCCTGTTTCAGTCCGTGTTCATCTTTTACTTGCCGACATCATTACTTGCATTTCGACTGGCGGCGTCCAGTCAGGCGGCCATTGCTCTGATACCCTCGTGGCATATTGCATCATTATTCATCATTTACAGCTATCTCATCAATCAATTTGTTTAATTTGTCTTTTTAAATGTTTTTATTTGTCTCCCTCATGGTCCACACTCTACTTATGCTGTGCCCATGCCCAGACTATGATCGTCGTTGATTCTCATCTTTAACAATGCAATCAAACCGATTCGCTGGAATGAGGGTCGCATGTCTCAACATCACATTACAGTTCTAATTGATATCATTTCGAGCTCCCGTACAAATGTCCAATGGAATGGATTCATAACTGTAATAGACGCCAATTATGCATGCACTATAATAGAACACTTGATTAGTGAGACAACTGTCTAGTCGAAAGGAATCCGCCGCAGCGTGTCGCCGCCGCGCTTCCGCATCTCGCCGGCCGCGCCAAAACTGCTCGGCACGCGGATGCCGCAACAGTCACCCCATCCGCTCGCCTTGTGGATGTGCCGCACATCGCCCTCCTGGTACACGTCCACCTTGTCGTTGCCGTCGGCAATTGCGTCCTCGTCCTCGCTGTCTTCTTCCTCGCCCTCCTGCTCCTCCCGCGCCGGCGTCATGTCCGCCGCCGCCGGCACCAGCGACCCAAACAAAAAGTGCTGCATCACGGGCAGCTTCTTGAGCACCTCGGCCAAGAACATGCGCCGCATGCCGCCCTCGATCTTGGCCCACGACTTGGCCGCCGAGATGTCGTCCAGCATCGGGCTGTGCCAGCGCAGGCTGGTCCCTGGCGCAGACGTCTCTGACGGGACGTCTGACGTCGCCACTTTAATGCTGTTGACAAACCGCACCTGTCCCAGGTACTGGTAGTCGTCGCCAAACTGCTCGAGCGTCAGCGGCTGGTGCACGGCACGTGGAGTGATGTAGCGGTGGTGCAGCAGCTGGGCGGCGCCAAACAAGAACGGCAAGAACTGGTAGTCATCAAGGCCCCAGACGCCGTGCGAGCCGGCGGGCTCGAGGTAGTACGTGGTCTGGACGACGCGCATGACGTCAAGGTAGCGCGCAAACACGCACAGCACGAGCGCGGGCATGTCGTCGGCGGGCGATGCAAACAGGCCCAGCTGGTACAGGCACAGCAGCCACACGACAAAGTGCAGCTCGTGGCCGGAGCCGTAGTCGATGCGCGCGCGGTTGCCAAAGGCGTGGCTCAGGTAGGCCGTGGCCTCGGCGGCCGCCTCTGCGTGTTTCTCGCTATCGAGTCCTAGGGTGGCATGCCACTTGGGCGCGCGCTGGCGGACCTGGTCGACAAATTGGCGGAAGCGCTTGTTGCCAAAACGCGAGCCGCCAGCGTCGTCGGGGGGTGTTGCGTAGACAAGCTCCTCGGCCTCGTCGAGGATGGCCAGCAAGGACACAATGATGGGCGACAGCGGGCGCTGTGGCTGGTTCTTTTGGTAAATCTTTTGGTGCTCTTCGGGGCGCCACTGGCCAGGAATTGCCTCTTGCCCTGTTGTCTGGCTCTTCTTTGCAGCCACCTCCTTCAGGGCGTCGGCGTAGACGCCGGTTGGTGTGTCGACAACGGACTCTGCCAGGCCAAAGACCCATGCTTGGAGCAGCGAACAAGTGGGCGATTCCAGGAAGAGCTCATGATCGCCAGGGCTCAATATGCGGCGGCGGGGGGTTGTGAACGAGGCTTCGGAGTCTGATGCAATGGGTGCCGATGGAGGAGGAAGAGAAGGTGTTTGCGGGGCGGGGCTCTGGTTCGAGAGAGCTTCGGAGCGGCGGCGAGCCTGAAGTTTCGGGATACGATCACGGAGGTTGGGAATGCCACCAGTAGCAGCGGCGGTGGCGGCTACAGACGGGGCTGTCGGGGCCGAAGCTGCTGCTTGCGATGGGGGGGCTGTTGTAGCCATGGCGGCGTGGTGTCGCGAATATATTGAATGGTATCGATAAGATTGTCTGGTGAGTAGGGAGGTCGTTTGATGACAGGACTGATTGTGTTTCGAAGTTGTAGAATGTTGCGATCTGACGTAGGTTGATAGCAGGACAGTAAGGGCCCAGAGCGTGGGCACCACTATGGTTATGAGCTCAATGGCAGTAGCGTTTTGCCCCTACCAGGCACTGAGACGTGTCAGTGGGACGATCGTCTTATCGATAAGAGAAGCTCCGTCTTGCGGGGTCTTTCCGTGTACAAATGCACAGTGTACTTCCTTCCAACAACCGATAAGATAACGGATGGTCCCACCGTTTTGCACTAGTGCAAACGGACAGCTCCAACAATTGAGTCGTGAATTTTTCAAAATACCAAAAACGCCAAAATCTGTGCTTACCGACTACACATCGAGTACGGTCAACATCTACCAATCAACCACCGCCACAATGACTGTCTCTGAACCGGTCGCACACCTCTCGACTCTGCCGCGCGCAGACGGCTCGGCCACCTACTCGCACGCCGGCTACACGATTACGGCAACGGCCAACGGACCGCTGGAGGTGCAGCGGCGCGACGAGGATCCCGAAGAGGCGTCTGTCGACGTGGTGGTCCGGCCTGCCGCGGGTGTTGGAGGTTAGTCTTCTTCTTTCTGTTGTTATTATTGTTCGGTTGCTTTTGCGTTGGATACAGGGTAACCAGGGGCTGCCCCGTCTCATACGACATCGTTCGTTCAACATGTCATTTGGGCGACATCTCTGGCCACCCTGTCTCATCCTTTACTACTTGACCCAGCACATTAAAAGCAGAAACTAACATATAAGGCCCGAGTGAACGCCACCTTGAATCGGTCCTCCAGAAGACTCTTCATGAAATCATCCTCGTCCAAGACTTTCCCCGGTGCTTGATCCAGATCGTCCTGCAGATCCAGTCTGCCCCCGAGAACGACTATGTCAACACCAAGCTCAACCTTCCCGGACTGGTATGTCTATTTACATATTTCGCCTTCGTTGACCAATGACTAACAGATAGAACATCGGTGCTGTTCCGGCCCTGCTGCAGAGCGCCGTGCTGGCCCTCCTGTCGGCCAGCATCCCGCTGCGCACGACCGCCACCGCGGCATCGTTCGCCTACGTCCCCGACAACTCTCCTAGCGACAACGACTTTAAGCTGGTCTCCAGCTTCTCGCCCAGAGACGCCGCCGTCGCCCGCTCGATCCATGTCCTGGCGTTTGCCGCACACCACGACAAGCTGCTGCTCGCCGAGAGCGAAGGCGAGTTCTCGATGGACGAGTGGGACGACGTGGTGGCGGCGGCACGCAAGATGTGCTGCGCCACGGCTGGCGACGATGACGCAGACGGCATGGCGCTGGACAAGACGGTGGGCAGCCACAGCAGCGACGGTCCCGACATGCGGCAGTTTGTGCGGTCAACAATGCAGGGCAAGCTAGAGGATGCTCTCAAGTGGAAGCAGTGAGCGGCGTGTGCGTCTCAGAAACGATGAAAGCGATAAGACGACCACCGGATACCCTTCCACATCGATCGCGCACGGCATAAACATGCCACAAACTATCAAGCCGCGGCAGCGGTGATGAGTCGCGACGAGCTGTGAGCTACCAGCCGCTTAGCCAGTTGCCATTGGGCGATCAATACCAGAAACGACAAAAAGGCCGAGCCGCCATCGAGCCGCGACGCACGACGGCTCAATGCAGAGGACGACGATAATATTACACGAATGAGCAATGGGCAATGAACAACGAACAGCGAACGACATAACAAGGACAGTGGGCGGCCATGATAGACAACTCAATGTCCATTCGGAACAGATGTGCCGGCTTGGCTGTCGAGTGTTGTTCTGTCACTACATTCATCACCCAACCCAATCCACCGGTGATGGACACTGGCGGCTACAGGGTGATGGAGTCTGGGTAAGAAGTAATGGGCGGAATGGGTAGGGATAAAGAATGGGTATGGATATGGGACGATGACCTGGCTTGGCTCTTGGCCTGTTCCTTGCCATCACTCGGTGGTGATGGTGACGCTGGCGGGTGGTTGGTTGGTTGGTTGGTTTTATTATGTCGTCGAGCGTCATTGGCAATGGCGCTCGACGATGAAATCAAGCCAACTAACCAACCCACCAGCCGTCATCGTCACCGTCATCATCACCATCACTCACAATCACTTATCGCCCATCACTCGCCATCACAGTGTTCTAGTATCCAGCCGCCATCCATCCCTAGTTAGGAAGCAATGGTATGCAACTGCTACCATACTCCTTCATCTCACCGCTGCATAGTGTTTTCATGTTCTCAGATTCAATTCAATTCAATATTACCACTCCTATTACATTTGTATATTCCACTTGCTCCTTTGCTTATCTCAAACACAACCTGGTGGGTCTAACTGGCACGGTCGCGTTTTGAGAATGCATCTATGAGTGAGGCTCTTACCTAACATTTGCTGTTGACATACTTAATCATCTTTGTAAGATAGAACATAGGGGAAGGAGTGTTTCAGTTTCATCTTTGTTAATGTATGAAAGTGTTAGTTTTGAGGGTTTGGGGCTCCGTAAATAGAGAAACTACAAGTCCGCGGGCCACTCAACGTCGCTGGTGCAGGTGCTTTACAGAGATGAGACAGGGCTCCGCTTGGAGTGGCAGCATTCCTTCTTCTTTCATCAAACGAATCAACCAAATCAAACAATATTCGGACTTGACCAAGGCAAAGGGAGAAAATGAAGCCCTGTCTTCGGACCTCTTTTGTTTGGAGAAACGAGCACAAATGAGAGCAAATTGCTGCTCAAACGAGATACGACAACGTACATTGCAGATAGCCAGTCGTTTATTTCCCTATTTCCGTCACAAAAATATCTTACATAAATACGGAGGTTGATACGGTCTTGGCAGCTGTTTGAAGATGGAAAGAGTAAAGCCGTCACAGGCGGGCGGCAGCACGTGGCGGGTATCGAACAATGGTCAAATAAGGCAAGAGCAATCGGGAAATAGCCCGTCTGGGACGGCCCTTCTTTCCATTGAGATACCTTTAGAGCATTTTTGGATTGTTTTAGTGACTACAACGTGTCGATCTCGTGCCCGTGGTCAGAAAGAGAAGGAACGATGAACCGTACATGTCAAACATAGCAAGAGACAATATCAAGGACATGAAGGAACATATCAGGAAGGAAGTCAAGTGAGAGGCAGGCGGGTAGTGGAGGTCATATCAATATCAATATTGACTGTATAATAGTATTGATTTCCTCCAATCCACCAACTACCCATAGAGTATGTTCTCTACTCTACACATCACTGACTGATTGATTCGCGCGAGAGACCAAAGGCAGCGGTGTGATCCGCAGGGTCAAACTCGGGCTCTGAGTGGCAGGATAAGAGCATATGATGAGGATGCTCTCTGCAGGTGATGAGCAAATAAGAGCAGCCACCAGACAAGTATCAGCATCGGCGGCTCGGGCTTTATGCGTGACAAGACCGACAAGAAAGTCAAAAAAGCTTATGTGCTGCCCTGTGAGGAAATGGGGCAGGGTGTAGATAACAAGGGGCACTATCCTTACGAGCTTGAGACAGGCGTCGTCGTCCAGAGAGAAGATACAGTGTACAAGTGACAGTGTAGGGACAACGATCCGATATCAGTATGCAGACGATCCCTGCAGTTCGCGACATCAGGATCCACGCACCACAAGCTTTTGGAGCAGGCCTTTGGAGATATTTATATATCTACAGCTACCAGTGTTGCATGTTATGCAGGTACGCCAAGAACGGGGAAAGGAGGTGCAAAAGCGAAGAGCGAGGGCGTAGGGCGAGGCAACAGGTACGGCCGGATGAAATAAATCAATCATAGAGAAGGAGAAGACAAGAAGAGCTTACGTATCGAGGAGCAGCCAAGTGTCTTGTGAGGGATGTGAAGATGGAAGCGAAGATGCCGAACAAAGGAGGCAACGTGTAATCATGGGCTTTTATTTTGTATTTCTGACGAGAGAGAGAATTTACGGAAAGAGAAGACTGAGGACTTGTTTGCAGACTATCTGTTCTGTTTCCATCTTCTTCAAATGTGATAGTCGGCTTTACTACCGGCACAAGTGTTCCTGCTGTTCCTCTGATCTGCTGCAAGATAGGATATTCAAACACCAATGAAGGGTAGCTGTTTTGGTATTTCATATCTGATATCCTTTGGTGTCTCCTTGATATCTCACTTCAATCTCCTATCTACCTTTATCAGTCACTTGACTACTTCCCCTGAAGACACCCTGCGTCTCCTCTATTTTTGTAGACAATGCTGGCGGGAGCAGGCGGTAACTGGGGATGCACGGATAAAACAGATGAGGGGGGTAGTTGAAGAAAGTAGACGACAAAAGGATGTGGAGGAAGAGAAGTAGAGAAAGAAGGTGAAGACAGTAAGAACGAAAAGAAAAGGAAAAGAAAGGACGAGACGATACGACACTGTGACAACCCAAACAATGCTAACAATAGACCCAAGGGAGGCCCATTAATACTGCAGATACTTCGTACTGCAGAGAGATCCAGCGGACCCAGAACTAGACTCCCAGACCACACCCTGGTCCCAACAGGAGTAGCTGCCACCCCTGCTCTCCCGCGACAAATCCTACAGCCAACACAGAGGCGACAAAGCTGCGATGATCCTCGACGTCGTCTAGGTCTAGGAGGAGCTTGAAGCTGTTGCAGCTGTTGTATGCTTACGACCGCGATCCCAGACGATCAGTTTAAAGCATTCTGTTCCCTTTCTCTTCGTTTTGCATCTCCTATCTCCTCTCTTCTTTTCTTCTTTCTCTTCAGTCTTCTTCACGTTGGCCCATCTGCATCTTTGTTCGTCTTGTTTGGCAATATCAATCGGCTCTGGAGCTTTGATTTGTCTTTTGCTTTCTTACTCTTCACTTCTTACAATACTGTCCTTTTGCCTCGTCTCACCTCGTCCTCTCGTTCGACATATACCCTCATAGACCAGCTCTTTTTGCATCTAGATCGGCATTTTTATTTCTCTTTTTTTCTATACTTTCTATTACTATTATTTTCTCTTCTCTTCTCTCATCACTTCTACCTCTACCTCACCTTCGCCTCATCACATCTCGTCACACTGCAGCATCTGAACGTCACCTATTTATATATCTTGCATCTGCATCCTCATCTGCAGCATCTCAATCCTCTATTCGCCATCACACGACGCTCACCTGCAGGACAGATCGCCATCACTCGCTCGACACCAACCAGTGCTGTGCACTCATCACTGTGCGTCTCTTCTTCTCTTATTTCTTCTTTTCTTATTTTCTCCTTTCTTCTTTTTCACTATTCTTTTTCTCTGCTCTCTGCCCGTCGCTCCTTCCCTTCTACCTGCTAACTTCCCAATCCAGACTTAGACCGCAGCTTACTTAATATCCCCACTCCTCCGTCGGACACATCGCACACCGGCCTCGCCTCGGGCAATCACAGATAAAAGCGACGCACCTTTTACGATCCTTGATATTAATTCTACATTTTCTCGGTTCTTTGTAAGTCACACAAGCATACGCCATGAGCTAATGCACAAGGTCACGCACTTTGCATTTCCTGATTTCTCACCGTTCCCCCCCTTCCGGGCTTCCTGGTGTCTCGGTTCCTCGGTCGCTCTTTCCCTATTCCACTTACACGCTTGCAGCGCTACTTCTTGCCTTTCCGCTCTTTCCTTACCCTCGGACCCTACACAGACCTCCCAGAAAGCTTACCTATATTTCCCCACCGGTGTCCTTAATCCTCCCAATAATACCTAATCATGCCCTGGTCCTTCCCCTGCCAGCGTCACCCCCTCCCTCAAACTCGCTAGAAACACTCCGGCCTTCTCCCTTTTAGGCGCATTTGCCATGGTGCTTTTACCGGCGGACCCTTACTAACTCCGCTGTAGCACGTCAAGATTACAGACAGCCAAAATGCCCGCTACTAAGATCCACTCTTCCACTTTGGCGGTCGACCCTGCAGTGTTGCAAGTGCCGCTACCACTGTCGCCTCTCGTGCTGGACTCGCCGGAGTCGCAGCGTCTTAACTCCTCTAGCGTGGGGCTCAGTACTTATACCGGCAGCATCCCGACCTCTACATCCGGATTGTCTGCGTCTGCAACACCATCCTCATCTACATTACCTGCCTTTTCACCTTCACAACAGCATGCGGCTGACCGTCTAGGTGAGCCCGCCGCATTGCGTAGACCCCAATCGGCCCGCGCTCACCACGGAACCCTCGACACTGTCCCGCGCCAGACCATTATCAAGGCCCTCGCTTCCGTTGCTCGCAGCCACAAGCCCGAGGCCCTGTCGCTCACTGGTGTCCTCAACGCCACCATGCACCCGCCCAAGTCCGGCTCCAAGTCTGCCGGCCTGCCCAGCCTCAACAGCCAGCTTAGCACCCTTGCCGCCGCCGCCGATCTCGGGCCCGCCATGGACAACTCGGACGTCGAGACTGTCGTCCTGGCCGAGGCCGAGACACAGACTCAGGCCGAGACACAGACTACTCAGACCATGCAGACCACGCAGACCACTCAGAAACAGCTGTGTGACGCTTTGAACGACCTCGCGCTGCGCAACAACGCCACGCCCACCACCGTCGGCCCCAACTCGTCGGCCGCCGCCAACTTTGCCTTCTCGGGCCTCAAGTCGCCGTGCTATTACCACCAGCGCTTTGACGATGCCGTCGACATTGACAAGGTCCTTGAGGAAATCAAGAACGACGAGTTCATGTCGCACTCGCGCCTCGTCCAGACCGCCACCGGCGTGCGCGAGGTCTCCAAGCAGCTGCAGCGCCGCCCTATCCGCCGCGCCGTCCGCAACATTATGATTGTCACAAAGGCCCGCGACAACCAGCTTGTCGTCCTCACGCGCGAGCTTACGCAGTGGCTGCTTGCTACGCCGCGCTACGGCTCCGACGTTGGTGTCAACGTCTATGTCGATGCCAAGCTGCGCAACTCGCGCCGCTTCGGTGCCGCCAGTATCGTCGCTGCGAACCCGAGCCGCTTCGACTCCATGCTGCGCTACTGGACGCCCGACCTGTGCTGGAGCCAGCCGGAAAAGTTTGATCTGGTGATCACGCTCGGCGGTGACGGCACCGTGCTGTTCACATCGTGGCTGTTCCAGCGCATCGTGCCGCCCGTGCTGTCGTTCAGTCTGGGCTCGCTGGGTTTCCTGACGACCTTTGAGTACGAGCGCTTCCGCGACCACCTCGACCGCCTCATGGGCAGCGACGGCATGCGCGTGAACCTGCGCATGCGCTTTACGTGCACTGTCTACCGCGACGGCGCGACCGGCTCGGCTTCTTCTTCCAGCTCATCGAGCTCGCCCCTCGAGGAGGGCGAGCAGTTCGAGGTCCTCAACGAGCTCGTCATCGACCGCGGCCCGTCGCCGTACGTGTCCAACCTCGAGCTCTACGGCGACGACGAGCTGCTCACGGTCGTTCAGGCCGACGGCTGCATCTTCTCGACGCCCACTGGCTCCACCGCCTACTCGCTGTCCGCCGGCGGCTCGCTCGTGCACCCCGACATCCCCGCCATTCTGCTGACCCCCATCTGCCCCCACACCCTGTCGTTCCGCCCCATGGTGCTGTCCGACACAATGCTGCTGCGCGTGTCCATCCCGCGCAACAGCCGCGCGACGGCGTACTGCGCGTTTGATGGCAAGGGCCGCCTCGAGCTGAAGCCGGGCGACTGTGTCACGATCACGGCGTCGCAGTACCCGTTCCCGACGGTGACGCGCACGGACAGCGAGTGGTTCAACTCGGTGTCGCGGACGCTGCGGTGGAACACGCGGGCGGCGACGCAAAAGGGCTTTGACCCGTCTCTGGGCACCAGCGACAGCGCTGTCGACCTGGCTGGCGCTGACGGCAAAGACGAGGCCGAGTGGGACATTGACACGGACTCTGGGTACTATGCGAGCGAGGAGGGCAGTGTCGCGCCGAGCCCGCTGCGGCGGCAGATGAGTCTGCTGGGCATGTAACCAGCAGTCTCCTTTTGATTTGACTGTTTATTCCATTTTCGTACATATTCCCTTGGGCTGGTATATTCCCAAGCAACCAAGCCGTTGCACAGCTCAAATGTTGTCATTTCCTGTCATCTTTTCTGATCTTCTTTACTACTTCATCTATACTTCATCTAGCTTCCTGTTTGCTTTACATCTTTTTTGTTATCTCTAGCCACTGTTAGATACGATCGATACGAACCAAAGCTTTTATACTTTTCACCTTTCACAATCAGATTCCTACACAGTACATACTATTAGAATTAGGCAACATCTTAATCTGAGATTTACAGACACAACTAAGAAAGACTGATAGATGAACAAATGGAACTGTAATGAACGTGTGGAAGATGTAGGTAAGAATGAAAGATATAGATAAAAAAAATAACACCGGTAACCGTCATAGTTGGTATTACAATAAGAAAACAAGAATCGAAAAAAAAAGACAAGATCGAACATGAAATAAACAAAGGAAACATAAAAGTACACAAAACTGGCTTTTCCTTTTGCACGTTTCTCTTAAACTCTTGGTGATGTGGTGGTGGTGGTGGTGTTGACGTGTCGTCGAGGTGTTGTAAAGTGTTGGGGTGTTGTGGTCCGTTCCCATCATAAGTGTCTTGAATCCGTGGCGAAGATCGAGAGAAAAGGAGAGAGAAAGAAAGAGAAGACTCAAAGAAACACAATAATGAAAGAGAGAGAGACGGGAAAGAAAAAGACAAAGATAGAGGGCATCATACATTATATTAGTCATTAGATTTCAAGGCTTTCGCCATGTTGAAATTTCCAATGTCTTATTCCTTTCCAATAGATCCAGTAGTACATAATCGTACATCGTCGGCATGGCAGCGTAGAAGCATAAACAAATCATAATCATTCTGATTGTTCTTGTCCGCTTACCGCCAGTTGCCCTGCGAGAGCGACAGCAGACCGGCCACGCAGTCCATGTCGCCTCGCTTGCTCGGGCTCACGTCGGCCGCGCCGCGAATGAAACGCTCGACGTCGCCGCCGGGAAGTGTCGTCGCACGCGACAGCTGGATGCGCTTCACCGGTGTGCTGTCGCTGGCGCCATCCTCGTAGATCTCAATGCCAGATGCGCGCGATGCGGGCCGTGCGTTGCCGGTCTTACCCTCGCCCAGGACGGAGCGCTGCTGCCCGTTTCGTGACGCAGGCAGGGGTGCACGGCGCGGGTTGGCAAGGTTGGCAGGGGCAGAATTGCCAGCGCTCACGACAGAGCGGCTCTCGCTGTCGGGGCTCCAGTTTTCCTTGTCCGAGTCGCCGTTGCCAGACAGTAGTGTCGAAAGCTTAAGCTTCTTCTTCTTCTCGTCGTCAACCCACACCTTGTCGGGCTGGGCGTTCTCGTTGCCGCTCTGCATGCGTGCGACACTGCTCAGAGCACGGCCAAGCTTGGCGCGCTTCTGGCCAGGCCGAGCAGCGCCAGGACGGACCATGTTGTTGCGTCTGTTGCCGTTGGGCTGGAGCACCGAGCTGGTGCTAGTGGAGGATGCGGAGCGCAGCAGGCTAATGGCGGCAATGGCCGAACCGCTAGCTTCGTTTTCAGCGTGGGCACTCAGCTCGTCATCAACACGAGTCTCGGCATCGCAGACAGACTCCCAGGCGTGCACGTCGCGCGAGCGGCCGCGCAGGAGACGGGGCGGGTGTGCAATTGCTTGCGGCATCGGGGGAGGGGCGGCGCCGTTGGCCAGCGAGCTGGTCAGGCTAGAAATAGGCGGCAGGGTCAGGCCGCTGTTGGTGTTTGTGGTGGCCGACTGGCTGCGGTTGAGGCCAGCACGGCGGATAGCAGGAAGCGAGGCCATGGGGCTCTCGCTGCCGCTGCCGCTGCTCGATCTCCGGTCAAGTGACAGAGCGGCGTGAGGCAGGGGGAGGCGGCGCGGTGGGGAGGGAGACTGGCTGGGCATGACCTCAGCCTTGCCTTCGAGAGAAAGGCAAAGGCGGAATGGGCGCTGTGCGGGAGCCTGCTGCTGGTGTGCGGAGGGAGGAGGCAAAACAGGCGTAGATGAGGCCGAGGCGGTACGGATAAAAGGCTCACGTCTGGCCGGGTCGTCATGGGATCCCTCAGTGCCAGGGGTGATGTGTCCGCCGCTCAGCGAAGAGGGCGTAGAGAATGAGCTGTGCATGTTCCAGCGGTTTGCCAAGTAGCCGACGGAGCCGATAGACGACGAGAAGGACGAGTTTGTTGCGGGAGTCTGGACTGCAGGAGCGGTGGACATGTTGCCAGTCTCTGCACCGTCGCGGCTGCGGGCCATTTGGTTGGGGGTCTGTTGTAGTTGGTGCAGGCGCTCCTCGGACTGTCTGCGGGCCAGGGCTTCGGGGGCCCATGGACCAATTTCGGGAGAGGACGCAGGCGTTTTCGAGTGCATGGCGGGCATGGTCGGCATCATGGAGGACGAGTTGAACTGCGGGTGGTGGGGAGGAGAAGAGCTGGCGCCGTCGGATGAGAAGGACGAGTGCTGGGACAGGCCGGGGTGGTTGAAAGGCGACATGTTGTCGGAGAGGGGGTGCATGCCGCCATAGCGAAGGGCAGCAATTTCCTGGGGCGAGAGTGGGCGTGATTTGCGGCGGTCATTCTGTCGGCGGTTCTGGAACCAGATCTGGGTTGTTAGCATATAAGATTGGGCGCGTTCAATAACTCGTGATGATGGAAGCCCAAGACCCGCAATAAACGGCGAACCAGTGCAATCCACAAACCACCAACATACCTGAACCTCCTTCTCGTTCAGAGAAACTTGGCTGACAATATCGAGACGTGCCGTCTTGTCGGGCTTGGGGTTGGCGAGGTAGGCAGACTCGAGGATGGACTTGTCCTTAGCACTAGAGGGGTTGTTAGTATAGGCTTGCGTCCAATTGGCCGGCCATCGTGTGACAGCACACAGCACGCCAACAATAAAGTGCCCAATGTACCACAGACACGCGTTTTTTTGGTGCTCTCTAAATTTCCAGCCATTTTAGTGACTCAAAATACTTACGCAGTCCGTTTCCGCTTGCCCTTGGGGTGCCGGAGCATAGAGTCGTCGTTTGCATCGGAGGAGAGAAAAGAAGAATCTTCGAGCTTTTCGGTGTTGTTGCCCGGGGAGGAGAGCTGCTCGGTCGACGCGTTGGGGGCGGCCATTGGCGAGGTTGTTGTGGCCATAGTGTCGTGTATTTTGTATTTGTGAGAGTAGAAGGCGAAAGAGACGTAAGAGCAGGCGAGAGAGAGAGAGAGAGAGAGAGAGATCGCGAGGAAGGAACGAGGAGGTCTATTAACGAGTGGAAGCGTAATATACGCGTCGGCTTCTACGACAAAAGCACGCAAAGGAAGGAACGACTGAGATGTAGATGAAGATAGGAAAGAGCATAAAGATCAAGATCAAAGAGATCAAGAAGAAAGAGAAAAGGAAAGAGCAAGGGGGAGAGAAAGAAGAAAAAGGGAAGGAGCAGAAAGAGTAAAAGAGTTAAAGAGGAAGTAAAGAGGTACATACGAGGCAAAAGTTAATAGAAAGAGCAGGCGCGATCGAATAGCGGATCAGACAGACACGACCCAGCAAACCCGCTCCTTCTACTTAGAGAGACGCCCACAAAATATACAAGACACGCGAACTGGCAATTACTCCATACTGTGCAACACTATCGCCTGCAAATAGTGGCTCCCATTTCTCGTGCATATTGGTAATACCAGTGCGAATACCACTATATTGCTACCCCATGAAAAAGGAAGACTCTGATCTGCTTGGTTATTTACTGAGTACAGGCTCTTCTCAGTAATAGCCTCCAGGCCGCACGCGTTCCGCTTAACGCTGAACGTGCACCCCCTCGGGCCATTCCCCGCCCTGCTTTGATGGCGTTTGGTGTCTGCTCCTTTGTGCTCCTTTTGACGATATCAGACACTTTCCGTCTCGACTTTTGTTCTCGACACGTCGTGCCGGTTGTACTTTGTACGTCGGTGGTGCAAGCAGCCTTCGCGTCTGTATTCTCTCTCGCTTCTACACAGTACTCTGCTTTGTATTCTTCCTCTCTACCGACATGCGCATAACGCATAATAACAAGTGCCCCTATTGCCATATCATGTAAGCATTCCCATCTAATTTAATCAATTCTTTTGCTTCATTTTTTACGTGACGCAGATGAGGCTCCACTCTGCTCGTGCCTCGTCCAGCTCCTCATGTCGTTCGCGTTGGCCAATCACAAGACGCGACGCCAAACCTGGTTTCCTAAATAGGCAATTATGCAAATAAACTACGGCATTTGGTTGACCAGGCGATTCTCGCAGCCATAACAGAGCCGGTTTATGCTGTTTGTAGTGCTAATTGGGTGTTTGAGTGGCATTCAAGTGCTGCTAGAATGCTATTTAAATTCGATTTAAATGCTTTCTACAGAGTGCATGCAAGTGCCAGATGCTATTTAAAGTTGCCTTTAATTACAGCGGCTGTGCACTGCTCGACCTTTTCGCGTTTGTTTCCAACCCCCCGTCGCTGTTTAAGCTGTTTTTGAAGTCTTTCTTTGCTTTTCTAGTTATTCTTCCTAGTCTTTTGGTTCTTAGTATCCTTGTATTGATGTCCTTTCATTTCCAATTGCCAATGTCGATTCAGCCATGCCAGATTTCAGCAGTGCAAGAATGTACGGCATCTAAACATAATCTTAGCACGACAAGAAAGAAGAAAACAATACAGAGAGCAAAAATAGAGACTACTAAATACAACAAAGTATGCATCTACAGAGTAAGCAGTAATTTCCTTTCATAGGAGTGCATATGCACGATGCTCCCTACGTTGCACAGAGTACAGTGAAGTATTATGCAGGTCCAGCTGCCGCCAAGTACTTGTAGTTACGGCCAACTGCCAACCGCAAGTCGGCCATTTTCTGCCAATAGCTGGGTCGCGTCGTCGTCGTGCCGGCGGGGCCAGCCTGCGCCTTCCCTTTCCCTGCATTTCATCCCCATTGATTTCTTTTCTTTTTTTCGAGTTTTGTTGTTTTATATACTCGTACATTTCACGTGCATATGCCAATGCAATGTCTCTCCTTTCTTGGTATCCGGCAACTTTCTTTTCGACATCTTCTTTCTTTTGTCTCTGTTTGTTCCTGATCTTCAATGCGTCTTCACGTCAGTGTCAATCCTCCGTCACCTGCAAATTCAAAAGCAAACTGAATGTACAAAATACTTCAACCTCAGACAGACACGGACCTTGTCTTGATTTTTCTTAAGCCTCTTCACCCTTGCAGTCTTGGTCGGCCCCATACTGAGTAGAGTAGACGCGCTTGAGTTACGGATACTTTGATACTTGCAATTGGGCTCGATTGAGTGTGAAAAGACCAGCTTAATTCTTGGTCGTTCATTTCGATATGTGCCGTCGTCGTACAGCTACGATGTTCGTACTACAACCATTCAACAATTGTTTTTATTGCTTTGCTTTGGTTTTCTTTCCCTTCTCTTTTACCTTGAATCGCGAACACGTCTGGTTTTCTCCAGTTGTCGCGTCTCTCACAGAGTGACGGCACTTCCAGGGGAGGCTTTCAAAAGAGAAGAGTAATAAGAGCGACATCCTATCAATTTATTTCCTTGTCTCCATCCCCAGTGACGTGACGGTGGCAGGTGAAGCCTGTAACTTTTGAGTACACTTGTGCTACTCAAATCCATCCCCTTGTAGAAACACGTCTCTATCGCGGCGCGTCGGGATGTTCTACAAACTAGGCTCAACGTGCAAAGTACGAATAACGGGTCTCTAATCAAGACGTGTCGTGTCAGTCATTGCTCTTTCTCCGTAGTAGAAATGATAAAGTCGCAATGTGAAAACTTTAGATCCTTGCAATCTGCTAAATTGCCCAGCCTCTCAGATTGAACGGATTGAATGGGCGTGTAGCTTGTTATGAACTCCTGGTGCGAGCTCAGCTTTTACTATTTACTATTCCTCCTAAGAATCTCCAAGGATCAAATGTCTAAACCTCATCAAACCCCAGTGTCGAATTGCAAGCAAGTGCAGGCATGTCGTTTAATGACCTTGTTGCATACTTGACCGGCGTAGCCTGCGGTATATGTGAGCTCTAAAACTGCCCAGACCACCTCATCTCAGACTGGAATGTAGGCAGCTTCATATTCTGCAACACTTTCAGTCTTCCAGTCTTCTAACTTATCTCGAGCTCTCAAGGACTCCTCTCCTCCGCGGTCTTTCTCTCTTTTGTCTTCTTTCACGTTAATCTTCGCAGGCACGTGGCCCACTTGCGGTGCATGTCTGACTTGGGTACCAAGAAGCTCGCAAGCTGTGCAAAATACATAAGAAAGAATGCTGCGATAGTGCTCTCCACATGCGATATTAAAGTCTAAATATCTCAGGACCTCGTACAAGAGACAAGAAAAACAATGAGGGATATAGCTGTTTGTTTGGATACGGCTAAAAGTAAACAAACAAAAGCAAAGGCTTGTCTGCAGTTTGATGATGTGGCTTTCATATCAAGCTTATGTTGGTCGTTAATGGTTTGTTAAGTTGTCTCGATTATTTTGAAATTTAATATATATTTTGTCATGACTGTTGGAAATTGTTCTTATTTTACAAAAAAATACGTTGATGAACTCGACGATATATTTGTAATTTTCAACATGGCTTCAGTGATTATATTAAAAATTGCAATCAATATTCACCATCGTATTGTGTAGTATTTACACCAGAGCTCGTTGTTGTTGCAATGTAAACAAGGCTGAGCTGCTAACCACAGTACGAGTACAGTGTTTACCCCATACAGACGGTCATGGCAATATTCGATAACGGTGCCCCGCGCAGGCTGACCGCCATCTATATTCGACAATTATGCTCACCGCCTTTCCATATAATTCCACGGGTGCGTCGATCGAGATCGAGGTGTTTTGCTTGTAGATTCTATTGCGTGCATTTATGCAATGGCGGTATTCAGTGCATAAGCACATAGCGGTGATGCCGTCGACGGGTGGAATATTGAATAAAATAAACATCTTCAAGATGAAAAACGATACATTCTACGAGGTCGTGTGCCACTACTAGCTCGAGACTCGCAGCCTTGCACAAAGCCTTGTCTCATCCATTGCATCATAGATAGCTCTACTGCAAAAACATGTAGTTAGAAGTGAAAGCGTCTCCGTTTTATTTCATACATCTCAAGGACGTCATCTATCTATCCATTCTTAATCATTCCCAGCTGCCGGTCGCGTGCAGTCTGAGTTATAAACAAGGCAAAGTAGCAAAGCAAAATTTCCGTTCTTATTCTTCTGTTCGTTCAATAAGTCCTCTTCCGTGTTGACTCTTCGACATTTCCTTCTCCAGACACCGTCTATCGCCACTACCACCGGCCTCCACCATCCAATCTTTTCACAATTTGTCGTGTGTAGTCGTTCGGACGAGAGGCGTAGTGTCGAAATCGAATGTAGGGCGACGCTCATAGACATATTATTGGCTCACAAGAACACCGGCGACGTGAGGGCGAGTAACGTCAAAAGACAGAGAAAAATGATTCATTGATTGTCCAGAAAGCTCAAGTCAAGAAGGCGAGTCGTACGGTGGCGAGCTGTTTACAGATCGTCATCATCCTCGTCGTTGAGGGGCAGGGGCATGCTGGCAGCATCGTCCAGCTCCTTCTGGTACTGGGCGAGCAGGGCCTCGTCGACCTGGGCGGTGGGGGGGGCCAGGGCGGGGGCAGCGACGAACTCCTACATTTTGTTAGTAGATGCGACAACAGCAAACAGATCTAGACACAAAAACTTACCAGGCTGGGGTTGCCGACCAGCTTGCGGCCGAGCCACAGGAAGGGCTTCTCGAAGTTGTAGTTGGACTTGGCCGAGATGTCGTAGTACTGGAGGTTCTTCTTGCGGTGGAAGGTGATGGTCTTGGCCTTGACCTTGCGCTCCTTGACATCGACCTTGTTACCGCACAGAACAATGGGAATGCTCTCGCAGACACGGACCAGGTCACGGTGCCAGTTGGGGACGTTCTTGTAGGTGATGCGGGAAGTCACGTCGAACATGATGATACCGCACTGGCCGTTGATGTAGTAACCGTCACGCAGGCCACCAAACTTCTCCTGACCGGCGGTGTCCCAGACATCGAACTGGATGGGGCCGAAGTTCTGCGCAGTTAGTTTCTGTCTCGCGCTTGGAGGGTTTTGGGGGAGAATTATCTTACCGTGGTGAAACCCAGGGGGTGAACATCGACACCGAGGGTGGCAATGTACTTCTTCTCAAACTCACCAGTCAAGTGGCGCTTGACGAAAGTGGTCTGTAGAGGGAGTTAGCGTCGTTGCTTTGGTCGTGCGAGCTCATCACAGATATTGTATCCTCGAGGCTCGCTGGCGTCGTTCGCGACAGTCGTTGGGCATGCCATCTTGTGGTGAATCGTGCCGAGCTGCGATAAGGTCGCGAGACGCCGTCGTCGCCGAGGATACAATGTAGTCTGAGAGCTCTGCGTCGAGAGTAGAGAAGTCTTACCTTGCCAGTACCACCGTCACCGACAAGGACCAGCTTGAAGGTCGGCACATTGCTAGCGGCCTCAGCCATGGTTGCAGATGTGAAAGTATGAAAGGGGAAGGGAAGCAAAGTCGTAATGCGAAAAGCTCGAGAGTCTGAGCGGAACGACGTTAGCTATGATCCAAGAAAAAATGTCAAGTGTATCGTGAGGTAAGGAAGGTGTTTGTGTGTGTGATAAATATATGGGCTGGATGATGGTGATGGGAGGTTGGGTGATGGGTGACAGGTGACGATGACGCTTGTTGGCCGTCGGTTGGGCGTTTGTGTATTTTGTGTATTTTTGGTAATTTGTGTTCTTTGTCCGTCTCCAGGGTCTTTTGTGACTTTCGTGACGTTCGTAAAAAGGCCGGACAAATTATAGTAGGGACACTTGCGTTTTGGGCTTTCGAAGTCTTTGTGATGCTCAAGACAACAAAAAAGGCACAAATAAGGCGGGGAGATGGCGAGACCAGGGACGACGACGACGGGTGCAAGGGAAGAGGAACGGGGTATATATAGGTAGGACGACGAAGACGACAGACGGATAGACAGGTGACGGAGATTAAAAGGGAATGGCTGGTGTCGAGAGGTTCTGTTTTGGGGCTTACCTTTCGCGATGCTGGTTTGCGGGTGATGAAAGAGAGAGAGAGAGAGGGAGAGGGGTTCGTTGTGAATGGTATCGTGGAGAAGGAGAAGGAAGGGGAAAAGGGAGAGAGTGAGAGAGTGGGCGAGAAAGAATTTCTTTTTATTATTGTTTTTATTTTGCTATTTTAGTAGTTATTGTTGCTATTAGTTTTATTCTACTGTTGCTCCTCCAGCAGCAGGCGCCAACCGATTTGGCGGGCAGCTTTTGCTCTTGCTTTTGACACTAGCGCCACAGCACAGGTCACTGCCCTGCAAAAAGCAAAAGCAAGCAAAAAGCAAAACCAGGTTGGGCGGCGACAGGCGGCGGGCGGGTAGGCGGGGGTCTATTTTAGCGGATACTACAGAGCAAGAGGGGTGCAACTACGTCACGTGTGGGATTTGTCAGCACTGCCCCTCAGGTACAGGGCAGTGAATCTAGGCACAGTAGGCAGGTAGGGGCAAACAGGAGCACAGATACAGAAGGATACGGGGGCCACAGCAGGCAAGCACGACAGGCGCAGTAGGTAGTGCAAGCAGGTAGAGCGTCGAGTTGTAATTGGCGATTTTCAGAGCTGTTTGCAGGAGCTTCCAAGGGAGCTTTTGCAGGCACCTACCTGTGCGGGTAGCTCCCAGGCAGTTTTGCAGTAGGTTTACTGGACAGCTTCAACGCCTGAATTTATGTGGTGTTCACATGGCGATGATCGATGATGAGCCCAACACGTTTGCGCCGTTTATCTACCAACAAACGCTGTTTTAATGATTTGGATTACTACTTTGTTTTAAATTCACACAATCTGCCGACAGTGATCTGTTTGTAGCCTGACCGATGGCAATATGAGTCAGGCATGGTCCGTGGCATCAGGCGAGGCGGCGATGAAGCCTCGTTTCGTATACTACACTTTTTCTTCAAATTGTTTGATGATTATGCCTTATCGCCAGCTGAGCAATGTAATTCCTGACAGTCCTCTAGTAGAGTCACACGTTGGGCGTCAAGACGGTATCTCGGCTCGGCCGTCATCAGCGGCAAAACCCACGGCAGGTTGGGAGCGTTTGAGAATAGCTCTTCTATTTTTGCAGCATTTCTGTTTCTGTTGTCTGTTGTGCACCTCCTTATCTTTGCCCAGATCTCATAATGGCAGGATGTGGCAGCCCAGGAGCCCTCGTCCTCCCCAGTCGCGACGTGGCGTCAGGTTTAGTGACAGCTCTTCCACGCCCGATCCCGTGCTCCGTGAAATCTTGACAAGAACGCGTTGCTTTGTTGTTAGTACTTTCATATTTTCTACTTTGCGAATGTTTGAAATACATACCCCCTCATTGCCTTGCACACACTCGCCAACACGCCGCAGGCCGTCGTGGTTGCTGTGCTCGACATAACCAAAGCGCCGAATCTGGTCACCCGCTTTGAGCCCAGCCTCGGCCGCCGGGCTGTCGTCAACAACCGAGTTGACCTTGGCAAAGGGCGTCTCGAGCACTTCTACAAAGTCGGGCAGAATCGTGCCGTTCGATCCGTTTGTGCCGTCTGTACCGTTTGAACCGTTTGTACCGTTTGCCGCTGCTGCGTCACTGTCCTCATTGAGGCTGGCAAAGTGCTCGTGCAGAAACTTTTCAATCGTCGCCATCAGGTCTTTGTAGTCGTTGCGCAGATAGATGATCCGAGACCGCGTCGTCCGGACTACTCGTTAGTATCCTGTCTATATCTCGATAATATCTACTCACTCTGAGCAACATCAAGATCGGCCCGAGGGAAGCCGTCTGGCGTCAGAAGGGACGTGTTCATGTCGACATTGTGCTGCTGGTCAGTCAAGCAAATACAAAATAAGATAAACCAAAATTGCGTACAGATTCAAGAACGCTGCCCAGTGCCGACAGCTCAGCCTCCATGTCGTCCTTCTTGCGCTGCAGCTCGGTGAAGGAGAGATGCTGGCTGTTGCCGTTGGCCTGCCGGCCCGTCGTCGGCCCCGACGGGATTGTGGGCGCATGGATGTTGTCCATCTTGACTGAAGTCGTGAGCAATCTCTAAAGTGTAAGTGTCCTTGCGATGTGAATCCAATCTCGAAATCAAAGACGAAGTGGAGAGCACCTGTGAAGCGCTACAGATCTCAAGCTGCCAGGCAGAATGACGCGTGTGAAAAGGTAAAGTGGTGTAGTGGGACCCACTTTATGCTCAGTGTAAGTGCTGCTTATGTCATCCGATGTGTGAACGTCAACACAGTAGAGTTGAGAGCAGAATTCCGAAAAAAATGCACATAGTTTGAATAAACTACAGGAAAATAGAACCATGTTCAGCCTTTATTATGTGATTTAAAATACAATTTATTCATCCCTTCGTTGGGGGACTGTGGATGAAGGCTGCCGAGTGTACGGTTGCCAGTTTTAGAAGGAGCAAGGTTCGTCAGTCGCTCTTTCCGTATGAGATCAGATTCACAAATCTGGGGTTGTCGAGGGAATCACTCTATATCATCGTTACTTCCTTGCTGGGCAAGTTTTGGATTTCCTCTTCCTGCCTATTTAAGTTTGTTGATGAACAAATATCGTGGGAATTTACATCGTATGAGCAGCTCTGGCTAGGCCGTTTTCCAGACTCTCATCCACACCCATAGCCACCCGGCTTAGTTATTACTTATCCAATCATACAGCCATCGATATCAATACTATTAGTATGCCATGGAGGACATTGCAGTTCTTGACACTCTACCCTTGCCGATACCGCCGCCAGTCGTCGACGACACCGACGCCGGCGAGAGTCATGCAGCCGAGTCTTCGTGTGGCTCGGTCCGGGTCTGTCGTCCGTTGAATGGAGGTGGATCGCAAGAGAACATTGAAAACGTCGAGAACACCGACACTGTCGACCACATCAAAGTCACCGAGCGGCTAAAAAAATGCACCATCGAGGGCACAACATCGGGAACATGGGCGGCGTCTGCCGTGCCAACAACAACAGCCGTGGCAGAAGCATTACGACAGCCAATAAATCCTGTTACGTCTTCACCAGGTGAACAATCTCTGGGCAGGGAAGACATACTCGCACGGAACATTCCACAAACAGCAGACGATATGCTGTTCCGCTGCCGGCCCGACGACCCCTGCAGCGGCCGGCCAATCCTGGGAATGAGGGCGCACAGATCTCGGGATGCGACTCTCGACGACTTTACCGACAAAATGCCAGATATATCTGTAGTAGAAGCCCTCAGAGAGTCAATCGAGAGTTCCAAGACCTTTCTTTCCGGCCCACAGCCAGAGCATGCCCAGACACGGCGGCCATTTCGAAAATGGGTGCAGACATTCAACCGCCGGCGAGCAGAACGGCACCGCTATAGCCAACAGGAGGAGCTAGATATCGATACAGGCGCCACCGCAGAACAAGTGACACCCAGAACCCTTGGCGATTCGAGTTACCGTCGACACTCGTCGTCCGTGTCGTCCTTTGCATACGTCGCCGGCATCCGCGATGCCAGCATCAGCGGTTTTGCCACGGCCAGCATTGGACCCTCGTCGCGGAAACAGGCGAGATCTTCCAAGGTGCTGTCCAGAACAACGGATCGCAGCAGTCGATTCTCAATGTCGGCAAGACAGTCGGATGATGACACGGCCAACGACAGGCAGAAACAACTTGCGGAAGCCCATATCGTGGCGCGCTCCATTCATCGTAGACGCATTCTCGAGGAGCTGATCGAGACGGAGGAGGGCTACATTGGCGACATTAAATTTTTAATGAATGCAAGTATAGATGCCGATCGAAATCACTGCAAGTAAACTAACAAATAGGCCTACATGACAATCTTTGCGTCTTCACCCTCGGCAGACGCTGGACTCCGCCTGTCCATGTACAGCAATTTGACGGACATTGTTGAGCTCCACGACCAGATACTCGGCGAGCTGCACAGGGTGATCCCCGACTCTGAGTACTCACATCTGTCAATGCCGCGGCCTCTTTTTGGCACCCAATCGCCCCCGACACGGATGCCTGCAAACGCCAATCTTGCCTCGGAAGGCCAAGGTAAAGGCACACGACAGTCTGCCCTGCGCCGAGAAGTCACCGAAATGACCATTGCTCCCGAGATTGCAGCCCAAGCAGCCAATGTGTTTGTACGCAGAATCGACCGTTTCTACATCTACGATGAGTACCGAGCCATGCTCGACATGGTTCTCGACGACCTCAAGGCCACATATCGATCAATACCCAACTGGGGAAACCACCAAAAGGGCCTTGAAGCGCTAGCATCTTGCCTGAGCTACTCCCGGGACTGGCAGGACTCAAAGCGAGCCCTATCGATTGACGATCTACTGGCCAAGGTAATTTTTATGGTAAACATTGAAAAATATTCGCATACTAACAATGTAGCCTGTCCAACGGGCGTGCAGATACCCTCTCCTTCTCCAGGAGCTTCTCAAGTCCACGCCAGTCTGCGACTGCCCGCGCTCGCACTTGGACATTGAGACAGCCCTCGAGAAGCTGCACCAGGTGACTATTGCCATGAACAGGGCCACAGAGGACCCCTTTTTCAGATCCCACCTTGAGAAAACGTGGCTGTTGCAAGAGCGACTGGCCTTTCCAGCTAATGCCAGGAACGGTGCCACCAAGAGCCAAATTCGGCAGTTTGGGCGCATCGACCTTTGCGGCGTGCTACATGTATGCTGGCAGACGCAGGCCTCGGTGAGAGGAAGCTACATGATATGTCTTCTCTACCACAGTTGGCTGTGCCTGGCCGTTGTTGACAAGACTAGTAAGCTGTACGAGCTACAGGCCTGCATTCCTCTGATGAAGTGCAGCCTAGAACAGGCCGACAATGGGAGGGGTAAGTACTCTCCTACGGACTCTTTCTTTAATTTCCCGATAACAGATGCTAAACTAACACTATAGGTCTACAATGCCACTCGGCTCCATTCTCGTGGAAGGTTATGTTTGAAAGTCGTGGCCATCTGTATGAGATACTGATGACGGCAAGCTCCAAGAGCGAAGAAGAAGAATGGCGGCATCGGATTTACGACGGCGGACGGCGGGAAGACAGCCACGAGTATCAGTCCGACCGGCCCATGTTTACATTTCTCGGAATCGACGCCAAAACACTCGGAGCCGCGCTCAAGTCTCCCGATAGCAGTCTTCAGAAACACTCCATCCGTCGTGCAACCACAGTACCACCAAAGGTGCAGCTGTTCCAGGTCATCCTAAAAAATACAAGCTCGGAGAAGGGCGAGTCACAGTCTCTCTCACGACAGCTCAGCTTCGGTAGATCGCATTCTGTGCTCAAAGCATCTCGCGTTCCCATTATAGCTCCTTCCAGAGGTGACCGGGCTCGACTGGAGTCGTTGATATCGGATGTGTGTACACGCGATGTGCTCATGTTGTCAACGTTGTCGCCGCGCAGCCGCACCGAGCGGGTCCGACCGTCTGCGTCTGCCATGATGCGCAAGATCAATGTGCCGAGCCTCAGTGGGACGTTTGGAAGGCGGACAGTCACACGCCCACCAGCTGTTGTAAACGGAACGACGAGCGAAGCCGTGTTTGCGAGCCAGCCAGTAACTAAGGCATCAACATTGTCACACCGACAGTCTGGCGAACACAGAATGCGATTGAGTATCGGGCATGCCAGACTGAGACACCACGACCGTGATGCCAAGGCTGACGCCAGCCCGGTCTTCCATGAAGAGACAGACAAGGACAAGAAGTCGGAAAAGACAGTCAAGCTATTCAAGGGCCGACCGAGCTCATCATCGGGAGACGATGCCAAAGTGTACTCGTTGGCCGGGCAGGCAGAAGAACGGCCGACCGAGCCTCAGCGCCCCAAGTATTCTCTTTTCCGTAAAGAGTCGAGTGAGAGAGCAGCCAAAGTTCCTCGATGCCCACCAGCCCAGCTTCTTGGAGGGCTAGACGAGAGCTATGGAGCTGTCTCTGTGATGCCCCAGACCGTACTACCATCACTACCCTCGATACCATTGATGGCATCGGCCACATCTTCGTCGTTTTTGCGGGCTGTCATCGCGAGGCCGAGGTCGAGTGGGCATGAGTCGAGGAGCTCGACGAGCGCGACAGGCGAGCCGCTGACGTTGCGGCCGACACTCAAGATGGAACGCCGCGAGGATCGAGATCGAGAGCGAGAGCGGGAGCAGGAGCGGGTCGAAGGAATGGAGACCAAGCCGTTACGGCGGTGGTTGAAGCGGCCCAGCATGCACCGTCCGAGTCTCCATCGAACGAAAAAGATTCAGTAAGTGAATGGTAGAGGCTGAGAACGAGAAGCTTCTGTCCGTGGACTTGTCGTGGGGAGCTCTTTTGCATTTTTGTTCATCGCATCTCCATGATCTCCATTCTGCCATTCTGGCTGCCTTGGAGATGTCTCCAGAATGAGATCACGGTATCATCAATTGGCATTTTTCTGCTCTTTTGGTAGCCAAGCTATATATTTATGAAACTGATTGTCTTGTCTCGAGTCGTCTTTTTGGTTCTATGGAGCTGTCTGGTCCACAATGACGTACAAAAGACATCACGAGAGGAGGAGATTGGGTATGGAAGAGCTCTGGAGGCTGATGAAAGATGGAGTACGAGGGGTAGCTGCCAAGCTGATTGAATACTATGGGACTCTACTCTTTACCACAAACGATGTCATTGTGTAATTGGATGATTACAGAAGCTTCGATCTGCAGGTGCTTGTCCAGCATTGTTTGCTGTTACAGAGTGGTGCTGTAGGCAGGTCCCCACTTATTTTCCGCCCTTTGTACCTATGACGTATTATGGCTCATGATGTTGCGTGTATCGAGCAGCGCCATCTTGGTGCAGAATGCTGCAAACAGGACGCAAAGATACTTGCGGACAGGAGAAGAAGGAAACGTGAGCGGAGAGCAGAAAGAGGAAAGAACGAGACCTGCACATGTAAGACGCACTTGCTGGATACGGTGAGGTCACGCAATCAGGTCAGGCGCATAAATAGCTGTCTCTGTTCCTGTTCTTGCATCTTGCATTCATCTTTATCCATCTCAATCATCTCAACAACCATTATCATAATTGACGACACTCTTCAGTCTTCAATCTCCAACTCCAATCTCAATCAACCCCATCTACCACCACCTTTTACCAAACCACCACACACATTCAAAATGGCCCGCGGCGAGACTACCCAGACAAAGGTCCACTTCAAGGGCACCGACGAGGACTTTGTTGTCTTCGTTGACGACATCAACGACTACCAAAAGTGGCTCAAGGACTCCTCTGTGCCCCTCGCTCACTTCGTCTCGACCTTCCAGATCTTCACCACCCACCGCCAGGGCCCCCAGGGCCCCTTCAACACCGCCGCCAAGGGCACGCTCGAGAACGAGTTTGGCACCAGCGACGAGGACGCCGTGATCAAGGAGATCCTGACCAAGGGCACCGTGCAGGAGTCGGAGGCGCCGGAGCGCCTGGGCTTCCGCAACGAGTCGCAGGGCACGCGGACGGCCCACTAAGCTTTGAGGGACGAGAAATGATACCAGCTACGAAAGCATTAGCATGAACAAATAAATAAACAAGTACGAGCACATTGCGAATGAGTGAACGTTTCCGGTGAATCCAATGTAGAGGAAAGAGCGAGAAGAATGCGGAATGCAGCTACTGTCTCGGATGCAATGGCTGCGTGAGCATCACCGCCGCTCAAAGCAGCTTGCAGCCTATCAGCCAGTCAACATTGTCGGTCTACAGTCTCGACGAGCAAAGCAATACGCCGCAGCTTCACTTGAGGAATTGACACGAGATGCACCCGATTGTTCACTCCATTCGTCGTGCTTGTCTGGTCGTGCTGTTGCTGGTGGTCTGACCGCTGAGGCGCGGGGAGCTGCTCGAGCCATGATGAGTCATCATGAATCGGAGTGAGCCACTTTGGCCAGCACAGGTCCCTGCAGTTTGTCGATATGACAGTGCCAGTGTGATTGATGTGAAGAATCTGGTCAAGCTTGATTGACTTGTTATTGGCGGCTGGCAACCAGCTGTCAGTTTTGATTAGTCAGCACACGAGCCAGATGGCTGAATCTGGTGAGCTTTCGCTGTCTGTTGCTGTACTTGCTGAGGTATATTGGCGTACTTTTCATATAATGCAGGAAACACCACCCATAAAGAGACCTTGCCTTGCATTTGCTGTCCGGTCTGTGAAGTCGACACTATCACGATCACGAGTGCGCCAAACGTGCGGATGTAGGGAGACTTGCTAGAGTGCTTCTGCCATCGCTGGTCCGTCCATCTAGGTTCTGATTGAGCTCGATAGATAGTTTCGTAAAGTGATAGACGCAGATTGAGAAGGAAATGTGAGTGAGCAGAACAGCAAAGCCTCGCTCTCCGACCATGCTTAGTCATCAAATCCATACCCGACTGGATGATCTGGATAGCCGGCCGTTATGTTATCTATCAGACTATCAGTTATCATGATCACCATGCATTGTATATTGCCGACGCTACGTCTGCTGCTGCAGGTCCGCTTCGTTTGATTGAAGTTTAAAATCTACTCTGTCCAAGGGGCCGCATGGACATACTGGATGCAGTAATTCTTGAGCAGCATAGCCGTGCAGAGGGTGGTGTGGCGTCATTGCAGATTGCACCCATGACCAGGGGTAGAGGCACAGAGTAGAGATGGAGATGGATTGAGATAGGGACACCGAGGCCTGTTCAAATTATCCCACTTACTGTCTATCAGTAACAACTCGTAAACATCTGGACAAATGGAAACACGAAACGAGTGATATAGCCTGACATGGGATCTGTTAGATAGCAATCAACGTCACCGCAATCACTCCAGGTGTCAGACAGTCCAAGCTTTCGTGGGGACGTGGACCTGACATGGCAAGGGATGGATGATGGATCTGGCAGCTCTATCCTTGACCGAGGTCAAACAGAGCAATGCAACACGCGACATGAGCAGAGGCATGAGCAGAGGCATGAGCATAGTCGGTAGTTAGCATGGCTATAGCCAGCATTCAATAATTGCCTCTTCAAAGAATCAGTGGTTGCCGGCACGATGCACGTCCTCGGTGGCACCGGCAGCATCGTGCCAGTCAAGCTTTGCGCTTTGATGCTTTGACTTGACAGGGCCATGGCCATAGCCAACAGACTTTGTAGTCTTACTTTGTACTCGATAGTAGGCTAGTCAGAACTACCCGACGTTGCATCCGGGCTTCTAGAAGACGTGCCTGCACTACCCGACTGTGCAGGTTGGATCTACAGCAGCTGGTTACTTTAGGCATGTCGTGCCGAGATGTCAGAATTAAGAACCAAGCAAGCCAGTGAACGAGGAATACCTACTGCTGCTACGCTACCGTGCCTCCCGCACCAGTACATGTAAAAGCAAGACCCCACGGCAGGCATCTAAGAACTCGCGTGGCACGTCTTCAGTGCATGCATGGCAAGCGTATCTTGGATGGACCGCGTCCTCCTTGCATATCCTCTGGTCACCTCCATCTATCATCTACAACACTCGCCTCTGGGTTCATGCTAGCGGATCGTCTATCAGTGATTTCAAACCCAAACACGATTAAATCAGATACATTCATTTTACCATTTAAAAGTCGAATAAGTAGAACAAGTAGAAACATGCCGGCAGGCACCAGTGGCTTGCGTTCGTATCAAAGATATCGCGGAGAACAGGGTCTCAGTCTCATGGGGCTCTGGGTCAGAGGGTTGACAGGTCCGGAAAAACGTTGCTGTTTGCAGGCGAAACATAAAGAACAGAGACTAACAAGAGAGAAGAGATGCAGAGGACGAAATTAGTCAATACTATTACCGACCATGTGGGCCACAAGATAAGGGCGCATGCTTTCCATGCTTTGTACACACTCGTACCTCACTCCGTACACCATGTCGAAATAGTCTGATTCTCCGACTCTCCGGCGCGAATAGCAAATAGCGGATTATGTGGTGAGGGAGAATATTTACACCTGTAGAAAGGCGCTATTGGGGCATGTTGGAGGGATTTCAGCGAGTCATACCCCTGCTTAGTGGGCGTTTAGGCGGTATTTGGCGTGCGTTGGTTGGTTTTCTTTTCTCTGTTTGTTCTTCTGAGTAGCTTCCAGAACGCTGCACGGAAGGCGGCAAGACTGAATAATGTGCCGGCTGGGCTTCTTGGCGATCGAATTAGATGCATCTTTGATGCTTAGATAGGTAGCCGTCAGCCCTGCGACGAACGTCTTCTTAGTAATCTGTTCCTTCCTACTCTGCACTACTTGCTTCCTCCTTTGCAGATGTGCTCCTTCCTATTCTACCGATCACGAGGTACAGAGCAAACTTCCACATCTCCAGACGGCAGGTGCGTTCTGCGGAGAATGCTGGAGACAGTGACAGCAGCAAGAGACAAAAGAAACAATGGGGATCCCATCAGAAAACGGCGTTACGTAACAAGGGCGCTCTTTGTTGGTCGCAGTGTCCGCAATTAGTCAAGTATTGGACCTATCACGGGCGGCCAGTCCGGGGAACCCAGCGCGACCAAGTCTGAAGCGACCACAGAGCAAGCGATTACACGTTTGCCTCAAGTAAGGCTTTCTTAATGTCTGGCTTTATTTCCAGTCTTATTCTGGAGATTCTTTTGATTATTTGGAGTTTAACGCATTAGCCAGAGTTTTACCCACTCGGGACCAAACTAGGCAATGTCAGCCGAAATACTCGGTTATAGAGGCTCTGGGGATGTAGAGGAGGGTAGAGGAGGAGGCGAGGGAAGAGGAGAAGTTGAAGGCGAGTAAGAGACAAACTGAATGGTAATTGTTCGTCCGGACCCTACTGTCTTGTACCTTGTAGCATGTATCATGTAGCATGTATCATGTATCTCGCCGTCGACCCCGTCCGGTCTGGATTTAATCACTGGATTTAATCACTTCAATGGACTCAAACTGATAACCTGCGTACTTTTGATTATTCGCGTTCATTCCCTATCTATTATTTGTTCCTATTATTTAGCACATCTGTCAGATTGTGGGATGTGCTAGTCTGGCCGTCGTCTGTCCACCGGTCGTGTCTTATTCTACATCCAAATGTAGCAAATCCAACAATTCCATACCTCCAGAAAATATATAACCCAGACCTCCCATTGTCCAACTGTCTCTCTTTTTTCACTCTTCCCCCTCTCTTTCACTCACTTCTCCTCTTCCCGTCTTCATCTCCATCTCATTCATCATACATATACACATCATGGAGGAAGCAAACAAACGCAATGCTGAACTCAGCGCCGAGGCTGCTGCCCTCGAGCGCATGGGTCACAAGCAGGAGCTCGAGCGTAACTTTTCAAAACTCTCCATGCTCGGCCTCGCCTTTGCCATCCTCAACAGCTGGACCGCTCTGTCCACCTCCATGAACCTCGCCCTGCCCTCGGGCGGTCCCAGCGCCGTCGTCTGGGGCCTCATGGTCGCCGGTGTCTGCAACCTCTGTCTCGCCGCCTCGCTCGCCGAGTTTTTGTCCGCATACCCCACCGCTGGTGGCCAGTACCACTGGGCCTCCGTCATCAGCTGGCCCAGCTACGCCCGCTCCATTGGCTTCGTTACCGGCTGGATCAACGTCGGCGCCTGGGTCTGTCTGACTGCCACTGGCGGTCTGCTCGGCAGCACCCTCGTGCTCAACATCATCTCGCTCATGGACGATTCGTACGAGTCCAAGGCCTGGCACCAGTTCCTCATCTACTGCGCCTTCACCTTTGCCGCCTTCTTTATCAATGCCTTCTCGACGCGCCTGCTGCCCTACTTTACCAAGGCCGCCTTCCTGTGGTCGCTCGCCGGCTTTGTCATTATCTCCATTACCGTGCTGGCCTGCGCCACGCCCGACTACCAGCCCGGCTCGTTTGTCTATGGCTCCATCATCAACGAGGTCGGCTGGCCCGACGGCCTGGCCTGGATGCTGGGTCTGCTGCAGGGCGCCTTTGCCCTGACCGGCTTTGACGGCACCATCCACATGATCGAGGAGATCCCCAACCCTACTGTTGAGGGCCCCAAGATTATGCTCTACAGCATCGGCATCGGCATGTTTACCGGCTTCGTGTTCCTGAGCTGCCTGCTGTTCTGCATCACCGACATTGACGCCGTCAACAGCGCCTCCGCCGGCCCCCTCCTGACCATCATCTACCAGGCCACCAACAGCAAGGCCGGCGCCGTCTGCCTGCTCATGTTCCCCCTGATTTGCATGCTCTTCACCTCCACCGCCCTCATGACCACCAGCAGCCGCATGAGCTACGCCTTTGCCCGCGACCGCGGCCTGCCCTTTAGCAGCATCTTTGCCAAGGTCCACACCGGCCTCGACGTCCCTCTCAACGCTCTGCTGTGGACCACCGGCTGGGTCGTCGTCTTTGGCCTCGTCTTCCTGGGCAGCTCCTCCGCCTTCAACGCTATTGTCGCCGCCTCCGTCGTCGGCCTCGGCGTCACCTACGCCATCCCCCCCACCATCCACTGCCTGCGCGGCCGCAACATGCTGCCCGAGTCGCGCGCGTTCAAGATGGGCCCCGTCTTTGGCTGGATCTGCAACATTGTCGGCATTGCCTGGACGCTGCTGACGACGGTGCTGTTTGTGTTCCCGCCCGAGTACCCCGTGACGGGCAACAACATGAACTACTCGATCGTTGCGTTTGGCGTGGTGCTGGTGATTGCCGGTCTGCAGTGGGTGTTTGACGGCCGCAAGAACTACGTCGGCCCGCAGGCGGAGTCGCACACGCTGACGGACCAGGAGATTTCCGGCTCGTCGGAGCAGGGCAGCGTCCCTGACGGCAAGGCCGAGTAGTTTTTTTGTGTATCTTTATCTTTTCTATCTTTTGTTTGTTGTATCATAGCATAAGCGGCTTTGGACATAGCGTATAGACATTTATCTTATCGTTCTTATATCTACCAATGCATGTGTGATTGCTGTTTCATGTCTACAGAGTGAGATGAATAGAATGATATAAAAGAATATAAAAATTAATCAAAAATCGCTCGCTGTCGCTGAATATCAAGTAGTAACTTAAGAATAGTCCCATTGTCCTGTCTGGATCCTCCGCTGCATTCACACACCTCCACGAGGCGTTCTATGATACATTCTACTATTGTAGATAGTGTAGTTGGTAGATATTGATGAGAAGCCCGGGAGGTGGAGGCCGGGCATTCTTTTGTTTGTTTGTTTGCTTGTTTGTTTTGTCTTTTCTTAGACGTCACCGCCTGCCGTCAAACATCTCGAGGTTCGACATTGACGTCAGACGTCAGACATCAGACATCTAGACACGCCCCCGCTGTGTGCGCTGAGGCAGCGTCCACGGCTTCTCACAAATCACCTCGCCCTCGCTGTACGCCCACGTGTACACCACCATGCCCACCACGTAGTAGATCGCAGCATTTGTGCCCTGGTACAGCAGCACCGCCGCCAGTGCCGCCAGCGGAATCAGTGCCAGCCGCGTCTCCAGGCTGCGGTGGATGGCAGAGCCGGCGAGCGCGCCCAGCGGCCACTCCCAGGCGAGCACGGCGAGGCCGAGCAGCAGATTGATGATTTGGAGTACAGGCACGGGCTTGACGATGGGGTCGAGGTTGCGGGAGAGAAAGTCCCAGAACACCTTTGGCCAGAAGAAGCCCTCGATGGCAGCAGCAACTTGGTCTGTAGGAGGTTAGTATCTTTGGGATGTAGAGAGAGAGAAGAAGAACATACAAGCTGCAGCGGACAGGACGATGAGGCGTGCCCAGTGGTTCTTGATAAGACGGCCCATTTTGTAGATTTGATGGGGAGTAGATTCGTTTTTTTTTTTTAGATTCGTCGGTCAGAATATCAGAAATATCAGAAAAAACTCGGAACTCGTGAGTCGTAGGCGAACGATTAAAAGAAGCGAAAGAAGCGAAAGAAGCAAGAAGCAAGTAGCAAGAAGCGAAAGAGAAATCGAAGAGACAGGTAACCGGTACCCGTGAGTTAAAAAATACAGTCCAAGTCGAGTCGAAGAGAAGTGAAGCGAAGCGAAAGAATCGAGAATAAAAAGATAGAATAGAAAACAACAACCAGTGTCGATGTGAAAGAAGGGTATCGACAAAGCGAGTGCACAGCGCTGCAGAGAAAAGAAGAGAAGAAGAGAGTAAAGAATAGAAGAGAAGAAGAGAGGAAGAGAGGAAGAAAAGAGTAGAGAGAAGGAGTAAGTAGGAGAAAAGGAGTCGGGATGGGATTTTGAAAAAGAGATGGTATTCTCTTTTCGTCCCTTAATTCCCGTCTTCCACTTTGGATGGACAATGGCGATGGACAATGGGGCTCTGGAGAGTAGAGGCAATCAATAGAGGGCGCCCCAGGCTGACACCCGAGGCCGGGAGTGTCTTGTATGAGACGGTCCAGTTTCCAACGGGGGCCCGTGTCGGATGTTTGTGGGTTGATGTCAATAGAGTATGGGTCAGAGTAGAGGTCGTATTATGCTTGGGTCAGGGAGGGCGTGTTTGTGTTTGGAGTGGCAGTGGTTGTGTTTGCAGGCAAATTGTGTCGACTTTCTTTTGCTCTTCTTTTTGTTTTGTTGTTCTTTTGATTTATTCTTCTCGTGACGTGATTCTGCAAATGGTTCTTTTGTCGGAATTCTTTCGATATCCAGGCTCGAGTTTCTTGGTCTATCACAGCGGCAAGCATAGGCTCTGACGACTTTCTAACTCTAAAAACCAAAAGCCAAACAGCTATCGTTTCTGATTTTAGGTTGGTGGAGCAGGAGTTCGCTTGTGTCTGAGGCTCTGCTGAATAGACTTTGTAGTACTGTATTCTCGTATCGGCCGGGGACCAGTGTATCAGAAACACCTGAGAGACAAAGGGGTCGTCAGGGGATCCAGGAAGAATAGTGAGTAGGTAGTATAAGATGGAGGGATGGCAAAGTTGCTTCAGGATGGGAAAGTTGAGTTTGAGGATGGGAATTTCAATTCCGGTATGAGATGACGAGAATGAGAAACGAGGCGTATCAAGAGATTGAGAAACCGGGAGATCAAATAAATGAGACGAGAAACAGGATGAATGGGTATCAAGAAAAGGGCAAAAAGAAACAATGAGATGAGATCAAAGCAGAATGAATGCGAATAAATTAGAATGAGTCGATGATCGTGAGGTCGTGTATCGTATGATCTAAAGAAAAACAAGTCGGATGAGATGAAGACGAAGATGAATATAAAGCCGTACAATTAGATGCCGTCGATGCCGTATGTACAGTGATGCGGGCGTGGACTAGAGTGTAGAGAGTATGCCAGGATGAATAAGGTTCGGTAGTGGGTAGACTGTAGAGTGGTAGACTGAGTGAAGGAGATCAGGAGGCGGAGCACGGAGGTGTTTGAAGAAGTTTGAAGATGGAGGCAGAGCTTGAGCAGGCAAAGTGGACAGAAGAGGGAAAAGGCGGCCAAAGTGCAGGGCAGATTATGCAAAGCGGGCGTCGATGTTGGAAACACTGAGAGTTTGAGAGTAAAAAGTCAAGAGATGTGAGTTTGATGCTCAACAGGGAGGAGGAGAGAAGAAAGGAGCGAGAAACGAAATCAGAAAGAGAAATCAAGATCAAGAGAATAAAATCAAAATCAAAATCCAGCAGGAGAGAGGTGATAAAGAGGAAAGCTGCTGCATATGTAGTCTCTCTTTTACTACGTACTACTTTCAATCACTCTCAACTGATACCAACGAATAAAAATCAAAAGAAAAAGAACCGCCGTGTCTGGAGATTCGTGTGCATGTGCAGGGTGGGCGCATGGCTATCACTGATCAATTTGGCTGGCTTGGCCGTCAATAGTCTTGATCACTGATCACATTTATGGATACTTTCTACTTTGTACGTATTGCAGACCTCTGCGGAGAGCAATGCATTGGACGGCATGTCTTGGTATTTCTTGAGAAAGCACTGCCCAGCAATACGAGGACATGGGGAGAGAACGTGGACGAGAGGACGAGAGACAGAAAAAAACAAGCAAGACAATTTTAGAGACAAATTGCAGACCAGATTTGGAGAGGCTGGTCATTGGTAGAGCTCGAGCAAATACGAAGCAATAGAGAGCTTTGAAAGAGGAAATAGACCAGAGACAGAACAAACGGAGGGGACTGAGCGAGAGAGGGGATCCTGGCTGTGAGTGGGCGGTTAAAACGTTGTAGTGTAAGCCAGTCAGCCAATCACAGCACAGAACCCGCCAGTACCAGAGCCACAGACATGAGGCGACAGGGGTCTCGACGACCCCTGGTTTCGCTAGCTTGGTGACAGGAGTAGTAGAGGGCACAAATTGTAGGAGTCGAATGGAGTCAGTATGGAGTATCGCAACTGAGAATGGCGAGCTGTTGCTGTGCTGAAGATACAATATACTGAGTGCTGAAGCAGTGATGACTAAGCAACTTTAATGTGTGATATATCACCCAAATACTCTCCAGTGACCAAACAACCAGTGCCATGCTGACGGATAACGGCCCCCAATCTTAGCATGAGTTAGACTCGATCACCGTTGGTAGCGGCCCGCAAGAGCAGGGTATCTTTTGATTTGCATATCTTCACATACGAAGTACTATCTTATATTTTCCACGTAGATAGACATCTTCCACTCTGCATCTTGTACTTCGTAGATTGTCTGCAATGTTACTCCATCAGAGGCAGACCAAAGGGCAATCTGAGTGATTCTAGAGCGGTGGAGAATGTGATGGAGAGTGCATCGGTGGAGTGAACGCTTGATATCAGAACTACTTGGTATCAAGGTCAACTCAATTCAGGCTGTCTACTCAGTATTTGCTCAGGCTGGCAAGTAGACAAACGACTGGCGGTCAGCTCTTCCTTGTGGTATTATTTACACGACAAACCCTCACGTGTCTGTTTTTAAAAGTACGACATGGATTGTCTTGAAGATCACGAGAGACATTTAGAGACATGGAGGAGCAATAGAAGGCGGATGACTTGGGCGGGTTATTCTCTATTTTCTTCTTTGATGAGGGATTTGTCGAAGACGGGATAAGTAAATGCAACTGTTGTTTTTAGGTGTTTAGGTGCCACCCGAGGATTTCGTTTATAAATAGCTGTCTGATGCAACTTGATAGCAAGCGTATAGTAGTTGTATATATTCGAAGATGCACTTTATATCACGATATAAAAAGCTGAAGCTACATTTTGATTCATGCTCAAAATATCAACAGCGATGCAATGTGCTCATAATTTCTAGAAATATTGCTTTCATATTTGATACCAGACGTCTGAATAAAATTGCTTACATAAGCACACATAGAGTGCTGACGTGTGCCGTCCACACCCTCAGCTGAACGGTTTCAACACCACCAGCGAGACGCCGATTTTTTGATTTGACACAGCACTGCCTCTCCCAAAATGTCTGCCAATGGGATTCCTACCAAATGTGCACTTTGTCTTGAATCTGCACTTCCCCTGACGACTTGGTAGATGCTGCGATCAAAACGATGCAGACGGCACCCGCGCCAAACACCACCTCTACGATGTGTGTGTCTATGCTTAGATCGCACACTACTCTGTACTATTGATTTGTGGCGAGAAATATTGGAGCCGGGTGTCTTAGTCCCAGCCACCTTAACGGTCAGCGAATTTTGTTTTGTTTTGTTTTTGTTTTTGTTCTTTTCTTTTCTTTTTGTTTCTTTTTGTGAGAGTTCTCTTCAGCCTTGACTTTTAGTTCTATTTAATATTGATCCGATGGTTGTCCTTTTCAATGCTACTCTTTCGGTCGACAACGTAAAAGACTCTGCAAATCATTCCACTACTACTTCTTCAATCTCAAGACTCAAACCACTCAAGTCCATCTTGCCCATTTACCCAATATACGGTGTAAGTGCTCACTGCACGCCGCCCCACAGTGACGGGTCGGTTCCTACTTTACTCTAGCTGGGCGGTTGCACACCTGCTCTCATTGGCCCAGCCCGACGTCATCCCCGCTGGCTTCACCATGCCGTGATGTATATCACCACCCGGCCGCCAAAACGGCCACTTTGTTTATATTTTCTATTTTGAGTAGACCCAGGATGACGCCGGATATCAGCCAAAGCCCGGCCGTGCTGTTTCTCTTTCCAGCGATACCTGCCAATGCTTCGAGGCCTACCATGGTCTTGTTACAGAAGGGCAGACATGTGATGTGTACTGACCGAGTGATGCGACCCGTCTAGTGTCTAGAAATAGAATACAAGAAGAAGGGAAGGAAAAGAAGCGACAGAATATACGAAGTAGCTCGGTGTGACTTGAGATCCCGATACCAGCACCTGTTCACAACTCTAGAATAGAACCATGCGCTCCCGACAATCATCACCTCCACTCGCTATTTGGGGGCCGTATGCACCTGGCTGCATGGCCCTACGGCGCATTATTATTACTGCAGAGTATCAGTAGTTCATGATGGCACATGGTTCCCCTCAGCTTGGTCTATTAAATTCGGTTACTGTCCCGCATGCCCCTTGCGATGTGATGGCGACGGTCTTGGGATGTCAAGTATTCAAAAGACACCGGCTGGCTCGGACTGGAAGACAAGACCATGCTCACCATAGAGCCAAGGAAGAAACAATATTGACTGTAGTGGATAAAGTCGTCACATTATATATCAGCAGTGGACAGCATGGGATGATCGCTGGCACCTACAAACTAGACACCTTTGATCTGGAATCAGCTGCTCCGTACCGACACCGGACCCTTTTCTCCTGCCAGCCTCTCGTTTTTGTTCACGAGTACCATTCTCACTTTTCCAAGACGAGGCCAAGGTTGAGGCCTTTTCCATGGCCGTTCTATTTTTGTCGTTTGCATCACCAACGGCACTTGTGTTGCATTCTCGACTGCAGACGAATTGTGTACTTCGTAGACAGCGTCGCAACACTTTCTCAGTCTGACAGCAAGACAAAATACATGGTTTCTCCGCATCTGGTACTCTGAATGGACCGTCGATTATTCTACTCTACCAACGCATCACTTGCAGTCTGCATGCCGCATAGGGATTAACGTCCGAATACTACGGCGGGGAGAGCTGACTGCTTACTCGAAGTGATCAGTGATTAACTGTCGAGTGCTACAGAGTAGATACTGAATAGTGATTGTGAAAGCTGTCGTGACTGTGATTGAATTGTGAATAAAACGGCTACGCGGGTGACTGTTGCACATCACACTTGCACAGTCGTTGAGATGAAGCATATGCAGAGATATGCAGTACAAATCAAGACAAGATGATAATTCTTTGTTCATCACAGATAACAGTCTCGGACGGAATGGCGCAGGACTGATTCCACCACACTGCACAACAGACATCCCATACATTGCATCTACGCGCCCTGTGTAGCTTACATGCAGCAGAGCGACCACCCGGCTCAGACATTGTAAGCGCCCATCCTCCTCATCTCCTGCATTTTTGCATCTTTTGGATTCTTGTATCCTTTTGCTGTGATGCCTCCTTTTTGACCTCCCGAAAAACCTTTAGCTACTGTTATTCTACTCCCTTCCCTTCTGCAGATGTTCCTCCCGTCTGCAGTGCAGTGTTGCGAGCCGTCTTCTAGACCCTTGATAGAACCGCCCGTCACCACATGGCAAGAGTAAGAATAATAAAATAGAGATTTATCAGTCAAACGAAAAGAACAACGAAACAACGATAAGCGCCCGCTTTGATGGCCAACACCAAGCCACATCCTATCAACTGGTCTGGCAACCCTGACTTGAGCTGACTCTGACCTCAACGCAACACACAATAGAACAGGCAATAGTAAGAAGGAACAAAGACAGAGAACAAAGAACCGACGGCCTTTTCGGCGCGCTCCCGAATGACACGGGTAGGCCCTAGCTCGTGGCCTTGATCGACGCCAACACTCGGGAGGCGTTGAACCCTTGTATTTTGAATAAACGAGATCTAGAATTGAGTGCGATCTCCAAGAACCTGCTCTAGACGACCGCTCGTCTTGAGACTCTCGCCAAATGCACTCACATCGTGAAGTGCAACCGGCTGCCGCGCCGCTGCTTTGCATGCCGCCACCAGCCTTTTGGCTCCTCCGGCAGACAGCGGCACCGCATCGCCAAAGTACACTCGTAACGCGTTGTAAGTACGGTCACTGCTGTCATCGGGCTCGGCCACAGTGGCAGTCAGCTGTCCGCAAAACGCAGCCACGGTCGCCGGGAGAGTTTCTACCGCCGTCAGCGGCAAGACCGACACCGCCGTGTGTAGTAGCTCGTCCTGCAGCTGGCTGTATGCGGCCGCCGTGCCCTTCTCATCGGCCTTTAGCAAAAACAGAACAACAGCTCCTTTGCCGTTATTCCGCGCGGCCAGCCGCTGGAGCTTCTTGGTCGTGTCGGGCTGGCCCACGTCGCTGGCCGTGACCAAGACAAATTGAATTGTATTCTGATCAGCACCACCGCAGTCAACCCTGACAGCGAGGTCGTGCGAGCTCAGATGGGCTTTGCCCCAGCCCGGCTGCGTCTTTCCGGCCAGGAGCAGCGGCACAACGGGGCCCCATACTGCGTGGTCTTGGAGCGACGCGCAAAAGAGCATGCTCTGGATGGATCGGGTCTTACGTAGTGTATTTGGCTTGGAAGGCAGCGCAGGCGGTCCCATGGCTTGAGACTGACTGGGGTTTGGAGCCGTGAAACTCGGCGGTGCCCGTGTTGGAGGTTGTCTCGGTGTCGGTCTCAACGGCGGCGCGGTAGAAGGCATAGCCGAAAATCTTGTCGGAACCGTAGCTGAGACCACAGTGGCCGTCTCCATAGGCGGCAGATGCGACCGCCGGAGACTGCGAGCAGGCTTTTTGGTGGCCGGCATACCATCGCGGCGATCACCAAATGGCGGCCGGTACGGCGCCGATGCCTTGCCATACAAATGACTCATTGAAACGAAGATGCAACGGCGGAGTGGATGAGTCTGCTTTGTGGATGCGTTCTAAGCTGGTCTATGTACAAAAAAAGTCTATATTGGGTTCATGTGTCGTCAGGCAAACCTGTTTGCCGAGGGGTAGGAATGGAAGGCAAGAGCACCGCCGTACGTGCCTCATTTGGACGAAAGCGTCGTTCTTTCTATATCCAGTACTTTCAAAGTACCGTTGCGCCTTCCGTTCTGCCGATCTTCCGTATTTCTATTTACAAAACTGACTAAGCGGTCATGCCGCCGGTGATGTCTGTGCTGGTGCCTCATTTGTGGACTCGGCTGGCTCGGCCGGTGCTGGCGCCAGTAGTGGCTGTTTTGTCTTGGGGTCGCGGAACCCGCGCAGCGCCGACTCCATCGCCAGGATCCGGCTCTCGCTGCGCAGCTCCTGCCGCCGGTTTTCCTCCGCTGCCCGCTGCAGCTCCTCCAGCTGCTGCGTCAGCTCCTTGATGCGCTCGCCGTTGGTGTCTGGCTTTGTCGCCGACTTGTAGTACTCGTAGATGACGAGCAGACTGGCAATGCCCAAGATGAATACATCGCCAATGACGTCGGCAAACAGGGCCACTGCCTTGGCCTCGGGCAGCGCGCGGAACTTGCGCCGCCACACGCTCGCTGTCGGGTCGATGATCTGCGACACGGCGTGCGACTCCTTGGCGGTCGTGCCGTACTTGGCGCGCGTTGCCTCCTCCTTGGCCTTGGCGCGCTCCTCCTTCTCGACCTCTTCTTTTGTCTTGGCAGTCGGCGTCTCCGCGGCCTCGGCCATTTCCTTGGCGCGCTTCTCCTTCTCGGGGTTGGCGTCGCGCAGCAGGGCGACGTTCATGCGCATGTTGAGCTGGTGGATGTGCTGGCCGTAGCGGGCGGCAAAGGCGCGGAAGCGGACATTTTCGTGGGCGAGGACTTTGATTTGGTTCTGCAATCAGAGGTCAGAAACTGAAGACAAATAGAGACGGGAAAGGACGTACTGCGCCGTATTTGGAAATGTGCCGCACGAAGAGCGATCCGAGCTTGAAGAGGGGGAGCGCGACCATGGTGACAGGAAGGGAGAAGAGGCTGGTAGTTTGGGAGTGCCTTTACAGGCCAAAGTATGGTGTCGTCAGGACTATCAAGCTGGAGTCGAGGATGTCGAGATCGAGGTCGAGGAGGGGGAAGGGTATCGTGGAGAATGCCGTTGTTGGCTTGGTTATACTCGCTTGTGGTACGCTGACTGGCAAAAAGCAAAACAGAAACTAATCTGTATGTCGTCACTAAACTCTCAATCAGTCGGCTGTCGTCATCGTCGAGCTGCGATTGACGCCGTGGGATGTCAGCCTGGTCTAAAGCTCACCCGAATTATTACATAATCAGGGTCTATGTGGAGTCCGGTGGGTGTCGATGGACGTTGATAGACAACCAATCAAAGCTCTCAATTATGCCCCGGTTTTACTGCTAAAGACATGTTGCCCAGCAACCAGCGGCTCCATCCGTTACTACCATATGCTACCGTTTACTAACAAGGCTCTCATAATGGCGGTCTCTCATTGCTCGCGTCTCTGCTCTGTGCTTCATCGTTTTTTGTTTCTTTGTTTCTTCACCCACCAACACCTCGACACCTACGGGACATCTGCCGGCTCTACTTCACGATAGGTTTGCATTTGTTTAGCGACTTTTGTTACGCGTCTTTCAATTGGTGAGTTTTTAAAAAATAAAAAATAAAAATCTGGAAATGTTTTCTTCATTTTAATTCTACTTTTATTTCCACTGCTTTCATCTTGACCGCCTGTCCGTTGCCTGCACTGCTTGCTGGTCTCATATTTGTTGATATTGCGAGGATCCACTTGCTCTCATTCATATCCCATAATACCTTGGCCTCTTCCTCAACCTCTCTCATCTCTAACCTGTCAACAGACCATCGACAACAACAACGACAACCTCGACACCGACGACCTCGACGACGACCTCGACACACTGACAACATCGACGCGACCAACACCAACATATATCACCAGCCATCATCATTACCACCGTCGCATGACCACCGCCCTCACCACGCGACGACTTCTCTCTCAACATGGTCGGAAAGGGCATCGATATGGAGGCACTGTCTCCTAGGGATGCCAATGCCCGCCGCCCGCGCAGCACAACAGCAGACCTGAAAACCAAGGCTGCCGCGCAGCTCAAGGCCGCAAAGGACAAGGAGCACCCGCCACCACCGCCGCCCAATGTCACTGAGCCTCCAAGCGTTGACCGCAAGGATGGTGCCGTCTACCAGGTCGGCAAGATGCTGGGCAAGGGTGGCTTTGCCGTCTGCTACGCAGGCACTCTCGCCGGCACCAAGAAGCTGTATGCGCTCAAGATTGTCAAGAGCAAGATGCCCACCAAGATGGAGCAAAAGGTGTGTCGCGAATATATGCACATTGTCGAGAGAGAGAGAGACTAACAAACAGTTTCAAACCGAGCTGCAAATTCACTCCAAGATGCGCCAGGTCAACATTGTCCAGTTCTTCCGCGCGTTCTCCTTTGAGAGCTCAACATATCTCGTGCTCGAGCTGTGCCCCAACGGCTCGCTTATGGACATGGTCAAGCGCCGTCGAGGTGTTACCGAGCCCGAGGTACGCTTCTACAGCGTTCAGATCGCCGGTGCCATCAAGTACATGCACGCCAAGGGCATTATTCACCGTGATCTCAAGATGGGCAACGTCTTCCTCGACAAGAACATGAACGCCAAAATCGGTGACTTTGGCCTTGCTGCCCTGCTTGTTACCGGCCGCGACATGCAGACCATTCGTCGCACCACCCTCTGCGGCACCCCCAACTACATCGCCCCCGAGATCCTCGAGAAGGGCAAGAAGGGCCATGACCACATGGTCGACATCTGGAGTCTGGGCATTATCATGTTTGCCATGCTCACATCCAAGCCGCCATTCCAGTCTTCCACCACCGACGAGATCTACCGCCGGGCACGGGAGCGTGACTACGAGTGGCCGACACGCGACGGCCGTGTCATCAGTGAAGAGGCCAAGCACGTCGTTGCGTCCATGCTGCAGGAGCCACACATGCGCCCCGACCCGGATGCCATTGTCGAGCACCCCTTCTTCATCATGGGCTACATGCCCAAGCCCGAGGACATGACGACCAAGCTCAAGGAGCTGCCCCCAGATGACGACGCTTTCTACCAGCAGCCGAGCAGCCGCAGAGTGCAAGCCCAGAACCTGGAGACCCTCCAGGAGATGTGCAGCACATGCAACATTGGCCCCTGGAACTCGACCAAGATCGTGTCCAAGCCTGTCTGGCGCGAGATGGCTGCCGAGGAGCAGGCTGGCCTGACACCGGCCATCCCGCTTGCAGAGAACATTGTCTACCGTCCTTTTGAGAACTGGGTCCAGGAGAACCGTCTCCTACAGGGCGGTGCCGCAGCAACCTCGCATACCTCGCGCGTCCAGTCACAACAGGCGTCTGTGCCTACCCTCCCCATCTCCATGTCGTCCTCAACGCCATCTCTTGCTATTTCTTCCCAGCCTCCTCTGTCCGAATGGTCGACACAAACTGCATCCGTGGTCGCCAATGCCATGGAGTCGGTACACAAGAGATCTACCGCAGCAGCAGCTCTGCCACTAGCACCTGCCAACCTCCTTCGGGCCCCCCCTCAGAGCTTTGCTTCCCAGCAGCGCGCGCAAGGGAGACCGACTCGCAGCGCCGCTCCAGCTGAGCCTATACTGCCGGCACAGCAGAGTCTCGATGTTGCACCCATGCCCTCTACATCTTCTGCAGCAACCACCACTACACTTGTCCGCAGACCATCTACACGGCGCGACATCCCTCTCACAAACTCGCTGTCATTGCAGGCCCGCGAGCAGAAGGCGGCAGCCGCCAAGCCATCAGGCACCTCTCGTACACGTACACTCCTGCCCAGCAGCAAGCCCGCAGAAAGAAAAACTGCCTCCCGCAGTGCTTCTGCAGAGGTTGCACCGGCCGCTCCGGTCGTTCTCAAGACGCACACCAGACAAGAGGTTGCCCCTGGTGTCCACGCCCTGTCTCTCTTCAGTCCAACCGAGGTCCAGGAGCACATTCCCAACAGCGAGCCCGATGCTGTCATGCAGCGTCTTCGCAAGCTGCAGGCTGAGCTTGATCGTGCCCTGAATGCTCGCACTATGGCCTTCACTTCCGCAACACGCGACAGAGCATTTGCCACCCCTCCTCAGATTGTCATAAAGTGGGTTGACTACACCAACCGGTTTGGCGTGGGCTACATCCTAAACGACGGCAGCATTGGCTGCATCTTGATGTCTATCCCGGCCGAGTCTTCTAGCTCGTCTTCGAATGAGCAGAGTGGCTACCTGCCTCCTGCCTGCCTGCTCGTCTACAACGCCGAGCGCCACATTGTGCGCCGTGAAGACCCGAGCTACCCCGACCGCCACCAAGTTGTGCCCATGCACACTGACTCGGGCGTCCCCATCACAAAGAGCATCAGCTTCTACGAGAACAACGGTGAGGAGGGCCTGCACCGTGTGCGTGTCGAGCCCAGCCACTTCCGCATCGCAGTCGACCCCCACACTGGCGCCTCCGCCAAGCTGCCACCGGGCAAGGATATCTACGACCACCGCAAGCGTGCACGGATTGTGCTCTGGAAGAAGTTTGCCAACTACATGCTGGCTTACGGCCGTGAGCTGGAGGCTGGTGACAAGGAGTCTGCACGCAAAGCACAGGCTGCAGCGGCAGCTGACAGCAACCCTATCCCCAATGACGTGGTGACGTTCTACCAACGTTTTGGTGATGTCGGCTGCTGGGTGTTCTGTGACGGCCACCTGCAGTTCAACTTTCCCGACCACACCAAGCTGGTCATCGATGCTGGTGGCGTGTGGTGCCACTTCTGGCATCTGCCGGCCAAGGCCGCCGAGGAACTGGCTGCCACGGGCATGCTTGACGAGTCGGCACTCGACGAGCGCAGCGTGCTTTCATACCCGCTGCAGACACTACTGAACTTTGGTGTGGGCGGTTCGGTGTCGTCGACGTCGGCCTCGGGCACTACCTCGAGCAGACGCCGGCCCGTGATCCGCCCCGAGCTGCAGAACATTCCCGCTGCCAACGACTTCCGGCACAAGGTCGAGTTTATTCGCGGCATTGTGCGCGAGTGGGTGGCCAACGGCGGCATTGGCAACAGCGACAGAAGCCGTGCTGGCCGTCTCCGGTGGACGGGTGCCCGCGAGACATGGAAGCGTGCTCCAGGCTCCACCACTGCCGAGCCCGTGCCTGCCACCAAGCACGTCTGGGTGACTGTGGGTGCCAGCCAGGGCGATGTGCGTCTATCGTGCTTTGTCGACCCCAGCCGGCCTGAGGAGTTTGGCCCTGACACCGTCGAGAAGCGGTAAAGGGAGTCGAATGTCTTTGCGCATGATAATGACTGTCTTTAGTTTGCCCTTTCTGTTTGATTTCTTCGTTTCTTCCCTCTTCGTTTCTTCATTGAACATGGCGTACCTTGGGTAGCTTTCTGCGCCTTTGCTTTCTAATGACTGCTCTAACGTCCACTACTTTTTTGGGTTGTCTTTTCTATACACATTTTGGCTGTCTTTGTTTTTTCTGATTTTTTTGTTTCTCTTTTTGTTTCTTGTTGATACGGCGTCTCTTGTCCTGCGTTTTCGTTCTCATTCTGCCTTCTAATCATAATTTCCGAGTTTCCTCACTTGATATCACTACTTGGCATTCAATACGACCGCTTTGGAAAAGTAATCAATCATTGTGAGATGCATAAAAAGCTGAAATATGAGAAGTAGTAATTGCAAACAAAATACAATATTGGGTATATGTCTGCCACGAATAAAAAGAAAAGCATAGCCCAAGGGCCAAAGAGGCTACAAGACCAGAAAGAGAAAGAGAAGAGAAAGCCGTAAGTCGTTGCGTCATTCTAGCACCAGCTAGATGTTGAATAATGGGAATAAGAATAAACATGTGAAAGGAAAGGAAGAAGAGAGAAAGACAGAACGAGAGGAACACCCAATATGCAACCCACCACCATCCTGCCATGCAAGAGATAAGAAAGACTAAAAGGAAAGAAACGAAAAAGTTAGTACGGACTAAACACAGTGTCGACGAGCGACGGACGCGAAGCCCGGCGTGCCCGCGCTGTGGCCGCCGCCCGGATCCGCCGTGCAGACACACGCAGCCGCCGCGCATGCGCCGCCGCAGACACGTCTGCACCATGCCCAATGCCACACCACTCCCAGTCAAACGTCTCCGAGCACATCTCGGGGCTGCGCCGCCTCAGCTCTGGCCGGCCCGGGCCGCCGAGGCCAGGGCCCAGGCTGTACAAGGACCCGCGCGCCGCACTCGTCTCGTCGTGCACGGCGGCCGCCCGCGCCTGCCAGTCCATGTTGCGCTCAAACTGCAGCAGGCCGCCGCGCGTGGCGTCGGCGCACAGCACGGTCAGGCCCTGGCCGTCGGGGGTCTGGGTGACACCGGCGATCTCGCCAAACAGCTCAATGGTCTGGGCGGCGGCGTACGTCTGGGCGTCGACGACGCTGACAATGTCGGCCTCTTCGACGACAAACAATAAACGCTTGCCGGCGCCAACGGGCGAAAAGTGCAGGCTGCGGGCGCCGGCCATCTTTGTTTTCATGGTCAGCACGGGCTCGGGCTCGCCCTGCGCATTGGTCCAGCGGCGCGCGTCCCAGATCTTGACGGCGCGGTCCTGGCCGCCGGTGGCGAGGGTATATCCATCATCGGCCCAAGCGCAGCTAAAGCCAAAGTCGTGGTGCCCTGACAAACTCTGCAAAATGTCGGGCCGGTGGTGGATGCCGTCGTCGGACAGGGCGGTGTGGCGGTCGGGCATGGCGGGTATAATAAAGGCGTTCTTGGTGTCGCCAACGACAACGCGCAGCCGGCCGTCGGGGGAGACGGCGCTGCAGTTGAGGGGCATGTCGAAGCGCAAGTCGCACAGCAGTTTGTTGGTGGCAATGTCAAGGACGCGCAGGGCCTGGTCATTGGACGAGAAGGCGGCCACAGGCCCGGCACCGCGCAGGCCGTGGACCTGGATGTGGTTGGAGATGCCGCTCTCAAAGGACTCTGTGACATTGCCAGAGGACCTGACCTCCCAGTCTGGCTGATCCACAAACTCGGCGTCAATATTGGTGACGCAGTACTCGCCGCAGAACCCGCCAGCAACCAAGACGCCCTGGCCGGCCGCAATGGTCGATATCTGCACGTCGGTGTAGTTGGGAAACTTGAGGGCCAGCGACGTCTTTCTGGTCAGCATGTTGTAGTGGCTCACGGTGCCGTTTTTCGAGCCGGGGAAGTAGACGCGATCACGCGAGACGGTGGCGAGCAGGTTGCGCAGCTGGAAGTGCGGGATGCGGATGTCCTTACGAATGTGGGTTTGCCGGAAGTTGAAGTAGGGCTGGTGTGTGTGCGGCATGCCGTTGCGCGCGGGATTGGCGAGCCACGTATCGGAGTTGCGGATGCTCGTGTAGTTCCGGTACGTGAGCCTGCGGCGCTCACGGGCATCGGCAAAGGTGGTGCCCATGGCCTTCCAGTCGATGCCCTGCAGGTCGCAGCGGTCGTTGTCGATCTCGTCCGCGCGAATGACAAATTCGGGCTTACGGAGCTGTCCGTTGACGGCCGATTCATTGAGCGCCATGTTCTTTTCACTGTTCTGGTGCTGGCCGTTCTGGCCGTTCTGGCCGTAAAAACGTGCGGTCTGGCGCACCCAGCGTCTGAGAAACGACTTGATATCTTCGTTTGGTGGCGCGAGGTTGAAGGAAAATTGGTGCTGGAACTGGGCTGGCACACCCAAAGTGACGGTGGCGACATTCATGAGGGTGGTAGCGGCGTCAATGTCGTACATGTTGATGGCCGTTATAGGGCCAGGAGGTGGAGGCAGGGTGCCGTCCATGTCGTCGGACACGTCGTCGGGCATGTCGATGGGCAGGTGTGCGGGAACGTGAGCAGGAAAGATTGTTGCCATCAGTGGTGCTGAGGGGGCAACTGGGTTAGACGGCGGCGGCAGTGTTGACGGGGATATCGATACCGACTCGTCTGCGTCTGCGTCTGCGTCTGCGCCTGCGGTCTCTTGGGATACCACATGGGTCATCAGAGACGTCATGGCCATAATGTCTGGAAAGTCATGTATGGTGGGGTACACAATGTCCGGTAGGGAGGTGTCGTGCCCAAGGTGTACTTCGTCCAATGGCGACATTAACGGTGGGCTGGCATCTGGCCACATCATGTTATAAAAAGAGGCCGGTGGCTGGGCCACGAGCTCTGCCTGGGACGCGGTATCTGTGTCAAGCGCCGGCATGTGCTCGGTGTCATCGGCGGCCAAGCCGGAGGGGTTCGAGTCGGGCATTTTGGTTTGGTTGAGAATAGGGACAACAAGAGATGAATATGTGAAGAAATAAGAAAGATATCAAGGAAGAAAGGAGCCCGACAGCCTTGCGCCGTTGCTGCACGGCATTTCTTAGTCGCTGCGGGTTGCGTTTGCCTTGTAGATGTCTTGCTTCGAACTTGGCTGAGATAGGTAAAAGATGGAGATGATATCAAAGTGCTAGAGATATTGGGTGTCGGCGTCAAGAGCCCCGTATTGTGGGGGGGATGCTCGATGATAAGATGCGATACTGAGTAGTTGGATGCGCGGAATGGCGTAGGCCGGTAAGATTAAGAGTGGAGGGTTGGGCGATGGCAGTGTCGTCGGTTCGCCGGTTCGTCGGTATCGTCGACAGTAGCAAGTCCGCGCGACGTCAAGATGGAGAGTCAACAATGTTGACGAGAAGACGAAACTAAAAGGAGAGACAAAACACAAAAGACAAAACTGACGAGGCGGTCGATGAAGAGCGGTGGTGACAATGGACAGCCGACGATAGCGGGATGAGTAGGGCGCGTGCGGACAGAGTGCTGGCAAGTAGAGAAACAGCGGAAGCGGATCGGGTAGTGGACAGCTACTTTGTTGTACTTTGTTGGCTGCTTTGTAGTGTTTGTGGATGTGACAGTGGTGACGAGGCGGCAGCGGTCCACTATGGCGTATGGTGTGTTTGTTCTCAGTATCTTTGTTTTAGCGAGTGTTTAGTGTTGTAGTGTGGCGAACTTTAAGTAGAGCTCGAGCTCAAGACTGGCAATGGAGACAAAAGCACTCTTCAGCACTTGAGCACTTGAGCACCTGAGAGAAGAAGTGAGGCTAGAAATGCCGCGATGCTGAAAACTGGCAATGTCGTGATATCTTGATTTGGCAGCTGCTGAAAGGGAGGAAAACAAAGGTGGAAGGAGCAAAAGGGAGCAAAGAACCGGAAGAAGAAAGAGCGATGCAGCAGCTGGGATCCTCGAGATTAGGCGCCGTCCATGTTGTGTCGAATAAAGCCGAGTGTCCCAGAAAAGCGCGGGGTTGGGCTACTGTGGGCAGTGTTGGGTGTTAGCTGGCTGCCACTACAGAAGCTCTTGCAGTGGATCCCAGGCGGCAAGTGGCTCTACATGTGAAATGCTAGAGTCCTTTTGTGCTGGGTAAAGCCTGTGAACCTTGATGAGTAAGCTACCAATCTGACTGTCCTCGGCTGGTGATTCTACAATTTACGAGCACACAATCTATTCTGGTATTTTTGGTGAAATCTAACAGAATACCAAGGACAGAGCAGAAATACGACAAAAAGACAATGGCAAAAATGGGTATGAAAGTGACAGCTCAGAGATTGTGGACAGGGATGCCGAGTCTTGGATCGGAGCAAATAGAGTCAAGGCATGCTGGAAATAAGAATCTACAGAGCTGAGTGCCATTGTACTGTCCTCAATAATATGTTATTGTTGGAACACTGAAAATATCAACCGTTTGCAGCGCGTCTTTGTTTGCAGTCGTATCCGGCCGGTTGCATCTAGTGGCGGTCTTTGAGAGAAGAGAGAAAGAGAAAAGAGAAGAGAAAAGAGAAGAGAAAAGAGAAGAAGAAAGGAGAAGGATAATGAAGAAATGAAGAATGAATGGACAGAGAACGAATCTTTCTACCTTTGCTATTCTACTGGCTGGCTCGGGCTACACGGCATATGCAGTGGAAGGGGATATATTGGTTCACGGGGGCGGCGAAGAGAGAAGAGTTTGCAAAGTTGACGAGATGAAGATGAAGGAAAGAAATGGATTGATACCGCCGCTGCGTATATACTATGGTCTTTGAAAGTAAACTCAAGGCAAGATATGAAAGGGCACAAAGACAAAAAGACAAAAGACAAACGCAAGAATATTATGAAAATGAAACCAATTAAGACGTCCAACGTCACCTTTTAGATCCTCCATGCATGATACACAAAACAAATGACAAAATAGCAAAGTGACAGAAAGAGTCTACATGACAACGCAGTTCTCCTCCTTGGACCCCTTCTTGATCTTGCCCCCGGCTCCGGATCGCGGCGGGCCAACCTCCATCGGCGTTCCTCCGCCGCCCCCAAGGCCACCGCTCACGGCCGCCCGGATCGCTTGCAGCCGCTGCGTCGCCCGCTCGTCGCCCGCGTCTGCTGCCCGCACATACCACACGTTCGCCTCTAGAATGTCGCGCCGGCACCCGATGCCCATCTCGGTAAAATAGCCCACCGCGTACTGCGCCTTGACGTGCCCCAAGTCGGCCGACCGCCGCGCCCACTCGTACGCCTCTTCCTCGTCTTTTTCCAGCAACGGCTCGGCACCCACCATGTACCACGCGCACAGGCCCATCATGGCCGCCGCGTGCCCGCGCTCGGCCGCGCCCGTGTAAAAATGCACACTGAGTGCCGGGTCGCGCGGGCAGTTGAGGCGGCCGTGCTCGTAGGCGTCGCCCATGCGGTAGTTGGCGTCGGCGTGGCCGAGCTCGGCCGCTTGTGTAAAGAGCTCGGCGGCGTAGCTCTCGTCCTGGAAAATGTCGTCGCCGTAGCCCGTCTCGTAGAGGCAGCCGAGCTGGTAGGGAGCTGCATTGTAGATCGCATCGGCCGACTCGGTGGCCAGCTTCAGCCACTTGATGCCCTCGCGGTAGCGCTTCTCGCCGAGATCGCCCGACAGGCAGGCCTTGCCGAGGCGGGTCATGGCGCCCGGGTGGCGCTTGGCGGCGGCGGTGCGGAGGTACTGGACGGCCTTGGCAGGATCTTTGCGGCAGCCCCAGCCAAACTCGTAGGACAGCGCGGTGCGGTAGGCGGACTCTGCGTGGCCGTGTTTTGCGGCGAGCACAAACAGAGGAAACGCTGAATTATAGTCCTCCTTGCCTTTGCTGAACAGACCAGAGGCGTAGCCGTCGGCGAGGTAGTACTGGGCAAACGGATATCCGGCGTTGGACAGGCGCTGCAGGATGCTGCGCGCCTCGCGCACGAGCTCGAGCGGGGTCTCCTTGTCTTTATCGCTATCTGGCTGCACAGACGATTGCTCCTGGGCCGTAGAGATAAGGAACACGGCAAACGAATACTGGATCGACAGGTCATTTGTCTTTTTGACATTCTGGCGGTACATCTCGAGCGTCTTTTGCGCGCTGAGAAGCGACGCGTTCGACCCGACATTGGTGCGCAGCTGGGCGTTGTCGAGCGTGATGGGCGCAGGGGCGGGCTGCGGGTAGGGCACATTGAGCATGTCGGCATACGACGACGGGCGCTGGTCGGGCGACTTGGACATGCGCGACGACTGGGCAGACGGCACGCGGTTGGGCGACGCGCGGCCGAGGTCTGAGTAGACGGAGTAGGTGGACTGCGGGCGCGGCAACGAGCTGCGGCGGATGTTGGAGGTGGGCGTGAGGTGGCGGTTGATGGGGGTGTTGCCCGAGGTAGAGGCATGTGCAGACGGACTGCCGCTGCCGCTGCCACTGACCTGCCGGACATGGCCGAGGTCGGGCGTCGAGCTAGACGGCAGAGGCTGAGGTACGCCCGAGTACGGCTGGTGGTGGTACTGCAGCGCCGGCACCGACTGGCTGCCGTTGCTCGTCAGATAACTGGGCTCGTGAAAGTTGTCGTCCACGGAGCTGGTGCTGGTGCTTGTGGCGGCGGATGACTCGGTGGGCTGCTGCTCGGTGCTGGCGGTGCCCCTGCTCAGGCGGTTGTCGGGGGTGTCGACATTGTCGGCATGTGGTGGCGGCGTTGGTGCATCGGGCGACCGGGGCAGAGCACGGTCCATCGAGTATGGGTGGGATTGGGACTGGGACTGCGAGCGAGTATGGGAATACTCGACATGCCCTGGCTGGGCCCAGTTCTCTGGGTGAAAGTTGACCTGGACGGGCGACTTTGGGGGCTGCCGTATGCGCGGCGAGTTTGTGTCTGAGCGAGAAGGGACGGGCAATGGAGGCAGGTCATGAATCGAGCTAATGTCGTGAATGTCGTTGAGGTCGTGCAGCGGCATCTGGGCAGGCATCTGCTTGAGGTGCATGGTGCTGGAGACGGGTGATCTCGACGTGGCAGCAGGTGCCGGGGCAGTCACGGCGGCCATTGTAGGTGGTCTCTAGAGGTGGTGGTAGAAGAAGACGGTAAGAGAGAGAGAGAGAGGGAGGGAGAGAGGGAGAGAAAAGACGGAAGGAGTGAAGCACAAGGTAAAACGAGACGGCAAGGCAAGACCCGTCCTGCCAGTGCACTTGCCTGGCTGGTGTTTGCTCTTTTTGCTGATCTGCTGACTTTACGTCGTTCCTTCCTAATCTTGGTAGTGACTCGTCTAGCTACTCAACAGACGACAGACGACAGACGACAGACGACAGACGACAGACGACAGACGACGGACAGTCCTCGATCGGTGGTGTCTCTGAATCGAATTCGATTGGCGTTGTGAGACGTCGGCGTCCAGCTGCAGGAGAGACAGGTATGTGCAGACAGTGAGGAGTAAAGATGCAAAGATGCAATGATGCAATAATGCAAACTGTTTGGATGAAAACTTGAATAAAATGCAATTCAAGATCAAACAGCTCAGCTCGTATCGTATCTTATCGATAGAGCAAACAAACGACCCTTGAGGCCTGCAAGTCAAGAAGTAGAGTAGAAAGTAGAGAGTAGAGTGATAAGGCTGGGCCGATGGGATGCAATGATTAATTAAAATAATTAAATAAACAATGCAACGGCGTGTTGAGAAGGAGTTGTTGAGATTCAAGTAGAGCAGGCGAGGCAAGAGACAGCAAGATCAAGATCAAACAGGAAGGAGCAAGCAGACCAGCAGACGTAAAAGGTGTGACGGACTAGGCCATTCCAGTGGTCAGTACTGGGTAGGTAGTCCCCACTGCCTGAGCCTCTCCTTCTCTTGCTTATTATTGGCATTCAATTTGCCTCTCAGTAGACATTCTACAACCCATTGACTATGCCTATTTTTATCTCATTAGGCCATTCTTATTCTTATTTTTTAGAGTTATTGGGCTATGGTGGAGTGTCTGTGTGGTCAGTGTAGTTAGTGTGTGGTGGTGGCCAGTGGGTTTCTAGAAGTGTCGGAAGAAGCGGAAGGATTTAGGAGGCATAAGAGGCCCAGGGCATAAGTAAGGCATAGGCATAGGCATAGGCATAGGCAAGAGAGCAGAGCAGAAACAAACTACAGACTGCATAACGGGAGCTGGAGTGAGTCAAGAACCAAGGAGTCAACCCAAGAACCCAAGAACCCAAGAAACAAACAAGATCAAGATATACAAGACAAGACAGAAATGCGATGACGAATGGAGTCGACAAGGGTATGAGAGACGGAATGCAGCTGCGAAGCAGTAGCAGCCTGTGACAGTCTCTGACAGCCTCCCTATCGCACATAACACTGCAGAATACGATGCAAGATGGATGCGATTTGGTCAACGGCACGATCAGTGAGATATAGTGGTGGTACTATAACGAGGAGAAGAGAGTGAAAGAAATGAAAGAAGACAAATACATTACAAAGTCGAGCTGATGTGGTGATGGTGGTGGAATGCACATGCTTTGGGACACTCCGTAATTACTTTTCAGAAAGCAAGCAATATATTACGTAAGAATAACAGGAAACAGGAGATCATGGCCAAATGGCTGCACTGAATGGACGCAATGGAGCTCCAAGAGAACGGAAAGGGGTCAACCAGGAAGGAGCTCTATGGAGACGCAGCAGGCAATCGTTGGAAGCAAGGGCAAAGGGAGACAGCTCGGAAATGATAGAGGCAACTTCTTGGAGGGCAATCTGTCATTCTGGAATAATTGGCAAGAACCTCTCGAGATCGCGCAACGTTGATGCAGCCAAAGGGTCTCTCTTTCCTATTCTTGTTCCCCCTGGTCCCCTCTCGCATCAACAGCCTGCCGCATCGATCGCTTCTCCAGGTTTCCTCACTAGCGCCGTCTAGTGGGTAATCATTTCGCTACCCCGTATTTTCTTTTTTTGTCTTTTTGTCTTTATTGGAATGCAGACAACAAACAATGCTACAATGACAGGTTCTCTTTACAATACTCATTCATAACTACTTGGATTTACTAGTGAGAAACAAGGCATACAAACGAGACATGAGCGGTATTCTGTCTCGGTGGTCTTGTAGAGCATACGAGAGCATTTACTCTAGTTGTGTTCATGTCAAAGCAGAATTTAAACGATGTTAATACTGCCAAACGTCACAGTACCATTGGTTGTGGCATACAGTTGCATCCAATATCTTTCCTCTTTCCTTTATTTCGTACTCTTTACCAGTCTGAACACGACCCTGAACAAATACGGCCGCCACTGCCCGTCTCGGCCACACTAGCAGCATTACCCCATACTGTGCTGTACTTGTTGCCTTTTAGCTGTCAACTGACCTCGTAATTCAGCCGATCTGCACTCTTTTCTTGCTCGTTTTGCTCAATTGGCTCATGTTCTGTCTGTTGATAAATGGTAATTGGTAATCGTATCCATCAGGAGTGCTCACACCAACGGCCACAATACGATGAGCATATTCTGTTGCATTCATTTTCATAAAACGACTGTCGGTAATTGCAATATCAGACATACCTCCACGTGCTGATCACTTTGCCATTGCTGCGATGCTGTGACAAATGCCAAGCCTGTTTTCTTTCTTTCTTTCTTTTTTTTCTTTTTTTATTTTATTTTGCTTCTATCTCCGAGCATACAGTACAAAATAAACAATATCAAACAGGCTAAACGCAGCCGTGCATTTCGAACAGGACTCGTCCAGACTTGAATAGCCTCATTCAGGTGAAACCGGCACGAATATATTACAGAATCGGTGTATTTAGTAGGGACTAATATAGCTAGTTGGGTGATTTGGGATTGATGTTGGTCTTTACTTGTGATATGAATTTGGTTTGCTATGCTATGAGATTGTTTATTGTTTTTGATAGCAATATTGTTTTATGCAGTGTCTTTTCTTGGTTATTCGACAGTTTCAAACTGAGAGAATAATAAAGAGAATAATAAAGAAAATAATAAAATATACCAAGGTTATTGTTTTTAACCACATCACATAAACATGGCGAGGCCGAAGGCTATCACTATCTCGATAACCTATCGATTGCGATACGATACACAACTGCGATGACGGCATAGCTAAGCCAAGAAAATACTCAGAATACAATCTATTCTAGATCCCACGACTTGTTGTCTTCTTTTTCCACATCCCCTGCCGGCCCGTCTGCTGTGCCATATCAAATCTCGTACTTGTAGCTGTCGGTTTTATTTGGGGGTTTTTTTTATATTTTAATTTAAGGATTGGCGGGAAGTGGCCTTTCGAAAGCAGTCTTTGCTTCTCAGTTCTTTTTTCCTCATCTTCTTTTTTGAAGTCATTTTAGGGTCTATTCTGTCAGACTCCATACAATACCATCAGAAATCACGCACGGCATTGTAAACACATATTACCAAGTCGTACTCGTATTATCACCCTGCTGTCGGTATTGACAGGGTTCCAGCAGTCTGGTGACCTGACAACGCGAATACTGGAGCAATAGCCACACTCTATTATTCCTGCAATACAAGTAGCTAACTTGCCAAGTTTAAGACAGTTACTCTTACTCAGTAGACGCTTTGGACAGCAAAGGATGGTAATTACTGAGAAATCAAGTTGATGCCGCTGATGTCATATTGCTGTTGATATATGTTGTCTGTTAAGCTTCTTCTTCATTTTCTTATTTTTCTTGGTTTCTCTTCCCACGAAATATCTTTGCAAACTAGCTCTCCTATTACAGCGTTACGCTTCAATAGTCGAACACGGCTCCTTGCAAAGACCCGTAAACCGAGACGAGGGGCAAACAAAGCACAGTACTCTTACAAAAAGCACTGTATTCGACAACATCGGTCCTCCCCGGCAACACGTTTAGCTTACAGCAACGGCTGCTAGCCTATTGCAGCCTGTCATGCTGTCCGCTCCAGCCAACCACAGCGCTGGCTGCCGCACCGAGACCTCGTATTCACCTGTATTGACAACTAGCGACGGGCCGTACAGTGCGTGCTTGTGCTGGCTTCTTATTCTTGGTAGAACCCTAAAAATAGTAGAAGAAATAAACAATTGCTACGTCGCAGTGCTCCCTTGATACCTGATTCTCTCTCGATTCTCTCAGTACCTATTCCGTCCCTGCTTCCGTATCCTCCGCAAACTTGATGGATCTCGTGTACAGAAAATACCGGCCCACCTGCTTATTCGAGGTTGTTGGGTATTTCATGATATTATTTCGTACAGAAAAATCTCAGTTGAAATTGAACAGGGGCGACTCGCATGGCCCATCGTGCCTCCCCTGCTTCTGCGTGCAGCTTCCGTTCTGGGTGCTTTGCGAATCTAGGTTGGAAAGTCGGGATCTTGACGGGTCACGACTGCCTTTTCTGTCCAGAATACACTGCATATCTCTCTGCTTGTAGAGACCGAGGTGCATCTTGCTGTCTGCCCTTTTCCTGCCCTTTTTCTGCCTTCTTTCTGCCTCAAACATCCTTCATCAAATCCAGACACCCTCAAACAGTCAACGCCAAACACCAAACAGCCGTGTCCTCGATTCCTGGCTGTCACTTTAGCCTATGCCGCTCGACCTCGCTTTGCTTCTGAGTAGAGTGATAACATCATGTCTTTGTTTTGACTGCATCTCTTTGCTCTCTGTTTCGTCTGTTGTTGTGCTGACTGCGTCACCATCGCGACGACAACCTGCCTACCATCTCATCAACCCTGATCTCGATTCATCTTCTCTTACTCAATTCACCTTCTCTTACTATTCACATCAAATAATCGCACATATTCGACATCAAACTTTAATCCATCGACAATCACCCCTGTCATACTGAGCCGCTCCACCGACTTCTTCCTGTTGCTCTGCAGCAAATCGGCTTGGCGCCTCGACACTTGTACCAGACCAGAGCCACCAGGCCCGTCTCCTCAGAAACACACTCCCTCTCAGCTGGTGCTGCACGCTACTGAGTACATCCACTTGGTACATACTCTGTACTGTACACACCACACACAACGAGTAAGATCTTTCCTATTCCCTATTCCTACTTTTGAGAGAGTATTCCTACTTTCTACAGACTTCCCCGGCCCTTGCTGTGTTTGGCTTGGCTTTCTTTTCCCGTCTCATTCCAAACTTCTTCCATCTTTCTTCTCTCCTCGTCATCTGTCGTCTGTCATTCTGCATTCTTGCTATTCATTTTTCTGTGCTCCCTCACTCGCTTTGCAGTATACAGCTTCGCTCGTTGTTTGTCATTCGTATACACTCGTTTGTATTGTTTGTCCCATTCTCTCGTTTGCACTTTGCATTGCGCTCGAACCAGAACGACAGCTTTTTTCGCTTTTTTCCTCATTTGTTTACTTTCCACCCAGCGACTCTCCAACACCGCACGCATACCTGCGCTCTACATCCACAACTCACGAATCTCTACGAATCCACGAATCTACAAATCGAATTTGACGCACTCTCGTCGATCGATATACTCGACACATTCTGCTCCGAAAGGGTGAATACTTTCCACCTCACTCACGCATTGCATCGCTTCCGTTGCCTAGGGCTTTGCAGGCGTTGCTCCGCTCTCACAGCACTAGCACTAGCACACCACTAAACACCACTAAACACCACTAAACTAGAGCGCTAAACTAACATACTACAGGGCCATGTCTCTCCCCAATAGACCGGGCGGCCGTCCGCCGCACCAGTCCCGAAACTCATACCGCCAGTCCCCGGCCCGCCGCAACCGGCCAACAGATGTCGAAACTGGCGGATACTACCCCGTCGAAGGCCGCCACCAGCGCGGCCCGTCACTAGGCAGCTCCTTTGCCGACACCATCAGACCACAAGAAACCGGCGAGAGCCTTCCTCTGAGCCCGTCTCCCGACCACACTGATGTCCGCGATGCTCAGACACAACCTTTTCAGAGAAAACGGAGCTTGATCCGGCCAGAGCGCAACCGGATAGGCAAAGACCACCCCAACTATCACTACCGCAAACATGCCGCCAACATGAACACAATTCCTTCGTCAACAGGAAACGATCCTATCTTAGAAGACCTCGAAGGCACCACCGATGTACTTTCGAGCACCTCAAACAGTCCGCGCGTTGTCAGCCGGAGCCGCACAAACAGCGACGAGGTCACCGAGAAGAGACAGGCCCGCGAAAAGACAAGGCGGCGCTCATCCGGTGGCCACGGCAAGCGCAGCAAGTCGGGAGGCAGATCAGGAAAGTCGGGCAAGATCCAAAAGGGCAGCAGGCGCCACCATAAGACGACCGAGACAATACGCCCGCCCAGCCTGTGGAACGTCTACTGTGCTATCATCACTTTCTGGTTCCCCGACTTCCTGCTCCGGTCGTGCTGCAAAAAGGTGTCCAAGGAGCAGCAGCGGGCGTGGCGTGAAAAGATGGGCTTGATTAGCATTATTCTGATCATTATGACCTTTGTCGGTTTCTTGACTTTTGGTTTCAACCAGGTTGTCTGCAACAACCCCAGCGTCCGCCTCCGCGTCAACGAGGTCGACAGCGGCTACATGATCTTCCATGGCAGGGCTTACGACCTGAGCACTTCGCGGCACCCCGCCGCCGAGGGCATTCCTTCCGGCTCCAACGTTTTGTATGATTTGCCCGAGAAGCACGGCGGCCAGGACGGCAGCTTCCTGTTCCAGAACGTCAACGGCAAGTGCAAGGACCTGATCACACTCGCGTCCGGCTCGGACGTGCCTACCGACTCGAGCAACAACCTGGCCTGGTACTTCCCGTGCAACACCTTCAACCAGGACGGATCCAGCGAGGTCAACCTGACCATTCCTTATTATCTTGGCTATGCCTGCCACACGACGGCCGCCTCGCGCAGCACCTTCTACACTGAGCTGCACGGCACGGCTGATGTCTACTTTACCTGGGACGACGTCAAGAACAGTTCGCGTAACCTGATTGTGTACTCTGGAAATGTCCTCGATCTGAATTTGCTGTATTGGTTTAACGAAACCGAAGTCACCATTCCAGATCGGTTCAAGGAGCTGCGCGACAACACCACGACTGCCAACCAGGCCGTGCGCGGCCGCGACGTGACGCGCATGTTCCAGACGCACGGCGATAAGGCATACGCCGAGTGCTTTGAGGAGATCATCAAGGTCGGCACGGTCGACACCGACACGGTCGGCTGTATCGCTTCCAAGGTGGTGCTCTATGTGTCTCTGGCGCTGATCCTGTCAGTTGTGCTGGCGCGTTTCGTGCTGGCCATTATCTTCCAGTGGTTCCTCAGCAAGACATACGCGGCCGACAAGACATCGCAGTCGTCGGACATGCGCAAGCGCAACAAGCAGATCGAGGACTGGACCGAGGATATCTACCGCGCGCCCATCCGCATGCCGGGCGACATTGGCAGCAGTGTCGCCGGCGCCAGCTCGGACCGCAACAGCAAGCGTAGCAGCTTCCTTCCCACGACATCGCGCTTTTCGGCTGTCGCTGCTGGCGACCGCGCATCGCGGATCCGCAACGGACCTACCACCATGGCCAGCCAGCAGCAGTCGGGCTCACAGCACCTGCACCCCAATTCTCTTTACAACCAGGGCAACGACAGCAGCAGCTACCTCCGGTCGACCGCGTACGGTAGCAATGGCAGCCCAACCGAGGGTCCTGGCCCTGCCGGCTTCATCCACGAGGCGGTTGTGCCACAGCCGCCCTCGGACTGGATGCCCTTTGGTTTCCCGCTTGCGCACGCTATCTGCCTGGTTACGGCCTACTCCGAAGGCGAGCTTGGTATCCGTACGACACTCAACTCTGTGGCCATGACCGACTACCCCAACAGCCACAAGGTGATTCTCGTTGTGTGTGACGGCCTGATCAAGGGCAAGGGCGAATCCATGTCGACACCGGACATTGTCCTGAGCATGATGAAGGACCTGACTGTGCCGGCCGAGGAGGTCGAGGCATTCTCGTACGTTGCAGTCGCCAGTGGCTCGAAGCGGCACAACATGGCCAAGATCTATGCCGGTTTCTACGACTATGGCGTCAAGTCACCTATTCCCCTGGACAAACAGCAGCGCGTGCCGATGATGGTTGTTGTCAAGTGCGGTACACCGGATGAGGCCAAGAAGTCGAAGCCGGGCAACCGCGGCAAGCGTGACAGTCAGATTATTCTCATGTCGTTCCTGCAAAAGGTCATGTTTGACGAGCGGATGACGGAGCTGGAGTACGAGATGTTTAATGGCATGTGGAAGGTGACGGGCATTTCGCCCGACTTTTCCGAGGTGGTGCTGATGGTGGACGCGGACACCAAGGTGTTCCCCGACAGTCTGACGCACATGGTGTCTGCGATGGTCAAGGACCCTGAGATTATGGGCCTGTGCGGCGAGACCAAGATTGCCAACAAGCGGGCGTCGTGGGTGTCTGCGATCCAGGTGTTTGAGTACTTTATTTCGCACCACCTGTCCAAGTCGTTTGAGTCGGTGTTTGGTGGTGTCACGTGTCTGCCCGGCTGTTTCAGCATGTACCGCATCAAGGCGCCCAAGGGCGCGCAGAACTACTGGGTGCCAATCCTGGCGAACCCCGACGTCGTTGAGCACTACTCGGAGAACGTGGTGGACACGCTGCACAAGAAGAATTTGCTGCTGCTGGGCGAGGACCGGTACCTGACGACGCTGATGCTGCGCACGTTCCCCAAGCGCAAGCAGGTGTTTGTGCCGCAGGCCGTATGCAAGACGACGGTGCCCGAGTCGTTCATGGTGCTGCTGTCGCAGCGGCGTCGCTGGATCAACTCGACGATCCACAACCTGATGGAGCTTGTGCTTGTGCGCGACCTGTGCGGCACGTTTTGCTTTAGCATGCAGTTCTTGATTGGCATCGAACTCATTGGCACGCTGGTGCTGCCGGCAGCCATTGCGTTTACGTTTTACGTTGTCATCATCTCGATTGTGAACTCGCCGCCGCAGATTATTCCCCTGGTGTTGCTGGGTCTTATCCTGGGTCTGCCGGCCGTTCTTATCGTGATCACGGCGCACTCGTGGACCTATGTGCTGTGGATGTTTATTTATCTGCTGTCGCTGCCTGTGTGGAACTTTATCCTGCCGACGTATGCGTTCTGGAAGTTTGACGACTTTTCGTGGGGCGAGACGCGCAAGACGGCGGGCGAGAAGAAGACGACAAAGAAGGGCGGCATCGAGTACGAGGGCGAGTTTGACAGCAGCAAGATCACGATGAAGCGGTGGGCCGAGTTTGAGCGCGACCGGCGGGCGCGCAGCCAGTACTGGGCGGACAGCGGGCCGGCAGTGAGCGTACAGGGCAACGGCGTGTGGGCTGCGCCGCAGCAGTTTGACGAGTACTATTCTGATGTGTAGACTTTGTTTTTGTTTTTATTGGTGTTTTCTTTATTTCTTTGCATTTAAGGGTTTCTGTTATTTCTTCTTATATTACCACGCTTGCACTTAATGACGGGCATCGCCCAGGCACGACAAAAGCGTTACGATACACGGTGGCTTTGTTAGTTGTTATTCTATGCACTTATTTATTTAATACGGTATTTACTTTCATAATTGATCATTATCATGTTTGAAGTTCCAATACGATTACCAAGATGGCATCAAGTAACGTGAGAGTTATATTGTATCTTCTAGAACCATCTAACCGTGGTCTATAAGCGTCTTGATACAAAGGACATGGAGATACATAATGGACAGGACATTCTAGCATCTATCCGAAGAGTTGTAGTAATAGAGGCAACCCAGTGCCAGTAGAAGAAAAAGACAAACAATCAACAATTAAAACCTCTGTGAGAGGAGCGGCAACTGCCACTAAAGAAGAGCAGCTACAAGCTAGCAAGAGCTTACTGCAGAGGGCTGGGCTGCAGGCTGGTGAAGTTGCCAACCAGTGAACCGACGGCGGTGCACAGAACACCGGCACTGCCGGTCGACAGCTCCGTGGCGGCTGTGGCGTTGGCGCCGTTGATCTTTTGGCACCGCAGGCTCGTGGCCTCGACGCTGCCGGTCGACTCGAACTTGGTGGTGGTCGAGCCGGGGCACGTCTGCTCAATCATGGTCAGCTTGCCGTACGCAGTGGCCGCGCGCAGCGACGAGTTGCTCGAGGCAATCGGCGACCAGATAAACGACACAACGCTGTCGTCGCACGCGTACCGCGCCGCCAGGCCCGTGCCCGCGGTCAGCGACGTCGAGCTCTCGTTGTACGAGCAGGTCGTCTCAATGCCAGTGGCGGCATCGGCGTACGCAAACGAAACAAACGACGCGCTCGCGTTGAAGTTGGGGGCAAACGACATCAAGTGCGTCAGCGTGTACTGCGCAGGGTACGCGCACGAGCCGGCAGCAACGGCAGAGTCGACAGCAGCGACGGCACCAGCAACCGCACGGGTGTGCAGGGTGCTGTTGGTGCCGTTGTGGTGGCCGTAGCCACCACCGCCACCGCCACCGTGCCCGTGGCCCTCACCCTCGCCGCCAAAGTGAGGCACAGCACGGCGGGCGGCGCGGAAGCGCGGGGCCTTTGTCCAGTTGCCGGGGCGGGGAGGCTCCTGCGGAGCGGGAGCCGAGCCGTTCACCGGGCCGGTGACGTTGTAGTTGACAACGACCTCGGGGACGGAGCGGGGGCCGACAGGAGGAGGACCGGTCAGGTTGGCCGGGCCGGTGGCGTTGGGACGGTGGTCGACGGCGGCAGGGACGGCGCGGGCATGGTAGCGCTCAGTGAGGTTGCCGGTGTAGTTGTAGCTGCCGGTGGAGTTGAAGGGGCCGGGGGCGGCGACGGGGGTGATGGGCGCGGGCTTGTCGAAGCCGAGGAACCTGGCGATGCTCTGTGGGAGGGCCGGGCTGGGGAAGGCGTTGGCGCCAGAGGCGGCGGCCAGGACGGAGACGACGGAGACGTGGGTGAGCTGCATTTTGGCGTGGCGTAGAGTAGCGTGCAGACAAGAGATGCAAGTGTGAAAGAGGCTCTGGGGAGATATAAATACAGAGTCAAGGCCGGGCTTGATAGAGAAGAGACAAGATCAGACGGTAGATCCGGTAAGCAATGCAGGAAGCAGATGCAGACTTGTCGAGATGAAAGACGAGACGAAGCTAAGAATAAAGAAGGAGAGTCAAAGAAAGGATGATCTGGGATACAAAAAAGAATGAAGATGAAAGAAGCGGCGAGGCGATCTTCTTATGGAAGAATGGGAGGCCGGAATGTAGAGAATGTGTAGAGTAGAGGGTTGAGAGACCGGCGAGTCGTCTGAAGAGTAGTCGAGGCGTAGATGTAAAACGAGAGACAGTTGACAGAAGACGAAAGAAAGACAATGACAGGGAAGAGAGACAGAAGACAGACAAAAAACAGAAGACAACAGACGAAAGACAGATGAAGGACGTCGAGATGTCGACGTTGAAACAGGTAAAATAAATTATTTTTATAATAAAGAGCTAAATACATAAATTCAACGTCTATACTCCTACACCAATCGCAGTAGCACGAACACTAGGAGACTAGAGACAAGCAGACAGCAGCGCTAGCATCGACTACCGCCGCCATCGCATCGCCTTGTCTTTTGGTCTTTTGGTTTCTTGTTTTCTTGCCCCTGGCTAGCTAGGTTCTGACGAGTAAAGTGGTTCTGCCCCTGACGCCTGCCTGTTGTTGTGTTGCACGCCTGCTGTGGTTTGTACGCTGTCTGGCTATAAGGCAGTGCAGCAACTGGTATTAAGAATATTGGCCTCTTGATTTCTTTCTTTCCTTCTACAAAGTATAATTCTGCTGCTTCTGTCTTGCTATGGCCTGACAGGGCAGACAAGACAGGCTGGACTGAAAGAAGGAAACAAATCAGAGCAAAGAAGAAACAAAAGAAAGACAAACAATGCTACGTTGTCTTTGAAAAGGACGTGTCAGTGCCTTTTCAGCCTTTTTTGTTTGTGTCTGTGAGTCTGTTTCTGGGGTTGGCTGGGCATGTTTCGTTGTTTCGTTGTTTCGTCGTTTCGTCGTTGCGTCGTCTCGTCGTCTCGTCGTCTGTTCTTGCATGTGAATATCCATTTAAAGTTGGTATTTATACATTTAAAATTTTGATTAATTTAAATATTTAATTCAACTTCCCCTACCCTCCCTTTTACTCTTTTTCTTCTTTTTCTTTCTTTTATTCACGCTTCATTACCAAGTACAGAATGACAGTATCTGATCTACCTACAGACTCCGCAGTGCCAGCACAACCAAGGCACTCCTTTTCCCATTGCGTTGCCCTTGCTCTGTTCTGAGATTAGTCGTGTCGATCAGTGAAGACAAACTGTCCATCTACTGTTTTCTACTTTCTACATGGTATTATTATCGACTCTGTTACATACCATGGGCTCTTTGACGTCTCATACCCCGGTAGTTCTCTGTATCATTTTCTAGTCGACTTTATGATATTCGGGCTGATATTCTACTGCCGGCGTTGTCAGCCTTTGTCTTTTTTTTTTCTTCTTTTTTTCCCTTCTCTTTTTTCCTTTTTCCTCTCTTCTTCTTTTTTCTGTTTTCATTACTACATACTATTCTTTATCTTCTTCAAACCATATTATATTGCTTTTCTCTCGTTCTTCCTCTCTTTGACTGCACAATTCCATCTGCTTTCTCCAGGTCATGACTTCACCGGAATTCTCCGTGGTTTCATAATTGTCTTTGTGCATCCTTCATCTGAATATCGGATCAGCGTGTCTTTCAGTGTCAGTCTGTCAGTCTGTCAAGGCCATATGGCTATTCCACTGACCTGACACTGACACTGACTATGGCTGCATAACTCACATACTACGTACTCAGTTCTCTATCCTGATCGACAGCGAATCTCTGCCTTGGAATGAGCAGGTTCCTCTCCATCTTGTTCTATTTGTGGTTGTCAGCTCAGTCACATCTGTCACTCACTCAGTGTACTCGTGTACTCAGTATTCCCCAGTGATTCTCCAGTGTTTATTCCTGTACCAGCTTGCTCGTCGTCGCCCGCCGGTCCACACGTCCACTTCTTTATGGGTATCTCTGCACTATTATTATCCAGCTTAACGTGTCTACTGAGTACAAAAAAATAGTAAAGAACACTGAGTAAAGAGATAAAGCTACATCCCTGTCACTATGACGCCAAAAGCACCAACTCTGCCCAACTTGCCTGCCCAACATAGGCACTAGCACTACAGTACTATAGTTTCTTTTATCTATTTTTTCCATCTTTACTTTTCATCTTTTTTCTATCCTTTATCCTAGCCTTTCCCTTTTTGCCCTTTTGCCCTTTCTCTAGAAAGCCGCCGCTTTGTACTTTTACAGTACTGTTTCACTGCAGCAAGGTTCTGCTGTTTGACCGTTGCTGATTCGGTCAGTGATTGACAGTAATGCCAGACATACCCTGCATCTTTTTCTTTCTTTTATCTTTTCTTTCTTTAATCCATGATAACAGAATCTTTATGTCGCATCATAGCTCATGCATGAACGCGCGCATCTGTATGGCTGATCTAGTAAGTGTCGAGGTAGTCGTGTGGTGTCTGATTCATGCTCTTTTTTGTTCTTTTATTTTCTGACCAATAGGAAAATATCACCTACATCGGACGAACAGAAACAGAAACACATGCATTGTAACCATAACTTGCAAAAGAACAAACAATAAAAGGAGAAAAGAAAACGGCCAAGAACTCTTTGTCGCAACAGATTGCGGTCTGGACTTCACCGGCAGTTCTTACTTTTCCCTGACCTCGATCTCCATGACACCATGGCATCCATCACGCAACCTCGCACCTATTGTAGATGTCTTTGATTTTGATAGAGAACAGTCGACCACACCTTTAGCGCAAATTCTAGCCTAAAGAGGTGTTTCGGTACTTTGCTCAGTGCAAGCGTCAACGGTCAGCCTTTTGTGGCTGTCCAGTGTCTTGTGTCTTGTGTCTTGTTCTTGTCTCCTTGTGGCTGTCTTGTCTTATCTCGCCTTGCTCAACAGCACAATGCCAGAAGAAAGTCTGACACCAGCAAGGGTCGTATCAACAGCCAGGAACAAGGCACGTCGAGACATTTGTAGACTTTCAATTACAAAACAAAACCGTACGTTTCATTGTAAAATCAAGGATATCAAGAACAAGACACATTGGCGCATACCAGAATCAGCACAAGTACGCAGAAGAGACTGCCTTGAGAACTTTTACAGTTTTCAGAGACATGATACTCAGGAGTGCAGAGTCCAGAGTGACTGCGGCTGGCAAAGGAAATGCTGATCAGCACAAACAGCGTGGCATGACGAGATCGGATGGCAGAGGCAAGACGTGCCGAGCCAGGACGGCGAACGAAAAGACAAGACGAAAAGACAGGACGAAAAGACAAGACGAAAAGACGAAAGACGAAAAGACAAAAGGACGCCGGACGTGCCACCCATGTGCTGACTGAGACTTTCTTTAAAAACATTAAATAAAAATCAAAGATAACACGCGAGACTCCTACATCGGGATGATCGTTTCTTTCTGTAGAGCCTTTGATTTGTGATCTTTCATTGGCATCTTTCATTAGCATTTCTTACTGGCACTGGCATCTGCCATCTCTGACGTCTCTTTGTCTGTCAACTGTCATCTAGCTGCCACCGAGCTGCCATCGAGCTGTCACTGCATGTCAAAATCTCCAATCCAAGCATATCGCAATACCAGTCTAGATCTTTGTCTTTTAAAATGCTGCTGTTTCTTCAATGCCAAGTGCCGCATATCTAAGATTCACTCGATTCAACCATCACATAATCATTGTTCAATACTCAAAAAGAATCAATATCTTCAACACCACATCTACACACAGACAAAGACGATGACGTTTGCCATTGCGTCAATAGTAGCATGGCAGATGCAGACAATGTCTGTGTGTTTACTTGCAGATAGACCATGGGCATCACAAAGACTGCGACGTGTGGTCTGTGTCATCAAGGTGTGATCTAAAGGTCTAGAGTCTAGACAATGGTCTGATGTCGACTCTTTGACACTCCTTCGAGTCAACTGCCGTCGTCTGGAGCTCCGACTACATAGTACATCACGGAACACCTGCATCCGGGTCATCACTCATCAGACCTCTCATCGCTCAGGAAACACATCCCAGAGAAAATATACATCTCAGTCAGTGCAGTCAGTGCAGTCAGTGCACACATACGTACGCGGTCCTTACTTTGTACCGAGATGATTCTAACCCACATCCTTGCAGACTGTGCATCCTTGCAAGCGAATCCTGCTTTAGCATCCATCAAGTTGTTACAGGTTGCCTCTCAGCTCACTGTGTATTGTTTCTTGAGCTTCGACTGGCACTCGCTCTCTCCTGTTCCTTGATTCCACCGTGATTCCATGCATGAGATGAAATCTCTAAAATATTTAAAATATTTAAAATAACGAGTGGCAGCACACAAACATTGGAATTTATGCGTCTACACCAGTGCTCCGGACACACCATCCGGTCTACGGACTTTGCATACACACTGCCACAATGATCCCAAGCTCCCAAGGCTACTGCCTGCTCTTCGTCCTATCGCCTCGCCCGGCTCGTATTCTGTGCATCGTGCCACCGTGTATTGGGCATCGTGCATCCTCAAATGACAGAAATAAATGGAAGCAATGTATATTGAGAACTCCAGGGAGCTAAATATATGGCACTGCCTCGGAAACTTTACAGCTCGGATTGCTCGTCGAGGACACGAGGCCAATACCTCCCGGACAAAGCTCACATATGCGAACACAGTGCTGGAAGACGTCGCAATGTGTGCTGCATAAGGAATCGGTGTGTGTGGGTACGATCCGAGATCGCCATACATGATGGCTTAACCTATGTAGGACTAGTGTCGTTTCATGCAGATTTCGGATAATGACTAAGCACCAATATCAGCCACAGGCAGCGCCACGGTGGAGTAGTCACCTCTCACGTGCACAAGACCGAGGGCTGATACACGACCCATTATTTATACATCCACGTGACGCACAAAGACCTATATTAGATAAGCAATTACCCAATTTTTTTCCGGGCCCGAACGGCAAGCAGCAAATGGGCCATCATTTGAGTGGGTCTATTTGCAATAGCCAATGACACTGTCTTATTTTCTGCAGATGGGGCCTTGGCCGAGATTTTTTTGAGAAAGTTTTTGCCCTGGCGTGCCCTTCCTGTGGGCGAAAAAGAACTAAGGAAAAATCGACGACTCTCCTACCTCTTTTCCCCCTCTCTCTTGCTTGAGTCTTTGACACTTCCCACTCGACCATCAATCGACAACACCCATCGACAACATCATACACAATGGCAAAGGAAGCCGCACCCAGAACCGGCCTTGCCGTCGGTCTTAACAAGGGCTTTGTACGTCGCTGTTCCCTCGTCCTTGTCGTCGCTGTCGGCCGTGTCGGCGGTGTCGATGCTGGCAAAGTTGCGGATGGAGTTTGATTTTGGATTGGATTGGAGGATGCATCGAATTGGACTGCACATGGACTCTCTCCCGGACACACGGCGCTCGGGCACAAACACTCTGCTCTCGAATCGAAACTCACCGCTCGTTTAATTGATCGGGACTCGAAATCGGCAAACTGAAACGGCACAAGATCAAATTCATCTACATGGAACATCGAGGCAACAAACCGACCACACAACACGACACTGCAAGCAGCTCGTTTTATCACAGCCAGGCTACTGGCAGACGTTACTGTTATCGGCCCCGACTAATTTTAATCGGCCAGTGCAGGATCTTCAGACTCCACGCACCTCAACAACAGCCACATCTATGGACTGTCTGCCAGAACTCTACAAGGGGACGGCTAGAGACGACAAAGACGACGATCAGCAAACAAAACAGCAACACCATCGACTAGAGAGCACCAACGACTGTCCATGTCCAATCCAATCCACTACCATCCAGACCAGCCGACAAACTCTGTCCACGCCTTGTCCTGCTGGCACTTTCTGCATCCCTGCCATCTTTGGCATATCTACAAACCAAACACATACTAATATCCTCACAGAAGACCACCGCCCGCGTTGTCAAGCCCCGCGTCTCGCGCACCAAGGGCCACCTGAGCAAGCGCACCGCCTTCGTCCGCGACCTGGTCAAGGAGGTTGCCGGCCTTGCCCCCTACGAGCGCCGCGTCATTGAGCTGCTGCGCAACTCCAAGGACAAGCGTGCCCGCAAGCTGGCGAAGAAGCGGCTCGGCACCTTTGGCCGTGCCAAGAGAAAGGTTGACGAGCTGACCCGCGTCATCACCGAGTCCCGCAGACATTAAGTTTAGAAACCAAAAATTTAGTTACGGGAGAAAAGGCTACGGCGATAGTCAAACAAATATACGACTGTCTTTTTATTTCTGATTGTTTATGGGTCGGCATTTCGGTTGGCGTCAAACAAAATAAAAATCATCAAACTACCGTGAACCAGAATGTGAACCAAAATGTGATTATAATAACATTGTATCTCGCTGGTATAAAAAAACACTACTTCTTGGACAGCCTCAAAAACTTGGACATCTTGTTGATGCCGTCGCCCTTGGGCTTCTTGGGCTCGGCGCCCTCAGCCTTGCCTGGTGCCGGCTTTTTCTCCGCTTCGTCCTCCGTCTCCGCCACCTGCGGAACAACAATGTCCTGCGCCACGCCCGTCACCTCTGGCCGCAGATACAACTTGCCCGCCGGAAGTGCAGGCACACCCGCGCCGCGCAGGAAATTGATCACAACACCGCCGCGCATCCCGTAGCCCCGCACGAGCCCGTGCTTTTGCTCGTCGCTGTTGTCCAAAATCTCTTCGCCTGGCCGGTACATGGGCGGCGCCAGCCGGAACGGCTGTGCCTTGACACTGTCGGCCAGCACGCCACGCACGGCCGCGTGCAGCGTCGCGCCCGTTGCCGCATTGGGGCCGTTGCCCGGAAACGACCACAGCACAGTATACCCGTCGGGGAACCGGATGCGCACGTCCACCTTGCTGACCGCCGACGCCTTGGCCTCGCGCTCACGGGCCTCGTCCTCGATTTCCTGGTCCGACTTGAGACGCTTGTTGCGGCCGGATTCTTCCAGGTGCTTCTGGTGCGCCTTCATCTGCGCGATCGACGGCGCAAACGCCGACTCTGGCTCCGTGGCCCAGCGCAGCGATGCGGCCGCGGGCATGCCGGCTTTGGGCGGCGACCAGACTTGGACTGGGTCGAGAGAGAATTTGGGTTGTGATGGTTGTATTGGCTGTGATTGTGTTTGTGTTTGTGTCGGTGCCGGTGCTGGTTGCGACGATTCTTGCACTGGTGACGGTTCTGGTACTGGCGCTGGTGCTGGCACTGCACCTGTGTCGACTGCCATGGCTTCTGATGCTGGTGCAGATTCTGGCGCAGCTGTGGCCACCTCCTTGCCCTTGCCCTTGTCCACGACTGCCTCGCCGCTCGACTCCAGCTGCGTCTGTACCAGCTCCATGGCCTTCTGCAGGGTGTAGTCCGAGATCCGGAACTCCAGCATGATCAGCTGGCTGCCCGTGTCGACGCCCACCTGCGACAGCGTCTTGCGGTAGTCGTCAATCGTCACAAGCTCACGGCCCGCAAACTTGAGCACCGGCACCTCCCAGTACAGCTGCCCCGACCCGCCAATTGCACCACCATGACTTAGCCGCGGTACACCGCGCGACGACAAATTTAAACCCTTTTGCTTGGCCACATCCAGCTCCTCAAAGTGCCGCAGCAGCTTCCACAGTGGCGTGTCGCTGCGCACCTTGGCGGACACGCGGTTGCCGGGGATGCCGAGGGCCGCCTCGGAGGGTGGCAGCCGCAGAGCGACGGTGACGACGGACGGTGACTTGGACTTGACAATGAGTTCGAGCTTGGCGCCCTGCGGCAGGCCGGCGGCACGGATCGGGTCGGTCAGGTTGATTGGCTTGTTGTTGTGTCTAATTATGTTAGCATTTGTCCAGATATTTTGGTAAAAGTAGTAACACACTTTAACTGGTAGTTTTCAGAGTTGAGCTTCAGCTTTGTGCATGCCTCCTCGAGAATATCAATCATGTAGCCACCGGCTGGGGCTTTGACGTTGGTGCGGCGCAGATCCGTCGCGATGACGACAAACGCGGAAGCCATTTTGGCAGTTTGCGGCGGGATGGTGAATTAAGTTGGTAAAATAAATACAGAGTAGCTAGAATGTAGTGAAAAACTCGAAAAAAAAGAAAAGGTTCTGAGGCTGTGTTTCGTTATGGACAGCCAGTTGGTAAGGCTGTGATGCTGACTTCTTGCTGTTTTCACCGGTATTTGATGTCGACTAGACTTGTCGTGATCTGGAGTACAGCAATGGGAACTGTTCAGGCAACGACTGTATTTGCACACAAGCTGGAGGCGAAGCTGGAGATCCGTGGTAGTCAGATATCGTGAGTTGATGATGTAAGGCCAAGCTGCTTGCCGTTGCAAGGGGAGAAGCCTACAGAACTACACAGAAGGCGGAAAGGCGCACGTCAGTCGTTCTTGCCTCTATTTCCTACGCAAAGAGGGGTCCCCAGAGCTCTTGACACTTGACACTAGGCGTGATAACGATAACGGTAACTGACTAATACAGGAAGCTATGGTGCCTGTTTGAGTTGGCGCCACACCAGGAACAGGCAGGCAGACAGACACGCGTGGACCGCTGGTGGTGCTATGTACTAGTGCTAGCCTACAGCGTACTCCAGCGTAACACCCAAGCTCCAGCACTCTCCAATTACGCATACAGGCCACTATTGCCAGGTCACGTTTTCCGTCTTGCAGCCGCGCCAGCTGTGTTTGCCTCGTACGGAAGCTCCAACGCCAGCCAACGCCAGACGCCGCCAACCGTCCCACCGCCTGAGCATCCATCACAACGACGACGACGAAACGACGATAGTTACTGACGACACAATCCTGTATATATGCACTGTTTGATCTGGGCATATCCAACCAAACTTTGCGACAATCCTCTCTGGCGAACCCTCCCTTTGCTTCTTCGTCATTGACCTCGACCTCTCCTCCTCCTCGACGACGACGACGACGACCTCTACGACCACGATCACGACGCAGCAAGACCGTGTACTGCCAGTGTCCGTCTAGTTGAGCTTCTACGCGATCAACCTCATATCACACCAGCTATCCTCTCCCTCAATCAAATGGTAAGCTTCACTCAGTTTTAATCATCGTCATCAAGCACCCTAGCTAACGATCTAGTCTTCTCCATTCTCAATAAGTACGGCCACAGCTCTATTTCTCTCTCTCCCTTCTTCTCTGCAGTAAATACTAACAGAACAGACGGCGGCGCGTGCGTTGCCATGGTCGGCAAGGACTGTGTCGCCATCGCCTGCGACCTGCGCCTCGGCATGCAGGCCCTGACCGTGTCCAACAACTTCCCCAAGATCTTCCCCTATGGCGACCACGTCTTTCTGGGCCTGACCGGCCTCGCTACCGACGTCAGTACCGTCTCCGACCTCTTCCGCTACAAGGTCAACCTCTACCGCCTGCGCGAGGAGCGCCACATCGCCCCCACCACCTTTGCCAACCTCGTGTCCTCGTCCCTCTACGAGCGCCGCTTTGGACCCTACTTTGTGAGCCCCGTCGTCGCCGGCCTCGAGCCCAAGACGGGCAAGCCCTTTATCTGCGGCTTCGACAGCATCGGCTGCATCGACTTTGCCAAGGACTTTATTGTCGCGGGCACGGCGAGCGACCAGCTGTTTGGTACGTGCGAAGGCCTGTGGGAGCCCGATCTGGGTCCCGAGGACCTGTTTGAGACGATCTCGCAGGCGCTGCTAAACGCAGTGGACCGGGACGCGCTGTCTGGCTGGGGTGCGCACGTGTACATTATCGAGAAGGACAAGGTGACGAAGCGGCTGCTCAAGGGCCGGCAAGACTAAACTTAACCGTCTGTTACTTTCTGTAAACGGACAGGAGCATAGAGCATGGAACTCAACTTTGTAACGATGCCATTGTATTTTAATGGTCAAAGATATATTTCATTCTACGGGCAGTCCCTTGTGAGTGCAGTGTGACATGACGTAGCGTGTGTTTGTAGAAATTTTACTTATTGTATGAGTCTATGCTATGAATCGCTACTGGCCCCGTGGCCCTTGTGTATGTTTCCTATCATTTGGAGCCCATCCATATATCCCCCATATTGCAGTATAGAGCAGTAGACGCGCTGTACTGCTACTGATTATACAAAATGACAAAAGAGAGACGACAAAAGAGATGAGAGTGTTTCGGAAGACGTTGTGTTCCTCCTCTGCTAGGCCCTAGTAGGCCGGCGCTGTTCAATGTTCAGTACATCCGACAGCACCTTAGTTGGTCTTCTTCTCCGACGTCACGGCGTCCGACGTCTGCACAAAGAACAGCCGCTCAAAGAACTTGAGAACCTCGTCAATGAAAATCACAGGCGCGCTGATCACCAGCACCGCCTTCCACTCGTTCCAGTTCAGGGGCAGGATCGAGAAGAGCGTCTGCAGGAACGGCGTGTACAGCAGCGCAAAGTGCAGCGCCATCGACAGCGCAATCGCGTACACCAGCATCATGTTCTTCCACAGCGGCAGCGTCAGCAGCGACTCGCTCGACGACAGCGCGTTGACGGCGTTGAACATCTCAATCACGACCAGGATCGACAGCGACACGGTCGACGCCGCCTTGGCGCGGTCGTCGGTGAACATGACACAGCCAATCTCGGGGAAGTCGGCCGAGCAGCGGTGGAAGCTGGACAACTGACTAAAGGTGATCTGAGGGCCCTCAACGTTGTACATGAACCACCACGCGTAGCCGGCCACAGTGGCCAGGCCGACGTAGGTGCCAATCACCAGGTAGCGGAAGAAGAGCCAGCCGCTGATGAGGGGCTCATCGCGCTTGCGAGGAGCGCGGCGCATAATGTCGTTGTCAGGAGGGTTGAACGAGAGGGCAGTGGCGGGAAGACCGTCGGTGACCAGGTTGACCCACAGCAGCTGCACGGGAATCAGGGCCTCGGGCATGCCGAGGGCGGCCGTCAGGAAGATGGAGACAACCTCGCCAATGTTGGACGAGATCAAATAGCGGATGAACTGCTGGGTGTTGTTGTAGATGGAGCGGCCCTCCTCAATGGCAGACTCGATCGTGGCAAAGTTGTTGTCAGTCAGGACCATATCGGCGGCCAGCTTGGCGACATCGGTACCGGCACCCATGGCAACACCAATATCAGCCTTCTTCAGAGCGGGAGCGTCGTTGACGCCGTCGCCAGTCATGGCCACAACCTCGCCCAGCTGCTGAAGCAGATCGACGAGACGCGACTTGTGCGAGGGCTCGACACGGGAGAACAGCGAGGCGGTCTTGGCGGCCTCGAGCTGCTCGCTGTCGGACAGGTTGTCAAACTCGCGGCCAGTGAAGCTCTTCCCGGTAACATCCTCGTTGGCGCCAAAGACGCCAATCTGCCGGCAGATGCTCTCGGCAGTGTTGCGGTTGTCACCAGTGATCACAATGACACGGATCCCGGCCTCCTTGCACAGACGGATCGACTCGGGAACCTCGGGACGGGGAGGGTCCAGCATGCCAACAAGACCAAGGAAGGTCATGTTCTGCTCGAGCTGGGTGTACTCGGAAGTGCTCTTGGCGGAGCGAGACAGGGGGTTGCTGGACACATCGTCGACGCTGGCGAGGGCAATGACTCGGAGACCGCGGTTGCCGTACTCGACAACCTCGCGCTGCAGAATATCAACCAGGTCGCGGGACAGGGCAGTCTTGGTACCGGCTGTGCCGACCAGGGCGTGCGAGCAGCGTTCAATAATGGACTCAGGGGCACCCTTGACCAGGAGCTTGGCGGCGTTGCCAGACTGGACGAGGACAGACATGCTCTTGCGGTCGCGCGAGAACTCGTAGGTGGCAAGGCGGGCGTACTTCTTCTCGTACCAGGAGCTGGCGTAGTGGACAAGGTCGTGGGGCTTGGTATCGGCAGGAGCAACTGGACCAACCTTCTCGGCCAGCACGCGCAGCGCACCCTCGGTGGCCTCGCCAATGTTGGAAAAGGTGTTGGAGACAGAGTCGTAGTCAAGGCGAGCATCGTTGCAGAGAGCAGCAACCTCGGTCATCTGGCGGACAGTGGAAGAAGTCTGGGCGAGGTCGACAATCTCGTTGCCGCTGGCGGTCTTGATGCTGCCACGCGGCGAGAACGTAGTGCCCTCAACAGTCAGCTCCTCGAGGCCCTTGCCACCCTCCTGGATGTAGACAATCTTGTTGACGCTCATCTGGTTCGTAGTCAGAGTACCGGTCTTGTCGGAGCAGATAACGCTGCAGCTGCCGAGAGTCTCGACAGAGGGCAGGCTGCGCACAACTGCGTTCTTGGCAGCCATCTTCCGGGTACCCAGAGCCAGGCAGGTAGTGATGACAACGGCCAGACCCTCGGGAATGGCAGCGACACCGAGCGAGACGGCAATCTTGAGGTAGTAGATGGCACCCTTGGTCCAGTTACCGTGGCTCGGGTCGCCAAAGTGGGGGATGTTGATGAGCCAGACAAGGATGCAAATGACAGTAATGACCTTGGCGAGGCTGTCACCAAAGTCGTTGAGCTTCTGCTTCAGGGGCGTGGGCTCGGAGATCTGGGCAGTGATGCTCTCGTGAATGTCACCAATGGCGGTCTTGGGACCGGTCAGGACAACAACGGCGGTGGCGCGGCCAGTGACAACAGTGGTGCCGGAGAAGAGCATGTTGACCTGGTCCTGCTTGACAGCCTTGTCGTCGCCGACAACAGCGGAAGCATCCTTGCCAACACTCTCGCTCTCACCAGTCAGAATAGCCTGGTCAACGGCGAAGCTGTTGCTCTCGACGCTGACAAGACGACAATCGGCGGGGACGCGGTCACCAACAGCAACAGTAACAATATCACCGGGGACAAGCTCCTCGGCCTTGATGCGGTGGACGGTGCCATCACGGACGACGTTGGCCTCGTTGGCAGAGTACTCCTGGAGGGCAGCAATGGCCTTCTCGGCGCTGCTCTCCTGCGAGACACCGACGACGGCGTTGAGAATCAGAATGGTAAGAATCTGAGGGTCAGTATGCGTTCAGTATATCATGTGTATATGGCAATACCATAAAGTCATGATTGAGTCATGCAAGGTACTTACAACGGCGGGATCAACAAATGCGCCCAGGCCGCCCTCGTCCTCAAAGAGGGCCAGGACGAACGAGACAACAGCGGAACCAAGCAGGATGATGACCAGCTGGTCCTTGAACTGCTCGAGGATCAGCTCCCACAGGGGGGTTGGGGGCTCTTCGGGGATGACTGGGTTGTTAGCTCTCAGGCTCTCATCGCTCTCTCATCTCATCTCAACACTTTGATCTCAGTGTCTGAAATCATGACTCTGTCTGTATCTGTCTGAACTCACCATTGCTGCCGTGCTCTTTGCGCAGCTCAGTGACCTGCGTCTTGGTCAGACCCTGGGCCGGCTCGACGGCGAACTGGGCCAGGACCTTGCCGGCCGGCAGGGTGTAGGCGTTCTCCATTGGGTGGTTGTGTGCCGGGTGTTGAGCGTGATGCTCTGTGAAGCAGGTATTAATAAGCCTGGGGGCCAATGCGAGCTTCCGTCTTTACTGTCTTTCAAAGAACTGCAAAGTGGTAATGTCTGCGGTCTGGTGATCTTGAAATGTTGAAATGAAGCACGGCTGAGAAGAAGCTGTGGTCGCTTGAGCCTCGAATGCAAAGAGAAACAAGGTCAGCAAGGTAGCTAGGTCAAAGACACAGCAACAACAGCAACAAAGCCAACGTGGCAGCCCTGTGATGAAGGGGGAATAGCAGTCTCAGGTGGTCCAACGAGGGCGAGCCCGATAACAGATTAGCGGGCCTATTGTGGACTCTGTAGTGGGCAGGGGTTGGTGTAGAGAAGACGGCAGAACAAAGTAGTTTAGTTGATGACAGAAAGCGACAGAAGTGAACGGCAAGTGTAAAAAGGTGGTAATAGCGGTAGATAGTGAGGTATAGCCGGCGGAGAGAGTGCGGCGAAAGTGAGGCAAAAGTTGAGATGTCGAGATGATGGCCGTGCAAACGACGAGGTGTAGAAAGAAAACGATGCTTGTCAGCACAGTAAAAATGAATGCATTCGATTCAAGACTCAATATAGGCAGTCTTCCGGTGCCAATGGGTCGTGTTTGTGCCAGGAACGTGGTCTTTGTTGCAGAGGCAAATCATTGTTTTCTTCCTCTCGATCTTGTTAGTCGCGCCTTGAGGTTACAGGCCAAAGGCTGCAACGTCGGAGACAATAATTTAGCATTTAAAGTTGTTGCAAATTAAATCCGAAATTAGCCTTCAGGTGGGCGAGGCTAAATAAGAAGACACGTCGCCTTGTTCTTGCGCCTAGACACGCCTTAAACACTACAGATTAGTGGTGGTTTGCCTGTTCAGGCACACCCACGGCGGGACCAGAGCGCTAGCGCCGTCTAGACCTCGACTTTAAGTCGCTAGTCGCTCCTTCCTTACAAATGCAGTTTTCACTGTGACAAACAGGTCGTTATCTGTATCGTATTTTTCAAAGTAGAAGGAGCGACTGGTCGTTGATATCTACGACAAAGTTCCTTCCATTTGTTTAGATCTCTGTTCAACAATTTGATCTTCAATCCATGTGACCCATGTGAGATAACATCCCACCTCCTGCCAGTTTAGGATTTGAATTTTGCGAGTCAGTCAAGTCCGGGCCAGACAGGCCCACTTCCCCGCCACTGTATTTACTCGCCGTCTTGACATGCATGGAAGGTGCATGGATTACTAACATCGACGACACAGCTTTCCGAGCATCACCGTTTGATCACCAGGCTCAGATTAGAGTTAGCTGTGTACCCTATAAAATGCTGACAGGTGTCATTTTTTATTTTCTTTGATTTTATAATGTTATCTTATTTTTCCGAAATTGTTTTTTTTTTCTTGAATGAAAACTGTTTCTTCATTTTGCCTGCAGCTAAAGACACATCACTGCATGACTCGACATGAATTTGCCACAAGGCTTCATTCCGGGATGTCACTACGTGTCCCATACACTGCATCACATAGACTATTCACTCATATCAAAAACATAGGCAAGTACACGGCCGTAAATGCTTCATAAATACAGGGGAAATATGGGAAATAAAACAAGCTATAAACACAGATTGACAAAGAGGCGTACAAGTCGTGGTAAACACTAAGAGCAAGGTCCGTTAGGCCACCCTCAACTATAGACCGGCCAAGACGCTCTGTACTCCTGCGCTGCTTGCATCCTCGCGCCGCTGCACAAACGCCTTGAAGTCCGCCTTTTGCAGCTTCTTGCCGCCTGTGCCCAGCGTCAACAGGTTGCGCGACCGCTCGCGGAGGGCTTCCGGTCCGATGATGAACAGATAGCTCACCTCGGTCAGCACCTCCACCGTCATCTCGCCGTCCTTGCTGAGCGGCCACGCCTTGAGCGTCGACACATACTTGGCAATGTCCTTGGTCACCATCAGACCACCCGTCGCGTTGACTGCAAACTTCTTAAAGTGCTCAAAGAGCAGCTGGAAGATCGCCAGTGCCATCTCGCTGCTCAGCGCGTCCAGATTGTGCCCGTCAATCGACCGAGCCGACAGCGCCGCCACCTTGTCGAGGAACACGCAGATCGTCTGGCACGTCGGTGTCTGCAGCGAGTCCACAATGCCCTCGAGGTCGTTATCGCGGGGCCGGAAGTCGGTACGCTTCTGTGTCGCCAGTGCCTTGGTCACCCAGTTGATAATGACGTCCATAGTCGTCTTAAGCACGCTGTTGGTCTTCTTCTCAATGGCGTCGATGCCCATGCGCGTTTGCGCCTCCATGTTGCGCCGCACCGTCGGATTCGAGTCTGCCAGCCGGATCAGCACCGTCTGGACGAACCGTGCCATGATGCTCGTAATCGTAAGCGCCGGCCGCACTGACGGCAGGTAGCTCATGTCTGGCTCGACCTTGGAGTTCTCCAGCGACGTCGCGACATCCAGTGCCGCGTCCAGCCCGGTCTCCACGTACACGCGGCCCATCGTCATCATCAGCAGGCCCAGCAGCACATTGACGTCCTTGGGTGTCTCTGCTGCGCTGCCCAGCTCCAGCGTGCGCCGCACACTCTCTGCAAGCCACTTCATCATGCGCTTGGCATACGCCGTGCTCAGCACACCATCCTCGTCCGTAACCTCAATCTCGTTCTTCTTGTCCGTGTCCTGGATACCGGCGACGCGAAGCATCATAGCTTTTTGTGTGGGGGTCAGGTCCGACGACTCAAGTCTCTCCGTGTATGCGTCCTTTGCCGACGACAGAAGCTGCGTGCCCTGCTGCGCAATCATGTTCATAAAACCACGCGTGGCCTTGGGCCGCCGGGAGTGGTACACTGTAAACTTGAAGAGCAGCGAGTTGTACATTTCCTCCAGGCTCTTGCGCTCCTTCTCAATGTACGAACTGCCAATGAGGTAGGGCACAAACAGCTCTTCCACCTGCTGGTCCAGTGTCTGCGCGATCTGGCTCGAGCACGGCTCTGGGTTTTCAGTCAAGCCATGCGTCTTGAGATCCTCAACCAGAGATCCGATGTAGCTGCGCGAGGCGTGCAGAGACCGCAGGTACGCAAGCGTCGATACTGTACTGGCCTTTTCTAGTACCATCTCCAGCCGCTGCTGGACCGACTGCTGGAACACACGCTGGATAAACTTGATGAGAACCGTCTCGTAGTACGGGAAGGCGCGCTTGATGATAAACGACTCTTCTTGCATCACAATCTTGACCTCATCAATCAGCGATTGCAAGCTTGGCTCAACGCCAGGAGGGTCCGCGTCCGGGTCGGCAAGCTGGTTCCACATCTCGCCATCCGTCGTGACCTCGTCGGTCAGGAGCTGGTCGCGATCGATAAAGAACTGGTGCTGGTTGACAAACGCGGCGATAACACTAGTACCGCCGTTGAAGTCATGTAGCACCTTGGCGCACTCCATCATATCGTCAAAGTTTTGTCGCCGGTAGCTGTTGTTGAACTGCTTCAAAAGGTCCTGTTCCAGCGTTTCAGAGAACTTTTCGAGCGCTTCGCGTGTGTTTGGTGATTGTGGGCTTCCGTCTTTGCCTGTAGTGCCGTTTGTACCGTTTGCTCCATTCGTTGCCCCTGTTGTCGACCCATTCGTGCCGTTCACCCGGCTACCTCGTGTCTCTGTCCATGACGCCGGATCGAGCCGCTGACTTATGCGCATCAGCTGCCGTGCAATGACTGCACACCGCACCTTGTTCTCGGCACCGCCTTGCCGCTGGATCTCTTCCAAGGGCGTCAGCTGCCCGGTCTCGCTTAGCTCTGTCCAGCACTGTACTAAAAAGGTGGCGTCCAGCGCCCGCCTCCGTTTTCGGTCCAGCTCTTCCAGCTTCTCTCCGATTTGCACGGCGATGTTGCCGCCGCCTGTGTCTGATCGGTTGCCGCGTTCAGTTGATCCGTTAGTGCCGTTGGGGTTGTTGAGGGTGAGGTCTAGAGCTTCAAAGGATGCCATCGACTGGTCAAGCTTGCTGCCCAGAGTGTCGAGTGTCTGGTCATGCTGGATCTCGGCTCGGCGGACCTGCGAAAGGATGTCGGATTCCTTCTCCTGCAGCTCTTCGGAGAGCGAACCAAGCTGGGATAGTGCGCCTAATACGTCAATATTTCAGTCCTCTCCCGTCCATCGGGATTCTCACTTACTCTCAAAGGCCCGGATGAGTGGTTTCGGGTCAAAGGCCTGCTGTGCTGCAGCTCCCGAGCGACGGTTCGCGGGAAATGCGGTCTCGGCCAACGAGTCGACAAAATCGCGGACGATAAAGTCCTTGTTCGAAAAGTCATCGAGTGTGAAGCTCGGGCCCTTGGGAAAGAGCGCCCTTGATGCGACGGAAGACGCGCGCTCCATCATGTGTGAGTCGGCTCAACCGGGGCACTGCCAAAGGGGGGTATCGAGGATGTGGTCCCTTGAGGTCTTGGGAGGCGGTAATTGGTGGTTGTTCGTCGGGTCAATTCAATATCGAAGCGGCGTGTAGCTTCACATTGCCGTCTTCGCTGTGCCCGAATTCGATGTTGGGTTTATTATAGCTGTGCTGCCGTCGCGAGTGCGTGTAGAATGGCTCGGTGTGGCGGGTACTCTGTATCGCGGGATAGAACTATGTTGGCGCGCGCAAGACGTTGTGGTGTCGTTGATCTACACATCCGTCAGGAGGGCTGTTTTTGTGGGGCAAGGCTGTTGGGTGCACCCAGCTATGCTCTGTAGGGCCTGGATAGCTAGTAGACTCCTAGATATTAGTGCTCTTGGTGCTGTGGCTTAGGTGAAGTTGTCGTACGTATAGCGGGGCTGGTGCTCATAACAGGTCCTGATTGGCCAAGAGCCACTAACCGCGCTGGCCACGGCAAATGCCACATGCTACGAGTAGAGCAAAAGTGGTGGCCTACGAGTCTTACGAATATGGGAACAGCGATCCAGAAAAGCTGTCCACTTTATCGACTTCCTTCCCTTGTCATCGCTTTCCAAAACGTTCCTTCCTTCGACAGCATGGTCACATGTGACAACGAGCGGCCAATCTGAACCGCACTTTCCTAAATCAACAACAGTCCATCGACAACTCACCCGACTCATCCCAACACATTTACAAACGGCAGGCACCACCCACCATGTCGTTCAGCACAAGGGACACGCTCCTCTACAGGAAGGACGCGAAGTCCGGCCACAAGCTTTTGACCCCAGAACAGCGGATGAAGCTCATCGAGGTGAGTCGCACTTTCCATGCCGGGAGCATAGGAAGGCTTAGGGTGGAAAGCACGGCCAGGGTAGCTCGGGATTGGGAAAGTGCACAAAAGCAAATGCACAAAAGGCGGCAGCTGCGATTGACAACGACACATGGATTGGGAAGGCAGGCAGGCAGGAAAGCGTGGGATTCAGGGTGATTGGATCATTATGCCCACATCTCGGCTTCGTCCCCCCTTTCTGTCTGTCTCTGCCTCACCCGAGATGCTCGCTTCTCAGATACAGCTTCTCTTTGCATCTTCCTTTGTCCTACACTCTTCGCGGTCTATCCCTTGCTCTCCAAGCCACAGCTTTGCTCTAAAGCGCATCACGACAAACATATACAAAATGGCCACGCCTACTCTCGTTAGCAAGGCAATCATAGACATTGTGCTAACCGAAGTCCAGCCTTACCTCCCTGCCCCTCCTGTCCCCGTTGACGTCGATAACAAGACCCCCGCCAAGTACAAACTTCGCAAGAGCCGTGAACGCTTCAGCCTTCGCAGCTTTCTTGCCATTCAACTCTACATCTTATGTTTCACTGTGGTCCACGCCCTCTTCTCGGTATACCGCCGCATCCGCATTGGTTACCGTGGTGTCCGTAATCGCATCTACTCCGTCCTCAAGTACCACCATCGCACACCAGAGATCATTGCCCGCGATGTTCGCGACCTCCGGCGTCTCCCTAAGCACCTCAGTGTGATTTTGACCCTCGAGGAGAACGGCCACGGGCTCGCTGAGCTCGAGCGTCTGGTCAACGAGGTCTCTGATATTGCCGCCTGGTGTGCCTCAGCAGGCATTCCCACGCTTTCCATCTACGAGAAGACAGGTACGTTTAGTTCACGTATGGATTTGCTATCAGAAAACAAGCCAGCTAACGTCACAGGCATCCTCAAGAGCTACCTGGCAGACACTCATCGCGCTGTTTCCCACCGTCTCACCACCTACTTTGGCCGTGTTCACCCTGCTGTCACTGTGCGGGCCCCGCATGTGCCCTCTATCGAGTCGACCGTGTCGCCTCACACTCGTGAGAGTGGCGAGATGGACGACGGCCACATTACCATCCTACTGATTTCCGAGGAGGACGGCAGAGATTCGCTTGTTGATCTGACCAAGACGCTGGCCGAAATGGCACAGCGGTCTAAGATCTCGCCGTCTGACATCAGCATTGACCTCGTGGACGCTGAGCTCTCTGAGAGCATTATGGGTGAGCCCGACCTACTGCTCATCTTTGGACCGCACATTGAGCTGTCTGGATACCCGCCATGGCAGATCCGTCTAACGGAAATCTTCCATGTGCCCGACAATCAGAGTGTCGGCTACCAGGTCTTCCTTTGGGGCCTGTACAACTTTGCCGGCGCCGAGTTCCGCGTCGGCCGCTAAGAGTTCTACTACCTCTGCGTCTTCTCTTCTGTGTCTTTTCCTTTTGTTTGTTGCATCATCTTCACACGACACATCACTCCGTTGTTGAAATTTTCTTATATCCAGCGAAAATTTGCAGTATCGCGATGGCTATGTCCCATTGCTATTTCCTTATACCGTCTCGTCGATCGCATCATCTCCATTTGCTTTTCTTATATCATCTATCTCATCTATCGGTTCTGTTTTCGCAAATATAGACTCCACGCATTGCTGGGTTTTTATACACTACAATAGCCAGCTTGACTGTCGCTATAAACAATACAGACAGGCTCGAAGGGCTCGTTTCGAATTACCAAAATTGAAGCGAGGGGAGTCGAGGCTCTAAATCAGTTATTTAGCGTGCTGGGTGGCATAGTTTAGCTGGGGGTTAGCTAGGCGGTCGGCGATTTTAGTGCGCCACACATCTTTTTAGAAATTTTATGACATAACGCCACACTTTTTACATGCCAACTACATCAGCAGTACATATTTTCTGTGACAGTCACAACGTACTTTCGTGCAAACTTATAATATAGTCATTTTATTTCACAGCTACGGCTATTTACAAGTCGCAAAACCTCATATACACAGCGACAGCGACACAGCGACTCACGACTGTAGTTGCTTATTCAGCTTTCATGGGAGCCGGTCAGAAACGATCTCGGCCGTCCAGTTCCAGCGACGACAAGGGTCCGACGTCGGGCTTTGACTCTGCAGCGGCGATGAGCTTCATCAGACCGCCCACGCTGCGGTCGGCGGCGCTGACGGCGTCACAGACGCTGAACAAGGCGCTGTTCACAGTAACGGTTGAGATTGCAGCCGCGCGGATCCAGGACAACCGGCACATTTCCAAGCTGCAAAAGGCGCTATCGGGGACGAAGGAGCTGTTTCGTATTGACCGTCTGGCGTCGGTGGTGGACGACCCAGAGACGGCAGCGAGTACAAGCACAAGCACAAGCACAAGCACAGAAGCGGGAGTCAAGGCCAAGGTGCAGCGCCGCAAGTGCCTGCTGCTGAACCCGACAGTGTCGCCGTCGGCGCCAGAGTCGTGGAGCGATGTGCTGCGGCAGGCGGTTGAGCAGAAGGAGGTGGGCGTGATCCCGTACCAGCTAACGCTGGACTACGACTACTGGACGGCGCGCGATGTGCTGGTGTCGATTCTGCCCGAGGAGTTCCACGACGACATCCCGACGGGGTTCAACACGGCCGGCCACGTGGCGCACCTCAACCTGTTTGACCGGTTCAAGCCGTACAAGTACATTGTGGCGCAGGTGATTCTGGACAAGAACGCGATGCTGCGGACGGTGATCAACAAGGTGGACACGGTGGGCACGGAGTCCGTGTTCCGGACGTTCCCGTACGAGCTGCTGGCGGGCCCCGACGACATGGACGTGGAGGTGCGCGAGAACATGTGCACGTTCCGGTTCGACTACAGCAAGGTGTACTGGAACAGCAAGCTGGAGCCGGAGCACTCGCGGCTGGTGTATACGTTTGCGCCGGGCGAGGTTGTTGTGGACGTGATGGCGGGCATTGGGCCGTTTGCGGTGCCGGCGGGCAAGCGCGGCGTGTTTGTGTGGGCCAACGACATGAACCCCAACAGTTTCGAGGCGATGTCGGAGGCGATCTGGCGCAACAAGGTGGGCGCGTACGTGCGGTCGTTCAACGAGGACGGCTTGACGTTTATCCACAAGGCGGCAGACATGGTGCTGGAGGCGTCGCGCGCGGGCGACAGCGCGCTGGAGGTGTCGGACACGGCGGCGCCGAACAAGCCGCCGTCGCAGCGGGCGCAGAAGCAACAGCAAAAACTGTCGGGCGACGGCACCGTCGAGGTGGACAGCAAGGAGCAGAAGGAAAGGGACAAGGCCAACAAGAAGGCCAAGGCAAACCAGACGAAGAAGGCGGCGGTGGAGCTCAAGTCTGTGCCGGTGCCGCCGACGGTGTCGCACTTTGTGATGAACCTGCCGGCGTCGGCCACTACGTTCCTGCCGCGGTTCAGGGGTGTCTACGCCGGGCACGAGGATCTTTTTATTTCCAAGGATGGCGAGTCCAAGCCGAAGCTGCCCATTGTGCACGTGCACTGCTTCGCGCCCAAGCTGGACGACCAGAGCATCCCCAAGGGCGAGGTGTGCGCGCGGGTGTCGGGCGAGCTGGGGGTCGCGATGACGCTGTGCGAGACGTACGCAGAGATGGAGCAGGACGACCCGACGGCGGCCGAGCGCAAGAACCTGGTGTATGTGCACAATGTGCGGGCGGTGGCGCCGAACAAGAGCATGTTTTGCGCGAGTTTCCGGATACCGGCCTCTGTGGCATTTGCGCCGCGCGAGGCCAGTGCCTAGGTTTGCAATCCAGATGCAGTACAATAGAAACACCAATCAAGGCGCACACGATGATCAGGCTTTTGCACTACGGTCATGCATTTATGCTGTACGAGCAGGTGGACGATGTGTATGCAGTATACAGAATGTGCGCAAGACATGCAGTTGACCAAATGTCGTTTTGCGCTCGACGTGTTGAGCAGGATAGCGACACGGACGATGCTGAACACGGCGGCGTTGGACAGACCAGAGTTGTGAGCTGAAGCCGCGCGGCAGCTTTGCGTCTACTACCGTTGAGCGGGCCACACATGAACGGCAGTCTTTCTGTCCATTGGTGACCAACCCTATCAAAGCCAATAGCTTTCAGTTTAGGTTCTAGTTTAGTTTCTAGTTTCAGTTGCAACCCGGATTGGCATCTCCCAGTAGGTTTCGGCCTGGCAGACAAAGAACGCCGATCAGGATTGCTATTGCTAGCTATTAGCTATTCTACTGCTGACGAGCCGCAAAGCTCCCGGCTGGGCGGTCCTTTTTAAATCGCCGTCCACAACGGCTGAGAATATATTTAGAATGAGAAATAAAGACAAATCCGCAAGGGATACCAAGGCCGTCTTTGTTTGCAGAAAGTGTCAAGACGCGTCTGCGAGGACTCGGAGATGTAGAGATGTAGAGATGTAGATGCAGGCCATCGGATCAGTAAACAAGCTTCCAGGACAGCAGTGTTTCGCATTGACTAGAGTGAGGAGTGTGCCGCAGAGACCTCTACCGGATGTCGATCATAGCTTTATCTTTATCTCCAACACCCAGAGCTTTATCTTTGTCTATCCATCTACGTATCTACCACATTGTAAACTCTCAAATGCTCGCTGATTAACGTGCATTCCCCGCAGTGCTTTTGGTGTCGGCGTGTCGGCGTGTGTGGGCGTCTGCAACGACAGCCCGCATCTGCAGCATCAGAGTGTGTGTAGTCGGTCTACAATCGTGCAGTGGTGTGCGTCGCCTGCAGAGTGCAGCGTGCAGAGTGCATGCAGTAGGGTCTTATCTCCAGCTCGCACCGCGGAGGATTCTCTCCATGTTTGTAGATGAATGAATATTTCAAGAGCTGTCATACGGCATCACGTACTCTCAACATCTGCGAGACCAGCAACTACACGACGAGCACAGTGCCATCATCTCGACCGACATCCTACAGATATATTGAATAATAAGTTTAAAGGAAGAAAAGGCGGGCAATTGCCCGGGGAAATATAATGTGGCACATACAGTACTCCGCGTACATCGTACATCGCACATCGCACATAGCGACATAGGAGACTCCGTAGTGGCCGCTGAGTGAGCAGTAGTGCGGAAGCGGGCCAGGCTTTGGCGTACTCTGACTGTAGAGTCTAGAACGTCTTTGTACTGTTTTGTACTGTATCAAGAAACAATATGGGAAGGGTATCACAAGTCCACACCGGTGAGCAGATGAATGGATTGTCACTCAATATTCTATTTCTATTCTTCTCCAACTTCGATTCGGCTTCCATTGCCCTTCTAGTCCAAGTCGATCTGAGTGCCGGAATTGCGTTGACGCCCAAGGACTGACCAGGGTTTTTGAGTCTAAGTATGGAGTAGAGAGAGCAAAAGAGTAATCTGAGTCGCGTCCACTATGAGCACATGGCCAGCCGTCTCCAGACAACGCAGACGGAAAAGAGAAAATCGTGGGGGTGCCGAGATATGGAAACGCAACGCGACAAGAAACAGAGCGAGCCGGTCTTTTCCGGGGCGGCTCTGGCTTGCTTGTTTGATTATGTCATCTCTAGAGAAACCAATGCAGTAGGCTATCATCTACCGGCAATGGATTGGCAATTGGCTCAATGTCTTGAAATGCCCGAATCCTACTCAGTCCTTGGTCCTCTGTACATACAGGACAGGAAAGAGACACACCAAAAACGACAAATGACAGAGATAGGCGGCCCCCACGGGCAAGGCTATCAGCAAAAGTGACAGTCAGAGAAAAGGGAAGGAAAGAGAGTGCGAAAGAGAGAAAGAGAGACAGGCAGGAGCCCCCACAGTCACAGCGTGCAGGGGTTTCCCGGGCTGGTGGTCTATTCTTGAGGTAGAAGGTGTTTAGCAGACGTTTGAAAAATATTTGTAAATTTAATCATCACGATGAGTGAAGTATTCTGGATATGACTGATTTTGCAACAATTTGTAGCTATCTGCATTTCTGGTGAATAAACAACGATAAAATAGTTGATTAATAAGGTTTAGAGCAAATACAAACATTGACTTGTAAACAAAGCCAAGTATCAGACAACAACAAAACAAAATACAGATAATCATTGACCACACACAACCTCTGAAGCGAAAGACGGTGAGCGTTGAGGGTGGGCAGAAGAGGGGTGAGGGCGCGAGGGAAGTTGCATACACGAGAAGCTGCAGCTGTTTGAGAGCAAAAGGCCAAAGGGCGCGGGATAGCTCTGCTCAAAGTACAAAGTACTGTAAGCCTCCGCCCTAAAAGCGGCAGGCAAGTCATCTGACGGGCAACAGTGGGGGTTGCGATAGGCGTTGTCGTGTATTTGTTGCTTTCTGTTTTTATTGTATTTATCTTAACTTGATGGAGAGCAAGACTGCCTTGATAATGTTTGAATTTAGTTTATTTCAAGGAAGAGAGAAATGGCAAACCAAAAAACAACAAATATAATACATAATAAATAATACATAATAAATAATAAATACTAAATTGATAATAAAAAGACACGACCTGTCACTTTTCGCAGGAGGGACACCGCGGCATGACGGAAGCTGACCCAATACGACGCAAAGTGTTATGTAAATGTAGAATGGTTGCAAAACGACAGCAAGAGAGCAAAGCAAAGAATGGTGTTGACAATGAAAAACGTCATGACCACGACGATGACCAGATATGTCTCAACCTCCCTGTCGTCAGCTGGTCACTTGATCAGTGTCTAAGGCGGGAGGATGAGATGAGACAGCAAATGCAAGAGAACAAATGAAAGAAAACAAGCAGACATAAGACACAAACAGAAAGGAAAAGAAGAAAAGAAAAGAAAAGAAGAAAAAATAAAAAAAAATAAAAAAAGAAAAGAAAAAAAGAAAAAAAGAAAAAGGAAAAAAAGAAAAAAAGAGAAAAAAGTAAAGCTTCCCCGGAGATCAACTCGGGGTGAGACAATTGTCAGACAACGAGGAATGCTTTTGTGATACACAAAGACACCGAGTTATGAGTGTCTGGTAGACTAGACAAAGACGATCGACGTCTCCAGTAGACCTCGCGATATCTGCATCACTCTGATCTGCATCGACGCATTCGAATGCCGAGAACAATGACCGGTCTGACAAGTAGACAAATAAGACAGACTCTCTGACCCTCGGACGCGGGGAACACTTGTAGAACCTACTTAGCATCTGTAGAATCTGTAGAACCTGTAGAATCTGTAGAACCTGGAGAATCTGTAGAACCTGGAGACGAGACATTGATCATGGGGTAGATGTTGCACGGGTTTTGTGTTTGATCTGGATATTGGATGTTCCCATACAAACTGCAGGTAACAGCTCAAGTGAGACCTCCGTCGATGGTCAATATTGAGTTTGCACTTGTAGTTCTACTCTAGTATGTTTATTGCAGCTCCGTTGCAGCTCGAGTACTGACGGCGGAACATGTCGGAACCAAGATTACATAAGCACAATGTCGAGACGCCACTTCGACTGTTAGATACTCTACTTTCTACACGCCAACGCAGACCCTCCTGCCTGTACTCTGTATGCAATGCTTAGCATCGTACATATCGTGACATTTGTAAAATCTGCACTGCAAAACCGACAATCTACAGGAATCGAATCTAAGCGTACACTAGCTCTGCAAGACATTCCCATTGTGCTGGTACGATCATGTACGGCATCTGCATACGATGGTGTCGTCTCATACAATGTTTTGTCTTTTGTGTTTTGTCTTTTGGCTTGTCTTTTCGATTAGAAGATGAAGCAATACTATTGCCTTCTGAGTAAAGGTCTAGACCTGATGCGGCATCTCTGGTGCCGGCCGGCGTCCCACTGTGGAGAAGAAGAGACTTTAAGTTGAACGAGCAAAATTGATCTCTTGTACTTTGTACACAGTCGTTGTGCTTGATCTAGCAGTTATTGTCGCTAAAACTATCATCAATTGCATTGCGGTAAAATGCAATTCTCACTTTCCCAGACTTGGATTCTTAGATAATCAGACTCTGCAAAAGCAATCCTCAAAAAAGGAAAGAGAGACATGTGGCACGTCTCATTTGATTTCAGTCATGTGCCCTGCCAATTCTTCACCTCCCCGGACTGGCCCCTGCCGCCTCTCTTTTCTTTTGCTCTTTCCTCTTTCCTCTCCTCTCTCCTCTCTCCTCTCCTCTTTCCCGTCTTGTCTTTTCTCCTTACAGTCATCCTTTACCGTGGCGGTACCTGCGATTGGTCTATGGTGTGAAGCTGTTTATTACACAAATAAAATGCAATAATACAAATAATACAAATAATACAAATAAAACAAATAAAGTACACCGTAGGATTCTGCACTACAGTCGCCTGACTACACGTACGCTCACTTTACAGCGACCTCACCTTGTGCTGCACACCTCGGTTCGGCCAATCACCGCCCGAGCCTGGTTGGTCTGTCCTCTTATGCGTTGGCTATCATTACCTACTGTAGCGCATTCAGGTCACCTGTCTTTGTCGCCCTGTTTAGAAGCTGGTTTTGGAAGGAACAAAATCCAGTGTAAACCTGCCCGCCAAGCTGAACCGGCAAACAGTGACCCCGATCCCCTAGTTTGCTGGCTGCTGTTGCCATCTCAGGGCTTGTACAAAGTCTGCTGTTCTTTCCAATTCGTAGCTCGTATCGTCGCTCTTTCCTATTTTTGTCTGAGCATCGACGCAATACTCCAGAGTATTACGCTCTGCGTCGCGTCACTTGCCTCCAACTCCACCTCTCCTTTTCTCATTCTCTCCTTCTGGTCTCCTCTCTTTCTGTTCTTCCCCCCTTCTCCTTCTCCCCGTCTCCCCGTCTCTCCATAGTTGTACTACACTGGAGATATGTATACTTCTCCATACGGATACACACTTCCCTTGTCTTTGTATGCACTCGTTGCGTGCTCGTTCATCTGTACAAACACATCCAAGAGAGTACAGATTTATGGAGACAAACCGTAGACTACAGACCTAGACCCGGCAAACACAGCGAACCAGGCAAACCGCCCACGCCTAGGCCATTCTAGCTTTTCTAGCTATTTTCGTTTTCGCGAATTTGCCTTTTTTCTTTTTCCTTTTCTTCTTTTTCGTTTTTCTTCGTCTCTCTTTTTTCGTTCCTTTTTCTTTTGTTCGTTTCTTTGCTCTGATTCGTCTTTTGCAAAGTAGTCTTTTCTTTTTCTATTTTGCAACTCTCTACAACCTGTGTTTATCCAGAGTGTTTTCGTGATTGTTTCGTGATTTCAACGACTTCATCAATTCACCATCTTCCATCTTCCATCATCTCATCAATCCATCTCAATCATCTCAATCATCTCAATCATCTCAATCATCTCAATCATCTCAATCATCTCAATCATCTCAATCATCTCAATCATCTCAATCATCTCAATCCATCTCAATCCATCATCAACTGACTGGTCATTACGGCCAAGATACACGCCGCCCTATCGCTTGCTCAGCATCGCCCACACGCTTCGGATACCACTCTGCTGCAAATCACTGCAAATCACACCCTCTTTTTGTCCTTCTCGACTCGACTACCTCTCTCTACCTCTACTCAGTACACGACCACACCCTCTTGTCCTTGAATCCTGACCGACATCCTACTCCTACACACCACGCCTCGGCATCCCACGCTCACCATTTCGATTATCGTCGTTTATTTAATTTAATTTAATTCTAATCTTCAATCTTCTCTATTCTACTCACTACACTCGGCACCCTCTGTACCGATCTGTAAGTCACATCCTCTTTTTTCATTTCGCACTTCTTTCCATCCTTTCCATTTCCTTTTGTCAAATTCGTCAAATTCGTCAAATTCGTCAATCATCAAATTCATCAGTTTCCACTCACCCTCACTTTCTACACTTGCACACTCCTCCTATCGCTCAGACTCGCTCCTTCCATTCCAGTGGGACGTCCCAGCACCGGACAACGCCAGACGTCCAAAACACTAAAACACCTCCCTGCTCATTTTCTGCTCTTTCCTCTACAAAGTACTGAGTAGGGGCTTCCATCTCCTCTTCTTCCCTTCCACCCTCCTTCCTTTTGTGCTTGTCTCGACTGGTCTCGTCCGTCTCGGGTTAGTCTGTTCTGTGCACTGTTAACACCGCTGTAAACACCCCTGTAACGGAAGACAACCCTCCCACACTCTCCCACACAACCACCCTACTGAGTACTCCATCTCCACTACGCCTTTGCCCTTTGCTGTACTCTGCTCTACTCTGCTCTGGCCTCCTCTCACCTGGGTCCGATGAGCCGGGTCATTCATCCCTTCTCAAACATTCGCTCTTCTTTTTCGTTCTTTTCGATTTCCCTATTCTTCGTGTCTGTCTACATCTGTCTTCTCATTCTTCGCACCTGCCTCATCTTCTGTCCTCTACAGCACCTTCCATCTACAGACCACCAGACTAGTTCATAGTCTACTCCGTACTCGCTAGCTCGCTCCTTCCTTTCGACTCTTTCTCGCCTCCCTCTGACTGAGTAATCTGGTCTCCTCTACTCACTCCAGACAGACTATTCACGCACTACTTCTTCATCTCCATTCTCTTCACTCGCTCCCTTTCCCCAACGCTTTACTACTCCTCATCTTGGCCGTCTGCCTTTGTCCTCCACCGCCATTTTCGTCGTCTCTATCTCGTCTCCATCTGTCATTGCATCTACGACATCGACCTATTCTAACTCTGCTCAGATCTTCTCCCTTCGTCTTCTCCAGTCTCACTCTCAACCGGATCTCACCTCAGCGCAGCCTCGTTTCTTTCGCCCTCACTCACCACTCACCACTCACCACTCACCTCAATTGGCTCAATGTCCGCTTAGCCGACCTACCGGAGTGAAAAGTAGGAGGCTCCGGACGGTAGACACGGACGCGCGGACACGCACACTCTAATAATTAATTCAAACACAATGGCCGTTGTCATCACCTCCGACGACGCCTCGCACTTTGCGCCCGCCATGCGCCGCTCCCAATCACAGCCAAAGTTTGCCTCCAAACAAACAGGATTCCGCCAGTCATCCTCCGCCTCGAGAATCACCGATTTGTATCAGCAGCCACTTCATACCCAGACGCAGACTCAGACTCAGCAGCAACCCGAGCCTGAGCCATATCAGCAACTTCCCGTCTTTTCCGACTCGGATACGTCATCTACTGCGTCGTCACCACGCGCCACCGCTTCTGGTGATGCTCGCCTTGCGGCCACCTCTCCCTCAAAACTGCTTGTGCCGAGCCTGCGCCTGCCGCGGAGCCTCGGTCGCCCCGGCTACGGCTCATCACCAAGCGGCACCGACGATGGCCAGGATGCCGACGGCACCATTGCATATGCCCACTACGACGGCGTGAGCTACTTCAACCCGACAAAAGACGGCGACACCGTGTCGCCACAGGACAACAACACAATCTCGACGGGGCCGTCTCGCACAGGCTCCGACTTTGACCTGTTTGAGCATGCCGCCGAAGACGACACCGCCGTGCGCACGCTGCCGTCGCGCCACGTCGACTACCTCTCGCACAACTGGAAGGAAGAGGACATTTGGGAGTCGTGGAAGTACATTGTGTCGCGGCGCGGCGACTACACCAACTCGGCGCGCCTCGAGAACGCGTCGTGGCGCACGTGGATGAAGTCCAAGAACAAGCTCAAGACCGTGTCGCCCGAGACGCTCAACTGGCTCAAGGACTGCGACGTCACCTGGCTCTACGGCCCGCTGCAGGTCGGCCATGCCGCGCTCGCGCTCGCGTCGGGCCAGACCACCGACAGCGTCGAGCTCACAAAGTCCAACTCGTTCCTCGTCAGCAGCAAGAAGACCATCCTCAAGAAGCGCAGCATGTCCGAGGTCATGCTGCAGCGCTCGCTGTCGGCGTCGTCGCTCCTTAAGCAGGCAGCCGCTGCCGTGCACGCGCAGCAAAAGGACCACCGCAGCCGCAAGGCCACGCGCCCGCGTCTCGAGCGGGCTGCTACGGACTATGTCACGTTCCCGTTCTCGTCGCACCGTTTCCACAGCACCGGCCTGCCGAGCATGATGCCGTCGGCGTCATCGTCGAGCGTCGAGTCGCCGTCTGTCGAGCGCAAGCACATCCACTTCAACGAGCAGGTCGAGCAGTGCATTGCCGTCGACATCAAGGGCGACGACGACTCGGACGACGACATGGAGACCTATGCGAGTGGACCGTACGACAGCGACTCCGAGGACGACGCCATTATGATGAAGCACAAGGCCGCGCGGCACCGCATGATGCCCAAACGCCGCCACAGCTACATGTCGCACATGGAGAGCAAGACCATTGCCATGCTGCCGTCGACCACTCTCAAGTACCTAGAGGACACGCCCGACTCGCCGTCGTCGTCGGGGTCGACGGGCTCGGCCATGAAGCACAGCTACCGCAGCCCGACAGTGCTGTCGCCGTCGTCGTCACAGGAGACGCTGCGGCCATCCAAGATGTCGGGGCGGCTGTTTATTGACGACGACGAGGAGGACTCTATTGAAGTCGAGGGCATTGAAGTTGTCCAGCAGCCTGCCAGCAGCGACAATGACAGCAACAGCGACAGTGAAAATGACAGCGACAACGACAACGACAGCGACAGCGACGACGGCTTTGGCATGGCCATGGGCCGCAAACGTGGCCTCGTGTCGTCAGCGTCGACATCGCGCCTGGGTGGCATGGCGGCCCAGGCCATGTCTGGCAGCAGCAGTCTGAGCAACAACAGTGGCGGCGGCGGCCTCAAGCGCACAACATCGACAAACAGCCTTGCTGAGCCCTCCGGAATGCGGAGAACGGCCTCGGGGATGTTTATGCCCAAACAAGGTGAGCCAGCCCGGGAAGAACAAGTCTTTCTCGAGGAACACGAGGAACACGAGGAGCACGAGGAAGAACGGAGTGAAGGGCTGGTTGGTCGAGTCATTGATACGGTCAACACAGCCCGTGACATTATCTACGTGATATGGAATGTCGGCTGGCGGAAGTAGCAGAGAAACGAAGAAGAAGAGGAACTGTGACTGATTGTGTTTTTTTCATGTAGGAGGACTTTTATCTCGGCATCACTAGGCTCGCTAGCTTTTTCTTGTCAAGGGTCACTGTCGGGGTTGCGTTTGATGGTCGTGGGCTGTTGTTTTGCTTTGTTCTTTCGTTTGTACGTTTGCACCGGCGACATCCTGTCACTACCACTGCGATCTCGACAGTCGACCGGTCACTGTCATCGACGACATACCACCATCATCACCATCACCATCTACAACCATGTCGACACGACCACGAACTACGTATCACCACACATAATTATTACTTACGACATAACCACACCACTATATCACCACATGCCGTACCCAAGGTAACGGCACAAGGACGGCAACCAACTATATCACATCACACACGCCTCCTATCATTGCTTTTATATTTATTTTATTCTCAAAGCCAGCATCACGGAACGGAGTTTTATTTTATTTCATGGCAGTCTGTCGTTTGACCGCTGTCTCGGCTTTGGCTTTTCTTCTTTCTTATTTCTTACCACTCGTTTCCTTTTCTTTCTGTATTTCTCTATTCAGCATTGGGCACGGGGTGTTAATGGCAAAAGGTGTATTATTGTTTTCCATCTCTTATTTCTCTACAATTGGATCGGACAGTACTGGCAGGGGCAAGGAATGGACAGGACCGGATCGGAACGGGGTCGGAACGGACAAAGATAGGACGGACGTCGCTGCAAGGCACGCCCGGAAAAGGCAACAAAAGAGCAATTGATTTTTATATACTTGAGATTTGTATTTTTGTCCATGTTGTGCTATCGTGATTCATGCTATTGTACAGTGTTTTGGGATTTTGAAGGGACCTTGGGATACGGGTACGGCTCCCAGAGTCCCCGTGCCGATCGCACGTCTTTGAACTCGAGTCTTACCTTCTTGCGGGCCTTGATCTTCTCCAGCGGCTCCGTCTTCCACGACGGCGTCTTGTCCGCCGGCGGCGCAGCGTCAAACACCGGGTTGCGCTCGACAGTGCCGAGATTCTGGTGCTTCTCCTCAAACTTCCACATCTCCCTCTCGCGCGCAATCTTCTCCTGCAGCTTGGCCAACTCCTCCGGCGCCATCTTGGCCTGCTCCTCGGCCTGCGCCGCCTTTTTCGCCGCATACGCCTTCTTCCGCTCATCCTTGGCCGCCGCCTCGGCCGCCCTGCGCTTGGCAATCGCCCGCTTCTCCTGCCGCTTGTCCGCCTTGGTCAGCTGCTTCTTGGGCGGCGGCGGCGTCATGTCCACCGCGTCGCCCGTGCGCCGCACCACGACGCGGTTCGCGTGCACGTCCACAAAGTCGAGCGCCACGGGGTACACGTCGCCCACCTTGACGTCTTCCAGCGTCAGGTGCTGCATGCTGGTCGGCATCTCATAGAGGTCGTCGTCGTAGTAGTGTTCCCCCTCTTCTTCCTCTCCCTCTCCAACCCGTTCAGTCTTGTCCGTCTTGTTCGTCTTGTTCGTCTTGACCGTCTTGACCGTCTTGACCGTCTTGACCGTCCCATCTGTTTTGTCTTCCTTGCGAGGACGCGGGTTCAGCCCGTCAATCTCCATCAGGGCGACACGCTCAAACCAGTCCAGCCGACCCTTGATAATGCCCTGCCGCGTGTTCACCGCCGTCACAAAGAACCGCAGGTTGCGGAACCCCAGCTGTTGCATCTGTGGCGGCACATCCGGCGTCGCGAATCGCTTGGACTTGAGGCCCAGCTCCTTGCGCAGCGCCTTCTCCTCGCGCTGCAATCGCTTGCGCACGCTCCGCATCGACATCCGGTCCACGTGGAAGATTGGCCGCTCAATCACCTCCGCCGGCTCGCCCTTCCACGCCCGCACCAGCGCCTGCAGCATCCACTGCTCCGTGCCCGTGCGGTTGTCCAGCATGCGCATCTGCCGCTCGCGCACGCGCATCAGCGGCAGAATGTCGCGCTCCAGATCGTCACGCGAAAACACGGGGCCGGTGATCGCGGCATCGCGCGCCCGCTGCGCCTCCTTCTTCTCTTCCGCCCGGCGCAGGTCGTCCTCGTCGCGCCGGCCCCACACGGTGCCCGTGAATGGCGACTTCTTTTGCTCTTCCTGCTCACCAGCAGGTTCGACCGACGCCGTCGAGGCAGAAGCGGCATCAACACTGGGGGAGTCCGTCTCTGCGGCAGCACTGGAGGAGTCTGTCCCTGCGTCAACACTGGGGGAGTCTGTCCCTGCGTCAACACTAGGGAAGTCCGTCCCTGCGGCCTCTTTGGCGTTCATCTCGGCGCGCAGCGCAGACTCAATCTGCCAGTGCACCAGAAGATCCGAGTACCGCCGCAGCGGACTCGTCGCCTTGGTGTACCGCTCCGCGCCCATCGTGACGTGCGGCACCGGCACCGCCGTGATCTCGTCCGACCCCAGCAGCCGCCGGAACTCGGTGAGTGCGTCCTCGGACGGCCGCTGGCCCTTGACAAGGTCCGGGTAGATCACCTCGCGCGCCAGCACCTCAAGGCGCTCCAGGTGCGGGATCGCCGCCGGCTGGCCGCGGTAGGGAATGGCAATGTTGCGCTCGGCGCAATAGTTGGCGGCCGTCTCGCCGGCCAACCGCATGAAGCTCTCGACCATGCGGCTCGCGGCGCCCGACACGCGGCTGCAGTCCTTGGTCCCGAGGTGTACCGTATGCGGCTGTATGCGGAAGTCGTCGTGCCCGTCGTAGTACACCTGGATGTGCGGGCTGCCCTCGCAGCGGTAAAATGTCGTCGACCGGCCGCCCTTCCATGTTGCAATCGAGTCCGGCAACGTGCCCACTGCCATGTACTCCTGCGACGGGATCAGGCTCTGCGACTTGATCACGTCCGTGTACGTCATGTGCACCTTGACCTGCGGCCGCGGCCAGTACAGCGGCATCGCGCCCTTGCGCAGGCGCCCCAGCCGCAGCTTCGTGGCCATACGCATCAAGCTCCGCATCTCCTTCCGCGTCTGATACGTGATATCGTTGGGGTTTGTCATGTGCAAATTCCTAGAGTTGATCCGCTTGAGGTCAGTTTCTGTGAGCGGGGTGCCCACGGCAAACGATGCCATGCGCCACGGCAGGTCGACCGGGCGCGGCTGCGCTACCGCCGGCACGCCGAGCTCCTCGCAGGTTCTGGTCTCCTCGGCCGTCACAACCTCGGACGCGTCTTCGGGCGTCATAAAGATGACCTTGCCCAGCCGCGCCGGCCGGATCTTGGTGTCTAGAATCGTCCCGTTCGCGGAAACGAGGGCACTGAACGTCAGACACGGCCGGCCTTCGGCCAGCGAAAACTTTCTGCGCACAATATCATCAGGGAACATGGGCGAATTGAAGCCTGGCAGATACGACGTCTGCGGCATCTGCTTGGCCATCTCGGCCAGCTTGCTGCCGGGCCGCACGCGCGACGCAGGGTCGGCAATGTGCACGTGGATCCAGTTGTTCTCGCCCGCCCGCTGGATCGAGAAGCCGTCATCGACGTCCTCGGTGCCGGCGCTGTCAATACAGTACGTTGTCATCGTCCATTCCATACGCCGGCCCTCAAAGATATCCACAGACAGCAGGTCGATGGGGTCGTGCGCCTTGTAGATCTCCGAGCGCTCCTTCTCAAATGTTTCTGTGAGACGGGTCGTCCGGTCGAGCGTGCCGTCGCGTTTCGGGGGCACGCCCGGCAGGCTCATTGAGTAGCGTGCCGGGATGTCCCAGGGCTTGATGTAGCCGACCTCCTGCAAAAAGGTCCAGCCTGTAGACATTGTGAGGTATTCGGATTGCTCGTAGCGCTGCGTCGCCCGCAGAATGGCCGAGCCGATCCAGTGCAGCCGCGACGTCGACGAGAACCGCTGGTAGCCCGACCACAGATGCATAAAGTGCATCACCATAATGTCGTACGGGTACCAGTCGCGCACCAGCGGGTTGTACGCGGGACTGTCAGGGTAGAGCTCGGGCATTAGCTTCTGCCCGTTCCACGACTTGGAAACCTGGCCCAGCTTGCCCGGCATGTGCGCCTGCGCCCGCAGCATCTTGAGGTCCTTAAACGTCTGGTGCGGACCCTTGGTCTTGAACATGTTGGTGAACGCCAGCCGCCGCTCGCGCGCGCTCTTCGCCGTCCGCTTGGGCCACGCGCTGTTGTTCTTTTCGGGAATCGGCAGCAACATGCCGTACGGCGACCACTTGCGGTGCATGCGGCTGTGGTCGATGGCGACACGTGCGTTCATGATGAACGCGGCCAGCCGGTGGGGCGTGTTGGAGAGGTCGCGCACCTGGCCGTTGTCGGGGATGTTGTCTGACTCAGCGAGGAACTCGCGCACAATCTGCTCGACCTCGTTGACCATGTCGACGTCCTCGGGCGCAGACACCTGGAACAGACAGCTGCGGCTGCGTGCGGGCAGCTCGCCGTCTGTGCAGATGCTGTTTTCGACGGCCGACGCATCATCAGTCTCGTTGGAGTTACCAAGCCGGGTCGATGCGGGGCGGAAGGCAACGTCGTCCGACACAAGGGCGCGGTAAATGGCGTACATGGCGGGCGCTGTGAACTCGTCCGGCACGATGCCGCCGTTCTTGGCCCGGTCGGTGTAGTTGCGCAGGGCTTGGACGTGCCTGTGGTTCATGTGCGTGCTCTTGGGGCCGGCAAAGGGGGCCTGCTGGTGGCGGAACAGGATGTTGGCCAGGTCCTCGAGCGAGAAGTAGGCCTGCTTGTACAGCTTGAGCGACTCCTCTTTTGTAAAAGGTTTGGTCCAGCAGGTCGGCACCGGCGGCGACGTCTGTTCGTACCGGGCGGGCGGAGGCGGGTAGATGGCTTTACGGATGATACTGTAGGCGTTGTCGAGCAGCGACGCGTAGGACATGTGAATGTTGTGCGATTGGTGCGCAAAGGCCTGCATCTTTTTGAGCAGGCCGGCAGCAGCCTCGCGCGTCGGACCCTGCTTCAAGTCCTGCAGCGTGTTGAGCATTTGGTCAATGTCAGACACAGACTGTTCGGTCTTGTCGGCGCTGTCTCCTTCCGTGGCCTCCTTGCCCTCGCGGGCCATGGCCGGCAGTGCTGCGATTGTCGACTCCAGCTCGGCCGGCGTCGCAAAGTTGGTGACGTGGAACATGGTGTGTATATTGGCTGATGCGAACCACTTGCCGGTGTTGGTATAGTAGTGGTCGACACCGCGGAATTTGCCGAGGCATACGGCCAAGATCTGGATGCGCCACGAGTCGGTGCTGACCTCAATAAGGTCGCCGGCCTTGGGGGACACGGCACCGTAGGGCCGGGCAAAGATGGACTCGGGTATTGAGGGGTCCTCCGCATCGTTGTTTGTCTGCCAAAGCTTGACGACGTCCGGGTTGGAGTCGCCGTCGCCGCTGTCGAGGGACGTGGCCTCGGCCTGAAGCGTGGCGAGGTCGACGCTCTCGACGCGGGTGAGGGCGTTCTGCGTGGCACCGGCGCGGGCTGCGTCGCGCGGCAGCGGTGCTATGGCCGCAGCAGCGGCCGCAGCAGCAGCAGTTTCCTCTTCAAGTTGACGGAGAAACTCTCGTATGGGCATCTTCCGAGCAGGGGGGGCATCTGGTGGCGGTTCTGTTGGGTTCATGAGGCCAATGTTGAGTTCGTAGTGCAACGAGGCATGTCGGCGGGGGAATGTGGAAAGAAGAGAGTTTGTGGATGTCTAGGCAGTCAGTAGAGCTCTGTAAAGATGATATAAGAAACATACTCTTGGTCTTCGTGGTGCCAGTGCCCTTGTCGACAAGGCAGCCCGGGGCTGCAGGGCCTGGAGACACCGCTGGCACGCAGCGAGCCGTGTTGGCCGCCTAATTGCGTGGAGCTGCATTGTATTGCGAGAAACGGTGTCTTCGCAGAAATGCGGTTGAAGGTGCGAAAGCTATTGCGACTCGTCGGACGGCGGCAATGTCGATGGACTATAGAAATCTCGAAAAAAATAAATTTAATTCAAGAAAATTTAGGTAAATCGGTGTATGCAAGGCTACGTCAATAGTTGATTATGATTGGTTGATGCTGACTACTGGTCCACTTTAATACGTTTCTATGATACGCCAGCCAATCAGAAGTAATGGGTGCTAAAATGCACCATGACCATCAGATATTGGCTTTTCGAGGATCAATGACATTTTTATTTGTGATTTAGTTGAGTCGTTGTAAAAAAGACCATTGCTGGCAGTCTTGATTGATTTTTGATAGTCGAAAAAAAGCTCAGTGCTCTTTGAAAAAGGCTGGTCTTCTTCGTCACCAACAAATTTACAAATCATAAGCTTTACTGCAAGTAGATTGAATTGAATATAGAAACGACCCAAACGCCGGGACGCTGTAAACCATGCAAACGGGGAGACTAACGACCAACAGGAAACGAGAAAGACAGAAATCAAAACCGTCGTGCCTCCAAAAGATATAACAAACGTGACCAGACCGATAAAATGAAACGTAAAGAATGAAAAGAAAGAAAAAAAGAGATCACTCTTGGTGATGCTCACGCAAGATAGCCTTGGCCTGCTCGTACGCCTCTCTGTTGTTGTGGAACATGTTGGCGACGGACACATAGAGGCTGTTCTTGTACTCGTCTAGCGGCGACACGGGCGACTCGGCGCTATCGACCGGGGTGGTAGACCCACACCCAGACCCAGACTCTGCACCTGTCAGCGCTGCGTGGCCACGCTATGCCACGCGAGGTGACGACTTGGCGCCGCGGCGGCCGAGTAGAGTCGCGCCATCCAGGTTCAGCTCAAAGGCGCCCTTGGCGCGGTTGTGATCGCGCACCTGCTGGCGGGCCGCAGCGGCCACGGTTGCCGAGTGCTGGCCGTAGCCACGGTCGGGCGCTGCCGCTGTGGTGCCGCCCTGGCGCTCGCGTTCGCGGCCGCGTGCCGCCTCCTTTCCAAGGTTGGCATTGCGCATGCTGGCCTCGAGCTCCTGCGTGCCGCCGTGCGCAGCGGCCATGGTCGAGCTGTAGTGTGCGTAGTTGGCAGGCTGGTTTCCTGTGCTGCCGCTGTTCTGAGACGAAGAGACGCCCGAAGACTGATCAGATGGGTTGGCAGACGACGTGAGAGACTCTTCATCGGCCTCTTCTGTAAGCTCGCCCATGCGCTGCACACCAGGGACGCGGGCGCCAATGTTCTTGCGGCGCTTGTCCTCCTCCTCCTGGCGGTGCACGGCGTAACTGACGTCAAACACCTCGCGCAGGTTGACGGCACCCGGCGAGCGGAAGTCGCCACGGCGCTCGCCGCCCGTGAACTTGTTGACGTCAAAGGCCTTGGCAGGGATGTCCGTGCTCTCGTTCTTCTCGTCGCGCGGCGTAGGGCTAGAGCCGCGGATCCAAGGGTGGTTCAGGAACTCAGTGATGGTGTAGCGGCGTTCTGGGTCGACATCCAGCAGGTGGCTGATAAGGTCCTGTGCAGACTTGGAGATATCGTCCCACCAAGGCGACAAGAATGTAAACTGGCCCTTGGCGACTTTTTCTGTGAGAACCTCGATGCTCTCGTCGTAGAACGGTGGGAAACCGCAGAGCAGCGTGTACAGGACACAGCCGAGTGCCCACATATCCACCGACTTTGAGTAACGCTCGTCCTTGACAATCTCAGGGGCAGTGTAGCCGACGGTACCACATGGTGTCTGTGTGTTGGTCTCCCAAATGACTTTGGACAGGCCGAAGTCGGCAATCTTGATCTGGCCAATGCCGCCTGCACCGACACCCGGGATGTACTCGCCCTCGTCAATCTTATCTTCGTCACCGGCCTGCTTCGGCTTGGGGTTCTTGGTAGGCACGACGGGTATTGGGTAGAAGAGAATGTTCTCCGGCTTGATATCACGGTGGACAACGCCCTGCTCCTCGTGAAGATACTCGAGGGCCTTGGCAACCTGGAGAATCACATGGCGGGACAGATCCTCGCTGAAATAGGTGAGCTTGACGATCTGGTGGAAAAGCTCGCCACCTGGAGCCAGCTCCAAAACGATGTAGTAGTACTGCTTGGCCTCGGAAAAGTCGATGAGGCTGACAATGTTGGGGTGTTCGAGCTTGCGCATAATAGCGACTTCCTTGAGTATGTTGGCGCGCTGTGAGACGGGTTAGTAAGTGAGACATTGTGTGACTGTGGTATTGAATCTGTATCCTTTAGGAGCACGTGAAACATGGTAGTGAATTTGGAGAGTGTGACATCATGAGACAGTCATATGGGTCACAGGTTATCTGTAAGACGTATGCTTGATGGAGCTATTGGGGTTGTTTGGGTGTAGAGTGTAAAAGGTGTAGGAGACGGTGGGAAGAGTGCACCAGGCAGAGAGGGTGGTAGGCAGAAGCTGACAGCTCCAGGGTCAGGGGATGTCGTAATGACGTAATATTACATAGGCTTTATGGTGCTTTGGGCAGATGACAAATGTAATTTGGTGTAGGATGGGGGTGAATATGAAGCAAGATAGATGGGAGTTGGATGGATATGGGAGGGAGAGAGTATTACCTCGGCGGCCTTTGGGACCTTTGGTTTGAAGTTCGGATGCAGATGGTTGTCTCCCTGATTTGGCGAAAAAAGTCCTGGGTTGGTAATCGGCCATGGATATGGTATGGTAATGGAACGGATATGAAGGGGGAAGCAACGCAAAAAAGCAAACGCAGAAAGCAGAAAGCAGAAACAGAAAAGGAAGACGCAAAAGGCTCAAGCAACTAAAGGAAAGAAAAGCAGCAAAACCAGAGGCAGGATGAATGCAATAGATGGGATGGAAGTCGTAGATCAAGCGACACCGCAAACATGTCTAACATGCTTTGTCCCAACTGTCCTCTGCCATGCTGGCGGTGGTGGTGTCATGATATCTACACATGGATGTATAGCACCATGGCTGCCACAAGGCAAAACTTGCCATAGTATCAAATAAAGCAAAGCAAAACAAACAAAACATGGCAAAGATGACTAGAAAATCAGAAACACACCTGTTGGGAGTTCATCTCAAACTTGCGGACGACCTTGATGGCAACCTCGTGGGGGTACTCGCCGTTGCGGTCGCGGGCACGGTAGACGTTGCTGAAGGCACCATCGCCCATCTTCTCCAGCAGCTCCCAGCGCTCGAGGCCGGGATAGCGCGGGAACTTGCTGCGGGTCTCGCGCTCCTCGGCCACAATCTTGGCAATGTCGTCGTCGGCAACGCGGCGGCTCTTGGTTTTGCTGTTGTTGCTGATGGGGATGGCGGCCGAGGGCGCGGCATCGGGGTCCTGTGTGTAGGCACCATGGCCGTTGCCGGGATCGGATAGGGCATGTTTTACGGAAGTAGTCTGTGCTTGTGCTTGTGTTTGAACTGGTGCCTGTGTCTGTGCCTGTGCTGATGCCGGGTCGACAATAGTGGCGGACGTTGGGCTTGCGTTCTGGGGGGCGTCTTTGCGCGAGGAGGGCTCCTCAATGACAACGCGGGCCTGCTTGCCTGGGGGGGTTGGAGTTAGTGGTACTCTGTAGCGACTGTCATAATCATAAACGGAACACACCGTGGCGGATAAAATTCTTCAGTTGCTGTATTGTCGACATTGTGACGGTTGTATCGCAGATGGTCGTCGAGAGCCGAGAAAGATAGCAGCAAGGTGAAGAGGGGCGGCGAGCGACGAAAAGTGGTCCTAGAGACCAGGGTAGTTGTAGCTATGCGGGTGCAGCGAGTATCGTGTGTATCGTCGTATCGTCGGAACGTCGGAGCGTGGTGTCGAGGTCGTGGTATCGTCTCGAGTCGTCGCCGGTATGGTCTCTTGGTAGACCTGTCTAAGATGATGTCTGATTTGTGACGAGGAGAGATATCGTGAAGGAGTGTCGTTGAGAGAAGCCAAGTGATAAAGGAGAGTCGGTTTGATGTAGATGTAGATGCAGAGTGCAAAGTGAGAATGTGAATGTGGAAATGAGAGATAGAATAAAAGACGAGAATACGGCGACGGATGAGGAGAGATGGGCAGAGAAAAGTTCAAGAAGGACAGAATGGACGGACGAGGAAAGGTTGGATAGGGAGAGGGGGATTAATAAGGCACGTGGAGAATGAAAAGGGAAGGCGCGATGGGGGGTGTTTTAGTTGTTCTAGTTGTTTTAGTTGTTTTAGTTGCTGATAGTTGATGAGTGGTTCGTATTGTCGCTGCGTAGTGGTTCGGCGGGTGGCAGTTGCCGATTTGGGTGAATTACAGCGTCTTTGGCGGGTTGGACGTCACTGCGCGCACTGTGTTTGGTCGGATGAGATTGATTATAGATATTGTACGGAGCGGTCTGAAAACAACTGAGAGCAGAAATAAGATGAGATAAAAGTTAAATACAAAGTATGAGACAGTCCAAAGATCAATATGTCATCTCGTTATGACGACAGCACACATATAGAGGCAACAGGACAATAAAGACAAGGAGACAAGCAAACAGGCAAGGCAGAAGGACCAAGATCGCACTGTATGGCACAGTGTGAGGTAATGAATGGAGCAGCATGTCACGGCGGAGGAAGGAGCAGAGGGCAGTATCTTGGAGCCGTCAGAAACAGAAGGCACGGTCAGACAAGACATGGGCATTTGATAGCAGCTCGGAACGTGGTGGCTTGAGACCAATACTGACGAAATGAGAACAATTATCAGAAAATATACTAGAAATGGATAGAAAAAAGGTAATAGAAGAAAAAAGCAAGCAAAACACGAAAACTCTACAGACAGAACAGGACGCATTGGGTAGCGCGTCAATGGGTCTCAGTGAGGAATGGAGAAAAAGCAAGAAGACGGGGCACAGAGGGAGCCGGCGGAATGGCGCCGGAAAGGTGCTCCATTGTGATTGAGAGCAGTATTTACAGAGCAAGTCGGTCATTAGTGCTGTCTTGGATACTGTGAATATGAATATGAAGTGATGCACTCAGACGACAGCTGAAGAGCGAGACAGCCTTGTTGACGTAGATGGCTACACAAGGAAGGAGCGACTCTGCACGGTGTCCATAATTTCCCGATCCAGAAGGCATAGAAGATGACAAGACAGACGACTACAACAATAGGACGGTGACAAGTGACGACGCCGACACCACCGACGCCATGGTGCGGCGCTGTGACGATGCTCGGGCCTGCGTTTCAAGATGTCTTTGTGCCTTTGTCTTTTGTGTAGTGTATAACAATGGCCGCTGCGTAACTACGAATTAGGCCACATAGGGCAAATACAGGCTGTCAGACAGAGCGTCTCCGTATCAATCGGGCTAATTACTCTATTCTAGAGTTATGGTGTCAAAGAACTCGAAGAACTCTACACCTCCAGAGAAAACAGCGAGACAAAAGATACAAAAGAGACAAAAAAGAGCGATTCACCATTGTGTGGTTTATTGCCGCCAGACGCTAGTCCTATACAAGACTAGCTCCATATGTTTAGCGTTGAGGGGACCAGAATGACGTAGCGCTGGGCGAACCTTGGAAGGTAAGCGTGCCCAGTTTTTGCGTGCAGAGCCCCACAGTGCATTAATCTAATTGGCAGTACAAGTCTAGATATCGCAAATAGTGGGGCCTGTCTCTCAGGATTCTCAGATTCAAAGCAGATTTCGTCCTCACGCAATATTGGCAATTTCTACTCTACTCTGTATTTCTACACGATACCTAGGAACCTACGAAGTAGTATCCTCAGTGTCCTCACTTCAGCGTCCACACCCGAACATACAATACTACACTATCCATCAAGCCAATGGCGGGCCGCCGTTACATGCAGGCATTCGTAGTATTGTGTCCCACTTTGTGAGTCGCATTGCGTTCTTGTGAGTATTGAGTACTGTAGAGAGTTATTACAGAATAGATGCCGGAGAAGTAGACGATGTAGAGGGAGCAGAATCTTCAAGCAGCTGCATATATCCGTCAACGATGCCAGCTACTGCGAGACTGCACCCTGCATCTGCATGATCTTGACAAGACACAGCCACTGCATATCAGAAGACAAGCAATGCCAGCCACTAACGTAGGCATACTTACTCTACAGAATCGAGCCTGACCGGTCTGCTCTTTCTTAGACTTGAACAGAGAATCAATACATATCTTTCCCCTATCCTCCTGCAACGTCATGTGCCGTCATAAAGGTTGCACAGCTCGGCAGCTGAACTCGGTGAATACTGATGGTTCTTGATTTTGCTGCCTCTCTTTTGCTTTCTTATGTCTGCTTTTTGCTTGCGTTTCTCTCACGCTCCTCCATCTACTCAGTAGATCTAGCATCCTGTCTCATGGACTGGTCTCCGGCTCCGCGCGTGGCGGCACAATACGACGTCAGATCGTGTACGACGTAATTAGACGCAATAACAGGATTCGGGGTAGAATGGTAATAAGATTGTAGATATTACTGAATCCAAGATCCAAGCTTGAATATCACCAGGTGTTTTGTACAGAGTATGTTGAGACGAAGATTGAAGCAGAGAGCCAGAAAAGAGGAAATAAAAAAGTGGAGATGCGGCTACTGGCAATGACGTCAGAATAGGCCCATCGTCATTTTACTTCTTTCCACCTCAACGGCCAAGTTTTGGTGTTTTGGTGTTTTGATGTTTTGGTGTTTTGATGTTTTGATATTCTCTCGCTGTTAATACCAAGTTGATGCCCGACTTTGTTTAATTTGGCAAGAGTCCATGCTAACCCCGACGACTTATTCAACTTGGCGACCCTGTATCGAAAAGCCAAATTCCATGCTGCATTGAGGCATTGACCGTTTTGGGTCTTAACCGTCAACGGCTGCCCGATGCCCAAGCCAAGGCAGTTTTCGATTCCTACAGAAATCTGTAGAAAATAGTAGAAGCATTAGATGTAAAATCTGTGCACAGTATCGTTACCTCGATGGACGGGTCACACATATGGTCACATTAAACGAGGACAAAAAAGGAGAGTAAAAATCAAATCAAGACCGAGCGGGATCATACAAAAAATCAAAATCAAAACAAATCTAATCAAAACAAACATTATTGTCAACAGTCGGCTCCCCGTATTTCCATTTGCTATTTCCTATCCTTTGTTCTGCTCGTGCTGTCGCTGCTCGCTTTGCGTCTCCTCTTTACCCCTGAGCGGCCCGGGTTGCGGCACCTAGCTCTTTGTGTATCTGTACTCTGTACTTTCTTTTTGCCAGCCTCGGACATTAACCTCCTTGTCCTGTCATTCGTAGATTTTACCTCGTTATTGTATCCCGGTACTCATATGTACTCGTACTGTATCTATGTAGAGTACACCTGCTCGCCAGCGAACCACGTCTCCTCAATCCGCGCCTCCAGCAGTTGCGCCGCATCCCACGCCATGTCCACCACGGAAAAGTCCGCGCTCTTGCCCACGTCCAGCGAACCGGCCTCGCCCTCTGCAAATACAGAGTACGCCGCACCCCGCGTCGCCGCCGTCACCGTCTCGCACATGCCCAGCGCAAAGTGTGCATTGACCGGCGGCAGCTCCGCCGCCGACAGCTCTGGCTCGCGTGCCGACCGCCGCGTCGTGGCAATGTACGCGTTGCGCAGCGGCTCGTGCGGCGCTGTCGGGGCGTCGGTGCCGAGCGCAATGGGTGCGCCGCTGTCGGCAAAGTCCTTGTAGGCAAAGGCGCGGCCGCAGCGGTGCTCACCGAGCAGAGCGGGCCAGGCGCGCAGGATGGCGGGGTCGGCGTGGACGGGCTGGATGCTGGCGGTGATGCCGTACTGGCCGAGGCGGCGGGCGTCGTCGGCGGACGCGAGCTCGAGGTGCTCGATGCGCGGGCGCAGGTTCTTTTGGCCTGGGTTCTTGGCAATGGTGTTGATGGCCATGGAAATGGCGGCGTCGCCGATGGCGTGCAGCGCGACCTGGAGACCGCCCTCGGTGGCGTGCTTGACGACGGGCTCGACCATCTCGGGGGACCAGATTGGGTCGGCAGCTGTGCGTGAGGAGTCGCCGTAGGGCTCGGACAGCGCGGCCGTGCACGCGTCGACAATGCCGTCGCAGACAATCTTGATACCGACAATGCGGAGGGACGGAAGGGGATCGTTGGGGTTGGCATCACGGCCACCGCCGTACTTCTTCATCAGCTCAATGGCCTTGTCCACCTGCTCAATGTGCTCGGCCTCAGTGGGCCGCGGCTTGATCAGCCAGTAGGCTGCAAAGCGCACCGGCGGCTTCGTATTCTTTGCGCCCTTTGCCGGCTTGTAGGTGTCAATGTAGTGCAGCATCGCCTCCAGCGACTCCTCCTGCAGCGCCATGTCCACAATGCCGGTGTAGCCGTTGGCCGTGTATGCGTCGACCGCCGCCGTCAGCGCATCCAGCCGCTCCTCCAGCGACGCCACCTGCGACAGGTGCGGCCACACAAGGTCGAACACATATGCCTCGCTCAGCAGGCCCGACGGCTGCTTTGTCACCGGGTCGCGGTGCTGGTCGCCGCCCTTGATCTCGTGGTCAAAGTTGTCCCACAGCCCGAGGTCCTTGAGAGCTGCCGTGTTGCACCATGTCGCGTGCAGGTCCTTGCTCTCAATGTAGATGGGCCGCGGGTCGAGGTCGTCGAGCATGGCGGCGGTCACCGTGCCGGGCGTCATCGAGAACATCCAGTTGCGGCACAGGATGCGCGGGTACTCGGGGTGCGCAGCGGCAAACTCCCTGATGACAGCGCGGATGTCGTCAAGCGACTTGCACTTTTCGAGCGGTGCCTTCTTGAGCGAGTAGCCGAGCGCGAGCATGTGGACGTGGCCGTCGACGAAGCCAGGCAGCACGGCGCGGCCGCGCAGGTCGTAGACGGTTGTGTCAGCCTCTGCCCTGACAGCCTGCACCTCGGCGTCGGTCTCTGTGCCGAGATGGCTCACCTTGCCGTCCTTGACGACCATGGCGTTGTGGAAGACGGCATCGTCCGAAGGTGCGGCGCCCGTCTGGAAGATGCGGCCGTTGAGAAATAGCGAGGACATGATGGGTGTATAAGTGTTCTGGGATGTCGCCCAATGTAGAAAATCAAAAGGCTGATGCAAACAACAGAAACAACGCCGGCTTATACAAAGTACTAATACGATCGGCCCACGATAGCACACGATAATATACCACCCCTCCTCCAAGAGATGCGATGTCGCTCCCTGCTTTAACCCGTTGGTAGTGTAATTACTGATAATCACAACGTGTTACACATAGCATGATGCAATGCCAACCCAGTCAGAAATCTACAACTGAGAGCTTTCAACTGCTCTCTCGTTTTCACGTTTTCATTGTTTGCATTCCTGCTTACTTACTTATGCTATCGGGCACTAAGATAATGCCGGCTGCTGATAGCTTGGGGCATTGCCCACCGGCAACACCACACGGCTACACATGGCATAACCAGGTTGGGACTGTCTAGCTACTGAAATAGTATATTCTCGGAAACGAGGGACTATATAAAAGCACAAGTTAACCAAATTAATGTTACACATCGACTGATAGCTTTCCCGTAACCTTATATTAATAGCACTTGCTATCAGATCCTAAAAGTGGAACCGGCATCTGGTGATGTTTGCTTTCCCGATTTGGTGTTTAGAGTGGTTAACTCACCTTTACACCTCTCTGATGCCATGATCTCTGTATTTTATATAATTTCACTTTTAATATCTGGCTGGGTGGAGTTACATCGACAATTTATTTGTATATTTTCTCGATTTACTGGTTTCAAAGTTCCATTCCAGCTTATGATCTGCTTTATTTTACAAACATTGCCGACAAAACACTGAGAACCCAACTTCAACCAAAATCTCACTTGATAAAAGCAAACAAGCCACTTACCGGCTTCTCCAAGTGAAACAAACCAAGAAACTGCCCTCCACGTGGACTTTGCACACTTGCAGATGGGGAGGGATGCCGCTCGCCATGGCTTCCCGAATCATCTCCGTGCCCCCCAGAATCCCCCATACTCCACACAGCAGGCTGAACAGCCTTGTCAACCTCCTCCTTCCAACTCCTCACTTCCTACTCCTCACTGCCAACAGCCAGTCTTCTTCAAAGAATATATGCAGCCACTCTTGGCCCGTTCCTGTGCCTGAATGAACGTGTGTGTGCCTGAGTGTGTGCCGAACCAAACATAGTACCCGAACCCGAATGCTCCACCGCCACATGTGGGACAGGGATGTTCGGACAATTGTGTTTTACATGTTGTCTGCGAGGCTGTGACACCAGCCTCGTGGGTGTGTCTGTTTCAAGCAATGTGCGTCATGTCGTGTTCAAATACTGTCAAGTGGTCTAGCAAATAATAGAATCAAATGACATTGCTATTGGCTGGCCTGTAAAAATTGACATGCAATAAACAGTAAACATAACTCGTAAGAGACAGAATACTTCTTGGTACAGGCTCGCTAAAGTAGACTGTACAGGAAAGAAATATGCGTCCCGATCCTTCTTTATTTCCGTATACTCCTTGTCTTATCCTTATCCATCTAAACTAGAAAGAAACTGGAGTCGAGAGAGTCTACTCCAGATTGGTGTAGGCACGGCCGCGCTTGGTGGCGGCGGCTTCAGCGTCCGCCTCGTCGGCGTCGGAGGCGTCGTCGCCCTTGCGCTTGGCACGAGTAGTGAGGCTAGCACCGTCGAGAGCAGAAGAAGACTGAATCAGGAGAAATAAACAAAAAAGGAAGAACCAGGTCAGTATGTACGACGAAAGCGATATATACGATGGACGATGTGGATTAATGGACGAGATGAAGACGAAAAATGGGGCGAACTTTTGGACGAATAGACGAGTAGATGATGACGAAAGACGATGGAGAGGAAAGGCGATGCGGGCGAGTGCGGAGACGAGATAGTAGGAGACGTTGGGAGCCGTTGCGGTGTGACGATGTTGTTCGGCAGCCTACAAGCGGGAGAGAGGCAGGGGAATGGGGGCAGCGGGGTTGGACGACTTCTGTGATGGCGCAACCTATGCGATCAGCATGACACACGCAACCAAGTAGATTTAAAGGAGCAGTCAAGTCAGGGTGGGATGCATCTAGTAGGGGATAGCAAGCAGAGATAGGACGGCATGGGGGTGGACGAGTGAACGAGTGGACGACTATGGGGTGTGCACAAGAGTCAAACAGACAGAGCAGTGCACTTATGGATCATTGTCTGCATGTGTTTGCCACGATAAGAGGCAAAAGGACAAAAGAGAAAGAGTCAAGAGACATAAAAGGCAACGATAGACTGCCAATATGCCTCATGCAGACATCGGCATGGCGATGATGGCATGGGGTGGGGTGGAACAACAACGGTTGAGGATCGGGGGACAGGGACGGACAGGGAGGGGAGTGGGAGAAGGACCGACAGGTAGCGGCACGAGAGACGGGACGAGTGACAAAAGGACATGATAGGAGGGGGGTCTGTATTATGTACACGAATCGCCACCAAGGGGGTGTGCAGATTGCATCATGTGTGCACATGTGTGCACTCTGCGTCTGCACACGTTGACTTGGCCTGGGCGGTAAGTAGTATATCAGTAGTAACAAGATACTTCTAGTGTGACTTTGTCCGGTGCACAAGTGTAGATTAGCCTACTCCAGGACTGGGTAGACTGGTACAGAGAGATAGATACATTTGCTGAGAAATCCACATGAGCGTGTCCCTTTTCTTGGCCAATTTGTTCCTTTGTGGTTGTTTTTGATTTTCTGCTTTGATTTCTTTATTTGTCGGCTTGCGGGCCAGATGATGTGCATCCAGCCCGTTTGATCCGATGTCCATCCTTGGAATTTGTACGAGTCCGATCTTCCACATATCAAGAAGGCGGCACGAAAAAACAACAAGAAACAAAAGAAAAACAAATACATGTAAAACGTAGAAAACACTGACAAAGGAAGCAAGAGAAACCAGAGGAATCCGTCAAGTTGGTAGAGGGGCTTGGGTGGTCCATCAGGAAGTGATCGTGATTTCATAAGACAAAAGAGATAAAATATAGGCGTGATACATTAGGGTCGTTGATTAACGTGTCGGGAGATGGGAAAAGTGAAAAGCAGATAAGACAGATTTGGGGCAGTGTAAAGGGTTGGCTTGCATGTGCACGTAAAATCTGTAGGATCTCGGAGATCACTTTCATACCTTGACATCGAAGCGGTCGGCGTTCATGACCTTGGTCCAGGCGGCGATGAAGTCCTTGATGAACTTGTCGGCGCCGTCGGCGCTGGCGTAAACCTCAGACAGGGCACGCAGCTCGGCCTGGGAACCGAACACCAGGTCGACACGCGAACCGGTCCAGCGCTTGGCGCCAGTGTTGCGGTCGGTGCCGACAAAAGAGTCGGCGCCAGAGGCCTTCCACTCAGTAGACATGTCCAGGAGGTTGACAAAGAAGTCGTTGCTCAGGACACCAGGGCGGGTGGTGAAAACACCGTCGCGCGAGCCGTCGTAGTTGATGTCCAGCACACGCAGACCACCAATCAGAACAGTCAGCTCGGGAGGAGTCAGGCCCAGCAGCTCGGCGCGGTCGACAAGCTGCTCCTCGGTCTTGACGCGAGTGTTGGACTTGCCGTAGTTGCGGAAACCATCAGCAGCAGGCTCCATAAAAGAGCCCGACTCTACGTCGGTCTCCTCCTGGGAAGCATCGCCACGACCGGGCAGGAAGGGAACCGAGACAGCGTGGCCGGCGCCCTTGGTGGCGGCCTGCTCAACGGCGGCAGTACCACCGAGAACAATCAGGTCAGCAAGAGAGACCTGCTTGCCACCGGGGGCAGCCTTGTTGAAGTCGGCCTGAATCGCCTCGTACGCCTTGAGAATCTCGGCGAGCTGGGCAGGCTGGTTGACAGCCCACTTGTTCTGGGGCTCCAGGCGGATGCGAGCACCGTTGGCACCACCACGCTTGTCCGAGCCACGGAAGGTCGAGGCAGAGGCCCAGGCAGTGGCGATCAGCTTGTTGGGGGCGATGCCCGAGCCAAGAATGGCCTTCTTCAGCTGAGCAACGTCCGAGGCGTCAACAATGGGGTAGGTGGGCTTGGGAACGTTGTCCTGCCAGACAAGCTTCTCCTTGGGGACCTCAGGGCCGATGTAGAGAGAGCTGGGACCCAGGTCACGGTGCAGAAGCTTGAACCAGGCACGGCCAAAGGCATCGGCCAGCTGGTCGGGGTTCTCGAGGTACCGGCGACAGATCTTCTCGTAGGTAGGGTCGAAGCGTAGGGCCAGATCAGTGGTCAGCATGCGAGGCTTGTGCTTCTTGCCAGAGTCGAAGGCGTCGGGGATAATCTCGTCGGCGTTCTTGGCAACCCACTGATTGGCACCACCAGGGCTCTTGGTCAGCTCCCACTCGTACTTGAACAGGTACTCCAAGAACTGGTTGCTCCACTTGGTGGGAGTCTTGGTCCAGATGACCTCCAGGCCAGAGGTGATGGCGTCCTTGCCGACACCGGACTGGTACGAACCAGCCCAGCCGAGGCCCTGGGCCTCAAGGCCAGCAGCCTCGGGCTCGGGGCCCTGGTGTTCGCCACCGGCAGCACCGTGGGTCTTGCCGAAAGTGTGGCCACCAGCAATCAGAGCGACGGTCTCCTCGTCGTTCATGGCCATACGGCCGAAAGTGACACGAATGTCCTCGGCGGCAGCCAGAGGGTCGGGGTTGCCGTTGGGGCCCTCGGGGTTGACGTAGATCAGACCCATGTGGGCAGCAGCAACGGGCGTCTCGAGACCCTCGGCGTGGTCCTTGGGGGTATCGTTCTTGGCAGAGGCGTAACGGACATCGTTGCCCAGCCAGGTGTTCTCACCACCCCAGTAAGTAGCCTGATCGGGCTCCCAGGTGTCGGCACGGCCACCGGAGAAACCAAAGGTCTTGAAGCCCATGGTCTCGAGAGCGACGTTACCAGTCAGCAGCATCAGATCGGCCCAAGAGATCTTCTGACCGTACTTTTGCTTGATGGGCCACAGCAGACGGCGGGCCTTGTCGAGAGACACGTTGTCAGGCCAGCTGTTGAGGGGAGCAAAACGCTGCTGGCCCTGGCCACCACCACCGCGGCCGTCAAAGGCACGGTAGGTACCGGCGCTGTGCCAGGCCATGCGGATAAAGAGACCACCGTAGTGACCAAAGTCAGCAGGCCACCATGGCTGGGACTGGGTCATCAGCTCAGCAATGTCCTTCTTGAGCTGGAAGTAGTCGAGGCTGGCAAAAGCCTTGCGGTAGTCTTCGTCACCAAGGGGGTTCGAGACTTCGTTCTGCTGACGCAGAATGTTGAGGCGCAACTGGCCGGGCCACCAGTCGGTGTTGCGGGTGCCGCCACCGGCGACGTTGTGGGCGACAGGACACTTGCCTTCAGCCATTGTAACGGGAGATGTAGAGAAGCGACGAGAATGAAAAGAGATGGGAATAGATTGGGACTGTGAGAGTCGAGGAAGAGTAGACGAATTGAGATTAAGGCGGCGGGCCAAAAAAGAGGTAGGATGAGGAAGAGAGCGAGAAAGAAGACGCATCGATTGGGGGTCAAGGGTATAAATGGAATTGGTGAGTGGGAGAGAGAGGGAGAGAGAAAGCGAAAGAAGAAGAGATAGAAGAATGGAGAGAGGGCGTGGTGGGAGGGGGCAGGATAAAGAGGAAAGGTGGGAATGACGTGGGAGAGGAGAAAGAGAGGGATGCGGGAGGTGGGCGAAACGGAGAAGCACAGCGAAGGCGAGCGAAAGCTAACAAATGGCGGTCGAGGGAATGCCAATATGAGACAAAGGAAGCACTGGGGACAGGAGAAGCTGTATGAGGAAAGAGCAAAGGTTGCGGGCGGGAGTGGTCCCGGTGACGGCAGGAGCTACCTGTGGTTTGCACCGTTGTTTCCGCATTTGCCATGTACTCTCGGCGCCAACTGCGTCGCACCTTCCACTTGCACTTGCGCTCCCTGCCTGTTTCCTCTTTCTAGCCCGTTCTTTTTGTCTACATAGTAGTTTCTACCTTTCTACTTTTTAGCTCTGTTCTGTCCAAGACGCCCTCTTACACCACCGAGAACACCACTCAACGCGTGCCCCGCCCGCCTGTGGCCAATCGTATGGCGCTGCATTTTCTCGGTGGGTCTGCACCAAGTCCTCTCTGGGCATCGCGCGTCGCCTGACCCCGTGCTCTCGCGCTCACACAGTGCGTCGCACGGCCGGCGGGATCCGAATGGGCTCGTTTCCTTATGATTATTACCCCGCACTTTTACGTGTCGTTTGCTGTGTTCCAGGATACGCAGTAGACAGGGAGTGCCGGCACGATACCGCAGTTATATATACATCGTATGAGTATGCATCATCAAGGAGAGGAGTGTTGACAGATACACAGTTGCCCGCACAGTGAGAACTCCTCTCGGGCGAAACTCGCAATTTGGTTCGATTTCAAATCGTGCGCATTGCGAGGCCATTACTGGCACTGTGAAACCTGAACTGACAGACCAGGAAAGAGCAAAAGAGGGGAAGTTGTACAAGAGGCAAGAGCAACGCAACGAAACTCTGAGCACGATAGAAAAGGGTAGGAACTTCCGCGTAATGAAAGCCATCTTATTGGGCAGTTGGATGGCGAGCTCTGGGCCAGCACAGGTGCGATGACGAACGTCTTTCCTGTAAACTAGAGCTCCCAACAAGGTGTCAAAAAGCAGGCCGAGTTCGCAACAACCCCGAGCTAGATCCTTGTTAGGCAGTCGCCATCAACTGCACATGGTAATTCTTGCTAATAATATGTTCTGTGTGATACACGATCAACTGCTTCGTTTTTCCCAATCGATCCGCCCATCGCTCTTTCCTCGTGTCTTTTCTCTTCATTAATAATAATGCAGTATCTTTTTCCTCTTTCTGTCGTCATATCTCTCTGTTCGGGACTATTGCTCCCATCCAGGAAGGTGTGGTGGGACCTATAGAGTTGCTCTTATTGGCCAGATCAGTTATGAACGAGTTGACAAAAGAACCGCAAAGGAAAGAGCAAAAAGAAAAGAGAAAGAGGAGTGGCGCGATCGGGATGCAAAGTGGAGTGCTACCATATTTTTGATTGAGGACCGTTTTTGAGATGGGCGAGAGACGGCTTTACGGCTATGTAGAGTTATAATGGACCCTGGAAGGCAAGAGGCAAAAGACAAAAGGCAAAAGGAGCAAAGTGAGCAACAGGTCGATTGGTGCCTGCAGACCGACATTCTAATGACGCATGGGGTGGCTATTTGGAATGGATGCTTATGAATTCAGATTATGACTCGGTCTCAATTTCTCGAATTTCGATGCTCGATTTGCTGGGGGTTGGGACAAAGAGTGGCGATCAGGAAGAGTCGGAGATCAGAGAAGAAAGGAAGATTAGATGAAGAAGGCGAGAGGGGCAAAAGAGCATCGAACGGATATTCAGACACCGGTATCGACTCGGGGAATACATAACTCTAGTCACACATGGTCGCTAGCAAGTATCCGTCAGTATCAGGCAACCAGGCTGTCAACAATCGCAAGTCGGAGTCCAGACAACAACAGCCAGACAGCCGATGCCTGACGGAAATCGGACACATACGAGTTATAAATACATGCATGAGTTTTTAAACTTTGCGCACACTTGGCCGACATGAGACCACAACTGCGTCTGGAAGATGGGCGTTCCGGGACCACATTCTGACTGGAGAGCAGGCCGCCAAGGATTGCTGTAGGTAACTGAGATACGCAGTCGGCACACAACCCCAGTCTGAGCATATTCCACGTTGTGCTCTGGAACTGGCAGCTCGGAATGAATCGACTTTTCCGACTGGTCTACGGACATACGATTCACAGTTGAATTGTGGCCGAGTTGTCTCAGATTCTGTTCTTTTGTATTCTTGGTATTCTTTGATGTTTGAAATGTCTTTCAATATTCAAAACATCCTTTGTCAAAACACTATGGAAGCTCTTACTCAGCTCAAATCTCAGTACTTGTTGCTCTGTCGGCCTTGACACCGAATACCCATATTTCATCGGCTTCGATTGCCGTAATCGAAATCTCTGTAGTGGAGATGATGGCAGAGAGTTGGCATGATTCATGGGAAGTAATGTTAGGGAAATTAAAGGCTGGAGGAAGAAAATTGCACTGGAGACGAGATGTTAGAGATGTTCGAGATGTCTAAAGGTGCGATGCAAGCATGCAGAGATGCAGTTGATGCAGATCGAACTGAGCCGAGTAGTCAAACACGCCTTGAAGTAACAAAGACAGACAGACTGCGGGACTAGTTCGGAGTTACTGACACCGTGCTTGGCTGGCTAGGCGTTGCCTATCTACCGTATAAAAGTATTCGCATTAGATGGGCAGTCCTGGCATCAAGCCTAGTGTTCGCATTCAAAAGGGGAACAGAAAGCAGAGAAAGCAGAGAGGAGAGCCGGCCATGCTTGGCTTTCCATGTATGTGCGCTCCAAAATGAGCAATTTCTCCCGTAGCGGCATCTGATAAGAGTCGAAAAACGACCACCACAGCTCTACAGCCAATCATCACACACCCTTTTCGAGCACCCTCAAATATTAAAGCCGTACGTTCGCCGAGAAGAGAATGAACAGCCAACTTGGCAATAAGAAAATCAAAAGGTGGTGTGCATCAACTTTTTGTGTATTTTGTGTCAAGAACCGAAACGGACTTTACGATGCTTGTCGTATCGAATGCATTTGCCTTTTAACAGAGTCATTCCTAGATATGAGTTAAAAGTAAACAAACGTTCGGGAGAAGCCGAGCCACGCCCGTAATTACAACTCCACACATCTCGCTCTGTTTATGACCAAGTTGGGAAATAAACAGACTTGCATCTCATACATTTTCAGGATAGAAATAAATACAGACTGAGGCTCTACCCCGACTTGTCTTGGTGCATCCTCGAGAACGAGAGCCACTAGATACAAGGCTATATATTAAACGAAAGAGACAAGGCTGCCAGTGCACGGGAATAGAGGAGCACCTGATGACAAAAAGATGCACTCTGACAGGCATTAGCTGCATATGTCGGCATTAACAAGATCAGAAACGCCACCAAAAAGACATGCGCCGGATTCTCGGGATCTCACCACGGCCTAGACGGGTCAAAATGGGTTCTCGCAATAATTCGCATGGACACTATATGCATAAAAATAAGACAACAAGCTCATGTTAAATGAGGAAAATAGATGGACCAGTTTGGAAGCTCAAAGACGCTGTCGGGTACATAGGCCAGGCTTATGATACTCTCGACAATCAAAAGTAGCCGGCAGGCCAGGAAAACAATACCGTTCTGCCACACAAACGCGGCAAACGAGATGTGCGGCAGGATAGCACACAGTATAAGCAACCACAGATAGGAAAAATTGATTCGAATAAAGAAGCCGCAGTCCTCATGCACTCGCGACCGTTCCAGCTCTTTTTGCGCCTTGGCCCGCTGAATCGACATCGCGACGTGCTGAATGTACCGCCGGAAGGCTTCGGTCCTATCTTTTTGGGCACTGTCAAGCAGCACCCACAAGTAGGATATCGCCGTTAGTATGGACGAACAGGCGATGTATGCTGTCGCAAACCGCCAGAGAACCTTTTCGGTGTTTGTGCGAAAGGGGCCCTCCCATACAAAGATATGGAAGACACTGTACAGGAGGCCGCTCACCGAGACGACGAAGCCGCTGGCATAGCTCTGGCTTATGCTCGAGTTCATCAGAGACATTGTGAGTCCATTCTGCTTATGAGGCTGGATAAGTGACGTCTCGACAACGTGCTTCTGCTTGCAAGCCAAGATATTACCCCAGGTATGGGCTTTGTCGCAATAGTCGAGCCCGGGCCCAGCCTCAAGGATCATGCGGAGCTCTTCCACAGACAGATACTCAACGAGGTCGTCCACGAGCCGCTGTGGGCGAGAAAGATATTTTGCTGGGATAGTGATGACAATCGGTGCCATCAGCCACCAAAAGGGAAGAGGGATTTTGTCGTAGTTGCTTATGCTCATGATCAACGTTGCCGTGCACACGAAACCATCTCCATTAAAGCCAAATTCCAAAGGCTCTATTTTGACTGCACAATACCCATCCTGACTGATGGTCTCACCAGGTGGTGTACTGGGCGAACTAGGTGCAGCAGATGCATTAGATATATCTTGCGCACCTGACTGAGGCGGCACTGGCGTACCGGTACGCGCAGTCTTTGCGGAACCTGGAGCAGGTCTCCCACTGACATCAGATGCAATTCCAGAACCAACGGCTCGACGCTGCTCCTGCTCTCTGACCTTGGCTTCGAATCGTGCCATGATCCAGCTCGCATTGTCGCGGTAGATACCGACCGGCGCGATTTTATTTTTCTGGGGGACAATATCATAAGGATAACTATGCAGATCATTTGTCTCCTTCCATGTTTTCTCTGTGGGAAACAAGCCAGTCCATGACGTGGCGTTGTATGATGGATATAGCTCGCTATCGCGGCCAATGTTGCCCTCGCTCGCGCTTGGTGATGTCTGCTCGTTACGACCTTCGGCCCAGCAACTAAATCGGCCATACGGACACCCGACACATAAAGCCTGACAGAGTGCGGCTGCACGCCGGATTTTCGCATTTCTGGGACTGCCGGCACGCTCGGCAACCGGTATTGTCGTTCCATGATTAATGTCCATGGGCTTGTGCCACCAAAAGCCGTACACAATAAGCGCACACACAGCATGCGAGAACGTACTGAGCTCGAGCAGCGTAATTGCGAGCGACTGGCTCATGCGGACGATAGTTTGTAGACAGAACCACAGTGCCTGGATGCATACCAGCAGCGTTGACAAGCTGTTTGTCTTGCTCCTGTCGTCAATTTCCTCTTGCGAAATGTCGGGAATGAGGTCTGGCTCGAGCTTGGCCAGGAGCAGCATGGCCTTGCTTCCGAGGACAATGTGGTTGGTCTCGAACGGCATGGGGCACTGATCGGGGCCGTCACTGTTGTCAAAAGAAAAGCCGCCCATAATGGTGAAGTAGCTGTGCTTCATTGTCCACTGGTACTTGCGCTGCTTTGGGTTGATCTGACTATTAGCAAAACCCAAGTCACTCTAATTCTCTGTTAGGATGGCCCTACCTCCTCCGGCTCTGGCTTCTTTGCACGCAGATGCAGAATCTCTTGAACTCGTCTAAACAACCGCGTATGCCATGCCAGGTCGGCAGTCTTTGGCCTCGGGTTAAGACTACCAAGAGCTTCTTGCATATCTTTTGTCAATTGCTGTGCTTCTCGCAATTCGTAAAATGCGACTCCGGCGAACATGTCCGGGGTGAACAGCGCGACGAGCAGCCAAAATATCTTGGTTGGAAGCATTTTGCGAGATGCCTGGTGGCGAGATACACCTGGCCTCTGGACCGTCCACAGGCACAGCACCAAGGTAAGAACGCATGATGAGATAATGCCGTAGGTCCCGCGCGTGTTCGGCTCCGGAACCCAGCGCGCCTTGTCGTTCAGCTCGTCGCCGAGGGGAGACCACATTGTTTTACAGTAGAATTTGATTGTGTTTGTAGAAGAATGTCTAAAGGACAACGAAACACAAGGCGAAAAGATGTCAACAAGTCGCACTGAAGTTAAATAGAAATCCCTGCACCCTGCAAGTGTAGGGAATCCTTCATGTGGCTGAAAAAGTCACCGCGCCTACGCCCAGAATAGAATTGCAACCTGTACAATAAGCAAATTGCAAAAGAATGCTGACAACCAAGGCCCCTGTTTAGACCATTTCTAGCTGTCGGTTGAGACATGCTGACGCGGATAACAGTTTCTCACCTGCATGTTGCAGACATTAAATGATGGCGGTTGTTGGCTGAGGGAGACTGTTTTGCACATTGGGCGACGGCGGCTCTTCTTACATCGTATTTATATTAATAGGCTGACATGAACTTTGGCATAGGAAATTTGACTTTGCCAGACGTGACCCAACTGTGTCTCTCTCTGCTTTTCTTTTTCTTTTTGTAGTTGTTCTTCTATTATCATCTTTTTTCATCTTCCTTTAAAACGGAAATTTGATTATATCAGCAGCCTCTGGGACGGAGCTCCGGACAGTGTAGGATCATTTGGCACCGGAGGCCAACTTTGCACGCGAATAGGAAAACGTATTTGGCCACTGCTTTCCTAGCAGAGCCGTATTAGTTTGAGGTACTCTGTAATCTTATCCGTCTTCTATTGCTTTTTCAGTGTGTTTTTCTTTTGCTTGTAGAAACCATCCAGGGCCCATGCAGGCGTTATAACGATGTCCTCTGCTCTGAAACCACCCATGTTTTCAATTATAATAACGTCTTTGAAACCTTCCTACATAACTAAGGATATTCTAGAAAAAAAGAAATACAAAGTTGAAGCTGTCTTCACTTCATAGGAACGAAAATGGCGCACTCCCATTGGTCAATTGGCTTTATTATGGAGACCACGAGAAATCCAACCCCGAAAAAATAGCTTCACCAGAAAGCAGACGACAGCTCGCACGACCGACGACCGACGACCCGTTACCCTACGACTACGAGTCAACACACACATACGCAATGGCTTCATTACGAACAACATCGGCGTCCTGCCTCGGCTGCGCCCGCCGCACCTTTGCCTCGGCCGCCAGACCAACTACCACCTCGACAGCCGCCGCCTTGGCCTCCGCCACGGCCTCGACCGTGAACCCGTTCCTCACGATCCAGACCCGTGGCAAGAAGCAGTACCGCAACCCAGACGGCGTTGTTGTCCGCCTTCTCGAGGATGTCTCCCGTTTTGGCCGCAAGGGTAGGTTCCTGTCCTCTCAATTTCATTAGGACGCAGCTGACAATCAGACACAATCCTCCGCGTCGCCCGCGGCCGCATGCGCAACAAGTGGTACCCCGACGGCACCGCAGAGTACGTCACTGGCTCGCGTCTGCACGAGCTCGGCTTTAAGAACATCAACGACGCCGTCGTGCCCGCCGACTCCGCCTTTGTCGCGCGCGACAAGGACTACGAGGCCGCCAAGGCCGCACGCGAGGCTGCCGCTGCTGCCGCCGCTGCTGAGGCCCGCCCGACCGTGACGCTCAAGACGGTGTCGCCGGCACGCGCGGCGATGCTGCTGGAGACGCTGCTGCCGGCAAAGCTGGAGTTTGTGCGCAAGACGATCTCGGCAGAGTCGCAGGACATTTACGGCTCCGTGTCGTCGGAAGACGTCGCGACGGCGCTGCGTGAGGTGCTGCGGGGCAGCCAGGACGACGAGGAGGTGATGCTGATCCAGATTGAGGCGCGCGATGTGCGGTTTATCGAGGAGGCGGCTGCCACAGAGGGAGAGACGACACAGACCGAGGCCGCCGAGCCGCTTGACCGGATCAAGTCGCTGGGCCGGTGGGAGGTCGATATCACGGTGCGTGGCAGCGGTGGCAGCGACACGTCGGCAGCATCGGCGACTTCGGGTGCCACTGTCATCCGGAGAACCGTCGTCGTCAAGGCCCAGGAGGATTAGACTTTGGCCTCGTTTCGGTTGAGTCGCAAAGCACATAAAATGTATATTAGCTAAAATTAACGCCACGATGTTTTACTTTTCCGTTCACGTTTTCAAACGTATAGTGAATATATTGAATCTATGATATGCCGACAGATACTGCCAGATGCGGATAAGGAGAGATGGAAACGAGCAGACAGCAAGACTGTAATACAACGTGCACCGAATAGCAACAACAAATAAACAGTGAAACAAATGTACAATAAACAAACCTGCTCCGTGCAATGCCTTGCTATGATAACAAGAAAGCAGAATACAATAAAGAGACAACAACCAGTAGAACAACAAAACAAAACAACAACAAAATCAAACTGGGTATAAAACAAAATAGTACCCTCTTCCTACACTACCCCCGAGTATCTCCTGGCCACAGCGCACCCCATACGATGCTCTTCTTGGACGGCGTCTCGGACACGGCGCTGAGGTCTCGCTGGATCGAGGGCGGCTGCAAGTCAAGATTAGGGACCGAGCAACGAATCGACAATATTGGGAGGCGGAGACGTGGGAGACTTGGGAGACGTGGAAGCAGTAGTGGCAGTGGTAGTAGTTCGTACCTCGGTGGTCCCAGCAGGGTCCGTGGCTGTCACGGCCCGGAGACTACTAGACTCGCTTGTTGTGGCTGCCGTCGAACTGCTCCGGAGATGACTAGGCCCGGCGGTAGACGCAGACCCAGATGCAGGTCCAGGACTGGATGCAGACCCCGATGCGGGAGGCCCCATCAGTTGCCCAACGGCGGCTTTGCGAGTTGTCGAGCTCGTGCTCGACCGCCGGCTCTCGAGGCTGCGCGAGAGCGTCTTGCTGGCACCGCCAATACCGACGCCCTTGTCTTTTCCTTTGCCGTTGTTGATCAGCCCGAGCCCGAGCCCGCGCGCGACAGTCGACGATGCCGACGCCGTGCGCGCGTGCGTGTGGATGTCAGCCACGGCCTCAACGTTGTTAGCGGCGACCGTGCTCTTGCCGAGCCCCGGCGTCGACGGGGCGCCCGGCTTGTCCTCGTGCGCGTCAATCAGATACCAGCGCAGACCATCTGAGAGGTCAAACGGATTGTCGCTGTTGATTGTCGTTGTCATGCTGTTGTTGTCGGTTCCAAGAGCAGTGCTGGTCATGCTCTTGGACAGGTCCACGACCTTTTCCTGCACGCGTGAGATGCGCGCAACGAGCCATTCGCGGTTCTGCAGCCGGTGCGCCTCCTGCTCGCGCAAAAAGTAGTGCGGGAAGCCAATATTGAACGCTGCCCACGCACCGCTGCTCTGGTTGCGCGTCGGCAGGAAAAGCGCAAGGTCGCCCTCCTTGAAATTCCTAAAGGCAATCTTATCGTGTGCGTCCTTTTGCAGAGTGCGCGCCTTTTCATGGTATGTGCGTGCCTCGCGCCGCATCTTGCGCGCGTACTGCTCAATGTCCTTGACGCGCTGCGAGACGGCCTCGGATACAGCATCGATATCGAAGCTGCCCAGGGCAGCCATGTACTCGGTATACTTGACCGTCTCCGTCTCGCCGTCAGCACTGTTCATCCAGTACAGCAGCTCGAGATCGGCTGGCTTGTCGTTGGTGGCAACAGGTGATGTGGGTGCAGACTCGCCAGCGGCAGTCGGAGTAGCCGCGGGCAGGACGGCAGTGGACTTGCGCATCAACAGTGAAGCAGCGCCTTCGGAAAGGACTGTCGACCGCTCGGCCCGTGGAACGCGCTGGATGGCCATGGACGAATCGCTGCTGCGTGTCACAGTGTATCCCAGCCGCTCCAGCAGCCGCACAAGACGGTCGTTTTGCGTGTATAGCCGCTGCGACAGATCCTTGCAGCGCAGCGTGCGTGCGTCGAAACGTGTCGTGAGGGCCGACAGTGTTATTTGGGCTGTCTGGTACTTTTCGCGGAACAGCCGTAGCTCTTCCTCGATGCTGCCAAGGTGCGACTGCTTGGCCGATACCTCGTTCGTGAGCCCGACAACCTTTTTCTCTTCCTCCTCCAACCGCTTGCGCAGAGACTCGGAGCCTGTCTCGCCGTCCGAGATCTTGCCACGCAGCGAGTTGAGGTCGGCACGGCTCTCGGTTAGTTCTTCCTCGAGCGTTGTGACGCGCGCCTTTTCCTCAGTCAACTTTTCGCGCAGGTGGCGTGCCGTCTGCTCTTCGGTGGCAAGCGTGTCCTTGGACACGGCCAATTGCTCGCGCAGCTCGCGTGTAGAAGCTTCGGCACGCTCGAGGTCGGCCTTGACAATTGCCATATCGCTGGCTGCCGCTTGCATGCGGGATACAACATCAGCCAGCTTGTTTTGGACTGTCTCGACAAGGTCTGACAGGTCGGTCGGTGGCGACGGCGAGCGTCTCGACTTGGACTTGGATTTACCGTCGGTAGACGCACTGTCAGCAGACAGCTGCTGGAAGAGGTCGCGGAAGCCCCGGACAAGCAGTTCCTCTGTATCCTTGGACTCTTGCGCCCGCTTAGACGCGGCCTGCGCATCCTCCTGTGATGCTTGGAGCTGTCTCTCGAGCGACTCGTTGTGCTCGCGCTGAAGCTTGGTTTCTTTGCGCAGGAACTCAACCTGACCTTGGGTCTTGAGCGACTCGTCACGGTACTCCTTGGTGAGGTGCTCCAGCTCGTCCTGCAGGGACCGCATCTTCTCGTCGTACGTGGCCTTTTCGTTCTCGCGCGACTCGCCAAAGTGCTCCATCTCGTCCTCGGTATCTTCGAGGCGGGCCTGCAGCCGGCGGATTTCGTCCTCGAGCGATTTGCGCTCTTCGGTGAACTCTTTCTTGAGGGCTTCGAGATTCTCGAGTAGATCTTTCTTGGTCGAGTTGGTTTCGTCCATACGGCCTAAGATCTTGGCCTTTTCCGTCTCGGCAGTAGTTGACCGCTCCTTTTCGGCTGCTAGTTCGGTTTCGAGCTGCTGCACACGCTGTGTAAGTCGCATTTGTTCAGCAGCTGTTGATGATGCAACGGCCGATCCAAGACCAGAAGCGGCACCGGCATCGAGCGAGATCCGGCGGTCGTGCTGTAGCCGCGGCGTGCTGGGTTTAACCGATGCTGTTGAGTCATGGCCGCTCTGCATGGACTGGAAGACACCGCCCAGGCTTGCTCTAGATGCCTGGCTCTGACGGTGCAGGAGATCCTCGAGACGACGCACGCGGCTCTCGGCTGTCTTGAGCTTGTTTTCGACCTTGGTCTTGTCGTCCTGCAGGCTACGCAGCACGTCGTCGTCGCCGCGGATCATGAGCCCGCTGCGGCCGAGGGCCGCCTCATGAACACTCCCGTTTTTGAATGCCTTGATGCGCTTCGACTGCTGCTTGGTGGGCGCGTTGAGGTCGGCAATCATTTTGCCAATATCGGCGACAAGGTTGGTGTCGACGCTCTGCCGTTTCAGGATCTCGTAAAGATCCTCAAGGTCTTTGCGCGTCACAAGGGGCCATTCGGCCTCCTCGCCCAACAGGTTGACCTCGAGGCCGGCCACGCGGTGCTCATCAGATACGGAGGACGACGGGCCGTATGACAAGTTGCCGACAGACTTTTGCCACTTCTTTCTGCGCTTCACTTCCTCTTCGTGGAACAGGGCCATTTCGTTGGCCAGGGTGGACGAGTCGGTCTTGACCTTTTCGAGCCACTCGCGGCGCTTGACGGCCTCGCTGACAAAAGATGCGTAGACATAAGGAATTTGCTGGACGAGGCGGAGATAGTCAAAATGTGCCATATCTTCTTCGTTGCTGCTGATGGCGGCGATCTGGGCCTTTATTTCGCTACTGAGTGTGGTCAGATCAGTTATTGTCCGCATAAAGTCGACTGTTTCGAGGGCCAAAACGTTGCGCGACTGCGTGGCATAGCGCATCATCTCATCCATCTCCATAGCACGATTTTTGATGCTCGGCAGTAGGCGCTCAGTGTGTGTGACGGCAATCTTGGATGCCTGTGCCAAGACATCGCGTGTTGATTCTGCGTAGTTTAGAGTCGTCTGGTAGTCGGTATCGATTTTCTTAGCCACGGCTTGGATATCCTGCAATAGCTGGATAGTCTCGCCTTCGTGGGTCAGAGCCGAGCGGTCGACTGCACGCTCAAAGCCTTGCATCACCTCTTCACAGCCCTGGAACAGCTGAGGCGCATTGCGGTTGAGTTCGGATATCTTGTTGGTAAAGCGGCGTAGGGCACCGGGGGCAAGCTTGCCAGCCTTGCGTGCGGTCTCTAGGTCGAGCAAATCTTCGAGTGTTGGGTTCTGTGCTTTCGCAGACTTTCCTCCCTTGAAGGTGCTGCCGTTACTGCCTCGTCTGCTGCCATTGGCCCCCCCAGCGCCCGTCATGAAGCGCAGGATGGCTGGTGACACCGAGACGCTGCGAGCAAGCTCCAAGTATTGCTCCCAGCGCTCCACGAGCTGGCTGTAGTCGGTCTGGGCGTTGCTGGTCCACTTCTTGATCTCGTTGTACTTGGTGTCGGTGCTTTTGACGACGGCCTCGAGGTTGGCAACGGCGGCATCGAGACAGCGCATCATGGCATCCATCTCCGAGTACCGCTCCTGGGCGGCACCAGACTTGGACGCACAGTCATCGGCGATCGCAGTTGCCCATTGCTGGCGCGAGTGGAAAAGCTCCTGCCAGGCGGCTAGCGAGCGTTGGTCGCGAAGGTCGTTGGGGGGGTTGGACACGACGTAGCGTTTCGGAAGGGATATCTCGATGTTGGCGATCGCAGCGGTTCCGGCGGCGTCGGCTTGTGTTGTGCGAGCATCGTAGACGTATAGCTCTTTCTGTGAACTGTTAGTTCCTGCCGTCATCTTCTATATGCAATGGCATGACGTACTTCTGTCTGGAATGCGGCAAGACGGAGGGGTTTGCCCTGAGGCGTTAGAGTGATGATGCACTCTGCCGGGATGGATGTCTGTCGAGTGACAAAGGATCGGAAATCATCGACACTGCGGTGGTTAGCTACTATCTTGATAGCCTTGATGGATCAGACAAGTCGTCACTCACGATTGAAGCTTGGAGAAGTCGACGTGCAAGCGTTGGCCCGTATGGGCTATCAGCACCTCGTTGGCCATCGCAAGACATGACCTGAATATGCTGTTCGATGTAGAGGATGATGAAGTGTCGATGGTGCTGATGAAAGCTCAGGTCGGGGGGAGATGGGAGATAAAGAAGGGTCTTGTGAGGTCGGGATCGGATCTGCAAGGAGGCCTAAGCAACGCAGGCGATAGGCCGAGCCTGATGGAGGGGAAAGGCCGCTGGTGAATGCGCGGCCGCTGAAGTTGAGCCGATTGAATCAAATCAAATGCACAAACAATCAAATGCAAAATTGCACGATGAAAGGACAACAGCCCAAGGTGTCGTCGATGATAGGCGGAGGAGGCAGCAAGAGGCGACGGAGGAAGAACGAAGTGAAGTGTGCCTATTGCCTATTGCCTATTGCGCTCTGCCTTTGCCTATTCTCGACTCGGCAGGCGCCTTTCGCACGCTGCAGTGACGTTCTCGGACCTGACTAAAGCAGCTTAATGACTAATAATACCACTAAAAGTACTAGTGCCGCGTGACTGGAGCACCTGCCTGTAATTAGATCGTAGCAGATAGCGATAAGAGATAAGAGAAAGCTTGTCCGGCTGACTGGTTATCCACAGCAGCTGCACGCAATCTAACGCCACAGTTCAGTGTTCAGCCACAGCAGGTGCATCGCGTCGCGTTGAGCTTGATCACGATAGGAAGACGAGAGGAGGGCAGAAGAGGACAGAGAGAGCATCAACCAAAAGCCCGCCATGGCCGCAAAAATAGACACGCCAATGGGCGATGTACACGCAGAGACCGAGAAAGACACCGGCGACAATGCAGCGCCTGCCCTTGTGCTCTCCGACGACGAGGCGCGTGTCCTGGCACTCTACGACCAGCTCAAGATGATCCAGCTCGAGGCCGCACTGCTGAGAGCACGCCAAGCGCACGAGGGTATGCCGACTACACTGTGTTCAGAATAGTAAAACAGAGCTATGCACGCAGATGCTAACAAAACAGATCAAGTAACTACGACCCCCCTCGAGACGGCTCAGCAAAACCTCCTCGAAGCCCGCGCATCATACGTCCTGCGCACCGAAGTCGTCGACAGCGTCCTCACAGTACACCCCGTACTTCGCGCCGTACACCAGGCAACACAGGCCTCGCCTATCGAGCGCGATCTGCTGGCAGCCGTTGAGCAGCGCGACTCTGTGTCCCAGGCTGTTGCGCGCGAAGCGACTGCGCGCCGTGCGGCCGAAGCCGAGCGGGCAACTCTGGTGGCTACGTGCAGTGAACTGGAGGCTACGAATGCCGCGCTTGCAGCTGAGGTGCGGCGGCTGGCGGAGGAAACGGGCAGCCACGAGGATGCCAGCGTGGAAGACGAGTTGCCGGCGCTCACCCAGCTCAAGGCGTCTGTCAAGGAGAGCCGGCAGCGGTGGAAGCTGATCAAGGGCGCGGCGAGTGCGATTGTAGTGGGCAGCGGCGTAGACTGGGCACGGGATGCGGCGCTGCTTGACATTGTGCTGGACCCGGAGTGAAGCTGTTACTCTGCAGTTGTTTACAAACAATCGTGCGAGGGCCACAGGCAGTCAGTGTCGAAAGCTACTCGGTACACCCTATGGCACAACCACAACAAAGACACCGGCCAATCGCCAAAGTTATGAGGTGTGCACGATCAGGCCGATCAAATGCGACCCGATCCATGGCCACACCAAGAGCCAGGCACAAGAGCCACGCCGGGTGGGAAGGACGGCGCCAGTCGCGCAACAGACTACGAGCCGCAGCCCAAGATATTTCAAGATCTTAGTTCTTTGATAATCAGACTAGATATGGCTGGTTCTGCGCAACAGCTTGATGGCAGCCATTGACTGGCTCAGAGCTGTCCTATTCTTACTTGACAGACCAGTGGCGGCCCTTTATAAGAACATGTCATATTGTGCACTACTCATAATAGCACAACAACATAGCTTCTGCAAATACATACTGCCAACCTAGATATCGTCACTTTCACAATCCATTTCTGCGATGTTTGCGACAAGTCGCGTTGAAGCTAGACGCGTTGTGCTTTTTATTACGGCCACACGTGACGAGTGATCTGGGCGTCGCAAACCGCCCAAAGAGGCAATCTACAGAAATAGAGGAAAATGGGACACGCAGAATAGCAGAAAATGGGGACTGAAAATGTGCGCGAAATGGGCAGAGAAAATGGGACACCGAAATTGCACCACAAAGGGCGCGGAATCAGTAGTAGGCCAGGAGAGGAGAAGGAGCAAAAGAGGAAAGAATGGGGGAATGCGCTCGCGCTTGGGTACACCCCCCTCCCCCTAGTCGGTTCTGATTCACAAGTACCTTTTTTTGAGGAGCAAGTACCTAGGCCCAGGCATCACTAGTGGCACTCTTGCGCACGCGTATTTGCTACTCGCTATTATTGCTTCACACTCTGGCTCGTCTGGCCAGAGCGCGTTGCCTGCCAGTTGCTCTCCTTCCTATTTCCTCTTTCCTTGATCACCCTCCCTCTATGAAGAGCACCCACACAGTACTGGCACTGTTACAGTGTATACAACAAAGCCCACACGGTGCCTCTCAAGTTCCGCGGCATACTCAGTACAGCTTTGGTGCGTTCACCACCCTTGCAGATGCAAACGAGAATGCTGTTAGTACCTTCTTATTGGAAGCTATTGAAAGCTCTCCTTCAATGCTTGGACGTGACTACAATGAATATGGAGCTCTGCATCGTATTTGTGACACGATGGGCCGAGCACAGCATACAATATTGACGCGCGATGCCTGATAGGATGGTTTTAGAGTACTGTACAGTGCTGAGTATATCGGCTTGATTTGCTGCTACTTATATTGGCAGACCTTATAAAGCAATCATTCATGCTGCACCGTACATGTACGGTATGCATGGAGAACATCTTATTAACTACATCGCTCCTTCCATGTGAAAAGCGAATACGTACGATTATGACGGCAAGTGCACCGCAAACAAAGGCAGCGTGCAGTTTTCACAGAGTAGCTAGCAAGAGCTACCTGCGCACCTCCCCATTTTGTCTATCGATGCCGATGATGCGATAAGGCAACAAGGCAAGAAGGCAACCGCCACAGTGTGCACTGTACATCGCCATCCGAAATATGAGGAGTTCTATAAACAGATACCCAATATCTCGAAAATAGCTCGGAGACAACGGGCGTGATAGCAAAGTGCAAAAGCCCGTGGAGTCAATACACACAAAGAGTGTGGTTGCTGCGCTTTGTTTGCAGGCCGAGTCGACCAGTGCGCAGCGTGTGATTTGATGCAGTCTGCCGATCCAGAGCCAGCTTTGAGCCCCAGAGCCGAATCAGCAATACTGCGGATAATACGGGAAAGTGCGACAGAGCGTAGGAGACAGTGTGCAAAGCAAGAGGCACTGCGTTCGACTGTGCAGAGTAAGGGGCAGTGTGCGCAGCAATCATAGTCAAAATGAGGTGTGGTGTGTGGTGATTGTCTATGTGAGACGCTAGCGTACGGGTGATTCTGTGCAAGGTCAAGCATCACCCAGCAAGAGTGCAGCCAAAGAGACACCAGAGCACCAAGCGCGCCAAAAGGCACCAAAACACCAAAATGCACCAAATTGGGCTGGCCAAAACGAAAAAGAGACAGAAAAGCGGGGACAGAATCACATAGAATAAACAACACCAAAACAAAGAAGTACATCAAGGGCGGCACAGAGTGGAGAGGTACATGATCAGATGCGATACATCAGACCAGGTACCAGAACATAGTGGGACTGGGGCGAGGTACATTCCTTCCGGGTGTGATTAAAGTACCGGCCAAAAGGGCGGTTGAGCCTTCTGTGCTGTCAGAGAGGGAAGGACCTGTTGGACGCTGTCAGGCGGAGTAAACAGTGAAATTGACCAATCATCTGACACGGATTGTGGCGCGTTAGAGTGTGAGCAGCGTATTTGAGCTCGGTTTACAGGACTCGACAGAATATTGACGGCTGTAAAGACGAAGATGGTGATGGGAAAGAGAGGAGAAATGAGAGAATAGAAACTCGGAGAAGACGAAGACGAGTGTGTTTTGAGCATATGCTGAAAATGGCAAGAACAAAGTAATCGTACAACCACATTTGGCAAGAGCTCAGTGAAGCTTAATACAGCAGGCGGCATACACTAACTACCCTACAGCTGTATCTCCAAATCATCATCACCACCAAAAATACAAGGCTCAATGTACTCTCCTCTCAGGAATACTGCGGCAAGCATTCAAGGTCAGAGTGTCTGAGAGCGGTACGAGTTTGCCCAGATCAGTCGGTCGCAGAGTCCTCTTGTCCACCCTCTCCCCTCTCCTACCACACCCCTACAGTAGGCTCTCAAACACTCCTCTGCCGTTCTTCCTCCTTGTACCTGCCACCCTAATTTGGTGCATTAAAGTTGCTATTTTATTTAATGTCTCTCCCATTTTTGGGGGGTTTGGGCACCTCCCACCTACTCACCACACACGTTTCCCTACCATTTCTCTGCCATTTCTCTACCATTCCTGCGCGAAAGCAGCAGGCACGCAAATTTATCATTTTTCCTTGGTATCTAAAACAAATATTTTATTCCCACCAAAACAAGACCAATACTCGTACTCTCCATACATGGCAGTGGCACCCACCCACACTCTGCCCCTTTGCTCCTTCCTTCCCCTTCTACCACACACCCAGCCAACGCTCTTCTCCCCTAGTAGTTTAGCTGCAGGCCGCACCTTCCCTACGCGTATTACTTTCCTTGCTACTGCTACTGCTAGATGTTTCTTTAGACCAACAAACACAGTAGACGCTGTACTGTACGCCACGTCCCCTGTAAATTCTGACTGTCGCCTGTAAATTGGCCGCCTGTAGGGTACCGCAACGATGCAATTTGCTGGTTCCGTCTGCAATTTGCACACCCCCCGCCCTTTTCATTTTCCCTTTCCTTCCATCTCTGTCTGGTCTCTCCTCGCTACCCCCCCCCTCTCACGCGCGCGCGCGCTCTCCCTCCCTCGTCCTCGTCCCTCCCTCTCAATCAGCCAGCCCATAGTAAAAAGGCCCGCCTCTCTCCCCTTCTCTGCCCACCTACTCTCTTCTACTCTCTCTTCTTCTTCTCTTCACTCTATCTCCCATACAAACTTTACCACCAAAATCACCACAGTGAAAGCCTCGCATCGTCCCATACAAATCTTTACACTCTCTTCACCTTTACCAAAACCCACACAAATCTTTGTAAGTACCAACCCTACCACCACCAATACCAGCAATATACAACATTGTCCACGATTCACAAAAAGATTTGACTTGGGGTCAATTGGCAAGATTATCATCGTCAATTATGAGATCTTGACTTTTTTTTCTCATGTCTTCTTCTTTTTGAGTTGACTTGGCCTGTGTTTTCCTTCACTCTGCAACACTACACCTCTTCACTTACACGCAATCTCACCAATCCTGGTCTTGCGCCCGCTTTTGGTCCACCCGCGCATTGTCAACAACAAACAACGCTGCAATCCAGGATGCGCTTCAGATGCTCTCTGCGCGTTCTGAATGCACATCACACGATTCGTGCAATCTGCGTCTAATGTTGACTTGCGCGTGCGGCCAATATGCACGTAATTGACAGCCACTCACGAGTGAGAGCTGCCGCATTTATTTGCGACGGCTTTTCATTCGCTTGAGTCTGCGCTCAGTCTTACATGAGTTGGATAAACACCAAGTGGTGAGAGTCTTCAATCATCAGTCACTTTATGATATGATTGATTGGTGACTTACGGGTCGACTTGTATGAGTTGCGCAAGTGAATGATGAGTTAACCTCTTGTCGCTCACTTGCACATTATCTCGTATTTGACCTTTCATTACGCTTTCAACTCCTCCAGACTCTGAACACACATACTCTCCATCCACCAATACTATACACGATGACAGACTCTAACACCGACAGCATCATGCCTAAGGCCGCAGCAAAGACCAAGACCGGCAAGGTCGAGAAGCGCCGCACCAAGAAGGACCCCAACGCCCCCAAGCGCGGTCTGTCTGCCTACATGTTCTTCGCCAACGAGCAGCGCGAGAACGTTCGTGACGAGAACCCCGGTATCTCGTTCGGCCAGGTCGGCAAGCTCCTTGGTGAGCGCTGGAAGGCCCTGAACGACAAGCAGCGCACTCCCTACGAGGCCAAGGCTGCCACCGACAAGAAGCGGTACGAGGACGAGAAGGCCGCCTACAACGCATAAGCGTTGAGCCGCCTTTGACTTTTTTCTATCCATTCTTCTTTTGTTTTATTATTCTCATGTTTCGGGTCGGGAACACGGCGGTGGCGCGAGGGCAAGTGACATGGGGATAATTACGGTTCTCAGGTCTACTGCCAGGCTGGTTGCTTTTTCTTTTTTGCTTTTCCGTTTCATCTTGTGGACTACCTCCGTTATTTTTTCTTGTTTTATGGGCTGTATGAGGGTTATTTGAATTTACTCGGGTCACGACAATGACAATCTCGCCGCCGGTGCACGCGGTAGGGTCCTTTATATCCTTTGCTTTCTTTTCTATGCCTGTCATGGGCAGGGCGAGACTGTAGTTGGGAGAGGACTATGTATACTAGTCGGTGAATGAATGGAGAAACGTTGATTATTTCTAAAGCAATCTAAAGCAATGACCTGTGATGTCGATAAATATGCTTTGTTGTTTGAAACATGATGATGGCTCACAAAAGTTGGTGCCTCAGGTTATTACTGAATGATCTGTTGCGAAATGACCAATCCCGGTAGATGAGGGTGCCGGACCACAATCTACGCCTGCATCGCGTCTTGCTGTAGCATCCGCCGCAGCCTGCTCTCATAGTATCGTCGTGCCTCTGTAATTCTCAGAACCGGGGTGGAAACAGCCTTTTCGTGGGCCGTGGAAGTGAAATCAAAAAGTAGAAATAAAATTAAAACTGCTGGCTCTATTTTGGGGTTTAAGCTTTTCACTCACCGGCAATTAGCATCTTTGTACTATTACGTCTACCTGCCGGTCGGTATCACGAAGAAGATGTCGTCGTCGATGTTGTTGTTTGTTCCGTCGCTCTGTCTAGGTCTCATTATGTCATTGTTTCTTCCGCGCAACCTGATGAGAGGAAGGCGCAGTGGTCATGCCTGCCACCTCAACCCGCTCCCAACAAAGACAAATTTCAACGAACAAAATCGCGAAAGGAAGCTGCGCTGCGAATGCCTTCTTTCCTCATTCGGATTCCGATTCTCGCGATAGTATACGACATGTTGTCGCATCTTCCTCTCAATTTCTATTGCCTTTTCATACTTTCCGCAATCTCCTTTCAATGCTCTTCATTACTGCCAAGCACACTCTCATCGTGACAATTGTCGACAATCATCATCGCTCCGTCTATTAGATTACCGCGTATCTTGTACTTTCATCCCGTCTTCACGTTTCATCGCTCTCCTAATCTTTCTCTTGCTTTCTTCGTTCTGCTCCGTTATGATGCTCACTCTACTTATCCTCCCATCTGCATAGTGCTAATGCACCCTGCACGCCCTCTGCACGCGGGAGCAACCCTTCCCTTTGCTCGAGACGAGCAGGCTCCCCGAGAATTGGTCAGGAGCACCAAGAGGGGCCCGCCTTTCGGCTTCGTGGCATGGATTTCACCCAGTGCTTTCTGCCCTTTTGCCCGCTCCTCTACATTTTGTCCTTTGCCTGTGCCAGTGGCCGGCCCCAGAGTCTAGAGTATGCAACAGCCACATGGTCTGCCTGCAATTGAAACGGATATGGCTATCGGATTCATGGGCTGCGAGAATCCAGCGATTGTACTTTCGCGATGTTTCTCATCAGTAACACGTTTGAAAACTGCACCCTAGGTTGTCGGCGGATTACGGTTGTTTCTTCGGGGTATTGGATCTTCTTCCTCTCGCAGCTTTCATCGCCATGTTGGGCCGCGACTTCACAGAAGCATATTTACTTTACTTTGAAGCCGTCTCCGAAACAGCTTCATTGCTCTCAGTCTTTCATCAGTTTGCCCGTCTACCTTTCAAGAAGTCTTGCTTGTTGTCAGGCCGTGTTGTATAGGATTTCAATTATAGATCCTAGTACTCGTGGTGTTGAAGCTTCCTTGCTTATTCTCATGTTCGTGCCACCGAGTCACAGGTCCGACGAGGGCCTATTATTACAGGCCAGCCACGTCAGTGACGCTGATATTACCACTGTCCTACCGGGCCCAAACGGTCTCTGTGGCCCATCGTGGAGCAAGCCAATCGAGCATCGACCCTTGTGGCCAGACCAGCAGCAATGAGCAAAATAGAAGAAGCCCAGAAAATCAACTGGTTCTCATGCATGCAGGTCTCCCCCTCACTATAACCACTATGCACGCATGCTATATTCTCTACTTTTCCGATCGCCTGGTGCCGACCAGGTTGGGCATTGCTGCTGCCGGTCTACTGCACATTACTGCACACGATTCCTCGTGAGTGCAGCCCAATGCGGGTTTGCCAGCGGCAACAGAGGGCAAACAAAACAGAAAAAGGCGGAAACGAAAGGAAGCGCATCGGCCTCGCACAGTCGGCATTTCTGGCTTTTGTACGTTTTAACTTGCCTTTTGCAACATCTTTTGCGACATCTTGTACTCTGCTACTCTCTTCCATTCTCTGTTCTCTCTTCATTCTTTCATCTCCTCTCCCTCCGTCGCATCCACCTCTTCTTATCCTCCTCCTTATCGACATTACCGCCAACATCCCACCGCCTTCCGATCCCCGACCTCACATAACGTGATCTCGGCATTGCTATCTCCCTCTCACGCCAAACAGACTACCCAGCCCGACTACCTGAACAGCAGACAATACAGCGAACTTGCTAGAACCGTCTTTATCATCTTCGCCTCGCCTTCGCCTCGCATCGCACTATATCTACATTCCGTCTAACAGCGCAAGCTGTTGCCCACAAGCCACCTGGTCGTCACTCTCGGCTGCTCTCTCAGTGCCGAGTACCATCGATCGCATATCACTTCTGTCCATACAATCTCAAGTCTCGGCAACAGCTATTCGACACGGTCATACAGCTCTCGAGTACCCTGTTACGGATCGCGGGGTCTCCAGACGGCACTAGGCGTTGAGACGTTATCCATCAATCCCGCTGCGCTCCTGTTGGCCTGACCATGCACTCGATCCGCCATATATAATCAGCGCCACAGCATACAAACATCCTCGTGCCCGTTTTGTCATCCGGCTATACTTGCACAGGCAAATCACGCATATTTATCTGCTCTTCTCCGTTTCCCACTCGTCTATCGCCTTGTTTCTTTTTTTCTAGCAATCGACTGCCACATCAACGATATCACAGCCACCAGGCCGATTGTCGTCTGCCGCATTCGCATGAGAAACACCATATCCAGCCTGCCAACGGCGCTCCCTTCACTATCCCGTCTACAATCTTAGGGTGGGGGGCTCAGTGCATGATCAGATTAGGCATTTCTGATCGCATCGGCAAACAAATATCAACATCGCAAAGACGACACACTGACCGCTGATGCTCTGATTGCATCAACGGCCTCTATACTACAGCAATACCGACAAAAATGTCCTAAAGAAGCCGCCTTGCTATTTTCGTATATATCATCCGCACCTTGCTCTTCTTGTTTACTACTTCCGGCTTCTTTACAACTCTACAGCACACAAAACTATCTTACGCCGGGCAACTTGATACCATCACTCCTAATCACTTACACTTTTTAAAATGGCCTACCCATATCGCGGACCCAGCGGTGGCCACGACCAGTTTGGAGCGCCTTTGGTACCGATTGGCGCGCCTATGGGTGCACCTATGGCACCCATGGGAGGACCAATGAGGCCTATGGGAGGGCCAATGGGACCAATGGGAGGACCAATGGGGAACCCGATGGGGCCAGGAGGCAGGCCGTACAGCTGCCCTCCTGCCCGCTCATCTTTCGGGCCACCGCCCGGCCCGCCTCGGGGCTTTCCGGGACCGCCTCAAGGACGGCCCGCAGTTCCAATGAACGGCATAATGGGTGGCCCACCGCTGGGCGTGCCTGGCTTAATTGGCCCCGGCATGACCCCCGGCATAGCCCCCGGCATGGCTCCCGACATGGCTCCCGGCATGGCCCCGGGCATGACCCCTATCATGGCGCCCCCGATGGGTCAGAGCTTGGTCCTCGCTAGCCAGCCTCCGGCTGCCAGTCGCTCAGCTATGCTTCTTAGTGGCTGCTATGCCGAGACATCAGTTGCCAATGCTGTCGCGATGTCATTAGACGGTATCCGGATAAGTATCGCCGAGTCACTTCAGCCGCCCATCTTGTTTCTCATGGACGAGATTCGGAAATGCAGTACTGGTCTCGTTCAGCTTTCTGAGAGCACAAGATCCCATCCCGGCCGCGTTCCTGTGCTACTGGACTACCTTGAGATTCTCCTGCCCTGTTTCCAAAAGAGTCTTAAAGACATCCAAACATACTGCGATGACAGTGCCCATTCCAAGGAGATTCGCTGGCGAACAATGTACCACAAGATGATGGAAGTGACTGGCATCCCGCTGCCAAACCTTTTTGCAAACTACCACGGCTTCATAATGCTCCTTGGCCAGATGTTGACCCGGAATCCAAACTTTGATATGAACACACTCGAAGTAGAGCAGCGGCGTCTAGAGGACATTCGTGATCGGCTGGGTCTCGATCCACCCAAGCAGTCCAAGGCACTCACCACCCCATCCCATCTCGGACTCAACCACCACGACAAGAACGTGCACTGGGCAGAAGAAATATTTTCACGACCCCTGCCCAGCCGGACCCCTTTGAAGCACCACAGATAGTATGTTTCCCACCTCATCTGCACAGTATTTTATGATGTGAAGACTTTACTAACATTTCAATAGCTCTGTATGTCATGGACCCTGGCTGCCGCTGAGTATGTCACCGAACGCCAAGATTCTGTTTCGCCGCACGTTTGACAATGAGCGACTTACCCTCCTTGCCTATATCGAGCCCAGCAACAACGCCCCGTATCTCATGATGCGCAGTCTCGACGACGCTGGAAACCCCATCTACAGCACCAAGGGCGTACACGAGGTCATGGTCGAGCGCGAAGGCAGCTGCCTCGTGCTGCAGCGCTGGAGTTTTGCCGACAAGCGCGCCAAGCTGTGGGCGTTCTTATACTTCTTGACGTGGGAAGAGCTCGTTCTGTTCCAGACGACCTTTATCGCGCTCAAGGCCGACGGTATCCTCACACAGAATGTCCTGGACCATGAATTCACCATTGGCCGCGAAAAGAGCCTCTTCCAGGCGCGCATCTCCGACGACGGCTACAACCACCTGCTCGTCGTGTTCCAAGACGCCAAATCGGGACGCATCCGCCTGCACGCGTCTGTCTGGGAGGGCGAGATGCGCTATTGTCCTGTCTGGACGTCCTTTCTCACTCACCACGAAGACCCCAAAGACTGGATTGTGCGCAAGCGCGACCCGCGCCGCATCTACCTCAAGGGCATCCACCTCTATGTCTTTTGCAACGAATACCGCGAGGAGAACATGCGTCAAAACAGGTCGGGCTACTTTGAGCTCAATTTTCTCCGAGACGATGCCGCGGCGCACTTCCGGAGGGTGTTCGACCCTTTCCCGTCGGCCAACACGTCGTCGGCGCCGTCGACCATGGCCTCGGGACCCGGCACATCCGCTGGTGACAGCGACAGCGACAGCGACAGCGATTCCAGCGTGGCGTCAGGAACCAAGTGATTGTTCTTTTGATTCATTCATGTACTTTTTATATTTTCTATGTCCTCTGATGCCTTATGCAGCGCTTTGTTTTTGATCTACGATTCATGATAGCGTTTGATTGCCCTTTTGCTTGCTGTTTTAGAATGAGCGTGGGCTACTGTACTTGTCTTTCTATTGTTTACTAGCTTATACTCGCTGTTTCTTGTTTGTTGTTTTATTGTCCTTATTTTTTGTTTTGTGTGTTATATTTGCTCTGCTGCTCTTTTGCTTTTCTTCTGTCTTTGAGAGGTGTCGAGATATGCTCTTACGAATCATGATGAATATGATCCTTGATACCCTCAAATACCCAATTATCTTTGTTTTGTCTCGCATCTCTAACTAGCGGTCTTCTATTAGCCATCACAAATGATTCAGTTGTTATATTGACTTTTATATCGTTGATTTGCTCGAGCTCAATGCTGTTTAAGATGACAGTTTGATTCTAATCTTATTTTCAACGTACTCTTCGCTCTACAGCACGGTGACATCAGTCGTCTCTGTCGCGGCTGGGTTATATTCTTCTAAGAACCACTTGTCTGCTTTGGCGATGCTTTTAAAGTTGACCAAAAGAAATGCGATTCTCTCGTACGCCTCAGAGCCGTCTGAAAGGGCCGTTTTCCGCAGAACCAGGAAGTGGCGCTTGAGTCGATTTTTGTCGTAGAGATACATCAAGTATACGCGAGCATGGCGGCAGGGGTGCCCATCGTTTCTCGGCTCCAGCTCAAGATCGCCGTCCTTGTACCGGTAGTCTGGGTAGAAGGCATGGTCAGCATCGCCCAACCGCAGTCCATCGTGTCCATCGGTCGGGCAAGGCATGACGTTGGGGTTGCGTGATGCAATGAACAAGTCGGACTCCAGTACCCACAATATAGCCCGAGATCTCATACATGGCCGACAGACACGGCGCAAGAACGTCGGCAGTAGACATGTGCGCACGCGCATGTAGGCACCGGGCCGCACTGAGCCAGTGCGGTCCACACCCTCCGGGTTGCACTCAACGGCGATGATGCTGTCCTGGAACCGTTGGCGGTCAAAGGTCTGGTTCACCTCAAGATGGGTAATGCCATTTGGGGTGTCGACCGCAGCCCACGACCAGCTAGGCGCACGCCACGGCGGTCGCCGACACTCGTCCCGGGCCGACTTGTTGACATACCAGAGCAGGCCCTGCGCCATGCTTGCCTCCCATAGGCCGGCCAGGTAGCGGCCGTTCTTTATTAGCGAGTAGCTGTCAAAGTGAGTTGCGCACCCAGAAATAGCCGGCAGCTTGTCGCTCTCTTCGGTCAGCTGTAGCTTCGTGTACGCCATGACCATCTGCCACCAATGCAGCTGCTGCTCCTTATGCTTGAACATGGAGACGTACTCCATGTCGGCGTATGCCTGCTTGGACTGGCGCTTGGACAGGTTGGACTCTGTGGTCGGCCGGGGATGGGGTGGCTTGTTCGTGTTGCCGCACTCGCACGATGTGTCCTCCCGGCAGCTGAACTGCAGCTCGTGCCGCGTGCAGTAGATTATGCGCCGCGACAATACACGTTCCTGAAAGATCCAGGCCCGCGAATGGGCGGGAAAGCTCTCGCGATAGAGGTCCATGCTGTCTGTGATCCCGTTGCCCTCATAGCAGCGCGCGGCTATTATGGTCTGTGGCACGCCTTTTTCGTCCTCTATACGAAAACAGAGGTCGGGCGCTGCGGATTTTGAAAAGCAGCCTCCTTGCGAGTTGGGGGACCAGGTGGCAGCAATCGTTGCGAAGCTGTTTCGGTAGGTGGTAGCCATCTTTCCTGCCTCTGCCTGCCAATCTTCTTTGAAATTCTGAATGATGCAGAGAGAGTCGATCCAGAGATACCGCACCTCTAGGTGCCGTGCAAAACTTACGGCATCTGCAAACGTTTTGGGGAGTGCAGAAAATGGTATGCCTTTCTCGTGGCTCTGAATACTTTCCACCGTGGTCTGAATCGGCTTGATTCCAGTGCCCCAGCAGTGGGACAGGCATATGTAGGTGCCAGTCTGGCCCTCGGTGGTGACCAGCCGTACGCCGGTATTGATTCGTGTACTATTCGGCGGCCCCAAGTCAAGTAGGCGCTTGGGTAAGGGAACGTCTCGTCCCTGTCCACATCGCTGGTGTGATTCCTCACATTTCTTAATCCAGGCTTTGGCTGTAGATAACGATGAGTGCGAGGCGGTATCACCAGGTAAAAGATTACCAGGCGGTAAACCTTGCAAGACCGTCTCATTTACTACCGCGGATGGTGAGTCGTCTTATTGTTGACAATGATATTGATAGTACAATGTACAGCTTACCTGGAGGCGAATAAAAGTGAAAGGAAGAGGACTTGCCTGTCTTTTGGTCGCGGGCCTGCAGTGCAAAGCCGTAAGCATACCACTCTAGCTGGAGGTCTTCAGGGCCACACCGGCCACCTCCGGAGACACCAGGCGGGAAAATTGCAAGGACAAGGCTGCGGAGCAGGCGGCAGACGTTACACCCGCTTTCGGCAGACTTGGTGATATCGCTGAGCGTGAATGGGTCTCTCATCCTCTGGAGTCTTGAATTTGAAACTCTGCTGTTATCATTTTTGGCTGCCATCTCTTCGCGCTGCTTCTGTACTTTCTTCTTGATCTCATCTTTATTGCGGGCGGCCTGTTCGGGCTTTTTGCTAGCACCAGGTAGATGCAATGCCCATGTCTCGCAGTCGAGGAGACAGCCATTATTGCCGAGCTTCTCAAAGATGTTAATGCGGTTCTCGAGGCGGTTCGCTTCCGTAAAAGCGAAAAAAGGAAGTTTCTCAACCTCGTGATACGAAATCAGAGACGCCTGCATGGCATGAGGCGAATGAGATGACAAAACTGTAGAAAAGAACCAAGTTTGGAGGAGGGGATGAGAGGAAATGATGCTAAGGTGGTTTATATGCAGCTCTAGCTAGGTCTATTTAGCATGCAAGGCGGACTCATGAGCCGAGGGATCAGCCTACACAGTTGCCCATTTGCAGTTCTCAGCATATGCTTTCAATTCTGCGGCTGTGTCTGAACTGTGACCGCGCTGAGAAGAGCATTTTGGTATAAATGAATAAGTTAACAAACCCTCATTTTCAAAGTTACAGAATGGACTACGACTGGCTCAAGTGCCTTGAACTGAAAAGCGTGATAAGCGTGAATGCGTTGTCTCGTGATATAAAGTTATAGTAAAAGGTATAAGATTGCCATCCGTCCAATCTCTTAATTAGACCGCTCCTCCTCCATTTTCCATCTATGTCTTGACATCGGGCTCGTCACGGCCGACAAACTCCTTGAACTTGAGCAGAGTAGTGGCCATCTCGATCTCGGGCTTCAGGAAGTCCTGGGCGTCCTTGTCGTAAGCCGAGGCATCGCTGGTGTGCTGCTCAATGTACAGGCGGATGGTGGCACCGCTCGAGCCAGTGCCCGACAGGCGCACAACAATGCGGGTGCCGTTGCTGAAGGTGGCGTACAGGCCCTGGTTCTTGGACACGGAGCCGTCCAGGTCGGTGTACGAGAAGTCGCCAGCGCCGGTGACGGTGATGGCGTCAGTGCGACCGGCAGACACGCTGCTGCCGATGAACGAGGAGTCGGCAATCAGGTCGCGCAGGATACCGACGACCTTGTCGGCACCGGCAGAGTCGACGTTCTCGTAGTCATAGCGGGTGAAGAAAGTGCGGCCGTACTCGGCCCAGAAGTCCTTCTGAATCTGCTTGATGGTAGGGGGCACATCGGGGCGCTCGAGACCGAGGCCAGCGATGATGTTCAGCCAGGCGACAATGGCCCACAGACCGTCCTTCTCGCGGATGTGGTTGCTGCCGGTACCGAAAGATTCCTCACCGCAGATGGACAGCTTGTCGGCGTCGAACAGGGCGCAGAAGAACTTCCAGCCGGTAGGCACCTCATAGCAGTTGAGGCCCTTGGCCTTGGCGACCAGGTCGACAGCGCCCGAAGTGGGCATGCTGCGAGCCAGGCCGAAAACGCCGTTCTTGCGGAAGTAGGGGATCAGGTTGGCATGGTGGGCGATGATGGCCAGCGAGTCACCGGGCGACACGAAAGCGCCGGCACCATAGATCATGTTGCGGTCGCCGTCACCGTCAGAGGCAGCGCCAAAGGGAATCTGACCGGCCTCAACAGCCTCGACCAGCGAGTGGGCGTAGGTCAGGTTGGGGTCGGGGTGACCGCCGTTGAAGTCGGGGCTGGGGACGCAGTTCTGGACGCTGGAGGGGCCGAGGCCGAGGGCCTTGTCGAAGATGGCAGTGCCGTAGGGGCCGGTGACACCGTGGAGGCCGTCGAAGAGAACCTTGAAGTCGGGCTGCTGGGCGATGAATTTCTTGATGAGATCAAAGTCAAAGATGTCCTGGAGCATCTCGACGTAGTCGGAAGTGCTGTCAACGATCTCGACCTCGATGGGGCCGTACTGGCGGGTGCCGATGGTCTCAATGTCGACAGTCTCGAGGTCGAGGAGCTTGTAGGAGCTCAGGGTCTTGGAGGTCTCGTAGATCTTGTTGGTGACCGACTCGGGGGCGGGGCCACCGTTAGCCAGGTTGTACTTGATGCCAAAGTCGGCCTTGGGGCCACCGGCGTTGTGCGAGGCAGTCAGCAGGATACCACCGGTAGCCTTGCGCTTGCGGATGAGGTGGCTGGCGGCGGGGGTCGACATGATGCCGTTCTGGCCGATCAGCAGCTTCTTGACGCCATAGGCGGCACCGATGCGGGCAATCAGCTGGATGACCTCGGGGTTCCAGTAGCGGCCATCGCCACCGATGACGAGGAAGGAGCCCTCAACACCCTCGGGGATGGAGAGGAGGATGCTGGTGACGAAAGCCTCGCTGTAGTGAGGCTGCTGGAAGACGACGACCTTCTTGCGAAGACCGGAGCTATTTTGTTAGCAAGTGACGAGGCGTGGTAAAGGGACGGCTAGAGGGATGGAGGGTTCATGGGGTTATCATGAGTAGTACTTACGTGCCCGGCTTCTGGTCGGTAAAGGGTGTAAACTCAACAGTTGTGGCAGCCATTGTGAAGTATGGATGATAATGAGGGAATAGAGAAAAAAGAAAGAAGATCAGAAAGGGAGAAAAGCAAAAGAGAGAAGAGAGAAGAAGAAAAGGGGAGACAAGAGGAGTGGTAGCTCAGCTCAAGAGGGGACTGGGCGCCTTCTATGCTTAATCGAGGAGCTTTTGATTGGGAAGCTTGTGCTTGCGGAATGGAGTATCAGTATCTCAGTACCACTTGTGCACACCGCTGGTCAATTGGGTGGCAGCAGACAAGAGCAGAGAGGCGAAAGGCAGAGCAATACTCCGTACACAGGTACAGCGATAGAGCAATATGCCCGATAGAGGATAGAACAGAGGCGTGGAGGGGTGGGAGGGGCTCCTGTTGGGGCCTGGGGCCTGTCCGAACTATTTTTATGATTTTTAGAGCCTAGCTTGGTCGAAGAACGAAGAGAAGATCGCCGGCGTGGGAGTTATGTGGAAAAAGGTTGAGTACTCCAGGGAAGATGAAGAAAGCTGAGGAATAGACTCGGTCAATACGAGAGCGAATGTAAAAAGTGAGGCCCGAACTGTGCAGTTTTTGGGAGGAAGTCGGTTTCACGATGCGATGGTTACGGGAAAGGAAAGCGCGATGACGACGAGTGACGACAGTGACAATGAGGGGAAGGTGCGAACCGCCAACACGAAATAATAGAACACGAATTGTCAATGCCAAATTTAGAAGGAGCTACTTTTTGGTTCACAACTGGTTTACAACTCTAGTTTGACCTTTGGTTGATAACTAGCTAACAACGGTGAAACGGCTCAACGATAATAACAAGGAAGGCGCAACCCAGTTGGCAACTGCTTTTCCCAAACTGCAAGAGGGTGGGTGATATTGGTGGCCGTAAAGTGGGGTAAGCCGTGATATCATGACATCCTGGGCCGCAAAGGAAGGCGCGACCAGTGAACAGCAGTTTTATAAAATAGAATTAAGAAAAATATTAACTGCTAGAGGCTATCTAGAAACGTACCCGGCAGTACTACGGAGGACATGCGGCAAGATCAAAACGCCCGAGACGGGAGAAGCCGTGTTATAGAGGGCTTATAAGTGTGTTTCTGAGGGTCCTGTCTTTTGTCTTGACGGTCCTTCTCATATGTTTAAATAACTCAACACAAGAAAAATTCCTCGTCAACAATCAATTTTAAAGACTGTTTTTTTTTGTTCATTTTTTCAATGCAGATGTAAAAGAGAAGACTATCCGAGTGAGTCTTGCGATTAAAAATGGCCGGTTGATGATCTGTGAATAATCTAGCGATAAAAACAACGAACAAGTCAAGATGCATAGATGCAAATCACAAGAGAAAATACTACAAAATTGCTTAAGCGTCAAAAGTACCCAGTAATGCCACCACAAGTCCCAATCACTCGTCCACTATTCTCCCTCATCCAGCCCTTCGGACTGCCCTTGCCGTCTTGGTATTGCCCCGGCTTCAGGGGACTGAAGATGATGTGGTCTTGAGCTAGACAAAGGCCCTCGTTCCGTGTGTTCTGTATGCTCTACCCCTAACCAAGGTGGCCTGGCCTGACGAGACCGCAAACGATAGCGTAGTCCGGCCAAAGGATCGAAAACACCATACGGATTCCATCGTCTATAAGCACCAGCACGCCTAGGAGAGGTTGGCAGCGGTCGTCGGCCAGTGCGGCCAAGCGTAGGTAGAGAGTCTGGGTCACGGCGGGCTATGCTCTCTGCAGAGGGACTGATGGGGTTTTCTGTAGCTGCATGCGGTTGGCTGTTTGCTCCAGTGTGAGTCGGAAATCGAGTCGGCAGACTGCGAGCGAGCTGCCCTTGTTTAAGATCAACCGTGCGATTTGCTGCAGGTTGAGGAGATATCCCCGACCGCGATGACGGTGCCAGAGATACAGCTATAGGCAGCCCCATAAAGGGCATTGACGGCTCAAAACTCGGCTCCAAGACGGGCAGCGGATGCGTCAGTTTGTAGACCCGTGCCACTGTCGACGCTCTCGACGATGTGGAGTAGTAGAAGTGCGACGGCAGCGGCGACAGCACTGACGGGAGTACCGCACTTGCGTCGTCTTCTTCCGAATGGCAATCTCTTGCATCGCCTGGCCCGTCGTAGGACCAAATGTCCCTCTCCTCTTCGGTATACTTCTGGCCACTCTGTTCGCGAGCCTCACGTGCAAGCCTGTTCTTCTCGCGCTGCGCCTGCACCTCGGCCAGTACGCCCGTCGTCTGGTCCTGCGGGCGCTGCTGCTCGTAAACCTGTTCATAGTCTGGTCCATCGCCTGAACGAGCCGCTTTTTGCTGCTGCGTTATTTGTGCGAGAGCATTCTGGATATCGAGGGACAGCTTGTCGCGGCCAAACAGGTGGGCCAGGTAGGCGATGGTGTTTCCCATCCTAGCCACGGGGAGCGCCAGCGGCTCCCAGAAGTCGAGGATGCTGGCATCCAAAGGTGCTGCAGCCTCGTCTTTGAGAAAATCAATGTAGACAAGGAAATCGCCCGGCTGGACGGTGAGTCCCTTGCTCGTCCCGCATAGATCAAAAGGCGGCACTCTGCTGACGTCAAACGGCCAGCTGTCGGCGGCCACATCGGCGGCCATGTCGGCGAGCAGGTCGCAGTACTTGCGGGCATGTGCCGAGAGATGCTTGCGCCAAAATGGCGAGTCTTTCATGAGCAAGGCCGTGGAAACGGTTAGATCTATTTTCTGCACAGAGACAGTAATCCTGGGCCTATTAAATTTTGTTAGTAGAATAAATCTTCCAGAGATGAGAAAGAAGAGCTGCTTACAGATACTTTGTAAAGTCCATAGTGAAATTGGTCGTGCTTCGCTGTATGCCGATGCAGACTTTTTGACGGTGTCCTGTGATTATCGTATAAATACTTCTAGCGGTAGCCAAAAAAGTGAATGGCAATGAAGGTGGTGCATTTAAAATAGAGGGACTTGCGAAACCGAGTGAATGGGTAGCTGGGAATATATTCTTAAATTCAAGACTTTTGATATCTGACGATGGCGGTGCAACAAAGTTAGTGACAAATTGTGCAAGTAGCCTCGTCACGAAGAGGCGTCAATGGACAGAATAGAGGCATCAAAATCAAAATGAGCAAGACGTAAAATAGTATATTAAGAGCTCCCTCGTCATGAGAAACAAAAATCTGGCTGCGCGTGTGCTGCGTAAGTAACAATGAAAGAAGTAAAGCTAACGGTAAAGAGAGAAATGACAAAAGAAATTATTTTAACCATCCATAAGGCGTGAACGAGAACAGAAATAAAACAATGCAATAACAGTGTAAACCCAGCAATCCATATCCATAGGTGCGCCAAATCGCTATAAATCAAGATAATGAAACAATAAACATGACGAAAAAATTACCGCCGGTCGTCGACGACTTCCGCCGACTCGTACTGGTGCTCAGGATCGACGCGGCTGACGCTGCCCTGCTGCACGTATCCAAAACTGGTCGGCCGCTCGTCGCGCGAGTGCGTCTGTGATGTGTGGCCGCTGGCGCCGCTGGCACCGGCATCGGACGGCGCGCTCAAATCGGCCGGTGCAATCGAGCTGGATGCTCCAGACAGCTGGCCCTCAAATGGCAGCCGAGTCGTCGGCACATGGGAGCCGCTCAGACCACTCTCGCCGCCCGAGGACTCACCGTCGGCTGTCGATGCCAGGCCTTGGGGGACGACCAAGGTATTGACCATCGACGGCGCCTTGGACTTTTTGCGCGGTGGGTGCGGCACTTCGTGCAGAATGGGCACACCGCCAGCGCCGTACCGACTGGCCCGGGACTGGTGCCGACTAATCTGCGACTGCTCGCGGCTCGGCGCACGACTGCTTCCAACGTGGATACTGCTGCCAGCGTCGATATCGGGCAGCAAAGGAGGCTCGCTGGTGTTGTCTTCATCGCCGACATCGCCCGGGTTGCCGTCAACGTCGAGCAGATCGGCCTCGGCCGGTTTGGCAATGGCCTCGGCACCGCCGCTGCGCCGCTTGCGCTGGTTGGCAGCGGCCTTTTTCTTGTCGTCTTCGTCGTCCGATTCGATGGGGCCGTTGCGGATGACGTTCATGGCGACGGGGATACCAGGCGGTGGTCCCTCGTCGTCGAAATCGCCGCCACGGGCCATCATAGCCGGCGGCATACGAGCACTACGCACGACCTCGAAACCCTTGCCCTTTTCCTTAGTCTTGCCGCCGATCATAGACCGGAACCAGCCCGTGGCAGAGGCGATGGGACCCGTGGGGTCGGCAGGGCCAGTACCTAGGCGGCGGTTTGGTGCGTCCGAGTTGAGCCGCTGGCCGCGCACGCCATAGTAGAAGTCAACTTCACGCGTGGTGTAGTCAGTGCGGGGTGTAAAGCCAATACCTGACGACTGTGGCGGGTATGGCGCAGGCGTAACCCCCCTGGAGAGCTGGCCATCGTATTCGGCCGGGTCGGAGGGGCGGGCTGCAGAGAGGCCAGCGCCCGCTGCAGCTACTGCAGCTAGGGGTGCGGCAGCTCCTGCACCGCTAGAACCAGGAGGTCCAGTAACAGCAGCCGCAGGAAGATTGGGAGGAACAGCAGCACCATTGACAGGACTGAAACCGCCCTGGGACCAGTCGCCGCTAGCCCATGAACCACGAGTGCGCTCAGCAGGTGAGGGAGTGTTGTCCTGATTGACGGTTGAGCGTCTCGCCCGACGGGGTGGCCGGTAGTAAGGGTCAGCCGCCGTCTCGACCTGGTTGCTCATGACGCCCACGGCACCCATGTAGCTTCCAGCAGTACGGCCCGTAGTTGGATTAGGCGATGGCAGGTACGAAAAGTTGCTCATTTCACCAGCAGTCGTGGGTGTGAATGAGCCGTTGCCGCCGCCGCCGCTTTCGAGGTTGCGTGATGCTGCGAGACCGTTATCAACACTCATGTTGTCGAGAGCCGATGAGCTGCGCTGACCTGGCTTGGCCATGAGAACGCCGATACTACCGGCAGACTCGCTCCGCAGACGGCCGCCAGGCATGACGTAGCCCGTCTTGCTGGCGTCTTCAGACACCAGCATGGCCGCACTGGACATTTGGCTCTGGCGCGATGTCGCTCCGGCAGCGCGGCGCGGCATGGTACGTCTTGACAGCTGGCGCATGCCAAAGATCTTGGAGAGTCCGCCGCGTGTCTGGCCGGCCACATCGTCACCGCCCGCACCTGCCATGCGGGCAATGACCTCGAGTACAGTCTGGATGGCGTTGAGGAAGAAGCCGAGGATGAGAACACCGGCATGGATGACCAAAATGACGTAACCGATCCAGCCCTTGGTGCCTTCCTCAACCGTAAGCACGGGGATAAAGGCAATCATGAGCATGATGGTGATAAAGCGGAGCACGGCAAACAGGGTGTGGTAGGCGTTCATGGACGACTGGCGGTGGAAGGGCTGGATGGCCTGCAGAGTGAGTACTTGGACGACTTCGCAGATGGCCAAGAGCACAATCTGGGCAATGCCGGCTGGCTGGACAGCACCAATGGCAATACCACGGACCAACGTAAGCGAGAAGGGCGAGAGGGCGTAAAAAGCTGCTTCATCCGAGTATGTGTTGTACAGCGGTCCATAGAGAAGCAGGGTCGGCAGGTCGTCGAACAGCACAGCACGCGGCTTTGTCGAGATGATGAGGTAGAGCAGCCAGCCGGCGAAGCCGAGAATACAGACCAGCGTGAGCGCTGCGAGGCCGGTCATGTAGCTGGGAGATTCGGCAGCGACGACAAACTGAAACGACGTCAGGGCGACAACGGGCAGCAGCAGGAAATTGAAGACGATACGGATGACGTGGCCAATGGAAAACGGCCAGTTCTTGGAGCGCAGGTCCTCCTCGGGGATCTTGCGAACGAAGCGGTAGACCCATTGGACGGCGAAGCTGAGCTGGAATAGCACAAGCGAGGCGCCAATAATGACAAGGAGCCAGACCATCATGCCGGCCCAGATATCCTCCACCTGGCCCATGCCGGTAAGCTGGGCGAGGTTCTGCAGGCCAAAGGTGCCGTTTGTGACATGGATGCCGTCGATGGTCTTGGGCATGCCGTCGTACTTGGTGACAATCGTCTGGTTGAACATGAGAGCAGACCAGGCGGCCTGGCTGACAATGGGCTGATAGAAGCCCGGGTAGCTGAGTGTCAAGCCGCCGGTCAGCACGGCAAACTGGAGGTACTGCAGACAGTCGCCGAAGCCAGGAGTGACGAGGCGTAGCAGGTCGGGATCACGGCCGTAGTTGGAGGACCAGTGGAAGATGTTGGATGTGCCCCAAGGACTGTACATGCCGGCAAATATGGTGGCAAAGCCGACGGCAAGCAAAACCATGAGCGGCAGGAATTTGATAGCCCAGGCCAGGTTGCCGAGCGAGGGGGTTACAGTAGCCTGGACACAGCCGATAGTGGTGGCAGCGTCGTCGCCGTAGCGGATGAGAAAGGTGGACGTGAAGGAGGCAAAAGCGTACGAGGCGTTCATGTCAGAGGCCATGGAGATGGATGGCAGCTCGTAAAAGGGGACATAGGAGGTGTTGAAGACGGGAGCAAGGGGGCAGCTGGCGTTGGTCAGAGACTGGTCGCAGAAGTCGGTGTCGGCAGTCCAGGGCTCGTAGGTGAGAACATCAATCTTGCTGTGGAGGGTGGTGAGCTTGGGCGACGTCGAGGTCGGGTCGGGCTCGCGCAGGATCTTGCCGTCGGTGTAGTTGGCGTCGGCCCAAAGGGAGCTGTTCCAGGCAGCCAGGGCTGTGGACGAGCGCGAGCCGGTGACATTGCCGTAGAGGGTGACGACGAGAGAGTGGGACTCGGTGGTGGTGTCAAAGGAGGCATCGACGTAGAGCGGCAGCCATTGAAGGAGGACGGGGTCCTTGTTGTTGCGGTAGTCGTCGGACAGGCAGTTGGAAAAGGAGACGGAGGCGGCACTGGCAGGCTTAATGGCGATGCAGGCCAGGAGGGCGACGAGTAGAGGGAGCATATTCAAGTTGAATCTAGGCAAACGGTACCGCCGTATTCGACAAGCCGGTGCCGCGCCCCAACGAGCGGGTGTCTCGGCAAAAGGAGACGTGGTTGAGGCCATGGCGGTCCACTTGTCGACTTGCCGGTAGGGGATGCAGTCACAGTGATGGTGGCAGTTGATGGCGACTGGATGAGTCGGGAGATCGAGGATGGGCAATGTACAGATTGCTAGGGGAATGTCTTCATCTTGGAGGTTGAGCACGTCGCCGGTGGTAGAGGTAGTCGTCGGGTGGTGAGGTGGCGATGTCGAGGCGATGCCACTTGAGGGGGATGCTGGCTCGCTGTTGGCTTGATCGATGTTTAGATGATTAGGTGATTAGAATTGTAATGTCAATAGTCGAGGTGAGTGGATGGTGTTGAGTCCAGGAGAGCGAGAGATCGAAAGAGCGAGAATCGTACGTCGAGGATGGCCAGGGGTTGCCTTTGGTGCTCGTCGAGATCCGTCGCGGTGCACAAGGTCGCGGTGCAGTCGTGAGGTTGGCGTTCGACTGGTGGTATGCGTAGTCGAAGGGTGCAAGAAGGTGAGTACTCTGTAGTGAGAAGTAGTAGAGTAGCAGGAGAATTAGATGGAGAGAGCAGATGCCAATGGAGTTGGAATGGAGTTGGGATGCGAGACGAAGAAAAGAAATGGAAAAAGAGATAAGACGCGAGGGGGTCGCGATAGCGATGAAGAAATGCAATTAAGAACAAAGCAGGAGTGAAACGAATGGTCGACGATGTGCGCGACACAACCAAAAGAGACGAAGCGATAGACGTCAAAACACAAGAGATGAGAAACGAGACAAAATGAAGCAGGCAGGCCTTTGGAAAAGGGACGAAAATAGTCTCGCAAAAAAAGATTGGAGAAAGCAGCCTAGCCTAGTGCGCGGAAGGAGAGGTGAAATGGATGACGTGAAATGGACTCATAGGCTGGACGAGATAGGCAAGTGCTACCCGCTGTGTCGGTCGCTCCTTCTTGGGCAGTTATTCACGGTTTACTCTGTACATGTTAGTGCCCAGGCTTCATTGAGAATAACGGCCATCGTTGCATAGACTAGATGATGTTGATTGTAGGGAAATATCAGATTAAAAACTACAAGCCACGAAACTAACAAATAACATGGAAAAGAAAACAATACAGGAATGCACAGCACTCAATTAAAGCGTTGACACCATACGTAGAGAATGCAGAGGGAAGGAGCGGAAAGTGGAGACACGGGGGCGTCTCCGGCTCTTGCTTCATTCTCTTTGGTTTTTACATCTCGCATCTCATAGAATCGCTAATGTTTTCTAAACAGGAAAGAGGCATCAATGCACCTTGTCAGAACGGCAATCGCTCCAATCACTCCTGCGGTGCACCGTTGTAGGCATGACTAATTAGGGATGCATCTAAGCGTGCGTTCAGCACTACCGGCCAGGTGTAGATTCTGGAGATGCAGAGATTCTCATCTAGAGGCTTGCCAGCGTGGCTGCCACAATAGACATTTGCAAAGCTGTGCCGCATGATATTCGTATACGCCAGCCCAATGATAGGGCTATCCGTAAATGTCATTAAATGTCGTTAAATGTCATCAAGGGAGGAAACATTTGCAAAGTAGAGAATCGGCAGTGAGGGAGACCCGTGCTCGGTTATGTTCATATACGAGGTGCGTCGCGGTCACCACGTTGCGCGTGTATCACGTTGAATGCTGACTAATCTCGTGAGACGACTTCCCGACTTTCTTTCCAAAATTAGAGCTGTCAAATTGAACTTGAATTTAAAGTTTCCAATCTACCTGGCGTGTTTGTGCTGCTCTCTCATTTTCGCTTTGTCATTTCCATCATAAAGTTTCTATTTCTCCTGAGGCTTAGACTCTCCCACAAGCTGGGCACGTCCTCGTATCGGCCTTGGCGGCCTGTCAGATCTCCTTATTCTCTATGCGATTATTCTATTTATTTTGGATTTATTTAATTTGTGCTAATACCTGATAACTCCCAACAGCTACCCCTGTGCATAATGCTCTGCCAACTTCGCCGGCAGACCGACACGCGATAAACCCTGTCCCCCGATTCCATCCAGTCTTTTGTGAATTCATTGGCAGATACTGAAAATCTACAGAGATCCCCGTCCCGTATCTGCCGGCCTTCTGCGCGTCTTTGTACCGTTGCTCGGGATTTTAATTCGTCTACTCGCAATGCAACGTCGTCATACTTGTGCTGTCGAGCGTATGTTTACCAAATATGCTGGCATCTCCCTAGTTAACTACTATGTATATCGGTTGATAGAGTTTCCGATTTATTGACCCGTTCAAAAGTACACACTATCAAACCCTATTGTCGCCAGATGGAGATGCTTAGTGTCCAGTTCGCTGCTATTAATACTTTGTACATCACAGGCTGTCAGACACAGCTGCCGTGCCCCCGGAGTGTTATGTGCATGCCATGCCACTGCGTGAAGCTGCAAAAATATCTTAGCTCCAGTCTCTACTGGAGTTGTCTCGAGTTGAATTAAGGTACTGGTACGCGATAGTCTGTTTTGTCACGTCGTTTTTCCACATTGCAAGAATGGCGTTGAAGATGCTATTTATATTTCAATTCTGTCTTTTTACCCATCCCATCATTCTGTTTATTTAGTTTTGATATGGAGAATCGAGTGAGACGAAATCAGAGTCGAAATACTCAGAAGGTCTGCAGATACGAGTCTGAGTTTCACATCTGCCGTCTTGGATGATTACAGTAAATGTGCCACCATAATCGAGTTATCCTCTGGCTGCCACTGGCTGTTATCGATGTGACATGGCAGATTCTTGTGCAAAACGTGCCACTTCAAACATGCACATTTGTATCGGTTGTTGGGTTGAAACGTAATGGTATGGCTTGGCTATGATTGTTTCCCATCCGTGCCTAACTTCAGCCCGAACGCACGGCTGACGGCCTCGAAAGACGCTCGCAATGCTCTCCGTTTCGGTGTAATGCATTGCTACACGTCTGGGTATCAGCACCTTCTACTACTTGATTGCTGACTGAAGCTGGACGAGTAAATTAGAAAGACAAGAAATCACATCTACTAGCATCCCAATGCAGAGCAAACAACACCGTCTGAATATGCCTTGCCGTGGATTAAGGTTGATCATCTACCACGTATATTCTCTCTTCCCTCCTCATATCAAAGCATCCGTGCCCTCCACCGCAACTTCTCGATGCTACAGTAAACACAGACGTCCCCCAATACGAGCTGTGCGACTCTTAAAATAGCACTGTATGTTTCAGTGGTCAGCTCGACAGGCCAGCCTATCTTCAACATGCTATCAACAAGCACTTTGTTGGACATAGACTGTAGGTAAAGTCTGTTGTACTTTCAGTTGATCTCGATATTATCCCATATTGCCCGAATACAAATGCATCACTATCAAGGCGGTTAACGCTACATTACTCGTGGCTGTTCTGCACCATCAGTGCCTTTTGCTTCAAGCTCTTTCGTAGATAAAGCTCAACTTTGATAGGTTCTTCGTCACCCCTTCTCTCAATTCTCTTCTTGGCTATCCATGTCGCAACAACCGCCTTCAGTCCAGTCTCTAGACTCGCAATGTCAGCCATCTCCGGTGAGAGGTAGTCGCCGCCTCGTTCTTTTTCGTCCGCATCCCATGCCCGCATCATGCGTGTAAAACGCACTGCACTCTGACGTAGCCGCCGAATATCGACTCTCATATCGACTCCCGTAGCTCGTGCTGGCCTTGCACCAGCAGAGACTAGTCTGCCCGACAGCTGTGTGCTATTGCCATCACTCGTCCTTGTCTTGGACTGAGCTGAGTGTACTGCCCGAGATAATAGACCATATGGTCGTACAGCATCCTGCAACTGAGACTGGAACCGGGACGTGGGTGGCAGTCGCGGTCTTGATGGCCCAGCACTGTCCTGCTGTTCGGTTGCACACAGCTCTCGGGCAGAAATGAAATTTGGCTGTCTCATTGTAGGTGCATTTATGCCAGAGCTGAAGCCATACTTGGAGCTACTAACGCCAGAGCCTTCTGCTAAAGAGAATCCCGCACTCCGCGCCGCTCCAAAAGCATTTGGCCCCTGTTCAGCCTCGTTGACAATCTCTCTGTTGCTTTCCATTTCACTTTGGAAATCCTCACTTCCCTGTAGTTGTCGATCATTCCTGGCTGGCGGGTTATTGAACGCAATAGTGGTCTGGCGAAGCCTATCACGCGACACAAGGCCCGGCAGCTCCGGGTAGTCGGGGCTGTGATTACTTGGCATCCGATTCATCCGCCCACGAGACACTCCAAGTGGGCTTGCTGGTGGTGTATGGAAGTTGCGCGTTGCCCTTGCTTGAGGTGCAGAAATTAGCCTGCGCCGGTTTCCCACATGCGAAGAGATCTGGTTCCGTATAAGTGCGTGGTCCTCATCGGCTCGGGCACTTACTCTACTGGCGGGCGTAGGCGTGCCAAAGATGGGCCTTCCAGCGGGTAATCGAGCTGAAGTGTACCTTAAAGGCAGCCCTTTCGGTGTTGCTTGGCTCGACCTTGGGCTAACCGCCGGCCGAGAAGACGGCGTTTCCATCTGAGGACGTCGCGGCGTCCTTGGGATAAAATGCGGTCCTCCAGACAGCCGACTATGCACCAAAGACTCGCCTGCATTGTACACCTTCTTGCAAAGCTTCTCAAAAGCATCGCAGACCAGCCGCTCGTCAGCAAATAGCACATTTGTTTTGGACGAGTCCACATTGGCATCGTAGCTGCCAGGGGGGCATTTGATGTTTAAACGAATGAAGAGTCCGTTCAGCTTCGACTGCGGCACTGGTGTTGTAGGCGAACTGTCTAATTCGTACTGCTGAAGAACGGCCAAGGACTTCCCAAAGGCCGTGGTGAAAATGCAGCTCAACTTCTTTCCTATGCTACCATGAAGGTCGCCCAAAATGGGCCGTCCATCCACCGAAATAAAGCTGCCCAGCTTGACTTTGGCCAAATTGGCACCTGGCTCGGGGAGCCACGCCTCGAAAATGAAATCGCTGAGCTCGCCATGTCTGCCATAGTCATTGCGCTCGACTTGATCAACTTTGCCGGATAAGTTTTGGGACAGAGCCTGAGACAGAGTCAATTGGTTGCCAAACAGCTCCTTTGCTGTCACAACGGTCTCCTGGCACTGCCGCGCAACTTCGGCGCCAAACAAGGCAGACACAGATTGCTTCAAGCTAACACACCGTCCGATGCCAACGGTTGTTGGGCGGTAGTCCCATGGGGCGCTTATTTTTGCCTCTGCTGGACTAAGTGGTGCTCCTTGAGGCCGCAAGATCTTGAGTGAGAGCCGAAGATTGGGCCGTGTCAGTGCATAGCTGCTCAAGAACGTCTTGATTGCAGTGATGGTCTTGCTTGAGTCTTGAACAGCTACTTTGCGCCGCACAGGGACTGCTGAGAACACGCACGTCACGCTCACGGTCGTCCCCATGGGCGCCGATGATACCTTTTGGCTGCCCGGTGCGACACCCCCGATATTTGGCACAAGACGAAAGGTGGACGCGATAGCATCATCACTCGTACGCGTTGTGAGTGCCACGTACCCGAGATTGTTTGCGCTTGCCAAACCTTGACCACGGAAGCCAAGAGACGGGGGACCGGAGATACTGGTGCCGGATGCTTCTGTCTTGCTGCTATGGGCAGGGCGTCCAAGTGCATCGAAGTCCACCTTGGCGATGCCGTTTCCATTATCCCGTACCTCGACCTTGTCGACGGTGTTGCGACTAACTAAAATGTCCACACATGAAGCGCGAGCATCGATCGCATTGTCAACCAGCTCACGCACAAGACACACTGGTGATGCAATGAGGCTTGTGGACCCGATAAGCCGGTGTGTATCTGTAGCCAAGGCTTTGATCGACATTCTGTGAGCTGTTGTATCTTGTGGTGCAATGTGTTGGCTCACCATAGATTCATGTCAAGTAGTGTTAGATGTGTCTCGCAAAAAATAACGGAGGCATCTAGGCGATGCAATGGGATGGCGGACCAGGCATCACTGGCCGCGCTTTCCATGTTCAGATTTTATTAAAAGTCCCGGTTTCGGATTGTGTCGCTGGCTCTTTCCTTCTGCATCATGATTATGATCTCAAAAGTCAACGCAAGGAAGGTGCTATCGCCGGTCGAATGACATTATTTGACAAAATAGGAAGTTTCTAGGAGTGAGATCTCGAGGCAAGGCACCTTGTTGGTCGCTGTTTCCATGCTTGATTATTATTAAACATGATTTTCCGAATTGTGTCGTTCTCTCCTTCCTTCTGTATCGTGAAAATGCTCTGACAAGTCTTTTCAAGGAAGGTGCCACGGCCGGCTGATCGATAGAACTTGACTAGATAGAAAATTGCTGAGACTTGAGCATTGAGGCAAGGCAGGAGCAAACAACATGCCTCCAGTATTTTCCCGAGTATTGCTTCCCGCTCTTGCCGTGACGTTGTCGTCCTTCACGATGTAAGATCCATGCAGTCGTTCGAGTTTCTATCCCTTCCTAGTTGGGATACTTGACTCTGCTCTTGCTTCTTTCACATTCCAGAGCCGTTTCCGCTTTCACATGTCACTGTCGACAGCAAGTCATTCCTTACATAAGACAGCACATTCTGTAGAAGAGAGACAGTTCCAGGCGTTGCTGCCGCAAAAAGCCCAAATAACGACGACTGGCCTGTTGGAGAACCTGAATGAAGTTGTACTGACTAGGCTGACTAATTTTTAAGCTTGTATTATTCAACGCCGATTGAGGGGGAAACAACAAAGAATGACACAATCCCCAAGCTCCCCACTTCCGCCCAGAACTCCAGGCAGTTACGAAGCCCCTCAGCGCAGGCAGTCAGCTGGTAGTCTGCTGCACTAAGTCTCCGTATTGCGCAGATCCAGGCTCTACAACTCTCTTTCGTACATCACCACCGCATCACCACATCTCTACTACAACAATTACTACAATGCACGACAAGGGCCCCCAAGAACAGGTGCACGACGGCTCCGGCCTGCGCATCGGCATCGTCCATGCACGCTGGAACAACGCCATCATCGATCCTCTGCTGGAGGGCGCCAAGGCCAAGCTGCTCAAGAGTGGTGTTGCCGCGGAGAACATTGTTGTCGAGTCGGTGCCGGGCGCATGGGAGCTGCCCATTGCTGTTCAGCGGTAAGTAGCGAGTGCGCGGCACGAGCTGCACAAGCGGCACAACACAGACCCGGGGATCTGCAATCTCTCAATCTCTCTACAATGCTAACGAAACAGCTTCCTCTCGGCCTCGCAGGTGCAGGCCGCCTCTTCGTCGGCTCCCGCGTCGTCGCTCAACGACCTGCTGCTCGGCAGCTCGACCGACCTGACCAAGGACGCCGCCAAGGAGTCGCCCGCCAAGGCCGCCTCGACGCAGCCGTTTGATGCGCTGATTGCGATTGGCGTGCTGATCAAGGGCGAGACGATGCACTTTGAGTACATTGCGGACAGCGTGTCGCAGGGTCTGATGCGTGTGCAGCTGGACACTGGCGTGCCTGTGATTTTTGGTCTGCTGACGGTGCTGAACGAGAAGCAGGGCCTTGCGCGCGCGGGTGTGATTGAGGGCAGCCACAACCACGGCGAGGACTGGGGCTCTGCGGCCGTCGAGATGGGTGTGAAGCGGGTGGCATGGGCTGCTGGCAAGCTGAACTAAGTCGATCAAGCCAAACAAAAATACCGCCGAGGTCAGGGTCAAGCGCAAGACAAGGTCAACCAGAAACCAGTTTTGACTCTTACCTACGACTAAATGGCGAATGAAAATACAAAAATACCAAGAATACCGGCGTTGGATTACATCAACTCATTGGGTTAGGATAACATGACCATTATCGAAATCAAATTTCAATAAAAAAATAGTCAGGATACATCATAAAGCGGCATCTAATGAGACTGTGACACTGATAAGAATTCGTTGATCTTGTGTTACCAGTACGTCTTCTATCTCTCAAGCTTGTGTTACGTCCGATCACAAAGTGTCCATTGGTACAAAATAAGATATTAGATTATGGCTGGCGTTTTGTCTATGTAGTCAAAAGATGGTAGTAGTAGAAAATCCCAGATGTAAGTAGAAAAGCGAAAAACGACAAAAAAGCCACTTGCAAATTGCAGATATATAATCCATCTCGGCCTGGCAGTGCATCGATCTTCTTGCAAAGACGTGTAGACGACTGCCAACCCCTTTTCTCGTTTTCAGTCGATTCGCAAAACGCCCAAAAATGTAGTCAAGCAGCATGAGATATAAAAGAGTGACTAGGCAATGCGAAACACATGACGCAAGGAAACAAATAATCAAAACCGCAAGTAAACAATAGAGCAAACCCCCAAAATACCAAATATCGAAAGCAAGTCGAAGCAAATCCAGTTGTTGGTTGTGCTCGCATTTTATTCCCATTCCCATTACCGTCATCCACACATCTTCATTCTGTTGATCAAATGATCGAGTGATCTAGCTGATCAGGGCACTAAGCTCGCTTGACAGCGTCTTCTTGGACTTCCACATCGACCGCTTCTTGTCACGCTTGGCCTTCATCGCAGCCCAGCCCTCTTCGTCGTCATCCTCATCCACAGGCGAGGTGGCAATGGTGATTGCCTCTTTCTGGAGCGGCGACGGGCTCTTGTGCTTGCGAGAAATGTCCCAGCCGGGGCTGGATGCGCCACTGGTGGGGCCCGGAGTAGGCTCCAGGGACGGTGACGTGCCACCCACAGCCGCGGGCATGTGCGACACAGGCCGGTAGCGGCCCGGCAGGCCAACATTGCTGCGCTCGGACGGCGCAATCGAGGGTGTGTAGCCATTGCCGGCACCCTGCACGCGGATAGACGGGGCGTAGTTGCCGCCCATGTGCTGCTGCAGGGGCTGGATCCACGAGGCAGAGCTGGGCTGGACCATGCTCATGGTGCGTGTGTGCATGTCAGGGCGGGGCAGCTGGACATCCAACATGGAGCCGTTGTCGACAAAGGAGTGGCGGACGCTGCCTTCGCCGCCCATGCCGTTCATGCCATTCATACCAGGCATGCCGTTCATGTTCATGCCGGGCATTCCAGGCATACCATTCATGCCCATACCCACGCCACCTTGGCCACCGTACTGGCTCATGGGTCTCTGGCCGTTGGCGCCGCCATTAGCCATCATCTGCATGAACTGCATCTGCATCTGCATAAACTGCTGCATCTGCTGAGTCATCTGGATCTGGGCCTGGTCGGCAGCCGACATCATGGGCATCTGGCCACCCATACCAGTACCAACACCAGGGTACATCATCTGCGAAGGGATGCCGGCCATGGGGTCGAAGTTGGGGTTCACACCAGACATGTTTGGCAGCGGCTTGGGGACGGCATCAAGGGCAGGGCTGCCTCTGCGCATAGCCCGCGAGCGTTCCTCGCTGGCAATCACACCGACAAGGCCACCTGGGGGAAGGCCACCGGCAGGAGCAGGTGCACCACCAGCAAAGTTAAGCGTCTCGCGCTGGTTGTTGTTGACGAGGCCGTAGGGGTCTTGGGGCAGGTTGCGAGCAAACACCGGCAGGCGGCCGCCATTAGCAGCCGACTGGGGTGGGGCTTGCTGCTGAGCATCGCCCACGACAGACTGGGGGCGCTGGTAGCTGGGCGCAGCGGCAGCACGGAGGTTGGGGTTCGACATCATTGTGCTGAGGCGAGTTGGCGGGCGGTTGCGATTGGGGAAACCATGGGCGGCCAGGATAGCCAGGGGCACCTCCTCGTCCTCATCCTCGTTGGCGCCGGCTTCCGAACCGTTCTGGGGCGAATGGCCCGACAGCGAGGGCAGGTTCGGCGTAGACATGGAGAAGTACATGCTGGATCGAGCAGCCGGGCCACCCGAGTTGGACTCGCCGGTCACCTTCATCATCTGCTGGCGGTAGACAGCCATGTGTGCCTCCTGCTTGCGTCTCTGTTTGGCAGCCTGTCTGGACTTTTCGGCCTCATCAATGTCGTCCTCGTACTTGTCGTCGTCATCGCTGTCGCTGTTGTTGCCGCTGGTGTTCTTGCTGGCGGCAGCATCGACGCCAATGGTCTTGCTGGCGTCCTCGCGCTCCTTGTCCTTGCGGTAGCGCTCGAACTGGGCAGGAGTCATGACCTTGTTGCGAGGCGGGCTGGGCTTGCGTGTAGTGTAGCTTTGCGCCATTCTGCTCCTGTTGATCATGCTGCTATCGAACAGGCTGTCGTCCTCGTCGGCCACGGCCTTGGCACCAAAGGTGGGCGAAGTCGACTCGGTGGGCACCTGGCTGTAGCCAGTGTCCAGTGTATCGTTGTTGCGGCGTCCAAAGCGACTGCTAGGACTTGAGGAAGCCTTGTCGTTGGACAGAGTCAGGTTGGAGCCAGCAAGGAAGCGGTTAACTGAGAATAGCGAGTCCTTGAGAAGAACGGTATCCTCGTCATCTGCCTCTGCTGCAGGAGTGTTGTAGTCTGTAGTAGTTGACCGGCGACGGCCAAAAATTGCACTGGAGCGTTTCAGGCCCGAATCAGTGAGGGTGGGAGAAGTCGCGGATTCACGAAGAGCGAGTGGGGAAGCATGTCTCGGGACGGGAGGAGGTGCGTTTTCGTTTGCAGATGCAGCAAGGTTATGGGAGTACAGCAGCTTGTCGTTGGAGTTTTGGCTGCTCCACGAGTAGGGGGAGGGCTCGATCTTGGCAGAGTGGTCGACCTGGATCGGAGCGGGCTGGTTGAGGCGGTTTCCGGTCAAAGAGCGCGGCACCAGTGCGGGCCGGTCGGCGTCACCACCATTTCTGTCGCCGTTGATCTGCTGGCCCATCCGCAGTGTTGCGACGCTCGCACGCTTCGAGTCGAAGTTGCCCAGCATCTTGCTGAAATCACCGCCGAGGTCGAGGGTGAATTCTTCGTCAATCTTGGGCGGGGTGGCAGTCGTGACAGTCGATGTGGTAGTGGAGCGATCACGGCCAGGTCCGTCAGTGGGGGTCTGTGGCGGATTGCCGTCGTTGGGCAGGACTGGCATGTGCTTCTTGTTGCCTCCAAATGACAATGTACGGCCGGCTGACTTGAGGAAGCTGCTTGTTGTGCTGGACTTGGGGATCGGGGGCACCGGGACGTCGCCGTAGTTCTTCTTGCTCTGCACCTTGTACTCTTCCTCTTGCGTCTGGTAGGGCTGGTAGGGCTGGTATTGTTGTTGCTGCTGCTGCTGCTGCTGCTGTGCGTTCAAGTCGTTGGAAGAAGGAGCGGTAGAAACGTTGCTGTGCCGTGACGAGTTGTCAGTGGAGTTTGTGTTTGTCGTATTTGCAGAACCACTGCCATTGAAAAGGTTAGTGTCGGTCCGTCTCTTGAACCACTTGTTGTTCTTTGGTTCTGATTCTTTCTGTTCTGGCTCTTGTTCTCTGGGCTCGGCGTCTACTGGGGATTCGTACCGGTTGGTGTTGTTCAGATCGGCAAAAAGATTGTCGTCCTCGGTGTCAACTGCCAGATTGTTGGGCATGCTTTGAGACTTGACGGCAAAGCGTGCTGCGCCTGAGCCGTTGGCGTTGGCATTAATAGAGTTGTTGCCGTTGCTGGTGCTGTAGCTGTGGCCGTGGCCGGAAACGACCTCTGCGCGATCCAGGACACGAAACGACGGGCCTGCTACGGCATTGTCGAGGTTGTCGGCGGTAGATTTCCGCCTGTTGAATGCGACCGGGAATCTAGGCATATAGAAGGTTGAGGAGGTTGCAGTATTTAGGAAAGGTGCAGTGCTCTAATGTCCGTCGAACAAATGGCAGCTGCTGAGACGACGAAAATAGATAGAAAGGTAAGATGGTGTGAGCTGAGACTGTGCCTTGGCGAGTGGTGTGGCAAGTAAAGGGGTGGTGTTGCCCGTTTGAGCAAGAAAGCAGAAGTTTGCAAATTAGGTGATGGTGACGCTATGTGCAAGGCGACTGCATGGCAGATTAGTAACGGAAACAGAGATTGCGAATATTACAAGTCAGAGTGTATGAGATATGAGAGAACGAGAAAACGAGAAAACAAGTGTACGGAATATGAGAATAAAAGAGGGCAAGTCGGCTGGGAAGGTATGGTCTCTGGTATGTGTCTGGTCTCTATTTGGCTCTGATCGTCCGTGGCTGGTCGTGGCTGTTTTCTGTGTCCCGTCCAGTATGTTTCTTTCGTCTTTGTGCAAGATGAAGAGTATGTGTTATGTATTGATGTGTGCGTGCGTTTCCTGGGAACGCAGAGAGCCAACTGCAGAATGCAAAGTGCAAAAGCAAAGAAGGGGAAAAGGACGTGTAACGATGCAAGTTGCCGGGGTCTAGTGTCCACGAGTTGGTGATGGAGAAGTTGATGTGGCACGAAGAGGATACAAGATCGAGGCGGTAGGGCAAGGAGAAGATAGTCTGAAGAGGTAAAGACAGAAACCGTCGAGACCGTCGAAACAAAACCAAGATGGTGATAATGACTACCGGCCTGGGTTGCTAAGCCGCAGCAATGGCACAGCGCATAGACGAGACGGCACCACTCCACCAAGACGAGACCGACCAGTTTGCACAGAGCACACAGGCCACGCACCAAACAAAATACGGACAAGGCACGGCGTGGGACAGGCCAGGACAAGAATGGGTCTCTGGGGAGATGTCTTGGTTTGGTATTTGATCTTTGATCTTTTCTTTCTTTTTTTGTTCGTTTTCGATTGATTTTATTGTTTTATTGTCTTGTGTTTGGTTTTCATTTCTTCTTCTGGGTATTGATTCTCAGGCTGTCGGAATATAGCAGTCGTTTCGGCAGATGCAATATACCCGGGCGAGAAGCAGGGCAGGCTCTGACGGCGGCAGTTTGATGTTGGAGCGTGGGATGAATCGTAGGGCCGGGAGTAGCGAGTTGCGAGTCGGAAGCAGCAGACAGACGGAAACAGGATAAAGGCAAAGAGAGGAATGCAAAAGGCCGAGGTGAAATGGCAGACGAGGGGACCAGGTGAAAAAGCAGAGCGATGCAGAGTCGGTGTTCGGGATAGAGTGCACTTACATGATAACAGAGCGTGCGTGAAACGATAGTCGAGAGTAGAGTGCGACGGCAACGAAACGAGAACGAGAGACGTATTTACAAGCGAGAGTGTGTAGAAACGAAGGAGAGCAGACGAGGCGAGACGGAAACAAGAGTCGTCGTTTGTTATTAAGAATGTATACAGTGTATGCGTATGTCGTCGAGATGATGGAGATGTGGGTGAGAAAAGATGCGAAGCGAACGACTGAGGACGGCGGAAGACGATGACGCGATGTCGTCGTCGAGATCGAGATGTCGGGTCAGGGGATGCTTCGAGTCGAGGGAGGGCGACGATGGGGGCGTCGGTATTTGGAGTGCCGAGGATGTAGAAGAAAGAGCAAGGCAAAGAATGAAGATGCGATGGTGAAGGATGCAGACAATCAATGAAAGGCAGACGACAAGACAACAAAAGCCAAAGACGAAGACAAAAGACGAAAGGCGGCCGAAGACGAGAACCAAAAGACGACAGCAAGATGCAATGAGCAATAGCAATGCAGGGTTTTGCCGCTCTGTTGATCTGTCGTATTTATCTTTTATTTATCTGTATTTATATTTATTCTCGTCATTATTGATAATATACTTTATATTTATAATTTATGTGCGGCTGGACGGGCTTGTGGGTAACGCGAAGAGCCGGAGACCAGCCAAAGAAGGGGAAGCCAGCGGGCAGGAGATACTGAGTACAGAGTAGGCACAGGCAGGAGGCAAGCAGCACGGCAAGCAAGCAGGACGCAGAAGCAGGCAAATTCCCCCAATCTATTGGGCAAGGGGAGTGAATACGAGAAGAGGACCAGCACCATAATAATAGTTGGGGCAAGTCGAATATGAGGGATGGCCAGCGTGACCAAGGACTGGACAAAGAACGGGCTTGACAGGAAGGAAGTACTGATGATGTCAGGCCACCTGCTGTTAACTGGAGATAAAGTAAGAGTAAATAGGAAAGAGCCGTGATGCACGGGAAAGAGCGATGCAGATGGAGGCCGAAGAGAGAGAGTGAACGAGGAGCGAGTACGATGTATGGCTGCAAGAGCGATGGACAAGGCCAGCCAAGAGTAGCAGGAACAGCCAGCAGCCTCTTTCCTCTGCCAAACACTTCTACGCTAGCAACAGCTATTGCTATTTACGGAGCAGCACAGCTACTGGCCGTAATGCGCAACCAAAATAAGGTCATAAATAGACATTAAACTTCACTAGACCAGACATAAACTCCCAACTTTGATGGGGACAGGAATAGGGGACGAGTAAACAATTGGCCCAAGGCGGAAAAGACTGCCCGCAATGGACGGAGAGGGTCCCCTAAAGAAAAAGGGGTTTAGGGCGGCTCGCTGGGTTCTTAGTGGAGATCCCTGCAGAGTGGAAGCAGCAAAAAGAAGGGGAAGGCGCGATGGAGCGATGGACCGCGGGCGATGGAATGGGCATGGCACGATCGGAAGATGACATCGATGGCAGTTGGTATGCTGTGATGGCTACTGGACTATTCAAAGACGTCTAAAGAGAAGGCTCAAGAATGCATGTGGCAGCCGCTGGTCATCTAGTTAGTACCTATACTGAAATCTGGTGCGGTTGAGTGTTTAGATGGTGCTGTTTGAGGAAGAGGGAAAACACAAAATTAATACCAAAAAGGCCCAGCGGCAGGAGGCAGGAGGCAGGAGCGATGGCGCTGTCCTGATGCACTATCACTGGCAACACTGTAACCAGTATTAACGTATCCTACAGCACATGCTTGAGGCATCACACCACATCAGCCAGTTGCATGCAACGAAGCAAGAAGAGTACTTTTGATACAGTGGTCGCGCTGAGGCCACCTGAGAACCCAGGCCAATCGCCCAAAGCGTCAAGCGTTGCTGCACCTCCACAAAGTACAATAAGACACAGAAATGAGCAGCGTTGCTCCGCGATCGCCATGGAATGGAGATCCCGAGGTCACTGTAATAGCAAAATTGTATTTTACTCTCTTTTGATGTGCAGTGTGCTGTCTTGGTTGACGGCACTGGACTTCATGTGAAAGCTCCGAAAATAGACACCATATGGCGAGCAATATCAGGCACTGACTATGGATGGATAATAGTCACTCTGTGCAAATATGATCATATGTAATTACAACGTAGGAATACAAGGCCGTCAAAAAGACCCTTGTCGGCGTCGAGCCGGAGCTGACGGATGCTAAGGGCAGTAGTTTGATTTGCTTTGTGTAGTTGCTGTTTTATTACTTTACACAGTTGAATTATTAGGATTTGTAGATTTGACTACTTGTTGAATTGAATAATTTGATGATTTAATCTCCTACTTATTACATTCGCAGGCACGCTAGAAGGGCTGAATGAGATGAGCGAGACATGTAAATGAGAAATGAAATCGAGGTCGACGGAAGTAAAAATGCAAAGTAACGGGTTCGACAACAGCCTGACCGACTCTTTGGATGTCTACTATACATGATATATGTCAGGTATTATGCCTCCGGCCAACTTCTTCCTTGTTGGCGTCGTATGTTCAATATAAATACTCCATGAGCAGGCATACATGTACAATACGACTGGGCCGATACGACGCCAGCAAAGTAAAGACTGGATGAAGTTTTCTGAGCGAAAGAATCTAGGAACGGCGTTGCATTCTGACGGTCAAGTTGGGCAGGCCAGGCAGATGCCAGGAGGCAAGCGAGTGGTCCGTGTCAAGTAGAATTGCCAACTTTAATGTGCGTGAATTTTGCAGAACAACTTCCAATAATAAAGAAAAAGACAATTAAATCAATAGACGCACGACGTGAAAACTTTGAATCGCGCCAGATCGCTGTGCTGAAAAGAGTGTGGGGACGAGCAGGGGTCAAGGGTTGGTTGTTTTTTTTTGTTTTTTTTTGAATTTGCTTTTATTTCGATTCTCATTATGGCTTTCTTTTTTGATACATACTTTGATTCCGAAGACTGAAAACTCAAAGATAGCATGATCTTTGCATACAGCGGGCCACTGGAGTAACGAAGAGGCCCACGTGTGGCTATGGAGTATTACTGCAGAGGCGAAGAGGGTTCGAGAACACCCGTTGACAACGGGTGGTTAATCACTGGGTTAATGAAAATCTTCAAAATCAGGGCTCAGCTCTACAGGGTCTCTCTCGTCAAGGTTTGTCCGCCATAAAGACTGGATAAAGTGGAATAACAGATAGGATGAACAAGAGAGAAGACCAGAAAGAAGAGATGGATCGAGCATCGAAGCAAGGACAAGAACGTAGACAAGGTCGAAGCATAGCCGCATGAGAGCCCAGGCCACTCCGAGATGCATTCATGCACTCGGGTTGGGTATGAAGGCTGCCGAAGTCGACTTGAAACTCGAAACGAGGCCACTTCGCATTGCAGAGAGATCAGACCACGGCAGAACAAGGCCACAATAAGCTCAAACAAGGTGCATTGTCGTCAACTGGAATATCTCTGTGAAAATGATATGCCCAAACCAAGCCACACATGATCACTGCAATTGCACTTCTCTGTGCTAAGCACGTCTCAGCTCGCGCTCAGCTTGCACCTGCTCAGCCCTAAGCTCAGCCTTGATGTCAACACGGTATTCTATGAACATGAATGTCGATGCACAAATACTCTGCACTAAAAAACATCCCTGCTGACTGCATCGTCCTGTTCTATTCTTGTTCTATCCCGGTTCTAGTCCGCGCATTTCTTGGACGTGCCTTGATGTGTTCTGTGGTGACATACCGTCATCAACCCCTGTGTAAAGCGTAAAGTGTGTACAAAGCTTATTTGTTCTAGTTGTACGATTCATACTCGTAGAAAGAACAGTTTTCTGCACCTGTATTTTCTCACTGCTTGTACTCTGCACTGTCACTGCATGCCCGAAGCACGACGTTTTTCATGAATAATATACAATAAAAACGAACAGAGGCAATGTACCACCGGACATGTGCAGGTAGTGTATCTCACATCACGATGGCTTTTGTACAAAATACCTCTCAAAGACATTTCTATTACTCAATCGGCTTACCCTGTATCAAAAAGTATCCAACAGCCTGGACCCAATCGGGACTGCCACAACGCCCGTCTACACGCATCATGGCGGTCGTCAGACTACGGGTTTCAGTTGGTCGTGCAAACGCCCTGGGTACATGGCCAGATGTGTGTATGCGGGCATATAACATGGAGACCATACCGTCTAAGCAATGGCAACACGCAGTACGCTCGTGTGGTCGCGACAATATGCATTAGGCAAAGGCAATCGAGCGGCTGGCTGCAGCGTAACCTCTGTTGGGTCGAGATGCCTGATGTGACGACGACTTTATATTTTGTATTTTTGCGGTTTGATATAAACGGTAGTGCTGTTTAGAAAAAATAATACTACTCGATATGCTTTACCATGAGTTTGATCGCCAATGCCTATTTTATTATTTAGTGTTTAACTACATCGAACCTCATTTTCACTGTCATTAATTGGACATAATTTGCGTGTATACAACATCTAGATCTTTGTGTTCTACACACTCGTTGCAGCCGTTCGGACATCAACAAGGCATCCATGCCATACTTCCAAAACGGATTCGCATGTTTTGCATATACACGCACCCACCATAGTCCAACGTCCACGCCATACTAATCAACCACACCGCATCGAGATATCAACGCGTCGACCTACATCGACCGTCAGTCTGCATCTACAATCCCAGCCCCCGATCAAAGTGATCATCAAGTAGATAACACACCGTACCAACCATTGCTTATGAATAACGTCGTCGTTCTCCCAATTAATTGCCAGCACACCGCAACCATGCCATGACGCCATCATCGTCTCCGGAATGCCGCCACTCCGGACACTGGAATGCTATCATGTACCAACCGCATTCATAACTGCGCTTATTCCGTTTATTCACTCATCTGCAACGAGACAAGTATTCAACCTCTTCACAATTTATTCCCTTCCGCTGCATGTCTCAGCCACCACCACGGGACCCTCGGTCGTTTTCTTCGGAGGCCGGCAGAGCAAGACAGCAGCCATGGCGGCCAGGTCTTGAAGCCAAAAGCCAAAGTCAGAAAGTCACGCAGTCATGGTCACCGGCACTGCATTCAATTACATCAATACCCAAAGTCGTCGTAATGAGCGACTTGCTTCCCCTCAACTGAGCTCCCTTTCCGTTGATCTGTGATTTGATCTCCCTTGCCAAGCGAAGATCCCATCTCCCTCAGGATCTACCAATATTTTGGGAATACCCCACAGCTATTGAAGCCGGTCGGAGTGTTTATTTCTTATTACATCGTACATCGTACGTAGAGAGTACGATGTATTGGACTCAGATATCCGACTTACACCGATCTGAACGATTATGTCATCAAATATACATGATTATGTCATCATCGACATCTTGACTTATTCCAGCCGCAATCTCCGCTGCACAGTACTTTACCACAGCTGAGCTGAGCTCTGTTTCTTATGCTGTCTCGTCCCCTCACTTTATGCATGTGTATTTGCAATGAACTCCTCTTCTGCGTTGACTCTGGACCTACTCAGTAGAACGACTGCATGGGAATAAGACCTCTCCAAAGTCATCACGTGGCCCTGTCAAGCTGTTTTACAGGCAGAGAAGAAAGAGCTCCTTCCTCGTTATTGCACAGAACAAAAGCGGAAGCCAAGCCTGGGCCAATCTCCATTTTCTCTACTCTGTATTACTCGTGCCTGCCTCTTTTTACTACTTCTCACTCTACTTTACCTACTTTCTGCTGTTGAGCCCCATAATTTGCTATCTTATCGCGTCTCGCTCCTCCTTTTTGTGTCACAGAAGCGCGTCACCTATTTTTCTGTATTTTTTATTAAAGAAATACACAGTGACATCTGTTAGCAGCAAAGTACTGCAACTCCCCTACCAAATTCGTCGCGCCGAGCCTGGCGCAGCTTAGATTCTCCTCTATTTCTTAGCAGCTTGCTCGCGCTTGGCAAGGCTTGGCTGTCCGTTTATCCCTCTTTGTTTGTAGTGAATATTGTAGACTTATTTCCAGTAACTCGCTAACAATCTGTGAGATTTCCTCCCTGCTTGCTATCGCTATCTCCATCAGCGGCATTTTATTTTGCCGCAAGAGTTATCAGATCACATCTTGGGTCTTGGTTTCTTGTCTCTTCTTTCTTACCCTTACATTCCTTATCGACATCACCACTTTTGAGTTTGGATAGCTTCGTTTCATTTTTCGATCACCATTTTGGACCCTGCATATTGGTCGCACACAGCGTTGCATCACACGGCAACCAACGGCATCGACGGCATCGGGACAACCACACTTGCTGTTCCACGGGCCTGAAACCACGCGACATTTGCCTTTTGAGATAACATTTGACTTGCCATAATGTCGTCGCCGGCTCCCCATCAGCGCCATGGCTCGCTGCTTCAGCAGGAGGAGGCCTACAACCCGCGCAACAGCCACCTCAACTCTCTCATCCGCCGCCGCTCGTCGTCCAACAATATGCCCTATGGCCGCGACGAGGAGGAGGGCCTGCCTGCTGGCGCCCTCACGCCCTCCGGCATCATGACTCCCGGCGGCTCGTTCCTCGTCGGCTCGCGTCGCGACACCTTTAGCGACAGCGACGAAGCCGACTCCCATCGCCGCCTGCACGACGAGCGCCGCCTTAGCGCCATCCTTAACAACCCCCAGATGCGCAGCATGCGCCTCATCGGCAAGGCAAAGCGCTACCGCTGGGAACGCTACTGGATGACCGAGGAGCAGCTCGACGCCATATCCTCAAAACCCCTGCGCGAGTACTACGAGCGCAACAACATGCTCATCCAGCAGTACCTCTACATCGACCGCCTGCTCAACTCGTCGCTGCCCCACGACCTGCTCAACGAGTACAACGAGCTGCACTCCGCCGGCTACCACTCGCGCAACGTCGCCGTGCCCGCCACCATTAGCGAGGAGCCCTCGGGCATTGCCGCATCGGTTTCGCCGGCTAACGGTGGCCTGCTGCTGGCCGATGCCGCTGACGGTGCCGTCACGGGCGTAAGCCCCGGCGCCGGCAACATGATGCCCGGCTCGACGGGTGTCAAGAAGGTCAACCGCACGCCCAAGGGCATCTACCGCCCGGCCGAGACGACGCCGCTACTCGAGGCACACGAGGAGGACGACGAGGACCACCACGACCCCGACGACGACGACGAGTTCCTCAACCGCTCGCGGTCACGTCAGCCCCGCGAGACCGAGAACAGCTCGGCCGATGTTGCCAGTGGCGACGACGCCGACGCCAACAACAGTACCAGCGACCTGACCCGGCTGCTATCGTCCCAGGCGGGCGCCGCATCGCCGTCGTATGGCACTGTCGTCAACAACGCCTCTGTCCGCCCCTCCAACTCTGCCTCCAACGGCAACGCCAACTCCAAACCCGACACCGACACCGGCGGCCCGGGCAGCAAGTCCCCGACGCTTGCCGATATCCCGCTGCTGCTTGAGGACGACGAGAACGTTGACAGCAGCGCTCCGATTGTGACGCTGGCCATCTATGTCAACTTTGCCGCCAACGCCATCCTGCTGGCCGGTAAGATGGCCGTCGTGTTGTCGGTGCCGTCCATTTCCGTGCTTGCCAGCTTGGTCGATGCCGTGCTAGACTTTTTGTCGACCGCCATTGTGTGGACGACGACGTGGCTCATCAGCAACCAGGACCAGTACCGCTACCCCGTCGGCCGCCGGCGCCTGGAACCGCTCGGCGTGCTGGTATTCTCGGCCATTATGATTACGTCGTTTGTGCAGGTCATGCTGCAGGCCGTGCAGCACCTGGCCAGTGACGACCACGAGGTCATCGAGCTCGGCCTGCCGGCGATCCTGACGATGCTGAGCACAATTGTGATCAAGGGCATGTGCTGGCTGTGGTGCCGCCTTGTGAAGAACTCGAGCGTGCAGGCGCTGGCGGACGATGCGATGACAGATGTGATTTTCAATGCGGGCTCGATTGCGTTTCCCATTATCGGCTTCTACGCGCGCATCTGGTGGCTGGACGCGCTGGGCGGTCTGCTGCTGTCGATTGTCGTCATCTACAACTGGTCGCGCACGTCGATTGAGCACATCAAGCACCTGTCGGGCTTCTCGGCGACGGCTGACCAGCGCAACATTCTGCTGTACCTGACAATGCGTTTCGCCAAGACGATCAAGGCGATCCAGGGCCTGCAGGCATACCACGCCGGCGACAAGCTGATTGTGGAGGTCGACATCGTGCTGGATGCCAACATGTCGCTCAAGGACAGCCACGATCTGAGCGAGTCTCTGCAGTACGTCATCGAGTCGGTGCCCATTGTCGACCGCGCCTTTGTGCACGCCGACTATGCCGACTACAACCTGCCCACGCACATGGAGCAGCAGGCCGAGTAGATGCAACCGCATCTGTTTGATCTACACCACTTTACCACTTACACCATCTACACCATATCTCCATACACTTCATCTTGGATCGCATTTCCTATATTTTGATCCCTTTGATCTTTGATCTTGATCCTGTCACTACCGACCTGTAATTATTATTTATTTCCTTGGACCGTCCGTAAAACATACTATCCGCTGGCGAGCGAGAAAACCAGAAAAACTGTCGAGATCTGTACGATATACTGGAAAACATTTCAAATATTAAATAGCACATAACATAGCATAGAGCATACTGAGCGAATTTCTACATTACTTGAATTTTCAAATAGGTCGTGAATAATAATACTATGAAACATACTGGAGCACAGTTCTGGCAATCTAGAAGGGGTATGCTTTTTGAGTCTCCTAGAATGTGGAGCTGCCGTTGATATAAATACAACTGAGCAACGCGGTGCCTATGTCGCCACACAAATCGGTGGTCTCAACTTCACAGGCTGCCGATTCCGCCTGCGGCACGGCCCGCGACAGCACCAGACCCTACACCGCTGCTGCGACTGAGCCCGTTCCCATTCCCGTTGCCGTTGCCGCGTTCACTGCCGACAGCACCCAGTGTACCTCCCATGATATGGTCGCCGCCTGCCAGAGTGAATGAAGCGGTGCGCTGCTCTTTGCTGAGCAAGGTGGTATCCGCATGCGCCATAATCATGCGCCGCGACACCTGTTCCATAAATTCCTTATCCAGGATGGCCACTGAACTATCGTATACCTGCGGCGGACAGTTGGCGCACGCTCCAACAATGTCGTCGGTAAATGGTAGGCTCTGCTCGCAGCAGTAGCGGTAGGCATCCTGCAACCGGCTAACGCGCGACTTAATGTCCTGTGCCGGCCGGGTGCGGTACAACTTGCGCCACTGCTGGACCGAGTACAGTCCGAGACGGTGCTGTAAGCTCTCGTGAACAATGGCCGCCAGCGGCTTGTTGAGGAACCGGTCCGATAGTTTCCACAGCGTTAACAGCTGCATCGTCGATAGCGTGCCGCCCATCTCCTCTTTACGCAGCACAAAGGCGCCGGGTTTGTTAAAGTAGACACGGTACAGCAGGTCGATCCAGAGGCCAAAGTCTTCTACTGAGATGTCCTCGTCATCAATTACGATAGTCTGTGTCTCGGCCTCAGAGAAACTACCTCGCAAGCACCCTTTGAAATACTCAGACTCTCGACAGAGTAGGTCCGAGTGCACAGTAAAATTGGACCCGTGCACAGTAACTGTAGCTACCGCCAAAGGAGCTCTGTATTGTCAGCAGTGTCTCTTGAATTCATATTGCCTGCACAATTTACCTAAACATGAGAGTATCACTCTTTGCAGCCTGTTTTGCTTTAGCCTTTTGCGACAGCGCTGCTGTAGTGCCCCCAATGAGGGTATTGTCTGCAGCAGATATACTGCCCGAGGGTGATACGCGACCGTCCACTAGTGGCGGTGTATGGAAGCCATCAATATGCCTCGATGACCCCGGCAGCGCGGGACTGCCAGCGCCAGCGCCAGACCCAAGGCCAGAGTATCGGGAGCGCAGACGAGACGCATCTGCAATTCTTGCGGGGTCTGCTCCCAATGATGCCGGGGCGCTCGGGCCTGCAAAAAGTGACGATCCTGTGATACCTGCGTCTCCGCTGGAGCCTCCGTTTCTGCCTGGTGAAAAAATTGACTCGATTTCGGCGCGCGCCGCGTGGGGTATAAAAGGGTTTGCCATACTGCCTTGCCGTCTACCGATGGATCCTGTGTGGTGCAGATACGACGAATCTGAGTTGTGGCGGCTGGTCATACTAGGGCCAGCCTGGTGTGAAGATGATGCCGAGGGCGCAGACAGGGCACTAGAGCCGCCACTACTGATGGAGGACCTCTGCGTCCTTCGCCGCTTGGGCTGGTCCGGTGTCGCCAGGGCTCCGAGAAATGGTGGCGCTGTCACAAAGTGGCAGACACGAATAGCGTTACGGCCGTGGGTGTGTTGATTAAAATACTCTATAGTGAGCTTGAGGAGATGTAGTTTTGACGAGAACGTCAGATGGAGACACGCGCGAGTGAGAGCGAGGAAAGTCTTGGTGTTTGCTGAGATATATACGAATGAGAAGGCGGCGGTGGCTGTGATCACCAAGGGTATATAGATGCTGCCGGAAAAGGAAAGAGCGGTAATCAAAAACAATAAAGTGACAAAAACAGAAGGTAATGATGGACAAGGCTGAGAGAGGAAAGTGCAATGGGCAACATGAAGCACAGCCGTAAATGAAGATGGCGAAGAGGAGGTGAGGTCAGGCAAGGCGGAGAGGTGATTGTGGCAGGTGGGCCCGTTTTCGCACTTTGAGAAGCAAGGAATCAAGCTTATATGATGTTCGGCAGCGTAAGGGTCAGCCAGCGGCTGTCTCAGATGCTTCTTAACAGCATGAATTAGGACGAAAGGCTACTCGCTGTACAACATGTGAGAGCAACAGAATATGGAAGGAGCACGAGCAAACAGAGAAAGTAAGAGCGACCGACAGTAGACGACGAAAGCGGCAAGGGCAGCGGTAGCTTACTGGAAAGAGCGGGCAAAGTGGCTTGAGCAGAAGAGCGGCAACGTGCTGGTTGGGTGTGGAGGCCGCTGGACGGAGGCGCTAGGGCCACTAAAGCAGGAGCTTCAGGGGATATTAACGCCTAGCAATATGACTAATATGTGGCTTTATGGCATTGGGCGGTGTGGTATCCCCGAGGCGGGACCCACCCTATATTTTCTGGTGGGTGCGAGGTGCGTGCAGTAGCAGGCCCGTGACTGGCGGCCGACCTCACACGTAACTACAACAGACAAGGCGACTGACAGCACGCGAAGCGACACTGTTTAATTGAATTATACTGAGATTGCGTTCTCAATACACTCCCAGACGACTCGACATTCACTCGCCGCTCGGCCAGCTCATACACACACACAGTACGTCATCCCTGGCTTCATCATCCCATCTCATCGCATCTCATCACAACCGCCATATTGATCATCTCATCAATCTTGCTACCATCACCGTCTTACCACTATCTGGCTTGGTACCTGCCATGTACTGGCTATCGATAGATTGTTTAAACAGCCCAGGCTAACCCACAGGCCATGGAGAACGGCTCACCCCCTGCGCAGAACGAGGGCAAGGACCCCAGCGCGTTCCTCTCGGAGATCATTGGCAGCCCTGTGGTCGTCAAGCTCAACTCGGGCGTTGTCTACAAGGGCGAGCTGCAGTCGGTCGACGGCTACATGAACATTGCGCTTGAGAAGACGGAGGAGTACGTCAACGGCGTCAAGCGGAGGACGTACGGCGACGCGTTTGTCCGCGGCAACAATGGTGAGTTTTTTTCTTAAGGCGCTCTATGATTATATTGATACTAACAACCTAGTCATGTACATTTCCGAGGACGTATAGACAGCGTTACTGAATGAATGAAATACAAAGATTACTGCGTTCTATTGTCTGCATACATTACTGCATCTACCCTCTAGATCTTCTGTGCCCATGCAAAGTATGTGACGGCGTGGATGGTGACATTGCCCTGGGCATCGCGCGGCACATTGTCGCCTGCAACAACAGCCTCGACGCGGCGGCGCACCGTCGCTCTAGTTGTTGGCTGCAGGCTCGGGTCGGCCGCCTCGCTGGCGTCGTTGGGACCCGTCTCAGGCAGGTTGGCAATCTGGCTCAGGGTCAGCAGGCGCTTCCACAGCGCATCGGGCGACAGTGTGACGGTCCATTCGGGGCGGTCGTCGGATAGAGGCGTGTATAGCTTCAAAGCGGCGGCATCGACAAATGCCTGCTGCCACTTTCTATCGCGGAAGCGCGGGCTGCCATCGGGGGCCAGAGCCAGGACGATGTCGTTGAGGGCCTGATCAAAGGGGCTGGCGGCGGTCCAGGCAGCGGGCTTGTTGTAGTCTTCAATGTTCCAGATCACGCCGACAATGGCGCCCTGCTTGAGCACGCGGCGGATCTCTGTCAGTGCCTCAACCGTGGCGAACCTTTGATTAAACGTTGTCAGTCTTGTTTGGCAAAAGCCTATCAGATTGCCATCAGGAGACTTCTATACATACCAGTGGAATGCCTGTGCGATGATGACGGCATCGACCGACGCATCCTCAAAGATGCCGAGATCGGAACCGTGGCCCTTGACAACTGTGATGTGAGGCAGGTTCTTGGCCGTGAGCTGGGCGCGCATCTGGTCGTGCGGCTCGACGGCTATGACATCTAGGGCGACGTTGTCCTCGGCAGCCTTCTTGGACAGCACCTCGGTAAACTTGCCTGTGCCAGCACCAATCTCGACAATCTTGAGCGGTGACCCAGAGTTCGACTTGAGCACATTCAGTCTTCCGAGAAATGCATCGACGACTTCGGGGCGGTACGACGGCCGGTGCGCATCGTAGGCGCTGGCGTCATGGAAGCCGCTGTCGGCGACCTTGGCAAGATGAGACATTGTAGATGATGAGATTGAAGGAGTTGGAAGTGAGGATAAAAGTGAAGAAGACAATGAGAATCGACGAGAAGACGACAGGAGATATGAAAATGACGACGATGGATGACGTTTTATAGTCGTCTTTGCGGTTTCGGAGGGTCTCGACGACGGTGATAACAACGGCAAAGCTACTCTTGCTCCTGAAGCTATCAAATTTGACTGTGCAGCTCGTCTGAAAGTTCTATATACACTCGGACCACTCATAATCGAGTGTAGATGATGATGTTTCTACTGTTTGTGCGCGCTTCTCTCTTGGCGTGCGGAGGTCGACAGATCGGCGGAAATGACGCCGAAGCGCTTAGTGACAGGCTTATGGTAAAGTCCTACGGCGTTGTTGGGGCTAGGTCCCCGCCTGTAATCAAACCATATCCCCAGTTAGGCCTTTGCAATAGAACAAGAGGCTCAGCGCATCACGGCAAACGGTGTTTGAGCACGCCGATTTAACAACGAACCAATGGATTAAGCTTGACACAACGGATAAACAAAACTAATCAAAGATATCATGGAAATAGGAATAACAATAAAAACACTCAATAGCGGTGCCGTGTCGAGTAGTCCTTGGGCGACACGACGAGACCGCGGCCCTTTTTGGCCCCCCGGTAGACAGTCTCGATAATGTCGATGAGCTCCTGTTTGTCCTCGATTACCCAATTGATCTTGTTGTTGTCACCTGTGCCCAAATCGATCATCATGTGTTTGTTTCGCCAAAAGAACATGATTGTACATGTGTCGTAGAGTTCGTACACTGCTGGTTAGCACCCGTTCTGTTTCAATCTGTATCGAGTGACCCAAGACTTACTCTTGTTAAAGTCCTTGACCTTGTCGTTGTCGCACAGGTAGATAACAGCAAAGTTCTCAACCTTGGGCTGCACGCGTCCGAGCACGTCGTCCTGGCGCATGCACTCGGGATCCGAGTCTTTGCCGAAGCGGATGACGACCACCCGCTCGGCCTCGGAGATAATGGCCTGGTCGACGTGCCACGCCTCGGGAAGATGGGGAAGTGCCAGAGAGCCCATTTTGAGTTGTTTTGTGTATTAATGTAGATTGTTGTTGTCCGTGTGAGATGATGTCGGGCGCAACTTGACTTTTCGATGTTGAGGGGCTGCAAAATGACTAAGCGCAAGGCTACCGCGCACGTGATCATGAGCACCGGCGACGATGTCAGCGAATGAGTTGTTTTGTACTCTGTAATATATGAATTTAAACGGCTTGTTGTTGGAGTTATTCTCGATTTATTTCTACTGGTTGAGTATTCTTAATCTTGGTGACCGATGCAGAATAGCACTTTGGGTTGTTGACGCATCGTCCCTTGATATCACCAAATGCTGCAATATCTCTTGATTATTTAGTTAATGTGGTGAAAGCTAGCTATTGAATATGTACTAAATTTTGCTAATTTGAGTATGAAATTAAGTTGTAGGTATTTTTATACGAATTATTTGTAGTTGCGATCTATTTTCTACGAGAAAAACGTATAAAAATTGGAATCAAAAAGTTGCTAAATTATGAAAAGTAAGAACAAAATGGAACGAGATTTTTCACTACCACATCAAACAACTCGACTCTTAAGTCCATCAGCTGTTTCCGCCTTGTCGCATTGATGGGCCTTGTCGAGGTTGTTGGCGACGACCATGGTGTGCGACAGGCGGGCTTGGACGTCGTAGCGGTCCTGGGCTACAGTGACGGTGGCTTCCAGAGTACCCTCACCAGGAACGCCGGGCGTTGGGCTGTCAATTACAGAATTGTAGAGCGCATCTAGACTGGCAATGGCATGGTTATGTTCAGTCTCCATGGCACGCAGCTCCTCTCGCTTCTTCTTGAGATCTTCAATCTCTCTGTTGACCTGCGACAGCTTGGCCTCATTGACCCGGTAGATGGACTCAGTATACAAGAACTCGGCCTGGGCGGACTCGGCAGCGGCCTTGTCAGGATAAATAAGCTTGTGCAGGCTGCTTCGGTTGCGCAGCTTTTCGGCGGTCTGCTTGTTCCTGCGCATGGCCTCTGACACTTTACTGCAGAGCTGCGCGGCAGCGTACTGCTTATTTGTGAGGTCTGTGATCTAGGGCGTGATCTGCTTCACGGCAGCCTTGGCGTGCTGCGTGTCGGCAATCGTGTGAAGCAGCGCATCGTGCTCGGCGGTTGCTGCAACAATACGATCCGACATTGGTGTTTGTGTAGATAGATCTACTTATTCATCTACCAACAGAGGATGACAACTGGTGATACAGTCCATGCATCTGCTATCTTCAAGCAAGGCGAGGCATTCTTGTTGAGGTTAGCTGCTAGCCTCGGCGTGAACTATTCTGCCTTGGGACATGATGACCTAACAGCTGAACTGTACATCTAAATGATGTTTACTTAATGTGGTTGTAAGCAGATTGTTTCCGTAGGATGCAGCGAGATCTCCGAATAATGAGAATGCTAACTCAAGATCATAGAAACTGCCAACTGTTTCATGATTGACAGCCGTAAATAAACCTAAACACTAAACAATCGACATAATTCGACGATACCGGCATTCTTGCCGCCATCTCCGTGCACATCGTTAATGCTCCGATGCGTTTGATCTTCGTTTCCAATGGTTCTAGAAGACGGAAATTGGATTTGCACGCCTCGCGGCTCTTTGCTGACGTTGGTCCCTCTACCCGGTCCCTCTGGCGTCGGCATGATCTACACGAGATGCACACTCTGAGACTCCAACCATGAGCCAGGGCGTGGTTGACCCCGGGCGATCCATCATCGGCGAGTGATATGCGTATTATCATGCCGAGTGTTGGGGGAAGACGGAAGAGTGACGGAGACAAAGTGTGAAGATGGCCAAGACTGCGAGGACACCTCGTTGCGATGCATCCTTTCCTTCGTCATCATTTATATATAACGTCAACAGCTTGGCACCATCGCCTCATCCTCCACCACAGCCGCTTACAGTCTATTGCTAATCACAAACACACACCATCATGATTCCTAATACCGACTTGGGCCCGTCCCTCCGCATCGCTACGTGGATGCTCGTCGCCCTGTCGGCCATCTTCCTCAACACCCGCCTCGCCTGCAAATTCATCCGTCACCGCACCCTGCACCTCGACGACTGGGTTTTGACTGCCGCCTGGATCGCCCTGCTCGGCGCCGTCATCTGCACAACCATCGAGGTCGGCTTCGGCTTCGGCCAGCACGCCTTTGTCCTGCAGCTCAAGGACACTTTAACGACTGCCACCGTCGACGCCATCAGCCTCACCGGCCAGATGGCAATCACCTTTGGCATCTGCGCGCAGGCCTGGAGCAAAACCTCGTGGGCCATCACGCTGCTGCGCATCTCGCCCGCCAAGGGACCCGTCCGCCCATTTATGTGGTTTGCCCTCGTGTCCATGAACGTGTTCTTTGCTGGGCCCGCATTTGGCTACTGGCTGCAGTGCCGGCCGCTCCGCAAGGCATGGCAGCCGAGCGTCGAGGGCACGTGCTGGAGCCCCGAGGTCGGCATTGTCATGGGCATTGTTGCCAGCGCGTACTCGGGCATCATGGACCTGCTGTTTGCAGCGCTGCCGTGGCTGCTGTTGCGCAGCCTGCAGGTGAGCGCGGCCGAGAAGATGGGCATTGCCGTTGCGATGAGCATGGGCGTGTTTGCGGCAGTATCTGCCTTTATAAAAGCATCGGTGATGCCGTCGGCTGCGCAGCCCGACTTTTCGTTTGCGGGCGTGCCGCTGACGCTCTGGAGCGTGGCCGAGCCGGCGGTGACAATCATGGCGGCATCAGTGCCGATGATGCGGGTGCTTGTGCAGACGGTGCGCAAGCCAGTGGTCGATGGGGATGGTGCTTCGGAGAGCTGAGTCGTTATTTAGCAGTAGTATTTGGTGTCTTGTGTTGCTGTTTGTTGCTTTTTTGTTGTCTTTGGCCGGTTATCTGATTCCCATATTTCCATGTTTTTCTTTCTGTTCTGTCTATTTCTTTTTCACAGTCACAGCCAGCCTGTCTACACCATTCTTGGCGCTCATAACAGTTATTTCTAGATGCATTAAAACAATTATCTGATTCAGTCTTTACCTTTGTTTGCTTTGTCTCGGGATCTCACAGAGTAGAACTCACGGATTTCACTTGGCTCCCGTCCTGGGCAGACTCGGCAGACTCGACGCCCAATCTTGACACTCAATATTGGCATTCGTTCGACCTTTTCGCATCTCTCGGCCGTCTCTAAGCATCTCTAGGCAGACTCGGCAACGCTTATTTTCCTTCATTTTGCTGTGCCCAATTCTAATCGGTCTTTACATCTCACCGTCTTCTGACCTGTCTCACTGCACCCAAAATACAAGCACAGCCACTGCCAGCATCCTCTTCCACTAAAAACCTTGTTGAGCTGTTCAACTTTAGAGTTGTCAACCTTATTTCTTATTTAGACAACTGCCTCGAGCTAACGCCAGCTAATCCAGATCCGTCTGTTTTTAGCTCTGTGTTAGCTGTGTTAGATGGTGTCTAGTGGCATTCTCGTGAGAAAATTGACTCCTCTCCGTACAACGCCCCACGAGAAGGCGGCTGTGCTGCCGGTCATCAGTCGGTCAACTGCAACTACTCAGTACAATGATGTATTTTGCTCAGTAGCTCCGGACTTCGCTCTGTAGATCTACTTCGTATCGTGCCCTTGTCTGAGGTCTTGCGGAAAGGCGGCCCCGGTCTCCAGCGTAATGTTTTCCAATCCCGACTCTCCTTGATGCTGTGGAGTTCCTTGACTCCTCTGATTCTTTGATTCCTCTGTGAGACTACTCCTAGACCCCTGTCGCCAAGAAATGGCTTCCAGTTAATTTCAGCTTTCTGTGAGACTATTTGGTGAGCTAGGCCTCGGTCAGGCGAAATAGCACCATATTGATACTTCATAGAGTTGACAGACACTTTGTTTTGAACCGAGGAGACACGGAAACAGAGTCGGAGATGGCCTTCCGCTGTTTGTTGGCTTTTCGGATTTGTGGGTTTACCTTTGGCCTTTGCAGCGGCTCACATCTTATGTCCTTCAATTTCGCAAGAGGCCCTATCATATTGATTGTATTGCAGTCCGGCCGTCCCATTTCAGCAAGCTGGGCGAGCACCGGCCTTTACAGGGGTTTAGTAAATATTCACAGGGCTGCGAGAAGACGCATGTGGCCTGCAATCGGAAGCCCTACATAAAAGTGAGATAGAGTTGCACTTTTGCACTTACATGCGGATAATGTGCAATTCATGCTAGAGGGAACACAAATGTGAATATCGACGTCTTCCGTAAAGATACAAGCAAAGACACAAATACTGACTGGGTCTTATCTGCTTACGCCAAGACATTCCTGTGCCTGGCTGTGTTTAGATCATCAGATCAGAGTCACTTTGATTTTTCGTTTTACATTGTATTACTCGTTGGATACTACAGCTTTTCTACATAGTACAGGCCACCCATCCACGACTGACAGCCCATCCCGTGGAGGACATGAGGACAAAAGCAATGTTTGACTTGCCTGCGTCTCGTTGCCGCGACCGTCTTGCCGCCTTTTGCCTCTTCTTTTTGCAAATTCGCTCTCTATTCCGTCAGACTTCACTCAGACCTCCTAGACCACAGGAAAACAACTACTTCATCTCGTGGGGCGGCTATCTGTGTGACGTATCTGGGCTACGCGAAACTCACAGAGGCAGAGTATTACAAGACATGTGGAAGGATCTCGGCCAAGGCAGATCTTGACTCTCAATACTGAGTGAAGTAGAGTATCGATCATCGTCGGATAGCGTCGAAAATTGAGTAGTATTGGGAATGGAAATAGGGTAGCTCACGATCGCAACCCGACGAATACGTACATAACTCAATTTGGCCTCCATTAGGCCGTGTGCCTTGCGAGTCTTGGCAAGGAGCACTTTCGCGAGCTGCCAGGGATTTTATGGACGGATTCTCTTTGGGCTGGGCTTTGTTATTGTCTCTTGTCTGAGCGTGTGAGATAATAGTTTCTTGGCGTCCATTGCGGCTGACCTCGGAAGAGGCAGGGAAACAGATGCTTGTGTTTTTCTATTTCTTATTCTTCTTTCTTCTATACGAGCATTATTTCCACTTGCATGTTTCCTTCAGAGGTTAAGCTTATTTCTTTCTCTGTTTCACTCGTATCCGTTGAGCTTTAAATTGCTTAAATAGAGACATCCCCGGCATTGTCGTTGCATTACTACAGTACTACATTCACATCGTCAACTTTCCCTCTGATACCCTACCTCACTCTCATCTACCTTTCTCACAATGGCTCGTATCCTTGCTTTGGCCATGTCGGCTGCGGCAGTGTCTGCCTCGGTCATGCCCCGGCAGCCTGCCCCTGTCGCTGGTGCTAACCACCTCAGTCTGCCCATTGTCGAGCGCCGCAACCTGCCCGGCAACATTGTCCGTGGCGGCTCCGCCATTCTCCGGTCCGCTCTTAACAAGCGCGCCGGCGCTGACACCGCCACCCTCTACAACCACACAAACATTGCCTACATGATCGAGCTGGACATTGGCACCCCCGCACAAAAGGTCCGCGTCCAGATCGACACCGGCTCCGACGAGCTTTGGGTCGACCCCGATTGCTCTACCGTCTCCGACGCCACGAGCGCCGCATTCTGTGAGACTGTCGGCCAGTACGACCCAGGCAAGTCCAGCACCGCCGTCGACGCCGAGGCCACCAACGAGCTCGCGTACGGCAAGGGCACTGCAGAAATCGCCTATGTGTACGACAACATCAAGGTACCTGGTACCACGTCTAGCAGCAACACGCTCGAGGGCGTCGCATTTGGCGTTGCGACGTCGTCTGACGACGCTGCCGTGCCTATCATGGGCGTCGGCTTTGGCTATGGCTTCAACCTCGAGTACTACAACATCATCGACGAGCTGTCGCGCCAGAACGTGACCAACTCGCGCGCGTTCAGCATTGCGCTGGGCACGACGACGGACACGGACGGCACCGACGACGTCGGCGACAACATTGAGAACGGCGTTGTCATCTTTGGCGGCATCGACACCAAGAAGTACTCGGGCAAGCTGTACAAGTTTGACAACATGCCGCCGCAGGAGAGCGCCGAAGGCCCGTGGCGCTACTTTGTGCAGCTCGACTCGGTCGGCTTCACCAAGGCCGGCGCGTCGTCGTCGACCAAGATTGCAAGCAGCTCGATACCCGTCGTGCTCGACACGGGCTCGTCGCTGAGCTACCTGCCGGAGAACGTCATGACATCGCTGGCCGCGTCGGTCGGCAGCACGCTGCAGGCGGACGGCACGATCATTGTCGACTGCGAGCTCGGCGACGAGGGCGGCTCCGTCGACTTTACCTTTGGCGACCTGACCGTCAACATTGGCCTCAACGACTTTATCTGGGAGGGCACGTCCACGACGTCGGAGGCGGTCTGCGCGCTGGGTGCGATCACGGCCAGCGACGACCTGCCGTGCCTGTTTGGCGACACGTTCCTGCGCTCGGTCTACGCCGTCTTTGACCAGGACAACCGCAATATCTACATGGCCAAGGCGGCCAACTGCGGCACCAACACACAGACGCTGCTGGCGTCGGGCGATTACACGTTCGCGGGCGAGTGCGACGAGGTCAAGGTGTCGTCTGGCTCGAGCACGTCGGGCTCCGGCTCGTCGTCGGGCTCCGGCTCGTCATCGGGCTCCAGCAGCTCGAAGAGCGCTGGTGTATCGCGTTTTGGTGCCGTCCCCACTGTCGCTGCGTCACTTCTTTCTGTCTTTGCCGGTCTGATGATGCTGTAAGCGTGTGTTGTCTCGTGTTATGATATTCCCCTTTCTTCTTTCTGTATTTATTTTCATGCTTCTTTAGCATATGAATACGCGCCAGCATATCAAGGCGTTCGGCAATAATGTTCAGTAGTCAATAGTCAATAGCCAATAATAGATGGTTCATAATTATTCATACCCAAGTGACCCTCATAAACCCAAGTAAATCCAAGCTCACCCGACAAATTAGAACCCAAAATATAACAGTTAACACCTAAGCAGTCTTCTTGTTTTCCGGCACGACATATTTCATACCGTCGCGCACATTGCCCCAGTAGTTGTAAAAGACGTCGTAAAAGTACGTCAAGCCTGTCGTCCAAGGGTAGCTGCCCGACGATACGGGCAGCCGGTCGCGCGCCTTCTCCAGATAGCCAGCCGAGCACTTGAGCACTGGCAGCTTGGGCATATTTGCACGCTCTTCAGCCGACGCAATTGTCGGTATCGCAGACGTCGCACCGCGCTTGCGCATCTCCTTCATCACGGCAAGCGTCGTGCGAAAGTGGGCATCGGCACCAGGCGTCCATGTGCCCGTCGTGTAGCCGATAATGAAGCAAAAATTGGGCACCGTCTCGACCATGCAGCTGCGCCAACTGTATAGCTTGGTAATTTCGACGGGCTTGCCATCGACGTTTGGTACGCGGCCGTTGAGCAGCTCCACGTGCAGGCCGGTGGCTGTGATGATCATATCGGCAGGGATGTCGACAATGTCACCATTCTTACGCTGCTTGATGCGGACACCTGTCTCGGTGACTGTCACGATATCGCCAGTCTCAATATCGCAGTTGGGCTGGTGCAGTGCTTTGTAAAAGTCAGCGTTTGGGCTCATGCACAGCCGCTGCTCAAAAGGATTATACGCTGGATTGAAGTGTACATCGACGTCGACGTTGTTGGGCAGCAGTTTCTGTGCCTGCTTGCGCAGCATGCTGCGGCCGGCATTGGGAAACGCCATGATCCAGTAGACAAAGATGTGCTCGATGATGATCTGGCGGTACCAGTCAAGGAGGTCGCCAAGCCATTGGAAAATAAAGAGACGGCGCATGTAAGCCGTCATGGTGTCCTTGCGCGGCAGGGCCATGACGTACGACGGACTGCGCTGGACCATGGTGGTGTGCTTGGCGACCTTGGCAACGTGCGGCAGCATGGTGATGGCGGTGGCGCCGGAGCCGAGAAGCACGACGCGCTTGCCGGCAAGCTGGATATCGTCGCTCCAGAACTGCGGGTGCTTGACCTCACCCTTGAACTTGTCGAGTCCCGGGATGTCGACCTTTTGCGCCTGCTCGTAGCTGTAGTAGCCGCTACAGTTGATGAGCCAGCGGCACTTGATTTGTTTGGCTTTGCCGGTCTTCTCGTCGGTCACGTAAATAGTCCACTTTTGCTCGTCGGTAGACCAGTTGCGGTCGTCGACGAACTGGTTGAACTGGATGTGCTTGTCGATGCCTTTGGCCTTGGCGGCATCGGCAGCATAGGCCTGGACGAGCGGGGCATCGGGGAAGCTCATATCATGGGGCCACGGGTGCCAGGCAAAGCGGAAGACGGCGGACGACGAGTCAGAACGGGCGCCGGGATACTTCCAGAAAGCCCAAGTGCCGCCGATAATGTTGCGGCGCTCGAGGATGGTGTACTTGATGTCAGGCAGCTCGGTCTGAAGCAGATATGCTGAATTCAGGCCCGAAAGGCCGGCGCCGACAACGACGGCGTCGAAAACGTCGATGTCGCCGATGTCTGACATTCTGTTTCTGTTTTGATGATTTGGTGTATGGTTGTGATGCAGACTTTTGCAGTTGCGGTGGTGAAACAAAGACGGTGAAACAATCAACGGTCAACATGCAACAGGGCCAAAAAGGGCAAAAGATTCGATGCCGTCGTTGAGCATGCAACAATGTAGCAATACACCGACTATATAGGTCGTCAAGGATAAAAAGGCAATTGCTTTGAATCCAGATTATACCAATGCGGCAATGGCTGCGAGGTATCGATTGCGAAATGGAAATAGTCGATGTAGAAATGGATGCTGTAGAAGGATTTGCGAGAATTACCGAAAAAAATTAAATGTGAAGATTTGTAGGATTAGAATGTGGCTTGAGCTGGACGTGCGAAATCCCAACAAATGAGGCTGGCTGGGCAAGAGCTCAATTGGAAGAGTTGTAAACGGCAAGAGCTGACAACAGGTTGAGTTATCAACGAGTTGACAACTAAAAAGGAAAGAGCAGATGGCAACTAACACCAGCGATCGCGACAGCCTTATAACAAACGGCTTTCACATGTTGGCGCCATCCTCAAGGGACAATATGAGGGGATGCGGAGAATTAGGAAGGAGATGCGAGCAACCTAATTGTTGGGGAAGGAGCGATCAAGGCTGGAGGGGTTTCATTCAATGACCTCGAGGTACTCTGTAGAGAGCCGTATGCGTGTAAGCCGGTGGGTTTGTAGAGCTATCTGGCCAAGATAGGCAAGTGCATCTACCACGGCGGTTGCACCAAATACTCATAAATTCGCGAATATTACGAGTACGCAAATATATGCAATTGCATGTCGAACCACGCTGAAGAGCATGATGAGGGACAATGTTATTATCAAACGCGGCATTTAAACCAACAGCTGCCCCCAAAACGAACACAATAAGAATGACTAATCTGGAATCGCTCGTCAGATGCATCCGGTACTTTTCAGCACATCTAGCTCGTTTCTTCAACCCCAGATCTACACTTTTCCCCTCACCGCAGGCCTCGGCTTAGACTCGTATTAAGGCTGCTGTTTGGAGGCTTCTGATTTGGTGTATTAATGGCAAAGAAATGTATGCGAGGCAGAGAAAGTTAGGACTAAGAGACAGCTTTACATAACATCTCCAAGATGGAAGGACTGCAATCTCACGTGTACTTTTACAAGACAAGGCTGTTCATAATTCACCAAAAGAGATTGAAGTGATACGGAACTGTTGCAGGGAGGCCTAAAGTGTCTTGTGTAAAGTGGTCATTAAAGTTATGAAAGACACTGATGAGACGTTCTTGGGCATAAATGGAATAAAGTAGTGGTATCTTGGGAGTCACAAGGGCGAATTAGTATCTGGGCGGTCGATCAAGTCGTGATCACTTGAGGTTTTGGTCAGTAATCAGATAAATTAGGTAGCATTGTGCGGCAGTTGACTGAACTAATCAAACAAAGTTCTGACAGTCAACTGCCGTAGCTATCTGATGGTTGGCGTTGGGTAGCAGCATCTTTGAGCTATGCTGACATGATAAAGCGATCCGACTGGATGCTTCCGAGTGTGGACAGTAGGTATGATCTCAGTTTCAAAGATCTGAGTAATGGTTTAGTAGTAGATTGGGATAAGAAGTCAAATTGTGCAAGACAATACGTTGAGAGACGCCTTGGACGAATCAGGAGGCATGCAAACTGCATCCAATCATCAGATCAGTATCACCGGCTTATATATCGTGGATTGACCATTGCGACTTGTGAACATGCTTTCTAACGGGATAGTCTGCACTCCGTTGGAGTGAGAGCATGGCTATACTCTGCAGAAATAGAGCGAACGTACCTTTAACCGCCAAAACATGACCTATAAGTGGCTCCTTGTTGACATCACGGCGCGCTTCCTAGCTCAAGAGTGCATACACAACCAGGACTCTGTGATGGCTATAGTTGATACTATTGCATTGGCTGATGAATTCGAATACGGGCACATCCATGTCCTTTCGAATTAAAAACATCGAATCAAGACAGGTCATCTATTTCCGGTGCTTTTTTTGCAGTATCTCGAATGTTTAGATCGCTGCAGGGACTACTTTGTACAGCCGTCGGAGAGACCGCCGAGGAAATTCTGGGTTTAGAATAAACCGGAGAAGAGGCATCAACTTTATGTAAAACATATGCCCTATTCAGGCTCCAATACCGAGAATACCAAGACGATGTCATAGCTGACCTACAGAGTAAAGAGTCCAGAGCATTACAGAGTACTTTACGTGTTTTCTATTTGCATTTATTTACTCCGGAGTGAGAGTCTTGGACATCCACCAGGACCACAAGCCGTCATCCGAGGCCTCTTTTCTGATTCACCAGTTTGATTACTCAAAAAGACAGATGAAAGACCCGCGAAATTGGTATTTTCTTTTGCAGTCATTGCAGCCTTTGTTGTCCTCTGGCCTTGTCGTTAATCCAGTTCATAGCATGGCTTCCACGTTGCCATTCCTGTCTTCGTCTTCTTCGTCATCTTTCTCAAGTAGATCGACAGGTTGAAATGAGTGGCAATATCTTGTCAAATTAGACATGGAAACCAATAAAGTGTCGATTCATAAAGTGGCAAGAATAATCACAATTGAAGAGTCAAAAGACAGCACAGCTGAGCATAACATGTCTCATACCCGCATGTGCATCTGCACTGCAAATACCACGTGTGAGTGAAAATCAGCGATGTGTTTGATGTGTGTGATGTGTTTCGTGTTGAGGTCTGAAGGCTGTCTGTCCAGAGGACCAGTGTTCTTATGCCTTCTATGCATACGCGAGTACTTTTGCTGCATGTATGCATGTGCATAAGTTCTTAGACCCAGTTGACGCTGGCTCTGCTGGAGGCTGGCCAAGACCCGGCAGGGCGCCCATGATGCACCCAAGCCAAGTATTGATATTCTGAAATTTTATTTTCACGCAGTAGACAAGTCCGGATAATCAAACGCATGCCAGATGAGGAACGATCTGCTCCAACCGATGGTTGGTAACGCCTTGTATCGAGTCGATGCAGGGGTTTGGATAGGAGAAGAGAAGGAATTGTACTGGGTAGACAAAAATACCTTTCTAAAAGAAATAAATATAAAAACAAAAAAGTGAGACCTGCATGGCAAATAGACCGGTCGATAGGATGTCGAGATGTCTGGATGTCAAATAGAGGCAGCCAGTCATACCGAGGGACTCGGACTGGGAATCACAGCGTGAATAGGAGACAAAAAGAAAGCCAAAAGTGAAAAGGAAGCCAGGCAGGCAGGCAAAAGAAAGCAGATGCATGCACATGCAGCCCGCTGTGACAAAAGGCAATACCGGATATCTCACGGCGGTTCACCTAACGACAGGCTGAGAGATGGACATCTGGAATTGCCTCTTTGAGCCGATGGTATGAGCTGCTGGTATTAGGTGGCGGGTCCCACTCGAAACTAAAAACAACTAAAAACTAATGCTGCAGGAATAGGCATAGGCTCTCGCCGGGTGCCAATACAACCTTGCGACCCCTTTTGGCGTGCAGCGTCAGAGACTGGCGAGTCTCTTGAGTGTCTGCCCCTGGGCTAACCGGCTGGCGGGCTAATACCCAGCTGGCCCAGGGCTAGTGGTTGTGGTTGCAGGCCATACGAACCATTGAACCCAAGCTTCGGCCCAAGAACTCCTCCCAAGAACCCCTTGCCGCGACCTTGCGACCCTTGGAAGATCCCATCACATTTGCTTACAAGTACGTCGTACAAGATTATCATGGAGATCCACTAGTTTGGTCCTATCTTTCTCTACAAAGTATTCACAGAGGACAATACCAAGAGATCCAAGCCTGGAGCCTGGATACCGAAGACTGCAAGACAGAAAAAGGACGGACAGGGCCAGGCCAGGATACAGAGGACAGGCCAGGAGAAGCCAGGGCACCCGGCACAGCTTCCGGCAGGGGTGTGTTGTAAGTAAAGTGTAGTATGTAGGATGGTGATCGATCACTGATCGTTTGCTCCATATGTTTAATTCTTGAATTCTTGAATTATTTACTTCTTGAATTCTTTGGATGTTGAATGTTTGATTAAACACTTGAATACTGTTGGTAACTGCCATGCTATTCAACTGGAATGCACACGAGATGACGAGACAAGCAGCAAAGAAGACAACAGACAGGCGAAAAGACAACCCAAGCGACTCACTCTCCCACACGAGACATGATCACCAGTCAAGAACGCGATCCAGAGGTCAATATGGCAGCCATGCAAGGGAGTGGAGGTAGCACATCACTCACAACTCCCTCCGGGGGAGCTGAGACAGAGGTAGCTGGGTTGGGGCGGGTGGATGTTGAGGTGTTTCTGTGGGAGTGGGAGTGGGAGTGGGAGGAAGGGAAAAGAGAGAAGAGGGAAGAGAGAGTGGGAGGTACCACAGGAATCAGCGTGCAGACGGAGACGGAGAGAGTACAACCCTGTAGACGAGAGGATCAGAGACAGACAAGGATACAAGATACAGCCAAATAATAAAGACTCGATATCCTGGAGACGCGATGTAAGACACGGTATTTAGATGGGATTGCTGTATTTGTTGTCCTTGTCTTTGGGACTGTCTGAGGCAGTCTGAGGCAGTCTGAGTTGTATGTCTTCTACGTCTTGTCTCTGTCTGTGTCTAATGTCCATGTCCATGTATTTAGGCCTGTATTTTGTATTTTGCATGTTTCCGGCATCGATGGGGTATGCATATGGTGGTATGATGGCTTAACCGGGCGTGTCCATGTCTCACGATCTGAATGTGATGTGAATACTTGCTTGACTGAAGAAAAGCAGAGAAATACGTAGAGAGAGATGAGGGATATGCAAGCCGGAACGCTGGCAATGTGCAACCAACAGCCAACAGCCTCCTATCATCTTCCTCGCTCTCCTCATTCTTACCGTCACCCTATTCTCGTGCCCATCCCTTCTTCTTTTTCACTGGTTCGTGTGACGGCAACGTGCACATCATTGCCTCCAGAGTAGCCATCTTTCGAGTGCTCCCTTGGGCAATCGTTAGTCTGTAAAAGTAGAGAGTAGTCCTCGTGTAGCCTCTAGTCCGTCTCTCCGTCCGCCTCTGTCACGCCCTTGCGTGTCTCTCACGCCGGACTCATCTTGATTTGCGTACTGAGTACGAAGTATGCCTCCTTTTCACTGAATTTGTTTCTTTTGGCTCTCGTTTGCTTGCTTTTTCGAGGTGAAAGCCACGTACAGACCACCCGAGAGAGAGCATGATACTCTCGTTCTAGTCTGCTTCGCCCATTCTTCCTTTTGCATATTTGTTATTCTTTCTTCTTCGTTCTCGTTCCAACACGAGCTGCCACGCCGTGCAAGCGAGTCTTCCGTGCACACCCTCATACTCTTATATATCTTGCAATCCTGTCACCTTGCTTGTGCTCACGTCGTCCTGTCTCTTGTCTTTTGTCTTTATTCTACATCTCTCTTCTTTCCTTGATATATCGTCTTGTCCACTTGTCTTTGTATTCATCTTTACTTATACCCATCCTCATTTTATATCTAATCCCTAATTCACACACACGCACAATGACGTTCATCGATCGTATCGCGGCATTCTTTGCCTCCATCCTCGCCTTCTTCGCCAGCATCTTTGTCTGCCACCGCAGAACAAAGGCTGTCCCGGTCGACCTCGAGGCAAAGATCATCGACGTCTCCCCCGATGCCACGCCCCAGCCCTCGCCCCATGCCTCCCCAAAACTTCTTTCGGCTGCCGAGGTCTTTGACAGCGTTGGGCCCGCCTACGAGGACGCCTTCCACGGCCTGCCCACCCAGGCCGCCGCCATCGACTGGCTCGTCGACCAGCTTGATGTCAGCCACCCGGCTGGTGGTGCCCGCATCGTCGACGTTGGCTGCGGCACCGGCCGGCCCACCTGCAACGTGCTGGCCGACGCCGGCCACAACGTGCTGGGCATCGACATCTCCGAGGCCATGCTGCGCGCCGCGCGCGAGCGTGTGCCCAATGCCCAGTTTGAGCTGATGGATGTGCGCAACTTTATCAAGAGAGAGGCCGACGGCACGTACGATGCCATTACCATTTTCTTCTCGCTGATTGCCGACGTCACGCAGGCCGACATCCGCGAGATCCACGCGGGCCTGGCGCGCCTGCTCAAGCCCGGCGGCTTCATGGTGTTCTCGACGGTGCCGCTGCCGGTGGAGAACGAGTCCATCAAGTGGATGGGCCGGCCGCTGGTTGTGTCGAGCCTGTCGCCCGAGGACGCCGTGGCGTCGGTCAAGGCCGCGGGCCTGGAGATTGTGTACCAAAACACGTCCAAGTTCCTGCCCAAGGCGCCCGAGGCCGGTATCTGCAACCCGGACGACGTGTGGGAGGAGCCGCACCTGTTTGTCTACGCCAAGAAGGTGTAGACTTTTATCCGTTCCTTTTTGTTTCTTTTGTTTGATTTAAAACTAGCGTGGAGGATATCTGTTTTTGTTCTGCTTACTCTGGAGTGGTCTTTTGTTATTAATGCTTCTATCCTCTAATATCAACAATGCTTGCTATTCACTTTCAATGACAGTTTGAAACTGATCAAATCATAATTCAAACTACTGCTATCTCGTTTGCTAACAACGCTGTAAATCACTCTCCAAATGCATAAAACAAACCCAAAGAAGCCACCGCAAAGATTACCTATTCAGTCACCTTTTTAACGTGTGTCTCTATCTGTCTCAAATAGAAAATTTAACCAAGCAGATCATCCAGACCGCCGCTTGGTGCGGGCTTGGATGCTGCAGACGACGACGACGGTGCCGCCGCCGCCGGTGCGCCCCAGATCGCCGCCTGGCTCTTCTCCTGTGCAAGCTGGCCCATCGACACATTTGCACCGCCCGTCGGCGCCTTCTTGATGCCCGTGTTGGCCGTCGACCACAGCGAGCCAAAGGCATCGCCGCCGGCCTTGGGAGCTGCAGCCGGGGTGGAGGCCTGTGCAGGACGCAGAGCAGCCATGCCGCCCGCTGACGCAGACGCAGACGGTGTCGCTGCCGCGCTGCCAAATGCCGACGATGTTGACGACGGGAACACCGACTTGGTCGCCTGGCTGGCCTGGCTGGCCTGGCCGGGCTGCTGGGCCACGACCGACTGGTAGTAGTTGGGCTGCGCCGGCTGGTAGCCGCTGGCCACTCTTTGCTGCTGCTGTTGGGGAGCAATAGCGGCGGCAATGGGCGGCGCGTGGAATGCAGAGTAGTTGGCACCGGATGCAGGCGGTGGCGAGATGGACGAGATGCCGACCATGTCCGTCAGACTGGCCTGCTTGGGCGCCGACACGGGCTGCGGTGCGGCAAACTGTGCGCCCGAAGCGTTGGAGGTGGTCAGCGGAGGTGTCGACAGCGCGCCCAGGCCGCCGAGGCTGCCGAGACCGCCAAAGGCGTTGCTGGGTGCAGCAGCAGGCGCTGCGGCCGGGGCCGATGGCGCCGATTGGAAATCGTCAAAATCGTCGTCATCGTTGGCGGCAGCCGCGGGAGTCGTTGCAGAAGCCGAGGGTGCAGGCTCGTCAAACGAAAACAGGTCGACCTCGGGCGCCTTGGCCTTGGCGACCTTGGGTGGTGCTGCGGCCTTGGTAGTGGTAGTCTTTTTTGATGGCGTGCCGCCCGTCGTGCGCTTGGTGCCGGTGCGCGAGCCAGTTGCTCCACCAGTACGGGACGCTCTGCTCTCGCCCTCGTCGTACTCGTCGTACTCCTCGAAGCGCTCAGCCGCCGAGCCGCCGCCGCCGCTGCGCGTGGCGCTCATACCGCCCGACTCGTTGTAGGTGCTCTCGCCGCCGAAGCCGCCGCCGTCGCCGTAGACACCGCCCGAGTAGCCACCATAGCCACCATTGCCGCCGCCACCGCTGCCTGCAGACTCAGAGCCAAAACCGCCGTAGCGGCTGCTGCTGCTGCCGATGCCGCCCATGGTGGTGTTTCCGACACCGGTGTACTTGCCCTTGTTGGCGCGGGCCTTTTTCCGCTCAGCGCGGATGCGGTCGACGTCGCCGAGCAGCTCTGCGAGCTCCTTGGCGCGGTTGCGGACGTTGATGCCCTGGTCCTTGCCGTTTGCGTCGATGAAGTGGAACTGGCGCAGCATCTTGAGCAGGGTGAGGTGGGAGCGGGCGTCGTCGATGACGCGCTCTGAGCCGTGCTTGATGAGGAACTCGAGCAGCTGGAGGGACTTGTAGATCTGGCGCCACTCCTCTGCGGACTTTTCGGTGAAGCGGCGGTAGACCATGGGCATGATCTCGTTGAGGGTCTGGTAGTTGTGGGTGCCGTTTGCGATTTCCTGCATGAGGGTTGAGGAGGCGCCCCATGGCTCGTTGTTGGTGGCCTCGCGGACCTTGGCCTCCATCTCGGTGTAGTTCATGACGGCTGAGTAGTTAGTATTTGTGTGATGCGAATGTGATGCCATGCGATCCGGAGCTGGTCGCGATAGCTGGATAGTTGAATAGCTGTGATGGTCATGATAGCTTGTAACTTGCCATTTTGGACTTTGCGCACATTGGCCTTGATGTCGTACAAGGTCAAGTTGGAGACGGCGTCCTTGAGGTTATTGAAATCCATTGTAACGGCTGTGATGTGTTGTTGTTGTGAGGTGAGGTGTTGGGCTTTCTCAAGGGATGCCGTTCAGTCGGGCTGCCCGGATGGCCAGTCAACAGCGAGATTAATAGGGGCTGGAGTGAATTGACAAAGAAATAGAAGGAGTCGTGGTCCTTGGATAGAGTGTTTTGGATGTTGTTGTGTTGACTACCGGGGTGGCAGAATTGGGAGAATGTGGTTGATAGATGCGATTCACCAAAGTGACGATAGATGCCAGCTAGCAACAGTGTAGTCCGAGATAGGGCGCCGGAACGAGCACTTGCTTTCGCCAAGCACCCCTTTTTGTAAGAGTTGCGTGGTGGCCCTCTTTACTGAGCAGATTAGTAGACTCTAGTGGACTGTAGGTAGTTACCATAGCACTGTTCGTCGTTTCTTTGTTCATTCGTATTGACGGTCACGTGTTGATACCGATAAGAGCTGTCACGCTCATTGTCTTGTGACCGTCAATGGCTCAATAGAGCTCTCTTCGTCATAGCTCGCGATGTTTTGACATTCTCCTTCAATTGTTGGACAGATATGACAAGAGGTCAAATTGCACAGTTTATTGGTATCTACCATTCTGTTGTCTCTCAGCAGGTCGGATACCTACAAAGTAGAGCTCAAGCCATGCCAGTCTTGCCATGACTTTAGCTAAAGCTTCGACATCATTGCTGGGGCATTCAACATCAATTCATTACTGCATCTTTGCATCTTGATCTTGATCTCTCCTTAGTGTTACACGCATCTCAATACGATATCTTTGATCTGCTGTCCAGTGCTGCTTAAGTAAGCCAGACTGACACGTTCAGTCAAGTTGGGAAGGAGCTCCGAGTCTCCTCCGCACGCGCTCGGCTTCCGGCTTTCACCACTAACACGCACTGCTAATTGCAATGTCCCCTTCCACGTGCCAAGCTCTTACCTTTTCACGGTTACAGGGCCACTCGCTTCATTCCTTCCTCAACCGACATGTCTGGACAGCCAAACGGCAGGAGCGGCCGTGGGCCAATGGATTGCCTGCATGCGCGGTGGCTGGCTGAGCTTTACCGCCCTGTTCTACGCTCATGCCTTTCCATAGCGTGGCCTGTTCTTTCCCCATCGGTCTGTTGTATCCTACTACAGCTTTAGCTCTTCCCCCATGATCTACTAGCCATGCCGAGCTGATCGCGTCATAGCCATCGTCAGTTCACATCACCACTTGTCGAGCTATGCCAGTCTTCAACCCTCAAAAGTTAACAGTGTTTATAGTTATCTTATTATTATTCAATCCTATACATGCCGCGACGTCTGCATGAAACGACGCACGACAATGGAGTGCATAAACTTGTGATGGGATCGAAAATGCAATACAGGATGCAAGCCACGGTGAGATACGATAATCAAAACGCCAAGCTTTTCATCTTTGGTCTTTGATCTTACAGTACGCTTTGGTTTGTCTTTTTGTCGCATGTACCTCTCGATATACGCACATTAGCCCTGCGCCTTGTTCTGCCGAGCTGCTGAATACGCGGCATTGGCCTGTCTGTCGTTCCTTCCTTGCGAGATGCAGTAAACTGGGCGGGGCGGCGGCAAGTGCTACAGGCAGGACTTACTCGGTAGGTACTTGGATACCCCTCCTGCCGGACAAGTGGAGGGGCAGCAAGGTGCATTGGACGAGACAGCTTGGAAAAAGGCGCAGGCAAGACAAAGAAGAGAGTGTGGTGGAAGAATACGATAGAAGGCAACGAGAAGAAGAAATACAGAGTAAGAGTGAACGAAGAAGGAAACAGAGACAAGAATGGAGTCTTGACGGGGCTTCGTGCAGAAGCAAAGGACGGCGTCAAGGGCGCACATCCAATGAATTACAGGGCGAGCTGCACAGTACGAGTGGTATTTAAGTAAATCACACAGGAAGCAGAAGAACTGTGAGTGAAGCAAAAGAAGCAAAGCGAAATACAATCGTGAAGCAAGTCGTCGATATTCACGGCATGGCAAAGCAAAAGCAAGCTCGCAAGTTTAGTTGGTAGTAAGAGCAAGAGCTCGGCGTCAAAGTCAATGGCGATGACGCTAACGTTTGGTGGGGTAGCAGAAGCAAGTGGAAACACAAGAGGAGACCAGAAACGGGATAAAGAAAATAGCGAAAATAAACAGGAAACTCCAAATATAAATACAAAATAAATACAGAAAAAGAAGAAAAAAGAAGATAGAAAAAAGAAAACAGAAAGAAGGCAAAGGAATATAGCTGCAAGAGGCAAGAACGACGGAGCATCACGAAAAAGTCTCAGAAAGTCAAAAATAACAATAAACCGTTTAAAAGGGAGCATCAAAATAATATAAAAATACGAAATCGAGTCAATTAGGCAGGAGCTGCCCCGGCAACACACACTTTTTTCTATTTTCTCGCATTCCCTTTTCTGTCCAGTGCTGCACTGCGCCTGGCTCCTGCACTACATCACACACACCTCTTCTTCCTTCTCCTTCTTTCCATCTCTCCCCCCTTTCCTTCTCTTGCCCGCCCTGTATTTACCTTGACGCAGCTACTGCATTTGTTACTCCGTACCAATACCATACCTCATACATCATTCACCATGAAGGCCCCACTCTCAGCCAGCATGCTCCGACCCCTCCTGCCCCGCCAGGGCCCTATTTGTTTGGGAGGAGCTGCCCCTCGGATGTCGAACTTTTCCTGCTCTTCTCCTCTCTTTTCTTCTTCTCCTGTTTCCCGAGCTCCGTCTTCTATCATCAACTCTATCAACCGAGCCCGATTCTCATCTACAACCGCAAACATGTCTGAGACTGCAAACGTGTAAGTTTGATTGTGGTGTTGTGGTGCTGAGGTGCTGTGGTGTGTTGTTGAGCTGTGGTGTCGTTTTGGCTGTTGTTTCGTCATGGCGTCATCATAGCAGTAAAAGGGCAGCACCACCAACAGCAGCGGCTGCAAAATCAAAGCACCAGGCTCTACTTCCATACTAACTATCCAGTTTCTTCAAGGTCAGCTGGCAGGGCCCTGTCCTCGATGCCAACCTGAAGCCTACCGCCCAGGTTCAGGACCAGGAGGGCACCATCACCTTCAAGCTCTACGACGACGTCGTCCCCAAGACCACCAAGAACTTCCGTGAGCTGGCCACTCGTCCCCAGGGCCAGGGCTACAAGGGCTCCCCCTTCCACCGCATCATCCCCAACTTCATGCTCCAGGGTGGTGACTTCACTCGCCAGAACGGCACTGGTGGCCGCTCCATCTACGGCGAGCGCTTCCCCGACGAGAACTTCAAGCTGAAGCACGAGCGCACCGGCCTTCTGTCCATGGCCAACGCTGGTCCCAACACCAACGGCTCGCAGTTCTTTGTCACGACCGTCCTGACCCCCTGGCTGGACGGCCGCCACGTCGTCTTCGGCGAGATTGTCGACGATGGCGAGTCCTGGAAGGTCGTCAAGTCCCTCGAGGCTTGCGGTGACGAGCGCGGTTCCATCAAGTACCAGAAGAAGCCCGTCATTGTTGACTCTGGCGTTGTCGCATAAATGCTGAGTACTGACGTACGCTCATTTATTTCAACAAAACAAAATACAAAACAAAAAAAACTTGTTGGCAACGGAAAACCCAAAAGCCAATCTAGCATTAGCATCTAGTGGGATTGACTTCCTACCGCGATAAATGATACATGGATGGCCTCTTTTGCGTAACTGCTTGGAGTGTCTTTTCTCGACCCATCTACTTACTCTATGCAACGTGAAATGAGCGTGCCATGTGTTTCAAGCCATTTGACAGATTACAATAGTGCATCATCACATTGTTAAATGGTGTAAAAAATGCGGTCTGGCCGAGATACTCTTCGGCAGGCTGTTCAATGGATATATACAATATAAATACATGAGTAAAAGATAAAAGCAACGCAAAACGCCGTCCCAATGCCGCTGACCATTGTTCAGCCCGGTTCCCAGTCCCATCTTGTTTGACCTTTTTACTGTAGTTTTGTTTTTGTCTCAACGTATCACAGCAACTAAAAGTCGTCGCCGTCGAATACTTCAGGAGCCACCGCCTCTTCTGCCTGTTCCAGGCCCAGCCACCGGTTGAAGTACACACAGTTGGCCGGGCTCACGGGGCCGCCGTCCTCGCACAGGTCAAACACAGGGCACATGCCGCACGGCGACTCGGTCAGGCCGTTGTTGAGCGGCGGCGGCGCGCCCTTGGGAAACCGCCGGTCGTTGGGGTTGGCCGGCGGTGGCACGGCGGCTGCCGCGCTCGCGTTGGAAAATGTCGACTCCTCCATGCGCGACACGTTGAGCGCGCGGTAGCCCGTGTCGCCGGACCCGGGCAGACGCACCGGCTCCAACAGGCCGTCGTAGACGAGCAGGTCGACAAGCTGCTGGATGTCGGACTCGCCGAGCGTCGTGTTCATGGCGACACCGCTCTGCTCGATGAGTTCGGCGATGCGGCGCACCGTCGGGTAGTCGGTGTAGCCCGCAGGCATGGGCAGCAGGATCTGCCGCCGGCGCGTCTTCTTGCTGGCACCGTTTGTCGGCTTGTCTGTTGACAGGGCGTCTGCCGACCGCTTGAGGCCGCGCGGCTCCTCGCCCTTGATGACGCCCTTCTTGGGCTGTTTTGGTGCTGCTGCGCCGGCGTCGGCGCCGGGCAAGGTGTTTCCGTTGAGTAGGTTGTGCGACAGCGACGTGCTCTTGACGCGGCTGAGATAGGTGCTGCGGTTGCGGATGGCGTCAAACACAAGCTCCTGCAGCGACTCGATAAACTCTTCGTCGAGCGTGCCGTCCGAGAACCACGGGCCGCCCGTCGCGCGGTCCGACGGCCGCAGCGTGGCCTTGATGTACATCTTCTTGCCAATGTTCTCGACGCTCTTCATGTCGCGGATGTAGCCGCGCACCTCGAGGTGCTTGATGCACTGCTTGAGCACGGACTCGTGCATGTTGAGCCGGTGCTTGAGGTTGCGCGCCCAGATGCCGTCGGCGCCGGCATCGTCAATGAGCTCGTACACCATGATCTGGTCCTGGTTGAGCGTGCGGTACTTTTGGGCGTCCTCGGCCGGGCGGTAGCGCCAGCAGAGACCGAAACGGCCGTCGTTCATGGCCTTGAACAAAAAGTCGGAGCACAGGCCCTGGACGGCCTTCATGAGCAGCACGAGGTTCTGTTCGGGGATGATGTCGAGGTCGAGGAGGTCGCGCTGGTTCCAGAGGCGGCCCTCGCCGCCGTTGTCGACGACGGCCTGGTAGAGGGCATCTTTGAGAAGCTCGACCTTGGAGGGGTCTTCTGAGGACCCGCGGGACGACATTGTAGTGTGTTTGTGTGGACGGTGGAGGTAGAGACGTGGGAGAAGAGGGGGTGTCCTCGTCGGGTGGCTGGGGATGTCGATGCGATGCGACAGAGATGTGTAGATGTCGCACGTGTTGCGAGCCGAGTCGATTGGCCAATTAGCGATACAGAATGCCGACTGATATCAGATGCGACGGGTATAAAGGAAGATTGCCGCAGATAGAGTCGGTGGTGGTGATGATGATGTTGGATATATGAAGATGATTGAAGAAAAAGAGAAATGGACAAGGCGAGCAGGTCGAAGGCGGGACTAAAGAGCCATTTCGAATATATATACAATTGACGGTTTCAGGTGGTCCTTTTGATGAAATCTGCTGTGATGGTCGAGGCGATATACACAGATGCAGATTCGAGGTTGGCGACGACGTCCTTTTTCCCTTTGGCTTGTCGTTTTTTTTTGGTGATAAAAGCTTTTGCTGCGGATTCTGCCACTCACACTACGCTTGTCTGCTAGGTGCAGCCAAAAGCCCCGTCTTGGTTGGTGGACACTCTGTAATACGGGTGTTATACAGCGTCTAGTCGACCTTTTCTGCCTGTAATTCCCCACCATTTCTCTCGCAGTGGAGTCATACCCAGGCCCCGCCATGACTCTTCGGGCATGGTGGTTGGTGGACGCTGCAGGTTTACAATGGGGTTATCTCACCGCCTTCCTATTTTGGATCGGTATGTAACCGACTTAGACGGCCGAGGCCAACATAGGTGCAGCCAGAAAGCACTGTAGCACGCCGAACAAGCGGCCCAAGTGCAGACAGTAGAGAGTGAGAAAATAGTGAGCAATAGCGAGAAAAAAGACAACGAAAAAGTAAAAAGACGCTCGATTGATCTACGGCTATGGAGTAGAGCAGGGTCGACAGTCTTTTTTATTAAATATTTAAATAAATATTATTGAAATTGATGCACGGAAGGAGCTGATTACCTCATCCGCTGACCCTCGATCTTTCCTCTTTCCTCTTTCCTCTTTCATCTTGACGAAAGCTGAATCAGACCTCACATATCTCGGTGAAAACTCAGCACCTCTGTACAACAACCCAACACCGTCAAGATGCATCTCACTACAGTTGAGCGCTTTGAGCTGCCCGCGGCGGCGGACATGCACGTCCACATGCGCCAGGGCGACATGATGAAGATGGTGGCACCGACCATTAGACAGGGCGGTGTTGACACTGCATTTGTGTGAGTGACGGGTGATGACGAGGGCATGGAAGTGGCAGAGAAGGGGATAAGAAGAGAAGGAAGAGGAAAAAGGAAAGAGAATAAGACGCATGCTAACAAAATAGGATGCCCAACCTTGTATGACTCGCCGCAGCCGTGTGATATAAACAACCATATTGACTGACCTAGGTCCCCCCTCTGACCACCGTCAACCGTGTGAGTTTTCTTTGGTTTTATTTCTTAGGTGACTCCTGAATACTGACTACCTAGGTTCTGGAGTACAAGAAGGAGCTGGAGGCTGCGGCCCCCGGGGTCAACTTTCTGATGTCCCTCTTTGTAAGTTACAAGATGGAGACGAAGAATAAAGATGAAGAGTAGAGACTGACAAACAGCTGCACCCTTCCATCACCCCCGAGGTCATTGCTGAGGCTGCTGCTGCTGGCATCTCCGGCGTCAAGCTGTACCCCCAGGGCGTGACTACCAACTCGGACGCCGGCGTCGCCGACATGAAGGCCTTTTATGACACCTTTGCCGCCATGGAGAAGCACGACATTGTGCTCAACATCCACGGCGAGGTGCTCGAGTCGCTTGCGCCCCCTGGCACCACCCTCGAGGAGGCCTTTCTGCCCACCCTGCAGTCCCTTCACGAGCGCTTCCCCAAGCTCAGAATTATCCTTGAGCACTGCACCACCGCCGCTGCCGTCGCTGCCGTCAAGGCCTGCGGCCCCACCGTCGCCGCCACCATCACGGCCCACCACCTGTACCTAACCGACGCCGACGCCTGCTGCAACCCCTTTGCGTTCTGCAAGCCCATCCCCAAGAAGCCCACCGACCGCGATGTGCTCATTCAGACCATTGCCGAGGGCAACCCCAAGTTCTTCTTTGGCAGCGACTCGGCGCCGCACCCGCTGCACACCAAGACGGACGCCAAGGAGCACGGCACGGCGCCGCCCGCCGGTGTCTTTACGCAGCCGTTTGCGACACAGCTGGTGCTGCTGGGCCTGCAGGAGGGCATTGAGCGCGGCGTCATTGCCGAGGATGCCGTGACAGAGCAGAAACTGGCTGATTTCCTGAGCCACAACGGCCGGCGGTTCTACAAGCTGCCTGCCGTCGACGCGAGCAAGAAGATTGTGCTGACGCGCGAGGGCGCCACCATTCCCGCGAGCGTGCGCAATGCCGACGGCAGTGTCGAGGTCGGCAACTCGCGTGCCGGCGACAAGGTGTTTACTCTGACATGGGCTTAGAGATGGGAGTGAAGCGAACGCGAAGACAGATGTAAATACGATATAGAAAAATAAGAACGAAACATACGAAATCAACGAATAAACAAACAAATGTATTATATTACATTACGGGTATCATAAATCAGACTTTGCTCTCAGAGGATTCAGCAGCGGTCTGCGAGCTGTCGCCTGACGGCACGGCATCGGCGCGGTCGTCGCGTGCGCGCATGTTGTCCAGGCCCGTCTTGTGGTCCTGGTGCTCGGTGCTGAGCGTTGTCTGCGTGATAAAGAAACAAATGAGGAGGCCGGCACCGGCGACGGAGCCGTACATGATGTACATGGTCTGGATGCTCTTCCAGTAGGCACCGCGCGCAGCAGCGAGAGCCGCACCGGTGAGCAGCGAGTCGACGCGGTAGACGTTGGACGCGGCCGAGCTGCCGGTCAGCAATTCCGCAGAGGCCTCGCCGATCTGGGCGACAAGCGACGCGTGCTGCTGCTGCATGCGGTTTTGGAACACGACGCCGCCGAGCACGACAGAGATGCTCGTGGACATTTGGCGGATAAAGCCAAATGTGGCGGTCGCGGACGCCAGATCCGAGCGGTGCTCGACCGTGGTGTGCAGCGCAATCAGCAAGCTCTGGAAGTTGGGGCCGACGCCGAGCGCGGCAATCATCTGGTAGACGACGATCTTGGCCCAGTTGGCGTGCGCGCCGAGGTTGGTAAACAGGGCAAACCCAGTGGTCAACAACACAAAACCGCCAATGATAAAGACGGTGTACTTGCCGGTGCGCTTGATGGCCCATCCGGTGACGGCACCGGCCATGGCGAGCGAGATGGAGTAGGGCAGCACGTAGACGCCGGACAGCAGCGGCGTGGCGCCGAGGACGGCCTGGAAGTAGAGCGGCAGGTAGTAGCTGCCCGACACGAAGACGATGCCGTGGCAGAAGCAGCACGCAAACGCGGCGACAGCGACGCGGCTGCGGAACAGATACAGCGGGATGATGGGGTAGCGCGCGACACGGGCCTCAACATGGGCGAACACCACAAGCAACAAAGCACCGACGACGATGAGCACAATGACCGTGGCAGACTTCCACGGGTACATGACGCCGCCAAAGGTGAGGCCCAGCAGGATCAGCAGGGTGCCGGCGGTGACGAGCAGCGAGCCGCGCCAGTCGAGCGCGCGCAGGCCGTCGCGCATCGGCGTCTTGGGGTTGTGCAGCTTGAGGACGAAGACGAGCAGAACAAAGCCGAGGCCGGAGATGGGCAGGTTGATGTAAAAGCACCAGCGCCAGGTCACGCTCTGGGTGAGCGCGCCGCCGACAACGGGCCCGATGCCACCGGCAAAGGCCCAGACCATGCCGACAATGCCAAAGTACTGGCTGCGCTTGCGCATGGAGAACAAGTCGCCGATGCAGACATTGACGAGAATGACAATGCCGCCGCTGCCGATGCCCTGGATGGCGCGCGACACAATAAGCATGGTCATGTTGACGGACACGGCGCACAGCAGCGAGCCGATCCAGAAGATGGCTACAGCAACAAGCAGGATGGGCTTGCGGCCCCAGATGTCGGAGATCTTGCCCCACGAGGGCGCAGTGGCGGCGTTGGCGAGCAGGTAGGCGGAGCCGATCCAGGTGTAGCCGATGGTGCTGTTGAACTGGTCGGCAATGGTAGGAATGGCGACGGTGACAATGGTGACGTCGAGGGCGCCGAGGAAGAGGGCGGAGCAGAGCGAGACCATGATGAGAAGGGTCTCTAGGCGCGTGCGGCCTTTTTCGTAGAGAGGTTGTGCAGCAGCTTCGGGGGCGGCTGTGATGTTCTTCTCGGCGTCCGCTCCAGGAGCGGCAGCGCCGCCGTTGGACCGGAGAGTGGACGGATCCGAGTCCTGGTCGTCATCTTGTGTCTCGGTTTTTTTGGTATTTATATGGTTGTTTTCTATTGGTGACGGTGTCGTTGTTGCGGCTGTCGTGAGGCTGGGCCCTTCCCCGGTGGCCGTCATCGTGATGGATGCAATGAAGTGACAATGTCAACAGATCAAAAATCAAGACGAGAAATTAATTAATAACAGATAATAACAGCAGAACCAAACACTCAAACAAATCAAACTTTACCAGCTACCAAGCTTCCGGGAGCATCGTTCCCTATATACGACGTTCCAACACTAACGTTTTAATCAAACAAAAGAAAAGTGCACGCAATTACGCCGCCTTACATGGGTTAAATCGCATGTAGAAAAATGATAGAATAAACTCGATTCCCATTGCAACGCACACCGCAGGACTAATGTTCTAGCTTCCTTCTAGCAGCTAGCAGCCAGCAGTGACATGCCCGGTTTGCCGTCTGCCGTTCTTCTGGTTTTCTTGGGGTTCCTCCGCTAAATATTCCTTCGTCTTCATTACGGAAGTGCCTAGCCTGGCGCGTATATCCGCTGGGCCTGGGTCTCCATCTACTCTTCTAGACGAGGTCTGAGCACGTTGTATCTGGTTGCATTTGGCATTGCTGGTCTATTACAGGGGAACGGGTGATGGGTGTCAATAGGAGTGAGTAGAAACCGCATTTCTAATCATCCGACTGCAGGAAAGAGATGCCGGGTTGTAGCCTGCCGCGTCTGCAGCCGATGCCGTTAGCGGAGGTGATGGCCACGAGTGACAACGGCATGCAGGCTGCAAGGCTAATCGGAGTGTGCTGGCAGATGATCTTGGAGCGGTGGACGTAGTGGACTTGGCTGCGAAAAGGAAAAGCCGTCGTTTCTCAACGAGCGGCCGATTCCGAATTGGTTTTCTTATCGATTGATTCTAATTTTGATTATCGGATAGCATAGTTGACGTCTTGATCAACACATCAATATAGTTTTACCATTGTCAAAGTGTTGTGTCGTGTGAATATTTGATTTGCTTTGACTTGCTTGCTTGCCTTTATTTTCATTGCACTCCGCGACCTAATCACACTATACGTATTCGCCATTCTAGCCCGCAGGCAAGTCGAGCACGTCAGGAAGAGTCTTGCCGGCGGTCAAAGAAGCGACTTCTTTCGGTTTTTCTTCAATTCTCCTCTTTAATGGTGCCGATATCCGTCTTTTGTGTCTTTTGTGTCTTTTGTGTATTTTATTCTTTTCATTCTTGGCTTGTCTGCTCTACTTCATCTTCCTCTCTGCGTCTGTCATGAATTCTGATTCTAGCTTTTTTGAATTCTCCGTCTCCTATTACACCTACACTTCCCTTATTCGCCATTGTGGTGTAATTAGTCTTCATATGCTATCGTTATCACAATCCCTGCTGATGTTTACCCTTTTCTTTCAACACATCGGCTCGGAGCTTGCAAGATTTCCGATGCAGTCATACTTTCATGCAGACATCACCCTGGAGTATATCGATTCTAGACTCATGTCATATAGAGTGGCCAGCGATTGATTAAACGAGGGGACAAATTCATATGTTTTCGATCAACAGGATAAATGGCCGATATAGCACAACACATCACTCTGCATCGATGCCCGAATTGCCGTGCTTGTCTCGGATCGGGCTCGTGGTCCACATCGGCACATCATCGGCACATGTCGCCAATGACATCAATGTCGTGCATAAAGTAGATAACAAATTAAATAATGAAAAACGTCTCTGTCCAACCTGCCTACGCCTTGAGGAGAGCCACCTCCGGCCCAGCCATCTGCACCACCTGCACACCCGCCGCTTCCAGCTCCTTGCGCTGCTCCGGCCACCCTGCACCATCCACCGCCCGCGTGCCCTCCTCGACAATGTACGTCGTAAACCCTTCCTTGAGCGCGTCCAGCGCCGTGTTCTTGACGCAGTAGTCCGCCGCCAAGCCCACCACATACACGTGCGTCGCCCGCGCCGCCCGCAGCTTGCCCGCCAGCCCGCTGTCGCTCACGCGCGGATTCGTAAAGGGGTCATAAAAGGCGCTGTACATTTCGACGTCTTTGTTGGTGCCCTTCTCGATAACCTCGTCGAGCCGGTGCGCCGGGTCCAGCTCCGGCACGAGCGCGGCGCCGGGCGTGTTTTGCACGCAGTGGTCCGGCCACAGGCGCGTCTCGTACGACGGCTCGTCCGGGTTGAGCGGGTTGACGACAGTGGCAAAGTCGACAAACGGCTGCTTGGGCGGGTGGTTGGACGCAAAGGAGATGTGGTCCTGCGGGTGCCAGTCCTTGGTGGCCACGCGCAGCACAAAGGCGGGCAGCGCGAGCAGCTGGTTGACGATGGCGATTGTCGCGCGGCCCTCTGGCACCGCAAGTGAGCCGTTCTACCTTGTTAGTGATCTGCCCGTCACATATCTAGATCGTCACATCGCCAGAATACAGATATCCACGCACGGGCGGGCAGAAATCCTCCTGCAGGTCGACGACAATGAGCGCCGGCTTGAATGTCTCAGTAGCCATATTGAAGTCTTTCTTATGCAACTTATAACTGCGATTATCGTTTGGAAACATGTAGAATCAAACGATACGCGTCGGCGATCTCATATCAGTCTGCGATAGCTGCGGCGTCAGATTGCTTATGTAAGCCGTGTAACAAGGACCCCGCAGAGGTACACAACGGCAAGTCTCGCCGACCTACAGAACCATTTGTAAAATTCATGTTGCGATTGCTTTATATACTATTTGGTTTGATACTATTTTCACCGTGGATTTGCTTTGTTATGCTCTGCCGTGCCGACACTCACCCTCTCGATGTACAGCCTCGACACCCCACACTAGCTCCAGCTCTGGCTCCTACTTACCTTTACCATCTGTGCGACATGTTTGTCTTATTGTTGAGCCGTCGTTGAGTACCACGTGGTACACGTTGCAGGCTTTCCAGTCGTTCTTTCCTATTTGAGCTCAACGTGTATTATCAGATGCGTGGGTGGCACGAGATGATGTTTTGATCCTCTTCTCGCGGTAATTCTTAGTGATTCTCGGTATAAAAGGAAGGGACAACCGGAAGCGGCATCATACTCTTGCCGGTTCTGACCATCTGCCACCTATTAGACATCAATACGACTATCAATACGATCATCAAGATAGTCAGCATGTGACACCTGCAGCGGAGATCGGCTGTCAGACTTGTGTAGGGAAGGAACGATGGAGCATTCTACGGCAATGTTCTGGCATTGTACTCAATGACAATGCTAAGCCTCAACCCTTTCCATGCCCTTTTTATTCAGTGATCAGGGTCAGAGGATAGAAAACTAACACTCACGGGACCACCCTTTCCGGGGTTCTTTGTGTGTTGTGAGTGAGTGACTGACTTTGTACTGGGTTTGACTCTGACTAGTTGCTGCCTTTGCGTGCTCGGATAGGGACTTTGCCGAGATCGAACGCGGTGCGAAGGGGTGCGGACTCGGAGTAATTACTCGTGAAAAGAGTAAGAGCCGAAACGAAAAGGAAGCGGCTGGGAAGGTGCGACTGGGACAGGCAGGATATATTTCACCGACTTTCTTCCCGGCTTGCGTGTGCTCCGTAACAGTCGATCGCACCTTCCTGTGGAATAGACTCGTCTTTGCAGATACACAAAAATGGACACAAAAACGGCAGTCACTACAACCACTGCAAACCACATACTAAGTATCTCACAGGCCCACTTGCCAGCAGATGCACACACTTTTCGGGATTCCATACTGTGATTTCCTTGGTGCAGAGAACATGCGCAGTGAAAAGCGAATTATCAGACAATCCATCATGCATATTCGGATATCTTATAATTCTCCATTAATTTTGCTATTTTCCCCGTTAAATCTTGATTAACTTTATCGACCGGTACTGGACCCAGCTCAGCCCAGCCCGCCAGTACTGAGTACCTATCAGTGTTGCCTATTACCCCAAAGCTTCCTTCCATTGGCGGTTGTTACTCTGTATTACTCCAGCTTACAGCGTTTGCGGACAATTTCTTTTTTTGGATTCGTCGCCTCCCATTGACCCTGTGCTGGGTCGCTCCTGCCGCGCCCATTGAAGAACCGCGCCTTCCCATTGTTTTCCTGTTTTCTTTCACAACCACGTATCATGGCATCATTGTCCCTCCTTCCTTTTTACTGAATGCAATACTTTAACCGTCTCTTCCCCTCTTCCTTAATACGCTCGTCTTCCCCTTTTCCCCCCTTTGCTCCTTCTTTCTTTTGTCTTCTCAGTCGTGCCCCCCACCTGGTGTCTTTCCAAATACACTTTTTTTGTCCGTCGGTGGAGCCTTTGTCGTTCTGCCGTCTCTCACCGTCTTTGGCCTCTCTCCTTGTTTGCTTTCCTTTGATCCATTGATCCCTGCGCGGGTCCTCTTTAGAGATCTCTTTGGCTGGCCTGTGCCTGTCTCTGTGCTCTATGTCTGGGGCCTGCTCTGGTTCATTTTAACCTCCTTTTCCTTTGCCCTTATTTTTCAACGCGTCTCCACAGCGCTATCCTCTCCCTATCTCTCTCTCTCTGCTCCTCGACTTCTCTACTCACTTCCCCTTTCCCTCCCCTCCTCTCTTTTGTCTTTTGTCTTTTGTCTTTTTCTCAAGTCATCTCCGCGACCTTGTCGTCTATACGATTCTGCACTGCATTATCGGCCATTCCTTTTTTCCCTCCAAGCTCTCGAGCTTCTCCGTGACCTCCCGCTCCGACTCAGACCGCCTCGGCCAACGCCTTGTCTCGGCTTATTCACAGCAAGCTTCAGTTGTAAGTCAATGCCAATATCACATTCTTCAGCCCCAGCTGTAGAGCGACATTTCGACATTTTCTCGGCTATCCAGCCTTGCCCCTTTTCAGTACCAATCCAAAGCCAATTGGCTGCCCCTGCACCTCATTTGCTGCCTGCATCCAAGTCGTGTGCTCGCACGGCCGCAGACCAGACCGCATCTGACTGCAGCCCTGCATTGGCTGTTCTTGATTTAATTCGGCATCTTCTTTCTTATACTAACATCACTGCTTTAGTCAACCTCCCCCTCCCACCAATGCATCCTCAGTAGTCTCAGCAACCTCTTCAACATGATTGCCGCGTCCCTACTGCCCTCCCGCTTCCGCGGCGAGCAGCCGGCCGCCCAGACCGCCGCCCCCTCCTGGATCAACAAGAAATTGACTCCCATCCTCCAGCTGCTGTCCAGCCTCACCTCCTCACATCCGATTCACACCATTGTCATCGTGGCCGTCCTTGCTAGCTCCACCTACATGGGCCTCCTCGAGGAGAGCATCTTTGACGCCTCCAAGGGCCTTCGTCGTGCCGACTGGTCTTCCCTCTCCGAGGGCAGCCGCAGCCTGCGCGTCAGCAGCGAGACCGCCTGGAGGTGGCAGTCTTGGGACTCCGACATCGTCCCCAAGGGCGCCGACCGCCAGGCCCTGCTCACCTTTGTCTTCCCCGAGTCTCTGTCCGACAGCGCCCCCAAGACCGCCCCTCTGCTCGACACCATCCCCATCCCGCAGAACATCTCCGCCACTCCTCTGCCCGCCACCCCCAACCCGCTCGGCGCCTACTCCCAGGACTCTACTCTTGCTTTTGCCGTTCCCTACGACGAGGCCGCCCAGTTCTCTTCGGCTACCCGCGAGATCCCCAACGTCATCTCATCCGCCCAGGCCAACGATGCCTCCGCTACTCGTGTCACCGAGGAGCACGGCCGCGAGCAGAAGCTGTGGATCATGAAGGCTGCCGGCGCTCAGACGCGCTCCAGCATCGTGCGCTGGCTGCAGAATGGCTGGGTCGAGTTCATCGACCTGCTCAAGAACGCAGACACGCTGGACATTATCATCATGGTTCTTGGCTACCTGTCGATGCATCTGACGTTTGTCTCCCTCTTCCTGTCCATGCGCCGCCTAGGCTCCAACTTCTGGCTCGGCACCAGCGTCCTGTTTTCCTCCATCTTCGCCTTCCTCTTCGGCCTTATTGTCACCACGAAGCTTGGCGTCCCGGTCAGCATGGTTCTTCTTAGTGAGGGTCTGCCTTTCCTTGTCGTCACTATCGGCTTCGAGAAGAACATTGCCCTTACCAAGGCTGTGCTCTCGCACGCCCTCGAGCACCGCCGCAGCCTGGAGCGTGTCCCCGGCAAGAAGGTCATCACCACCAGATCGCCCAGCGTCATTCAGTACGCTATCCAGATGGCCATCAAGGAGAACGGCTTCGACATTGTCCGCGATTACGCCATTGAGATCCTTATCCTGGTGATCGGTGCCGCTTCCGGTGTCCAGGGTGGCCTGCAGCAGTTCTGCTTCCTCGCTGCTTGGATACTATTTTTCGACTGCGTCCTCCTCTTCACTTTCTACACTGCCATCCTCTGCATCAAGCTCGAGATCAACCGGATTAAGCGTCATGTGGAGATGCGCCGTGCTCTGGAGGATGACGGTGTCAGCCGTCGTGTCGCTGAGAGCGTCGCTCAGAGCAACGACTGGCCTCGCACCGACGGCCGTGGCGAGCCTTCCACGTCCATCTTTGGCCGCCAGATTAAGAGCACTAGCGTTCCCAAGTTCAAGGTCCTCATGGTCACTGGCTTTGTCATTATCAACGTCCTCAACCTCTGCACGCTGCCTTTCCGCAGCGCTGACTCCGCCCTGTCCTCCATCTCTGCCATGGCTGGCGGCCTGAGCGGCGTTGTTGCCGCTCCCCCCGTCGACCCCTTCAAGGTTGCCGGCAGCGGCCTTGACATTCTCCTGGCTGCCGCCAAGGAGGCCAACCGCGAGACCATTGTTACTGTTCTCACTCCCATCAAGTACGAGCTTGAGTTCCCCTCGATCCACTACGCTCTCCCCTCCACTGGCCTTTCCGGCACCGAGGCCTACGATCTCTCCTACGGTGGTGTTGGCGGCCGCATGGTCGGCAGCATCCTCAAGAGCCTCGAGGACCCCGTTCTGTCCAAGTGGATCATTGTCGCTCTTGCCCTGAGCGTCGCTCTCAACGGCTACCTGTTCAACGCTGCCCGCTGGGGTATCAAGGACCCTAACATGCCCGACCACCCCATTGACCGCAAGGACCTGGACAAGGCTCAAAAGTTCAACGACACTGCTTCCGCTACCCTGCCTCTGGGCGAGTTCATGCCCGGCACCCCCGCCGGCAAGCCTCTGACCCCTGCTCTGACCGACGACGAGGGCGACATTTTGGCCATGCGCCCCCTCAAGGAGAAGGAGGCCAAGCCCGTCAAGACCGAGGAGGAGATTGCCGCCGATAAGGCCAAGAACGCCCTCATTTCGCGCAGCACTGCCGAGATGGAGTCCATGCTCAAGGAAGGCCGTGCTCCCGAACTGACCGATGCCGAGCTCGTGTTCCTGTCTCTGCGCGGCAAGATTCCCGGCTACGCCCTCGAGAAGACTCTCAAGGACTACACCCGTGCCGTCAAGATCCGCCGTTCCATTATCTCGCGCACCAAGGCCACTGAGGACGTTACCAGTCTGCTGGACGAGTCGCAGCTCCCCTATGACAACTACAACTGGGCCCAGGTCTTTGGCCAGTGCTGTGAGAACGTCATTGGTTACACCCCTATTCCCGTCGGTGTTGCCGGTCCTATTGTCATTGATGGCAAGAGCTACTTCATTCCTATGGCCACCACCGAGGGTGTGCTTGTTGCTAGCACGAGCCGTGGTTGCAAGGCCATCAACGCTGGTGGCGGTGCCATTACCGTCCTAACTGCCGACGGCATGACCCGTGGTCCTTGCCTGAGCTTTGAGACCGTCGAGCGTGCCGGTGCTGCCAAGATCTGGCTGGACTCGGAGGATGGCCAGTCAGTTATGCGCAAGGCATTCAACTCGACCAGTCGCTTCGCACGTCTGCAGAACATGAAGACTGCCCTGGCCGGCACCAACCTGTACGTGCGTTTCAAGACGACAACGGGTGATGCCATGGGCATGAACATGATCTCCAAGGGTGTAGAGCACGCCCTGAACGTGATGATGAACGAGAGCGGCTTCGAGGACATGAACATTGTCTCTCTGAGTGGCAACTACTGTATTGACAAGAAGGCGGCTGCGCTCAACTGGATTGACGGCCGTGGCAAGAGTGTGGTGGCCGAGGCGATTATCCCCGGCGATGTGGTCAAGAGCGTGCTGAAGACGGACGTCGACTCGCTGGTGGAGCTCAACATTTCCAAGAACCTGATCGGTTCTGCCATGGCTGGTGCCATTGGCGGTTTCAACGCTCACGCTGCCAACATTGTGGCGGCCATTTACCTTGCCACGGGTCAGGATCCGGCCCAGGTCGTTGAGAGTTCCAACTGCATTACCATTATGAAGAACCTCCGCGGCAACCTCCAGATTTCCGTCTCCATGCCATCGATTGAGGTCGGCACGCTGGGTGGCGGTACCATCCTGGAGCCTCAGGGCGCCATGCTCGACATGCTCGGTGTCCGCGGCCCTCACCCGACGACCCCTGGTGAGAACTCTCGCCGCCTCGCTCGCATCATTGCTGCCTCGGTTCTGGCTGGTGAGCTGTCTCTGTGCTCGGCCCTCGCTGCCGGTCACCTGGTCAAGGCTCACATGGCCCACAACCGCTCGCAGCCGCCCACGCGCTCGACCACGCCCGCTCCTGCCAGCGGTGCTGCGACTCCCGGCCTTACCATGACCAGCTCTGCAAGCTCGACTGCTCTCAGCGCCGCGGCTATTGAGCGTTCCAAGCGCTAAGTGTGATATTGCAGTGTCTTGGTATGTCATATGATCATCTGGCTTATGATATATCAAAACACTTCCGCCTACCAGCCTCTGTCATTTTGTTTTGCTTGTCGACTTCTGTCACCTTTCATCTCTACTTTGCGCATCACCATCAACCACACTACCGATCTGCACACTCTTACCAACAACTCACAAGACATTACTCTACTGTATTTGGCTTTTGATCTCGATTATCAGCCGCGTCTACGAAAATGAAAGCGTTTTGAGGAAGAATAGAAATTGGAAGTTTATGGGCTGCTGGCTGTATCTTGCCGATGAGAGAGAGCACGCCAGCAGAGAACATCAAGAATGACGCAAGGAAAAGAACGAAAAGAACAAGACGAAAACAAGAAAACAGAAAGGACAAGGTGTGTTTGCGGTGGTCTTCACGCTTGGAGGATGGATCGACCGATGCTTGAGGCTCGCCTGATTTCGTTGCTTCTTCACTTCGTTTTACTTTTTAATTTTATTTTACACATTGCGACATTAAAAGCATATAGCAAGCTAATAGACAGCTCTCACGATGAGCAGCTTATTCTTTACTTTTAGAAGTGACTTTACACCGTATTATCAGGGCACGCAACCAAATGTACAAGTTGAACATGATTATAAATTGAAGAAAACAAAAACAAAAACAAAACGTAAAACATGAATAATGCAATGCTGGTATACTCGGTACATCTCGATGCCCTTTTCTTCTATCCCTGCTAATTTAAATTTGAATTCGTCAAGACATCAGTGCTTACCGGCCGACGCGGATGACACCGGCGGCAATCAGCTTCTGGATCTTGGAGCGCACGCTCGGGTTGCGCATGTGCTCGTTGAGTGCGGCAGGGTCCGCCTGGGCCTGCTGCAGGATGGCCTGCATGACGGGGTCCTGCATGATGCTCATGATCTCGGGGTCGGACGCAATGCGCTCGCGCGCCTGCTCCTCGGTCTCGCCCTGGCGCGTGCTGTACATGGCAGTCAGCGCCTTCTGGTTCTGGGCCTCGATCTCGCGCGCGTTGGCGCCCTTGTGGTGCTCCTTGTCGACCTTGTCGGCCTCGTCGCACGCGTCGATGCACTCGCTGTACTTGCGCATGCCAAAGTAGATCTGGGCCTTGCGGATGTACGCGCGGATGAACTTGGGGTCGCGCTTGATGGCGGCCTCGCAGTCGTCGAGCGCCGACGGGAACTCAACCAGCTTCACGTACGCGGCGGCACGGTTGCTGTAGCCGCGCGGGTCCTCGGGCGCGCGCTTGATCATCTCCGTGTACGCCTTGACGGCGCCGGGCCAGTCGGTCTCCTTGAACTTCTTGTTGCCCTCCTCGCGGGCCTCCTCGGCCTTGGCGGGGTCAATGTAGGCAAGGCGGGCGTCCTCGATACGGCGGCGCTCGGCGGCACGGACCTTGGCGACAACCTCGGGCGTGCGCTGCTCACGCAGCGACATGTTGAAGTTCTCAATGGCCTGGTCGAGCTGGCCAAGCTTCTCGTGTGCGGTACCAATGCGGGCGTAGGACTTGGCAATGGTCTTGAAGTCGGCGTAGGTAGAGCGGCCCTCCTCGACGGCCTTGGAGCACGCGACGATGCAGGCCTCATAGTCGCCCTTCTCAAACTGGGCAGCGCCGAGGTTGTTCAGGTAGGTAATGTCCTTGTGCAGGTCCCAGGCAGCCTGGTAGTGGGCAATGGCGTCGTCGAACTGGCGCTTCTTGTAGCTGGCAGTGCCCAGGGCCTTCTCCTTGTCGGCGGCCTCCTTGGCCTCCTTCTTGGCACGGGCCTCCTCAGCCTCCTCATCGTTGATGGGCTCCTCCTCGACAACGGGGGCAGCAGCAGCCTTGGCGGGAGGGGCATCGGGCATGGCAACCTCCTCCTCGACCTCGCGGGCAGCACCGGGCGTGAAAGAGCCGGCGGTCTCAGCGCCAGCGGGCGGGGCGTTGCCGACATCGAGGTCGACGCCCATGGCAACACCCATGACCTGGATCATGCGGGGGTCGCTGAAGATGGCGCTGGCGTTCTTGGGGTCCTTCTGGATGGCCTGGAGGTTCTGCATGAAAGAGGGGTCGGCAAGGTACGAGCTAGTCTTGGGGTTGGCGGCCAGCTTGGCGATCAGGCCAGGGTCGCTGAACATGCTGCCAAACTGCGACGACGGGTCGCCAAAGGGCATGCCGCCAGCGGGGCCACCGGCGCTGGGATCGCGGCCGACCTCGACGTCCATAGCGCGCTCGACGGCGGCCAGCTCCTTCTTCATGCCGGCATTCTCAGGGTCGATCTTCAGGCCGGCCTCGTATGCCTCGTAGGCAGAGATGAGGTCACGCTTGCCGAACAGAGCAGTTCCCTTGCGGCCCCAGCCCTTGGGCCAGTCGGGCTTGATCTCGGTGGTCTTCTCGGCGTCCTTGAGGGCGTTGTCCCAGTCCTTCTTGGAGGCGAAGGCGGCGGAGCGGTTGCTGTAGAGGATGTGGTTGGAGGGGTCGATGGCGATGGCGTCGGTGAAGTGTTTGCTAGTTTGTTAGTTATTGATAGTACTTTGCCAGAGGCATAACAGTTAAAGAAGAGAAACTCACACAGCCTCGTCAAAGTTCTTGGCCGCAATGGCCTTGTTGCCGAGCGCTTTGAGCTCGTCGGCGGTCGACATGATGTGCAGAGGGGTTGAAGGTATTTGAAAGAAAAGAAAGAAGTTGACAGCAAAGGTCAAGTATCAGGTGTAAAGAGCGTAGTCCAAAATCGTCAGTCGTGGAAGTGTATTGTGTACAAATATCAAAGAGTGAAGATGCAGTCAACAGAGTAGCAGAGGCAGTCAGTCAGCAGGGCAGTGAGGCTCGGAGCGGCCAGTGATATAAAATCTGGTGAAAGGCAGCAAGTGGGGCACTGAAAGCTTTCTAGGCCTTTCGACGCTGGCGCCCCGCGCGGCGGTGATTGGCCAGAGCTGTAAGCCCAGTGGACAGGGGCCGAAAGAGGAAGGGACGTGTGGGTCCTGTGATGCGTGCGCTGCGTGCAAGGCAGAGCAACATGGAGTATGGGGGAAGGAGCATTCGACGACATTCGAGAATAGGTGTTTGAAGGCGATGCAGTCGAAAAGGGAAACAGATGTTGACAGCAGGCGCGATGGAGATCTACACGTGGAATAAAAGGTTAAAATAGTATTAAGAAAAATATGAAACTTAGAAGAAAACGTCAAACGTCAAACGCCATCGAAGAGTACCTTTAGAATTAATTTGCTGAAAGAGACGATTCTTAATAGGGCCGCTCACTTACATGTGTTTATTTGCTATGAAATATACAACTACAGACAACATAGCATTAAGAAATGAATAAAAGAAAACAAATCCATAAAATTAAAGACCTTAAAAAAATTGAAAGCGAAACAAAATGTAGAAAAATGATATAATGTCATACACGGGCCAGAATCTACAACTCGTCTTTAGGTGCCTTGCCAACACCTGACCGCAGGGCATACAATGTCTGTGGCTTTCCGGCCGAGTCACAGCTTGCAAACTGCCACCAGCCACTATACCATGCGCCGGCGAGGTTGACAAGGCCCCAGCGAATCGGCGCCGGCATGGGCGGCCAGGCAGACCAGCGGCCGTCTTCAAACGCAGCCGATGTGTCGTGGTTGAGCAGGAAAAAAGGAACCGCGTCGAGCGTGCCAGCCTTACTGACCGTGGCCTTGCCCCAGGCCTTGAAAACGGCAGCGGCCTCGGTCTCTTCGGGGGTGCCGGCCACCGGCGCATGGGGGTGGTCGGCGAGTGCGGCGATTGTCTGTATCTCGCTGCGAAAGTGGTGCTCGAACGGTTTCTGGAAGGAGGCCATGATCTTTAGGAGAATCTCGCCGTCAAAGTCGAGGGGTGAAATGAGGCTTGCAAGGTAGTCGTGGAAAGCCGTGAGACCGTCGAGGAAGGCGGCGTGTTCTTTGTGTGTTTCATCCCAGACGGTGTCGTCCTTGAGCAGGGCTGCAATCTTGGGAAACAGGTTGTCTTCCTCGTCGTCGTGGTGGGACTTGACGAGCTTGAACCAGGTCTGGCAGTAACCGATAAAGTCTGCCTTGTCCTGGTCGTCGTCGACGAGGGCGGCCTGAAGAGAGATGGAGTTGTAGCCGCGGAAGATGGCGTTGTGTAGAAGACACATGTGAGTTGCGCCGGTGGTAAAGATGTCGGCCTGTAATTAGTATAGCTGCAGATACAATGATTCGGAGGGTATGAAAAACATACCTTTTTCGAGGTGAACTGCGGCGTGTGGATGAGAGACAGCGGCGTATCTGCCCATGGCGATGCTGGTTTTGAAGCCATTATAGATGTTGCGAAGACGAGTGTAATGAGGTAGAGGAGAACCTGTGTTGATGCAAACAAAGTTGTAAGTGAAGCTATAGTCAAGTTCATGATAGTTGAGGAATAAAGAAAAGGAAAAGAAAAAAAGGAAACGAACTTGAAACAAAAGACATCAAGAAATGCAGAATCAATATAGACATCTATAACATAAAGCTACAGCTATCACTCATACAATATCTCCAAGCACTTCATCACAGCTAGTCAATATAAAGATAAGCTGTTGATAAGTGGCCGGTGGTGAGACGATGGCCGTGTAAGTGGTACGATTGCGGAGACGGCACGACTACAAGTCCACAACACAGACAGGGCGATCTGTACGCGTGCATCTGTATATATTAACACCTGACAAACATTTTATTGTTGATTGGCTCATTTTGTTCTGGGCTGTTCCTGATTGACATCGCATGTCATGACGGCGATGTGACTCCAAGAAATTGCACTTGATTTGCATCCGATTTCATATCTCCGACTGGTGCCTATCATCTTGTCTATTAACAGCTGTCTCTAGCTTTATACTTGGACATACTTGTAACATCTACTTGGGCTGCGGAAACTTGTCGAGGATGACGGCATCACCGGTCAGCTCAATATCCATCAAGCTCTGCATCGGCACATCGAGAGACAGCGTGTACGTGCCCGGGTACAGGACGAGATTGCCCGACTCGTCTGTGCGCGCAAGGCTGCCCAGTGTCAACCGGAGCGAGGCCGACGACGATGTCTGTGGTGCAACCTGTCGCACACGGTCGTAGGCGACAAGCGTCTTGATCGGGTACGGTTTCGGGCCATAGCTGCCAGATACAAACAGCAATACCACGAAATCGGACGTCGTCTTGTTGCCCGTGTTGGTAACCGAAACATTGATGTCTGCAAAGTGGCACAGGTCTGGATGACGGTCCTTGCACTTGCTCATTAGGTCACTGATAGCAAAGGTCGAAGCATGTCCAGGCGGCTGCTTGAACTCGGCCTTGAATGATGTATAGTGCAGCCCGTGGCCAAACGGAAGCACGGCATGCTCGTACCAGCGGTATGTTCGCCCAGGACTCGACGCAGACGGCCGCAGAGACATGTCCGTCATGGGGACGGCCGACGTATAGTTTCTCGGGTACTGTGTGACAGGCAGACGACCAGCGGGTGCGTGCACGCCGGCAATTATATCCAGCACGGCACTGCCACCGTCCTGGCCGGGGTAGCCTGTCCACAGTATAGCACTTACGTTGCTGTTCTGCAGCAGCGGTGTGTCGTCGGTCTGGTCGCCCAGCTGGATGACGACGAGTGGTTTCCCGAGAGATGCGAGTGCATTGATGAGGTCGAGCTGGACCTGGGGCAGGCTAATGCTTGTGCGGTCCTTGTCCTCGGCAGCTACAGACAGGTCGGTGCCGCCAAAGTAGAGCACAACGTCCGACTTGCGTGCTGCCTCCAAGGCTGGGGCTGTCCAGGTGTCTTTGCTGGGATCACCGTCGACGGGCGCTCCATCGTTTCCGCCAAAGACATGCACAGTCCAGTCACGCTGCTTGGCCGCCTCGACGGCGTTGCGGTAGTACGGTGGTATGCCGCTGTAGCCGCCGAGCATCTGGTGCGTCGCACCAGCCCAGTGTCCGACGAGAGCAATGCTCTTGGAACTGTTTGTAGGAAGATCGAGGGGAAGTGTGCTGTTCTGGTTTTTCTTGAGCACGATGCCGTCAGCGGCCGACTGATAGGCCAGCGTGCGAGCCGCGGCCGTGCCGACGTCCTTCCATCCGAGCGCACGGTACGGCAATGGGACACTGCTTCTCTGCAAAGAATCAAAGTAGCCGACACGCACAAGTCCTTCATACAGCCGGGCCAGCGCTCGATCAACCACCTGCTCGCTCAGCAGCGACTGGTTGTAGGCCCCGCGCACATTGGTGACTCCGTACTGCGGCACCTCGCACACCGTGTCCGTGCCCGCATTGTAAGCCGCAGCCGCAGCATGTGCTCCGTCCACGCTGTACCTGTGCTCGTGGTCGAAATTCAACACAGCATTGCAGTCGCTCGTCACGTACTGACTGTCGTCCGTCCAGCCCCAGTGTCCCCTCAAAATATCTTGCATCAGGTACGTGCTCGCACACGCCGGCGTGCCATTTACGGCATTGTACGAGCACATGACCGACCCGACGTGCGAGTCGCGCGCGCACTGCTGGAATGCCGGCAAGTAGTACTCGCTGAGGTCCTGAAGCGACACCACTGCATCAAAGCCGTAGCGGACCGTGCCGTTCCAGCGCTCGAGATCGTATGCGGCGAAGTGCTTGCACGTCGCAATGACCTTGCGCGAGTGGCCATCGTATCGCTCCAGTCCCTTGAGAAGAGACCGGACATAGCCGCGGATGCGTGTAGGGTCTTCACCGGGCGTCTCGGAGCCGCGGCCCCAGCGCGGGTCCTTGTACGGGTTGATGTTGGGCGTCCAGTAGTCCAGCCCGGCGCGGCCGGCGTTGCTAAAGGCGCGGGCTTCGGTGCTCACGACATCAGCGACACGCTCGACCAGGTCATCGTCGAAAGCGGCCGACAGGGTGATGGGGCTTGCAAAGGATGTGGCATAAGCAAACTCGGGCGGAATGCCATTTTCATCCCCATTAATCCCAGCAGAGGATCGATTGAAAGTAACGCCCGGCGACCCGGCGACGCCGTGCAGGGCCTCGCTCCACCATTCGTACGGCGGAAGGCCCAGACGTGGTGCACCGGGTACTGTGTTGACCAGGTTCACCAGTTTTTCGTCGATAGTCATGGCCTTGACGAGCGCAGCGGCGCGTTCGGATGGCGAGGCGCTCGTGTTGCAGACGGTGTTGTTGGCCAGCGGGCCGTGGATGCAGTCGGGGAACGACAGCAGTGCCGACGCAGGCAAAGCTGCTGCTACCAGCACCGCCATCCAAGTCTGTAGAAAAGACATTGTGTGGTGACTCTGTAGAGTCTTTCGGGTGTAGACGTGTGCTCTCTTTATATCGAGTACACTCACCCAATTTACCCATCACGGGCCATGGCTAAATCAATATTCATTTCCTCTTTACTTATATACCCCATCATGCAGTATGTTTCTTTTCATTTAACTTTCTTCCAGCTACATCCACGCCCCCCATTCGCCCTCGCCCATGCCCGTTGCCGTCCGTCCCGCCTGGCCCGTCAGAATCCGCGACTTGGTCCGCTCCAGGAACTGCCCGTCGCCCTTGGCCGCCAGCACGCCACCATTGTCTCGGTCAAACGCCCGCTTGCCGCGCAAAAACACATACCGCGGCCAGTTGCGCACCTCCATGCCCTCAAACGGCGTGTAGTCGATGCGGTGGTGCAGGTCTTTGTTGGTAATTGTGAATTTGTCCGTCGTCTCCGGGTACCAGATCACAATGTCCGCGTCCAGTCCGGGTGTCAGGCTGCCCTTGCAGTGCGACAGGCCGTACAGCTGTGCTGGGTTCGTCGACGTCAGCGCCACAAAGCGCGGCAGTGTGATGCGGATCTTGTCGTCCTTGGGCCGCTCGAGTTCCGGATCATAGGACCGGTGGTATATAAGCGGCAGCCGCGTCTCAATGCCAGGCACGCCGTTGGGTATGTTGCGGAAGTCGACATGCGCCGTGCCCGTGACCTCGTCGCGGATAATGCCGCGCTTCTTGCCGTTGGCGTGGTCAAACAGCGACGGCGCATGGTCCGACGACAGCACCGTGTACGTGCCGTTGGCCATTTCCTGCCACAGCTGCTCGACGTCCTTGGTGCTGTGCCGCAGCGGCGGTGCGCAAATGTGCCGCGCGCCGTCAATGTTGGGGTCTTGGTGCGCATGGTCGTGCGGCGCCGACCGCAGCTTGTCGCTAGTCAGGTACAGATAGTGCGGGCACGTCTCGGCGTGGATGGGCAGCAGCCGGTTCTGGGCCTCGCGCACATGCTTGAGGGCCGTCGGCGCCGACATGTGCACAATCAGAATGGGCGCGTCCGTGACTTCGGCCAAGCTAATGGCGCGGTACGTCGCCTCGCTCTCGGCAATCTGCGGCCGCGCGACCGAGTGGAAGTATGTCTGCAGGTTGCCCTTCTTGACCAGCCGCGCCGAGATCTGCTCGACAATGTCGTTGTTCTCTGCATGGATCATCGTCGTGATGCCGAGCGACCGCGCCGCCATCATAATGTTGAACAGGTCGCCGTCGCCCAGCTTCATGGGCTGGTACGTCATGTACAGCTTGATGCTCGTGATGCCGCGCGCCGGTAGCTGCGGCAGCTCCTCCTCGAGCACCTGCTCCGACGCATTCGTGAGGATCACATGGAAGCCGTAGTCGCAGAAGGTGTTGCCCGTGGCCTTGGCGTGGTAGTTGTCGATGCACGGCCAGATGCTCGGCTCGTCGCGCTTCTGCGACGCAAAGGCCAGCACCGTCGTGTTGCCGCCGGCCAGCGCCGACCGTGAGCCCGATTCCCACGTATCGCCTGTTGGTGCGTTGTCCTGCTGGATGTGTGCGTGTGAATCAACGCCACCGGGCGTAATATAGGCGCCCTCGGCGTCGACAACCTCCGTGCTTGGGCCGGCATACGCCTCGAGGCCTGCGCCGATCATGGCAATCTTTCCATCCTTGACACCAATATCCAAGCCGGCGGGAAGAATCTCAGCGGCCGTGACCTTGTTTGTTAGTAAGCTCAGTATCAGAGAAGGAAGAAAACCCAGCTTACAATGCGGCCATTGCGAATAATCAAGTCGAGCATCGTGGTCGAGAAGTGTGCGGTTGAGATGCAATGGAAAGCTGAAAAGAAAATCAAAGAGAGTAAAATAGCAAGAAATAATTCAAGCATGCATCAAGGCTATCGTCGGAGCTCTCCTCGCCCTCTCCCGGCTGCCCTCCATGCTCCTCTATCGGCTCTGATAAGGTAGCAAGCAATTGAGGATAGTAACGATATCTTCAGATAACCGGGCTGTCGGCCAGGCCGCTCGGTGTGTTTAGCCGACTAGTATTATAATAGTCGAGTGTACAGCTATATACACTATAACTTGACTTATTCCACTCCATTAACACCGGCTCTGCACAAGCGGCAGTGTGTTGATGCAGCAATTACTCCTAACAGGGAGCTAGCGGCCAAGCCCCGCTGCTTAACGGGTAATAGAGTGCTGAAATCATTGTACTGCCCAGTCAATGGACCGCTATTGCAGCTGCAGTTGGCCGTCTGTCGGCCGTCGGCCAAGTCTCGTCGTCACCATCACTTCCTGTGTTCATGCCAAATATTTCTTTTTTCTAGATTCGTAACTTTTCATAACACATCCATGTAGAACACCAGCCGTCAGAACAGACACAAGAAGAGAAAAAAAGATATACCAAACCCAAAAACCAGTCTAACAAAGACCAAAAGAGAAGACAGCCTTACTTCTCGTTGGGGCCGGCAATCAGGATCTTGATGACCTCGCCCGTCTTGACCTTCTTGAACGCCTCCTCGGCACTCTCAAAAGGCACTGTTTGCGTAATCAGCTTCTTGACATCAACCTTGCCCGACGCAACCAGCTCAATGGCCAGCCGATAGTCGCCTGAACCGTACCGGAAGCTACCGCGCACAGTCACCTCCTTGATCGCGAGCGCCATGATCGGGAACGTAATGTCTGACTTGCCCATGCCGCCCTGCACGTAGGTGCCGCCGTTGCGCACAACGTGCAAGCTGGCCTGGATACTGGGCTCGGCGCCCGAGGCATCAATCACAACATCCGCACCGCCGTTCGCGGCCAGGCCTGCCGTCTCGATTATGTTGCGTGCGTTCTCCTCGGACGACACGCGCTGGCTCTTGTAGGTGTGCGTTGCAGCAAAGTCGGCGGCAAATGCCAGCTTCGAGTCGACAATGTCCACGGACACGACCTTGGTGGCACCGTACGCCTTGGCCACAGCGCAGCACAGCAGGCCGACGGGGCCGGCACCCATGACAACGACGGACTGGCCGGGCTTGACACGCGCCTGCTTGCCGACAATGTGCACGGCGACAGCAAGAGGCTCAATGAGGGCGCCCTCCTGCAGCGAAACCTGGTCGGGCAGCTTGTAGCAAAAGTCCGAGGGGGCCTTCCAGAAACCGGCGAGGGTGCCGTCGTAGGGCGGCGTGGCGGCAAACTTCATGTCGGGGCACAGGTTGTAGAAGCCGCCGAGGCACTGGACACAGCGACGGCAGGGGTAGCCGGGCTCGAGGGCGACGCGGTCGCCGACCTTGAGGTCCGAGACCTCGTTGCCGGTCGACACGACGGTGCCCGCGGACTCGTGGCCCAGGACCATGGGGTCCTTGACGACAAAGTGGCCAATGGCACCGTGCTCCCAGTAGTGAACATCGGAGCCGCAGATGCCGGTGTAGTTGACGGCGACGAGGACTTCATGAGGCGAGCTGAGGGTGGGCACGGGACGGTCCTCAAAGGTGACGTCGTGCGGCTTGTTAAGCACAAAGGATTTGTTCTGGATGTTAATGCTGGTACTGGCCGTAGAGGTTTGGATTGTACTTACAGACTTGCCGTCGGTAGCCATTGTGAAGTTGATAATGATGTTTTGAGGTGAAGCTGAAGTTGAGTGGGAGAGATCGTATAAGAGCTGCGAGAATCACAACGGGAAAGAACAGAAAGACGGAAAGACAGAAAGAGAAAGAGCAATGGTATGAGATCAGAGATCAGATGAGGAAGGCGCGTCTGGTGCGGAGAAGTGCGGAGAATAAGAAGGCGGCAAGATCAGCGTCGAGATGAAATAAAAGAGAGCAGAAGAATTAAAAGAGAAGATGAAGAGAATCGACAAACAAAACAAAACACGTTCAAATAGTCTGTCTGACTCTCCAACTATCAGGATACCAATCCCCAATCCCGACCTGGACTGACACCAAAAAGTGGCAAAAAGTAAAGCTAAAACATCAGGCTAAATAGCATAGAAAAGGAAGCTTGCCGAATTGGGGTAGCAGCTAACCAGAGCTTCTTTCTTTTTTCTTCTTTAGGAATTTATTGCAGAGAGAGCACAGTCGCGCTTTCTTTTTTGCTTTCTTTTTACTCTTTGCTTCTTGCCTAAATTGTAGCTTCTCCATTGCTCTTTCTTTTTTTCTCGAGTTGAAATTACGCCTTCCTTTCGTGGTTCTACTCATGTGGGCGACGATGGCTCCTTCCTTAACAACATCATTCACCCGTTACGATGTGATACACCCTCTGCATCCCCCACTCCAAAAGTCATCTGGACAGTCTCCCCGCTTTCCCCCACAGTAGGAAGTCGTGTCGATAGCAAGAGATGCAATACCGGATTGCCTGCCTCGTGCCTTCTCTCTCTGCTACAACGTGGGACGGCTTAACACGGCAGGAACCTCGTGCTGGGTGGTCCACGTGTAGCGTCATCAAAGTAACTTTATCTTTAAAATCAGGCAATTCCATGACAGCTAGCGAGAAGATAAATCGTCATAGTATCAATTAAAATCAATAAGAACAAGAGTTTGGTGGAGCTGCTTCTCAGGCTGTATGCTTAGACTTGGGCCGATACTCCACGAAGCTCTGCAAGTGCCCAAATAGGCAACTCCGCACCGAAGATCTTCCGTCACTCTAAGCATGCTCGCCTCTGATGTATTCTGTATTGGAATCGCAAATGCATCATTGCCTGGTCTATCAATCTACTCTGTAAATCTATTGGAGGTACCTCGCCTTGAACTTGGTGTCGGCAGTGGCGCCCTTGACACCAATCGTCACCGTCTCGCCCGGCACAACATCAATCAGGTTGTCCTCAAACTTGACAACATCCTCGTCGGCCTCGTCGTCTTCAACCTCAATGGCAACGCCCTTGATAGGGACACTGCTCGAAATCTCGACACCCTTCCCGTCGGCCGACAGAATAACCGACAGGTCTGTGGGCGTGGGCAGGTGCAGGTACTTGAGCGGCTCTGGCCAGTTGACATACCGCGCCAGCTGCTGGCCGTCCTGCACGAGATAGGCGGCCACGACTGTGCGCGCCTCTTGTCCCGGCTCGCCCGGCACAGCAAATGCCGCCAGCTCGGTCGAGCGGTTTGATTTCAGTACAACAGTCGCCCCCGCCGCGTTGACCGTCTTCTCGTACGTCCGCTTGCCCGTCTCGACATCCCACGCGCGCACAACGCAGTCCACACCAGCGACATCCTCGACCGTCAGGTTGGATCCCCATACCTCGATCGTCGTCTCCTTCTCCACGTCCACGCGGCTGTGCGGGTTGCTGCCGACAACCTTTTCCGTTGTGCGACGCGTCATGCCGACCGTCAGCGGCGCCATCTCGCGCTTGACCGTAAAGTAGGCGTGCTTGGGCCGCAAATAGAAATCGCAAATACTCCAGCTCGTCACCGGCCAGCAGTCGTTGAGCTGCCACACAAGCGCACCGCCGCAGTACTCGCGGCCGGGGCCCTTCCATTGCCGCTTCCACAGCCGGTACGCCGACGCCAGGCATTCGGCCTGCATTAGCTGGGTGTAGTAGACGTACTGCTCCAGCGGGTCCGGCCCGTACCGCATGTTCTCGACAAGGTACAGCGCCAACCGGCGCTCGTGGCCGCTGGCCTTGTTGTGGAAGTCGAGCGTTGAGCTCTGTGCGTAACGGTCGGGATCGCGCCGGCCCAGCGGCAACATAGCATCAATGGTCTTGATGTGCGGGAACGCCTCCATGCCGAACTCGGACACGAACCGGCCGACGAGCTTGTCAAAGTCCTGGTACTTTTCCTGCGTGCCGTGCCAGACGTTCCACTGGTGGATGTCGCCGACCGTCGGGTCGTGTGTATCTACACCGCCGCCCCATGGCGAGCCGTAGTGGTAGTATGTGTCTGGGATCAGGTCGGCACATACGTCGGCCAGGATCTTTTCGTAAATGTAGCGCGCGGGAAAGTCGGTCGTAAGCCAGCTCTCGGCGTCCTTGTTGGCATAGTCGTACTCGAGCTTCTGCTCTTCGCGGTACTGGTAGTCCTCGTTGTTGCCCGCCCAGATGACGATGCTGGGGTGGTGCCGCAGCATGCGCACATTGGCTTCGGCCTCGAGGCGGATGGAGTCGCGCATCTCCGGCCATGCCGGGTAGTTGCCACAGCCAAACATAAAGTCCTGCCACACGAGCACACCGAGCTCGTCGCAGGCATCGTAAAAGGCCTGCTCCTCGTAGATACCGCCGCCCCAGACACGAATCATCATCTGGTTGCCGTCGAGCGCAAGCTTGACCCAGTCGTAGTACCGGCTGTCACTGATTCGCGGGATAAAGTTGTCGGCCGGGATCCAGTCGCTGCCGCCCGAGAAGATGGGGATGTTGTTGACCTCGAAGAAGAACGAGGTGCCAGGCTGGTCCTCAAGTGAGCGCTGAATGAGCTCGGCCCGGCGCAGACCAATTCTCTTTGTAACTTGGTGGACTGTGTCGTCGCTGGTCTCCGACAGGAGGGTAGCCCTTACTGTATATAGCGGCTGTTCGCCGTAACGTGCAGGGTACCACAGCGCTGGTTTGTTGATGCGGAATGCTGCCGCAGCGATTGTGATGGCTGATGTCTCGGTAGCTGAAGACAATGTAGACGCGACAGTCTCGGATGCAACAGCCACATTGCCAAGAGAGACATCGATACGCACTCGCGGTGCCGCGCTCGGTGCCGCGCCCAGGGATTCAATTTCGACATGGGCCTTGACCGTGGCCGACAGGAGACCCTCGGAAACGGCCGTCTCAAAGGATAGGTCGGCAATCTTGGACGTGTACGTCTCCAGACGGATCGGCCGCCACGGGCCGCACGTCATCAGGGCCGGGCCCCAGTCCCAGCCCCAGTGGTACTGTGCTTTGCGGACGGCCAGGCGCGAGCTGTCGCCATTCCAGCAGCCCCATTTGTGGTCAGGGTACTTGTCGACGAGCTGCCAGCCGCGCAGGTATGCGCTGTCGAATGTAATCTCTAGAGTGTTGTCGCCAGAGCCGCGGTTAAGAAATGACGTAACATCCACGCGGTAGGGCAGAAACATGTTGTCGCTCTCGAGGATGGTATGGCCATTAAGCTTGACCGTGGCAAAGGTATCGAGGCCGTCAAAGGCCAGAACGGACGTGGACGTGGACGACGCCGTTGCGGCCGGCGGTGTTGCAAACGATGCCTTGTACACCCACCGCCGCTCGCCGATCCACTGCACGGCCTCTTCATTCTTGCCGACAAACGGGTCCGGGATGAGCTTGTGGGCGAGCAGGTCGAGATGCACGTTGGTTGGGAACTGGCTGACGGCGAGCCATTGGTCGACGCCTCTTTCTTTTGCCTCTTTTGCCTCTTTTGCCTCTTTTGATTCTTTTGCTTCTGTGTCACTGTCTTCAGCCTGCTTGAACTGCCAGCCCTGGTCGACAGTCAGAGAGTGGAAAGCCATTGTGTCTGGTGTGTTTGTAGACGAGCTCAGTGCTGGCTTGTCGACCAGACGAGACGGGAAGAGGACCATTGTTAAATACAACCAGCCAGGTACTCAGGTATCTCGTAGCAGTGGTTCCTGCCAAGCCCCTATAGCTCTTATGTGATAGCAGCTGCTCGGGAGAGGCGCCGCCGAAGTTGGCATCGGGAATTGGTGGGAGTGCTGTGGGGGGGATCGCGAAGCGGCTAGAATAAGCAGTCGCGCCTTGCCAAAATGCCTGCCAAAATACTGAGAGACTCAGCATGGCACCTGCCGGAAGCATGCACGTAGGCGCACAAGTCACATGTTACATACGAGGATGTGCAGATGCAGTGTTAGTCGATGGTGGGGCAAGCCGGTCACTCTTGGTACAAAGTAGTTCACGGAGGAGGCCCCTCCGCGCCGGATTGAGCTTGCGCTACGCATCGCTCCTTCCCTTTCAGCCTAAATGCGACTACATGACGTCTCGGTGTATCGCAAGGATTATGTAAGACGAATTTTGCATATTGAACTAAGTGCAAGTTTGCTCTGAAAGTACATGATACATGCTACACTAGCGAGATGCAAGGCTGCAGGGCATTTATTGGAGAGAAAGATCGCATATGGGGTAGACAAGACCAAGTATAAAATATTAAATTGAAGTAGACGTTGGTATTAGAAATCTAGGTAGAAGGGTGTAGTGACAAGAAGGGTAGACAAGTGTGAGAAGACACAAAACAGAAGCAATATTAACAACCCATTGGGTATAGACGAAGCTGGCTAAACAAGAGTGAAAGCAGAGATGAAGCAGAGGGATAGAAGGAAAAGAAGATAAAAAGAGGCAAGAGACCGCAGAGAAAAGAGAACATAGCATGAGGTATCGTGTCGTAAAGAGTCTTGCAGCGACTAACAGCCGCAGTTGTCCCGCCGCCGCCGCGGTATCGCAAACACCTCCTCCCACTCGCGCAGTGCCATGCCGCCGCCGCGCTTGTTTCGCCGGCCGGCTCCCGCACCTACACCACCGCCTGCTGCACCCCGGCGTCGCCGTGCACCCGACGACGACGCACCGCCCTCTTCTGTCATGTAGCTCTTGACACTGCCGCCGTCACTCGCCGCACCGGCGTTCCAGCTGGCACCCGCGTCGCCGTACTGGATGCCGCTCAGCGGGTCGTCGGGGTCGATCTCGCCGAGCTCGATCTTGGTCAGGATCATGCGGGCCATGCGGCTAAAGACCTCGTCGACGCCCTCGCCGCTGAGCGCAGAGACTTCGAGCGCAACGGGGACGTTGACGCTGTTGGCCCAGCGGCCGGCCTCGGTGGTTGTGACGTCGCGGCCCTCGGCGACGGTGGCCTTGAGCTGGGTGCCGAGGGTGGGTGCGGGGACGTAGCTCGGGGCGTAGCTGGCGGCAGGTGTTGCATTGGCCGTAGGCGTCACAGTAGCGATGGACGACGGCGAGGACGACAGATACGACGACGCAGGATACGACGAGGCCGGGGTCGACGCGACGTCGCGCGGGTTGATGTCGATCAGGTCGGTGGCGAGGTCGAGCTTGTTGCCGACGAGCAGGGTGGTGAGGTTGGGCGACGCGAGGGCGCGGGCGTCGTTCAAGAAGGGCTGGAGGGAGTCAAAGGTGCGGTGGGCGGTGACATCATAGACCAGGATGGCGCCGGCGGCGCCGCGGTAGTAGGAGCGCGAGACGGAGCGGAAGCGTTCGGTGCCGGCGGTGTCCCAGAGCTGGAGCTTGATGCGCTTGCGGCGGTTTCCTGTGCCGACCTTGATGATTTTCGAGGAGAACTCGACGCCAATGGTCTGGGACGAGAGGACGCGCCACTCGTTTTTAACGAAGCGGTGCAGCAGGCAGGATCTGGTGGTCAGCGGGGTCGTTACTCCAAGGTATGCCGGGGAACTCACTTTCCGCATCCACTGGGGCCGAGAAGGATGATCTTGGCCAGGTAGTCGTACATGCTCCCGAGTTCCTTGTCTGTTAGTTGCTGTTCGTCGCTGCCGTGGTCGCTATCACTGTAGCCGCCATCGCTTGCACTGCCGTCACGGCCGACGGCATGCTCCATCGTCGTCTTCATGGCTTGTTCGCACCTGGTCGCGGGCCGTGCCCGTACTGTCCTCGCTGGTCGCAGAGGACCCCCGTGGTCGAGTCATTGTTATATGTGAATATCGGCCTTTCTTCTGTACTCTGTCGCAGCCGCCTGCTTGTCTCTTCGTCTTTGTCTTTGTCGTCTTCGTCTCTTCGTCTTTGTCTTGGTCTCCGTCTTCGTCTCTTCGTCTTTGTCTTTGTCTTCGTCTCCGTCTCCGTCTCTTCGTCTCTTCGTCTTATCGGGCGTCGCCGGCCGCGCGGTTTTCGTCTCCTGGTTATAAGGTGTTTGTTGCTCGGTGTTGCCGGACTCTGCTGAATTTATTGAAACCAATTTCAAAGAAAGAGCAAAAGAGGCGCTGTGCAGTTGTGTCTGATAGTGTCGACTCGTGATACCAGACATCCGAGGGGTGATGCAGGAGTGCAGGTGATGCACAAAGTTTCACAGGGGTCCAGGCGTATCTACCGGTGGTAGTGGTATCTAGTGGTGGTAGCGATTATGCATGGGCGCCCAAGCCGGGCTCGCTGCTCGCTGCTCGCTGTAATAGCGTAATAGCAGTAATACAGAGAACAGGGACCCACTGTTTGTAATCTCTCTTATCTTTATCTGCTAGCGATCAAGCAAGGTAAAGTGATCTCCAGGGTGGGTCTATTTAGTCATCTTACGGTCTGGGCCGTCAGTGGGTCGATGGTTGTGGCTGATGCTTCAGCCACTTTCAATATATACAGGTGGGTCCGGAGAGGAGAAGCTGGGGAAACCGCTGTAAAGTGCTGAGTCGCGTACATGCTGTCATATTACTGGGTCCATCACATGCCGAGGCGCATCTGACCTCACCATATTAACAGGGGAACTTCTCTGAGTCGTTGGATTCTATTCTATATTTTATACTTGTTTATTTCTTTATTAACTCTTCCATACACTTTATACCCATCATGAAGATCAACGGCCGCACATTTGTCATTTCCGGCGGGTAAGTCCAGGAGGCTTTTCATATTTCTTATTTTTATTCTTATAAACGGCCTGTCCAGCTGCTAACTACTCAGCGCCTCTGGCCTCGGCCGCGCCGTCGCTGAGGACCTCGTCAAACACGGCGCCGCCGTCGCCCTCCTCGACCGCAACGACGACGAAGGCACTGCTGCCGCCAAGGCGCTCGGCGATGAGAGCGTCGCCAAGTTCTGGCCCGTCGACGTCACCGACACCGCCACCATCACGGCCGCCGTCGACGGCATTGTCGCGTGGGTTTCTGGCACCAAGAAGCCACTGGGCGGCGTGGTGCCGGCCGCCGGCGTCGGGTTCCCCGGCCTCATGCTCGACCGCAAGCTGCAGCCGCTGGCCATGGAGAGCTTTGACTTTGTCATGAATGTGAATCTGCGCGGCACAGTCGACCTCGTGCGGCAGCTGCTTCCGCACATGGCGGGCGGGCCGATTAGCCAGGAGGACGGCCCGGACAAGGAGCGCGGCGTGGTGATCATGGTGGCGTCGGCTGCGGCGTTTGAAGGGCAGATGGGCCAGGTGGCGTATGCGGCGTCCAAGGGCGCGGTGGCGTCGATGACGCTGCCCATGGCGCGCGACCTGTCGAAGCACGGGGTGCGCGTGGTGACGATTGCGCCGAGCATGTTTGAGACGAGCATGACGTCGGCGATGACGGACAAGGTGCGGCAGTCGCTGCTGAAAAGCATGGAGTTTCCGGTGCGGCCGGGGCGGCCCGACGAGTTTGCGTCGCTGGCGCGGCACGCGATTGAGAACACGATGCTGAACGGCGTGGTGCTGCGGCTGGACGGCGCCAGCCGGATGCCGGCTCGCCTGTAGTTGCAAATGTATAATTGATAAAGCTACATTATAAAATCCAACGGCGCCCCGCGCGCAAACCTCTGAATGTTCTCTACCTGCACCTCGTACCACGCGTTCATCGTGCTCCCCTCGCCGTACCCCATGTGCGGCGTCAGCACGACCTGGCTGCGGCCGTTGCGCCCCCACTCGGTCGTGCGCCACGGGCTGTCCTGCGGCAGCGGCTCAATGTCAAAGACGTCGAGCGCCGCGCGGTTGATGCGGCCGCGCTGCAGCACGTCCAGCAGGTCGGCCTCGTTGACAATGGGGCCGCGCGATGTGTTGATGAAAATCGAGTCTTGCTTCATGCGCTCGAGGTCCGCTTTGACGACGAGACCGCGCGTGCGGTCCGACAGCAGCGTGTGCACGGCGACCACGTCGGCGGTGGCAAACAGGTCGTGGCGCGACACAGAAACAAACGTGCCGGCGGGCAGGCCGACGCTCTCGGCGGCAGCGTCGGCCTTGGCCTGCGTCAGGTTCTCGCTCCAGGCGACGACGCGCATGCCAAAGGCGAGGTGCAGCAGCTTGGCGGTGGAAGCGCCGAGACGGCCGAGGCCGAGGCTGCCGTACGTCTGGCCGCCGAGGCCAAAGGGCGGCAGGCCGGTCTGCCAGCCGCCGGTCTTGACGGAGAGGTCGTCCATGGGGACGTTGCGGGCGGCGGACAGGAGCAGGGTGACAAAGTGCTGGGTGGTGCTGTCGGGGATGCCGGGCGGTGAGCGCTGGCCCGGGGGCACGCCCTTGGCGAGTGCGCCGGCCACTGGGATGTTTCTCTGTTTGAACGCCGCCAGGTCGAGGCCGAGGTTGCGCGTGCCGGTGGTCAGGAGCAGCTTGAGGTTGGGCAGGCGGTGGATGAGCTCGGCGGGAAAGGGCGTGCGCTCGCGCATGGTGCTGATGATATCAAAGGGCTCGAGACGGGCGGCCAGCTTGTCTTTTTCGTCCTGCGAGGTGGCGGGATGGCCATACGGCAGCAGGGTGTCTGGAAAGTAGACGACGTTGTACTTTGCCGGGTCGAGGGCGGCAAAGGCCGGGGCGGCATGGCCCTTGTAGTCGTCGAGGACGGCGATTTTGGTTATTTCTGGCATTGTATAGTGAATTGAATTGAATGCAATGTGAATTGAATTGAATGTGAATATAAAGCAGCTCGATCAAAGCACTTACAGTATACGCGCCGGCCGGCACCGGCTCAATGAGACTAGACTCGGACCCCGCATCCCCACAGTGAGGTCAAGCCGTGATGGTGCAATGTTGGTTAGTGATTGCTATTACTTTTACTGCATTACTGTACGTGTTCTACGGGATGCTACAGAGTATCGGGAAATTGAGCACCCGAATGGATGCTGTTGGTGGTGCAGCATAATTGTTTACGCGGGAGACAGCTTGAGCAGTTGGAGTTGGGGATGTTGGAGATGGAAGGGATCAATGTATGGCTATTGATTGTTTATGTAAGCGTCTATAGGCTCTCTTCTAGATTGTAGATATTCAGGTGTTTTGTCAAGAGTTGTGATTGAGGTGGTCGTATAAGGTGTGGTGAGATTGGAGTGCACAGACAGTCTTTCTAAACTCGTTGGCTGGTGTTTTTGTGTTTCGTTTCTGTTTCGTAGTCGATTTGAGGATGACTCTTTGTAGACGTCTGAGGATATCGATCTACAAGTAATACGATGAAACAGACAGGTCATCTGATGTTGACGGTTATCTACGGATGTTGGTTGTCGGCGGATTTGACGGCAACGGCCAGCAGTATTAAAGCAACAGTCACATGCCGTATGTTTCGAGTGTAGTATTCACTCATACTCTAGATTACCCCTCGTATCGCCGCCACGTCATAGCACTCGACCCTTTCCGCGATAGCCCGTCGGAGGATTACAGAGTGCCCTGCCTGACGGCCTGCCTCTACTTTGAATGTCGTAAGAGGATGCCGATGGCGCGTCTGCTGACCATCTCGATCCTCATAGTATGTATATTAACATGCTCGCTTAGTAGGGTTGCATTGGTAGGTGGTATGCAGTCAGGCTTACATTGTATTCATGATTACAAAGTACTGAATCTATGATTAAATTAAAGACATCGGGAGATACCAAAAGTACATGTTTGCAAAAGGACTGTGCAGTGATGTAAGATACTCGCTGCAGATGAGAATAAAAGAGATAAGAGACGGAACGGACACGGAACACGGCAGACCGGTAGGCGCACAACATATGATGACAGCTCGTGATGGCAATAACAGGCAACTGAAGATAGCGCTACAGAGCAAGAGACAGCCTGAGCAGCCTACTTCTACACCCCCTCTTTTCGACATTCCGTGCGCAAGGCTCAGGCGCGCATACGAAGTACGAGATGACATTGGCTACAATGTGTGAGATGAGGCAGACAAGACGTCAGCCACTGAATAATACGGCCAAAGAAACGACAAATAAATAAATAAATAAACAAAAGCAAAGAAAACGTGTCTACAGGCATCCTCCAGCACGGGCATTCAGCCTCCAGTGCTGATTATTGTCTCTGCCTCGACGCCAACGTATTTATTGGTTTGGTCACATATTGGTATTTTCATCTTGGATTAATTAATATTGGTTCATTGTGCGACTACCGGTGAACAGCGCATCCAGCCTTGCCATCATCCACTAGACATTTAGATCAGATACTCCCTTGATTCTACAGCGTTGGGCTGAAGTACATATGCACGTTCACCGTATGTCTGACTCTTACATTGTTGAAGATTTAGTACCAATAGAATAAATAATAAATAAATAAATAAATAAATAAATAAATAAAAGAATGCACGACTTATCTCAATGCATATGCAGCCCGGCCCCATCGTTATTTTAGATGCAGGGAAATGGAGAGTATTGGTATTCGGTATTCAATGTTTACGCTGTCGGTATTATTGCGAAAGGATCAAGGATAACACAGACGATCTAATCAGAGTTTTCTTTTTTCATCTTCTCCAAGTCTTTACCGTTATGTCGCATCTTATTGCTCCTTCCTTCTTTTCCTTGTTCTTTCCTGTTCTTTCCTTCTTTCCTTCTTTCCTTCTTTCCTTCTTCACCTTCTTTCCAGTTACTTCATTGGTAAATATATATATATTTATTTATTTATTTATTACACTTATAAACCGCGTATTGCAGTATGAAGTACGTCTATGGTAAAGATAGTAAAAAACTCTGGGGTCAGAGGGGGAAAACTCTATCTGCTGCGGCCTCGTTGGGCGGTAGCTGCGTTGGCGCTGGGGGTTCGAATGTTAACGTGCGTGGGCTGCTGCCCATCTGGTCGTATGATCCCATACTTAGGTCCACGCAGCGTACTAGCTGCGTGGATGGTTGTGGCGGGGTAAGCGTTGTAGCTTGCCTTGCTTTTTGTTTGTCGTTGGTTTTGTCGCTGTAGTTGTTTGTGGTAGGTGGTGGTTGTCTCAGCTCCGCCGCAGCGTGGCTGTAGCGGGCTAGATGCGTGTATGGCAATATATATATATAAATAACAACCCTGAACCCTCGTCTTTGCATTGTTTTTTTCTCTTTTTTCTTTTTCCCTGTCTCTTTTCTCTACCGCATAACCTATGACCCTGACCCTCCAAATTAAAGACCCTCACCGTAACGGTCTCACCGCTAGATCTCCGACGACAGCGTCGCACTTGGCCTTCCATCGCCACCTTCCATCCTTCTTTTCTCTTTCCTTTTTCTCCTCAAGTCTCCTTATGGGCCTCACCGTCCTCACCTCACCTCTCACCTCTCACCCTTGCCGTCACCCTCTCAACACCTCATTTCCTTGTTCGCCTCCGTCCGACAGTGTCCATCGACCCGACAGACGTAGCCAAGACTATTTTCTATTTCTGTCTATTCTTATTATTGTGTTGTTATAAATTCACACCCTACAGCCCAAATGACCGCATCGTACATATCTTTAATACGGATCAGTGATTCCTGTGACAAGTCCTCCTATTACACTCATCTCCGTAGCTCGTTTTCCGAGCTTTTACGAGTACTGGCTGTACTAGGCTAGCGCAGACGACACGTGGAATCAGCTGCCAGTCAGTCACCAGTACGAAGTCGTTGGGCTGTCACAGAGTACGACGAATACTCTGTTGAACTCTCGGGCCTTTTTACAGTACTTGGTACTGGCAGAGCACGGCCGCGAACCAATGCTTTGGGATTCCATCGTAGTTCGATGCTCTTTATTACTATGACCGGTACTTGTTTACTTGACGGCTGCTCCGTCATCTTGTCATGATGATCGACTATGTCTATGCCTCGGCACTCGTAGCAAGATCCAGTAGTGTGCATCTGAATAGACTCAGACTCGGGATGATTCACTTGAGTGTTACAAGTGTACACTACATCAACTCTCATTCGGCCATCAAGCTGATGTGAAACAGATCTCCGGATTGGCAGAGCAGAGGCGGGAGATGATCCAGTCTTTGTGGTTGTCGTAGGAAATGAGTATTGAAAATACAAAATCTACCAATGACGACGCCGGCAATCATGGTCACGCATGCAGCGAGATGAAAAGAGGAGATGCTAGAGCAGTGGACTTTGATTTCAAAGCCTTTTCTACTGATTATCTGCCGCTTTCTACTTGTTTATTTCTACTTTACTTGTGCTTGTCTTTCAGTGCTCTTGCTGCAAGCAGTGCTAATTAATTAGGGCATCCCTGGGATCCCTCCTTTTAGCTTTGCTAGCGGTTAATGTGCTGTAATGGATGGAATTAGTGGATAGTGGTCCCGAATGGCAATGAAGATCGACTTGTATGTGTTGCATTCCACAACTGTAATTCATGCACGTCGTCCATTCTATCAGCTCTACCAACAGTCATCCCATCTATTTCGTACTTTGAGCATGATTCGTCCCATCTTGCTTCTTCATTGTTCCCTTCCTTCTTTGCACTGATTTCTGCTTTCGCCTTCAACGGCATCACCCAAACAGGCATGAACTAGGCACCCAGACCAGTCGCCAGACGCCAGCACCAGGAACAGAGACATTCCTCTTGCACCACTTTTGCTAGTGCAAACGACGACAATTCGCCTCCCCCTGGGCTAACCAACTTGTCGGTTCGTCTTGCTAGAGATAAATTGATAAAATTTGATTAGAATAATATAAAAAATCGAAACTAATTACACGCCGTCGCATCAGGACCCGGCCAGTTTCATCCTTGTCAGGAAAATTCTTTTTTACTATTTTGCTTTTATAGTATTCTCGTCCTTTGCAGGCTTCACCGTATTTCCCATTGCCAATGCTGTCATGTGAATCGGTGCATCTCGTGGGCATTTTTCTACGACCTAGTCGTTTCTGTATCCGAGTTTTCAAATTAAGGTTTGTGCGTGTCTCTCTGCAAGTTTGAAATCCAAAACCCCAATTCGCCTTGTCGCTCTTTCCTCCGAACTTTTTTCTTCTTCTTTTTTTTTTCTTTTCTTTCTTTCTTTTTTTCTTTTTTTCTTTTCTTTTTTTCTATTCTTTTTCTCTGCCTCAATACTTATTCCTTACCGCCTCAGACTTTTATCTGCCGAATCTACTTTGTGATGTGGCAGGATGATGGAAAGAACTCACATTCCGGTCAATACTTGCAAAATCAAACAACAGAGACGTCAATAATCAATCAATCTCTTCCTTCCCCTCCTCCTATGACGATGTAGCATTGTCTTTTCCTTTTGATATGTATTCTCGTGATCTACTGAGGAATCCAGCCTTAGTCACATACGAGATCCCCGCCTTATTATCTCAACAAAGCCTGTCCCATCTTATTACTTGGTATTACAATCCATACTGCACAAATAGCTCCATCGCATCGCATCTCATTTCCGGGCTCCTCAGTCCGTTCAAATTTTACAGAGTAATAGAGTATCATTACCTGTGCTCAAGACGGTACTTGTACAAGTAAATTCCAAAGAACAAAGTGGAGCGTCGGCAGCTAGAACGCCCTAGAATGCTTCCATTCCACTTTTGGTCTTGCTGTGCTGAGTATGTACAGTACAGAGCACTGGCTTGTGATCGTGCAGGGAGTACAGAGCGTCCCGCTGTAATTTCCTCTCATAATGCAACGTATTCTCAGCTGCATCAATTAAACTTTGGCCTGCACGATGCTAGGCACCCATGTCTGAAAATTGATGGGAAATTGCATTCTTTCTTTTTCTTTTTCTTTTCGTCTTCGTCTTTCCCGCCTTTTGATTTTCCTTTTCCTTGACCGTTAGCAACGGTCAAACATAAATTATAAATAAAGATGGGATGTGATTCATGAGATAAACCAGCTTTCGCATACAAATGATGACAATTGATATGCATGCCTATTACCATATGCCTTGAATGCCTGTAATACAAAACACACCCTGTAATACCAACCTATTGTTAGCTGTAATGACAAGACAGCCTGCTGCGCCTCGCATCTCGCAAATTATGCGGCTTACATCTCACGTCCTCTGACAGCCTGAAGCCTGTGATATTGCTGCTACTTGCTGAAACATTGCGCATTATTGACTCTATTCTGAGCATTCTCTATTGCACTATGCGTAAGACGAGGCTCAAAGTGCAATTCTGGTGATACTTAATATTCGAGTAAATAAATTATGCAATCAATAAAAAAAATAAAAAAAAATAAAAAAATAGATAATAAAGACAGCCCTATTCCGGATTGCCGGTGCTTGTCGGAGCGGTCAGCAGACTGTGAGCGAGGTAACGATTTGTGTTTGTGTTGTCTTTGTTTGACTAGACGTGACGGCAACTTGACAGACAGACGACAGACGACTGACCACTAGACTGCACTAAAAAGACTAGCAGCCAGACGGCGGCAAGGCAGCATGGATGCAAGTGCAAGTTGTCAGGCAAGCCAGCAAGGATGGCATGGATGTTATGAAGAGGCAGCTAGTGTCGAGTCACGCGGCAGTTTTGATAGCAGAATTGATCAAATACGATCAAATCATCATGATCAAATGCATCTCCGCCGGTGGCACGTCCGGCGTCCATCAACGTCATACAAGCAATTAAGACACTAAGACAAAGAGACTGACGAAATCATTCAATCATTCCTCAATTTAATCAATTAAGAATACAGTCAGCATTGTCTTGCCATCCCTTGCTTCATTTCAGAACTCATACTCTTGTAACAATTCTTTGTTCGTCAGAGGTTCGTCTCGTCTAGAGTTTGTCTGAGTAAGTAGTAAAAGGTCGGAAGACGGCGGTAATACGGAGTTGTAGGAGTAGAGTGCACACTCGCGTCGCCTCGTTGTTCGCGCATTCAGTTGCTGTAACTACGATTTGTACCTGTAGAGTGCCGTATCAATTACGGACAGAGTACTTTGTACTGTAATCAAACGGCGACCAATTTCATTCCCAATTTGACAATTTCAAGTGACAACCCCTGTCTGTGCTGCCTGCTTTCATCTGTCCCGTGGCTTTTCTGGCCATCTTTTAGTGGTCACTTTCTCTGTTATCACGCCAGCAATTCCAGTACAAATACAGCGCATACAGCGCACATACAGTGCTACACGCTGTAATTAAAGTGGAATCGATAAATTAATATATTTACAAACATTAATCTATTTACGCTCTTTCATTTTACTTGCACGCCCCTCCTACTCCACCCCCTTTCCGTGCCTGCCTTGTTCCTTCTTTTCGTTCTTTCCTCTTTCCTTCTTTCCTTCTGTCGCTTTCGCATGTCTTTTTATTGCCGTTTTATTACTTGTTACACTCGTTCCTCGCGTCTCCTTTCCGTCACTGCCCATATAAGATCACAGCCTTTCCTCTGATCTTTCCTTCATGCTCAATCATCACTCACCAAAACGAACAAACTACTACCAACGATTAATACTCACTCCATCTCATTCAATTAACATCCACCACACACACAATGGCCTCTACACAGCTCGAGCTTCTGGAGCAGCGCCCGTCGCAGCTGCCGCCCTGCCCCGGCCCGCCACCAAGTCGTCCTCTGCCTCCTCTGCCGAAACGCAGCTAGATCTCGTCTCAAGAACTCGAGACTCTGAACACACCCGCTGCAAGGCTACACTATACGACTTACGATCTCCGGCTTCTCAGACCGTCTTTGGACGTCTGGACCACCGACGTCATGACGCATCGAGCCTCGCTCTGCCTCATGGCACGCGCCCGCACTGCTCGCGCGCACCATTTGAATCAACTATCAACCATCATCCGACGCTCACTTCACTCTCGAGCCGGCTCGCAGACTCTTGACGGGAGCGTCGCCTGCTTGTACCACCACCAGTCTGCTTTCATCTTTCTGTTTTATCTTCTGCTTTCATCTTTATCTTTCTGCTTGCTTAATTACCCTGTATTAATCACGACTATACCTCTCTTCGCTTCACTTCATCCAACACCATTACCCTTATTCTTTTATTACTCGTTCCCTCATCCGCCATGGACTGGCCTGTACTGCATCTTGACATTGCGCTCACATCACTATTTTCTGTACTTTTTGTACATTGTACTTTGTATTTAACGTTTCCTTGGGTCTTTTACGAACGCATGGGCATACATCATCAGGGCGGCGGCATGGGATACACTACTAGCAACTGCATTTACATTTCAATCACTCGTTATAGTCAGGCTGCTTAACCGGCACCGACCTCGATAGACTTCAGAGTAATCTACATACATTCTTACTACTTTCACTCTCACTACTGACAAGAGCCGAGTCCGTCTGGCCGCTCAGACATTGGCTCGACCTGACACTGGACAGATCCCTGACATCCGAATGAGACAGGGGTATCGTGAGGTTGTTTTACTCGTTTTCTCGTGTCTTTCTAAGCTCTACACGACTGATCATTTCTATATTTCACACTGCCATTGTCATTTGGTTGTCTTGGCGTGTTGGCACGGATAATAAAAGAATAGAAAGATGAATACGAGAAGTGCATGGAGCTCAGACACTAGACTCGCTGTTGATGCTTGTCTCTTGTCTATTGCTGTTATCTGATTCTTTCTTAATGCAAGCAGACGTCATGGACATCCGTCATGACTGATCACCACTGATACTCGATACGTACGAGGTTGTTGATTAGAAATAAAGAAATAAATGAAATGAAATAAATAAAAGAAGAAGTAATTATAAGAAATTATAAAAGATAGACGGTTGACGTCGTATACAAACTAATGCCAACTTTTGGTGACGAGCGATAAAGGCAAAGGACGAAAACTGGAGGATCTGACATGGTGTTTACTCAGTACAAGTAGGTGGCCGTGAGTAAGAACGACAACGTGGAGAGGTTGCATTACAGAGTACGCGCAGGTTTCAGAGTTTCATGGAGGCTTTGCGCCGAGGTAGGAGTCAGCAGCAGAGGGTCCTAAATTTAGAATGGAGACAGGAGGCAGTAGAGGCAGGAGACAGTCGGACAAGGCAAGAGCGACAAGAGTGACGTTTGATAGCTGATTAAAGGAGATCGAGGGGTCATCAGACGGTGATGAAGCACGGTAATGAAGCAGAGGGGCAGTAAGAGATACGGAGAATAAAGAAAGAAGAAAAGACAAAAGACAAAAGAAAAGACGAAACAATGATCTGCATTGCATATTGCGTTATCGTCGGCTGAGATGCTTGCAGTAATGCTTGTCGTATGCTCACTGGCATGCTTTCAGTATGATGCTTGCGCTTGACTTGATGCATATGCTATGGAGAGGCTGCATTAATCGTGATGCATGTCATTTCGATGATTTCATGGATGAAAATAAAGATGTCATGGGAAATATACCAAAATAATGCACAAATATTGAATAAAACAAATTAAAATGTACGTATGATAACAACAAAAAATAAACAAGTAGAAATAATAAAAGCCAAAATACAAAGAATAAAATACAAAAAGTTGCAAATAAGAAAAAGAAGAAAAAGAAGAAAAAAAAGAAGAGAAAACATCTACAAAATAAAAAGATGACAAGAGTGGGATTCGAACCCACGCCTATTTCTAGACTAGCATGTTCAATCGCTCGATTGCTCGAGTTCCTGAAGCTAGCGCCTTAGACCGCTCGGCCATCTTGCCTGTTATTTGATAAGAGTCTCAGTGGTCTTATATTATATATAGCCTGTATTTATCAGCGACTGTCATTGGACAAAGACACGCTCCACAATGAAATTCCCCGCGACGACATCTTGTGATATCACGAATCGTGGTCGCCAAAATAGATGCCATAGCATAAACAAAATGCCATACGAACTCTACATATGGGGGCCGGCCTTTGGCCTCGAGTCCATCGACCCAGAGTGTCTCGCTGCCGTCGCCTACCTCTCCCTCGCCGCACCCCAGCCCGGCACCTGGTCCGCCGTCCCGACCAGCTCCTCGGCCGTCTCCTGTGGGTTTTAATATCGGAATACATGGATACAGCTGCTGACAGACAGACGCTCTTCCTGCACTGCGTGATGCCGCGACAGGCCAATGGGTCGCCACTGGCTTTGACTCCGTCGTCTCCTTCGCCAAGCAGAACCCCGCCCTCTTCACAGACCTCGATGCCGCCCTGTCCCCAAGGCAGGCCGCCGACGCTGCCGCCTTTTCCGCCTTTTTCCGTGCCGAGGCCGCGCCCCTGCTCGCCCTCTCGCTCTACGTCTCCTCCGCCAACTGGGTCGCCACCACGCGGCCCGCCTACAGCCGCATCCTGCCCTTTCCCCTCACCTGGATCGAGCCGCCGGCCATTCGCGCGGCACACGCCGCCGCCACTGCCCACCTTGGCTTTTCCAGTCTCGACACCGACCGCTCCGACGACGACGACCAGGAGTCGTCTCTAGTGGCCGCCCTCAACTCCTTCCCGGACCGCATCCGCAAGGCTGTCCATGCAGAAAAGCAGCAAAAAGAACAAAAAGAGAAAGAACAAAAAGAACAAAAACTACCAAAAGAATTCAAAACAAACACCACCCTGTCGGCCCTCAAAAAGCGTACCAGCCAGGCACTGACACCCGAGGCCAAGGCCAAGATCCGCCTCGACGACGCCGCCCGCAGCTTCTACTCGGTGCTGGCCCTGCAAAAGACCCAAAAGTACTGCCTGGGAGAAACACCCACATCGCTCGACTGCCTCGCCTACGCCTACCTGTCGCTCATGGTCGTCCCGGACGTGCCGCGCCCGTTCTTGAGCGACTCCCTCAACAAGCACCACCCCGCCCTGGCCGACTTTGCCACCGACATGCAGCACACCATCTGGCCGCTCACCACGGCGGAAAAGACAAGAGAGACAGACACCGCAGTGCTCTGCAAGTCTGTGCACCCCCTCTGGCTGCGCACGCTGCATGGCGTCGTCCACAGCATCCCCGGCCTCGGTGGCGACTGGGCCGTGTGGCTGTGGCACCGCATACGCACACGCATCCACAACGACGACGTCGACACCAATCTGCCGCTGGGCCCGTGGCAGCGCAGCGCCGCCGGTGCGCGCGCGCGCCAGGTGTACACCATTGTCGGCACGCTGACGGCGACGGCCGCCGTCGCCGGGCTGCTGTGGTCCTACCACCGGCTGCCGGCCTTTGGTGCGCGCACCGTCGTCTACGAGCGGCCGGTGTCGCGGCTGCTCGGCCTCGGCGCTGCAGGTGCTATATTGCATGCCGCTTTTTAGACTTTCTCTTCCTGTATTTCCTTGTACATTTCAAACTGGCGGCGTTGCATAGGCGGTTGGACCATAAAATCATACCCATCTAATTGGATTTACACTTTCTATTGCTTTTCCGGTATTTGATGTGAACAACGCATGATATAGTACAGGGCGATATGCCAAAATCAGAACCAAAGACCAAAACCAAGGAAATCAAAATGAAAACAATAACAATGTCATGGTACTGCTGAGTACAGTACGTGGTCATGCAAGACGTTTGCCTGCACCTAGATCTACCTTGTACCTAGATCTGCCGGATCTCCTTGCCAACCATCTCGGGCCGCTCAACCTCCCACTCGTCCCGCAGCACCGCAAACGTCAGGTCGGACACCAGCAGGCTCTGCCCCAGGCTCCAGACGAGCGTAATCGCATAGAAAAAGTTGGCGTTGCCGCTGCCCGCGTAGATCCACAAGTGGTAGAACGCAGGGCCCAGGAACGTCGCATACATAATCGTTGCCGCCACCACAAACGTATACCGCATCAGCGGGAACACGTGCCGGAACAGCGGCACCAGCCCCAGAAACAGCGACGTGTCGCCAATGCTCGGGTACGGCTTGAAAATCGCAAAAATGCCCGTCAGCAGCGTCAGCACCACCAGCGGCTGCCGCCGGATCCGGATCGACAGCCCGCCCACGTAGCTCGACAGGTGCAGCCAGAACACGGCCACGAAGAACGCCCGGAACGAATCGAACATTTCAATAAAAAAGTACCACCACAGGCCCACATTGGGCGTCAGGTCCGACAGCGTCAGCTGCACGCCGTACGTCGACTGCAGGAATTCCCACGAGCCGCCCGTCAGCACCGCCGACATGCCCAGCAGGAACAGCAGGCAGCCCGCGACGACGCCCACGTTGACGAGCGTAAACGCGGCCGCCGACGTGGGCGTCTGCGTCTTGCGGCGGTCGTACGCCAGCAGAAGCAGCGGCGGAAGCAGGAGCAGCGGGTACATGGACAGGTACGCCGCAAACGACAGCGACACCATGGCGCCCAGCGGCGCGCCCGCCACCGCCTTGGCAATCGCAAGCAGGATCGTGCAGCTCGAGAACACCGTCGTCGACCGGCCAATGCAGTTGGCAATCGTAAACGGATTGAACAAGAAGACAGCCGCCACGACAAAGCCGCTCCAGCGCTTCGCGCGCCGCGGCGACTGGAACAGGGCCGAGGCGCCGGCCTCGCCCGAGTCGGCAATCTGCGTCAGCGCATGCGCGCTCAGCAGGTCGACGGCAATGTAGAGCAGGTAGGCAAAGATGGGCTGGGCGGTGCCGCTGGGCAGCAGCGAGAAGAGGGGCAGCAGAAGGGGTGCCTGGTGGTAGACGCCGCCGTCGTAGGGCGACACGTTGTGGTTGTAGAGAAAGAGGCCCTCCTGGAGCCGCTTGAAGCTGGTGACGGGCGTGGAGATCTCGACGCGTCCGGTGAGCAGGTCGGGGAGGCCGGGGAAGACGGTAAAGAGGGCGAGCCGCACGGCTGCAGCCGCCGCATACAGGGCGGCCGTCCTCCCCAGAGTCATGTGTCGTCCGCCATTCATCGAGGTGGTTGTGTAGAGCGATGTGGGAGCAAGAGGCGGAGGGAGTTGGAGAGCTGTGACGATGGAGCTATGCTCAGTCAGTAAAGAGTTGAGGAGACGCGCCGCGCGTTGATTGGACCCCTTACAGCAGGATACCCACTTCAATGCGAGGCTGAGAGGGGTGTGGCTGAACCCTTTCCAATTCAAGTGGGGACAGATTTAGATCAAATATTGGCGGTGAGGCGGTACGGCGATAAGGCTTATCGAGAATTGGCGGCAGAAAAAAAATTCTAGTCCTCCCAGAGGCTGGAAGAGAAAGGCCGTCAAAGTTAATTGGGAAAATGGGAAAAATAATTCGAAAATTCGAAAAAAGTTGAAGAGACTGAAGAGGAAAGAACGACTCGAAAAAAGTCGTTTGTTCCTTCTACAAGTTCTCCCCACCGCTTTTGGGGATCACGACGACGAACCTTTTTTTTTTGTTTCGAAAAGCCTCACTTCCTGAGTCTTTTCTACGACCTCTTCGAAGTCGACCACCTCCCGTTTTTCATTTACTCTCGACACCACCACCACAATGGCCCGTGTTAGAAAGAAGGGCGAGGCCGGTGCCGCGCGCAACTACATCACGCGCAACCAGGCCGTCCGCAAACTGCAGCTGAGCCTGCCCGACTTCCGCAAGCTCTGCATCTGGAAGGGTATCTACCCGCGTGAGCCGCGCAGCCGCAAGAAGGTGTCCAAGTCGTCCACTGCGTCGACCACCTTCTACTATGCCAAGGACATCCAGTACCTGCTGCACGAGCCCCTGGTCAACCGCTTCCGCGAGCAAAAGGTCCTCGAGAAGAAGATCACCCGTGCCCTCGGCCGTGGCGATGTCTCGGACGCCAAGCGCTTTGAGCGCAACGCCGCGCGCCCTGAGAAGACTGGCCGCTCCGCCTACACGCTCGACCACGTCGTGCGCGAGCGCTACCCGACCTTTGTCGACGCCGTGCGCGACCTCGACGACTGTCTGTCCATGCTCTTCCTCTTTGCCAACCTGCCGTCGACCTCGTCCGTGCCCGCCAAGATGATTGCCCGCTGCGAGCGCCTGTGCCACGAGTTCCAGCACTACCTGATTGTGTCGCACAGCCTGCGCAAGTCGTTCCTGTCCATCAAGGGCACCTACTTCCAGGCCAACATCCAGGGCGAGGATGTCATGTGGCTTGTCCCCTACAAGTTCAACCAGCGCGTCGTCGGCGACATCGACTTCCGCATCATGGGCACCTTTATCGAGTTCTACATGACCCTGCTGTCCTTTGTCAACTTCCGCCTGTACACCGCCGTCGGCCTGAAATACCCCCCCAAGTTTGACAAGTCCAAGGACGACGGTGCCGCCGAGCTGGGCGCTTTCATCCTCGAGGATGCCGGCACCACGTCTGCCGCCCTGCCTGCGTCGGCCGAGCACGCTCCCGACTCCAAGGTCCAGGCCGAGGTCAACAAGCTCGTCCAGGAGCTCAAGAGCGAGGAGGAGGAGGCCGAGAAGCCTGCCGCCATCACCGAGGACGGCGAGGCCCAGTCTTCGGATGCCATCGACAAGTTCGAGCCCGCTGCCGCCGGCGGCGACGTTCTGGCTCAGCCCTCGTACAGCTCCAGCAACCCGCGCCAGCTGTTCTCCAAGTGCACCATCTACCTGTCGCGCGAGTCGCCCCGTGCGTCGCTCGAGTTCCTGCTGCGCGCGTTTGGCTGCAAGCGCATCGGCTGGGACGCCGTGCTCGGTGAGGGTGCCTACACCACCAACGAGATGGACCCCAACATCACCCACCAGATTGTCGACCGCCCGCCCGTCGAGGTCAAGGTCAGCGGCAAGAAGGGCGACGGCAAGGACAACCAGACCGCACAGCGTCTGGCTGCCAACCGCCGCGTGCCCGGCCGCATCTACGTGCAGCCCCAGTGGGTTTGGGACAGCATCAACGAGGAGGAGCTGAAGCGCCCCGACTTGTACGCCCCCGGCACTGAGCTGCCGCCCCACCTGAGCCCCTTTGTCAAGAGCGTTGCCGGCCAGTACGACCCCTCGCTGCCCCTGGAGCAGCAGCAGACCGAGGCCGAGGCCCTGGCGTCTGATGTTGAGGATGAGGAGGAGGAGGACGACCTCGAGGAGGAGGAGGAGGAGGAGCTCAAGGTTGAGACTAAGAAGGAGTCAAAGAAGGCCAAGAAGGCCAAGGCCGCCGCTGCTGCTGCCGCCGAGGAGGAGAGCGATGGCGGCATGGATGTTGCCGACAGCGAGGAGGACGAGGAGGACGATGAGTTTGACGGCATGTCTGGCGACGAGGACGAGGACGACGACGAGGAGCTCGAGGAGGACCCCGATATCGAGGAGGACGAGGATGAGGACGACGAGGAGACTGGTGCTCTGCAGCGCCAGCTGGAGCTGGAGGCCGAGCTGTCGGGCAAGCCGGTGCGCAACAAGGCGGCCGACCCGCAGGCCAAGGCCAAGGCGAACAAGCGCAAGGTGCTGGCCAAGGAGGCCAAGCAGCAGGAGGAGGAGCTGGAGCGCGCCAAGGGCATGCTGCCCAAGAAGAAGCGGCGGTTGTATGAGCAGATGATGTACACCAACAACAAGAAGAGCGCCGAGGACGAGAAGCTGCGTGCCAAGCGCCGCAAGATTGAGCAGCAAAAGGCCAAGGGCGGCAAGAAGGCTTAGATTTGGGCCCCTGCCGTTTCTTGAGTTTGCTGTTTGTCGTTCTCTGCTCGTCGCTGTCTTGGGGATTAAAAGCTTGCATGGTCGTTTTGTTTCTTGCTTGATCTTGCTCTTCATCTGCTGTCATTCTGTTTGACCCGTTTCTGCCTTTTGTATGTAAATCTAAAAAAGGGCGTCTTGTCATTTCTATCATTGCTACCATCTACCGAATAATTAGAATTTATTGACTTTCCGTTGCTTGGATGTGCCGACGAGGAGATTCTGTGATGAGAGTTGGATTGACGTATAAATTATAATATATAATAAGTACAGCGTGTTTGAAGTGTTAGAAGAGGCTTCTAGATTATATACTCAAGCAGAGTTTGTTCCATCTGGACGAAGAAACGCTGGCATAAAGTTGATCGACGAGGCTGTGATGATTTCTGGACCCACTTTAATTTTCATCTCATAGACCCAAAAATGAACGACAACGAGTGAACACTGTAAACAAGCCAAAGCTTACTCATTCCCAGCTGACGTCGACACGCCTATTTCTCATTTATTGTATACTATGTGAGACGGCGCATACATAGGGACACGGCTGGCCTTGAACGCAGTCAGTTCCCGGCCCAATCAGACCTCAACAACAGCTTGGCTTCACGAGGCTACCAAACATCAACACGGCCGATCAGCCGGCGACAGCAGCATGTCGCAACTCACAGAGCGCATAGAGCTTCCGAACATGAGGCCGGCTAGAGATCGGCCTCTCAGGAAGAAGCGGAAAGCGAACCAAGGGCTGGGCATTGGCCTTAGCACCGGCGACGACACCGATGCGCCAGAGAGTCACGCACAAGCTCAAGCTCAAATCCAAAACCAAGAAGACGACTGGGTCGACCGAGACACGGCGAGCCTGGCTTCGGTCGACTCAGACCAGCTCTACGCGAGCCGGCCAAATAGATGGCGCGGGACGACACAGCAGTGGGCGCATTTGACCGAAGCTGACCGCAGTGTCGTCTCGGCCATGCACCGCACGCGCGACGCCGACCTGGCCGCGCACCTCTACAATGTCTTTCGACTGAAACAGACCATCAAGTCTGCAGAGGGCAAACAACGAAATGAAAGCGAGGAAGGAAACGAAAACGACACGCTCTGGAAGCCCAAGCCGCACTGGACGGCGTGGCCTCTGCGCGCACGCTTCAACCCGGGCGTCTTTACACACAGCACATCACACCGGCAAAAGAACCGCAGCCAGCAGGACTACTTGTCTGCTAAATCTGCACAAAGACACGATTGTGCACGCGACTTATTCAGTGGTCCGAGCGGCCCGTTGGCCGAGATGGTCACGGCCGTTATTCTACGCGTGGCCCGTGAGCAGTTCCAGCAGCGGCAGCATGCCCTGTCAGAAACAGAAGAAGGACCCCTCGATGCTGTCGTGTCGGCTGACGATGGGCGATCGGAACAGATTCTGCAGCCGACAGTGCGGCACCTGCTCGCACAGATGGACAAAGTACTGCTGTTCCTGCACCATACACGCGCGGCGACACCAGTCTTTAAGGAGTCGTGGTACATTCTGCAGAGACAAAAGCGCCACATGTATCGGCAGAGTACATTTCTGGGCGGCAGCCTGAGCGGACCGTCCATTATGCAGAGGCTCCCGAGGCCGAGCAGCACACTGACGCGAGGGTGGCCTAGTGACGACGAGGCGGATGAAGCAGAGGAGGAAGAGGAGAATGAAGACGACGATGATGACGACGGCGACGAAGAAGAAGATACCACAACTACCAAGGCATCAGCAGCGGCACCTGCACCAAAATCGGCACCGGCCAAGGTGACCGCTATCCAGCCGCCGTTTGTTCCGTTTGCTCGGCCTGGAGGCTTGCTTGTGTTCCGCCCACCCACAGCAACTCCTACGCCAGCGCCATCAAGACCTACACCTACACCCACACCTGCTCCTACTTCTCTTTCCACTCCCACTCCTACTCCCATGGCCACACCTACACCGGCACCGAGATCAACTGCGCATCAATCGGCAGTCTCTTTTACGTACGACAGAGGCTCGACACCCAGCACAACACCAACACCACACACGGACAACTCTCCATCCAAGACAGTCGGCCGTCCGCGCATAGATACAGAGCGCCTACCCGGCGAGACCGAGGCGCAGTATTTTGTGCGTCGTGCGCGGGAAGGACACCGGCGTATCCCTGATGTCACATACATCCCGCCACCGCAGATCCCCACCGTCAGCAAGGGCCGCGATGCAAGCGCGGCCATGTGGGAGACTGTGCTGCAGAAGCACGACCACCTCAAGGCCAAGGTTGAAGCAAAGGCCAAACTTGAAGCCCAAAAGGCGGCATCATTGAGCAAAGCTGGGAGGGATGTCAAGCGCAAGGTTGGAAAGGTGGAAGAGATCAAGTCTCAGAAGGTGGAGAATGAGGCTGAAAAGGCCGAGACTAAAGAGGCCGAGACTGAAGAGGCCGAGACTAAAGAGGCCGAGACTGAAGAGGCCGAGACTAAAGAGGCCGAGACTGAAGAGGCCGAGACCCAGAAGAGAGCCGAAAGAGCCGAGAGAGCCGACCGAAAAGCGAAAAAGGCCGCAAAGGCAAAGAGAAAAGCAGAAATTAAGGCTGAAAAAAAGGCTGCACGGAAAGCCGAGAGGAAAGCCGAAAAGGCCGCTGCCAAGATGGACGCCAACGCCCCCGACAGCGTCACCATGTCGCGGTGGGCTCTGCGCGACTGGAGCGACGTCATTGGCGCGGCAGCACTGAGCGGCGGCTTCGACGACGAGGTGATTGCACGCGCAGCCCAGCGGTGTGCCGACCTGTTTGGCCAGGGCATGGCACTCAACACCATGGAGATGCCTGTGCGCACACGGGGCGACAGCTCGTACAGTACTACCGTCTACCAACCAGGCCGGCCGCCTTCTCTGTCAGCATCAAGATCGAATCCGCGAATGAGCAATGCCGAGGACCAGGTCCAGCGGGCATGGAGGCAGAGACGGCATCGCCTTGCACGCCGGGATGCCATCATGGCCGAGGACGAGGATGAGGAGGACTATGAGGAAGAAGAAGAAGAGGAGGAAGACATAGAGGAAGCCAAAGACGAAGCCCTGAACCTGGTTGATGTCAAACGTGATCTGGGCACACCGCGTCTTACGCTTACGCCACGGCCACGGTTGACATCGACGCCTTCGCGGCTCTCGGTGCAGTCACGACAGTCACGACAGTCACGACAGAGATCAACCGGGCGCGGCACGCCCAAGAAGGCGGCGTCGGCGGTCTTCTACTGCCCGCGGGCCGGCTGTGACCGGGCCATTGACGGCTTTGCGCGGCGCACAAACGTCGTGCGGCATCTCAAGCTGGTGCACGGCCTGACGGTGAGCACGGCCGAGATCAAGCAGGCGCTGTAGTTTTTATGTACACGTTAATTTAATATCTTACATTTTATATTGTACCGGCCATCCTATCTACCTGTCTATGAATCAAGAAGAGCAGAGCAAAAGAAAGAGCAAGCAAACAAAACAAAAAAATCAATCCTTCTTTATTCACCCTCCTCTAAAGAAAAGAACAGGGATTTAGATGCAACAAAGACAAACGAAAAGATGAGGAATAACAGAATAATTACAGAGATATAAAGACAAGGAAATGAAGACATAAGAAAACATGGTAATATCACATGGCAACATCATGAATACGTATAGTCGTAGTCATGAGCCGTCATCGTGTCCGCACTGGGAGCACTGCATCCAAACATTACCGCGCCTTCTCCAGCTGCAGACTCCGTAACCGGGCCTCGGCCGTAATGACATCCAGCGCCTGCTGCACCTCCAGCACCTTGCGCACCTCGCCCAGCCAGTCGCGGCTCAGCGTCTTGGCCCAGCCCTTGAGGCCGTTCATCTCGCGGGCCGCGTCGTCCAGGTTGCCCTCCTCCAGGAACGACTGCGTGCGCACCAGGATCGACTCGACCTCGCCGTCGTCCGCGGGCTTGCTGCCGGCCTCGGCCTTCTTGAACAGCACCTTGGACAGCACGTAGCTCGACGCGTGGCTGGCAACGCCCGCATCCTCGGGCAGCAGCGACGCCTTGCGCACCTCGGACGACACGCGGCGGAAGCGCTCAATCAGCTCGGCAGTCGATGCAATGCCGCGCTGGTAGGCAGCGGGCGGGATCGACGCAATGGCGGCGTCGACAACGGGGTCCGTCGACGCAATCTCCTTGACGGCGACAAGCTCGCGCACAAAGGGGCGCAGAACGGCCGAGGGGTTGGCGTCGTCGGCGGCCAGGCGCGCCTTGACGGCGTCAATGGCGACGTGCAGCTGCTGCGCGCGCTGGCTGGCATCAACCACATCGGTCCAGCCGGCCGTCAGGCGCTCCAGCTCGCTGACCGACGACGACAGCTGCTCCAGCTTGCCCAGACGGCCCTGGCGCTCTGCCTCGACACGCGCGCCCAGGCCGTCGGCAAACTCCTGCGTCATCTGCACGGCCTGCTCCAGCAGCTGGTTCTGCAGCTTGCTCTGGCTCAGCTCGCGCTCGCGCTCCGTCGCCAGCTGCACGCGCGCGTCGTAGTTGGCACGCACGCGCTGCATCTCCTCGTCAAACTCGACGCGCCACTGCGCCTCCTGCGAGGCCATGGCCGACTCGACGCGCGCCAGCAGGTCGCGCGCCGCCTGGTCAAAGGCCTCGGTGCGCGCAGCCACCTGGGCGGCAGCGCTGGTCTCGGCGGCAGCGCGAATGTCGCGCACCTTGCGGCCGACCTTGTTGACCTGCTCCTTGGCCTTGCCAATGGTGGCACCAAACTTGTCGGCAGCCTTGTCGGCGTTGATGACAGTGATGATGTCGTTGAGCAGCTTCACAACGTCCTGGACAACGGGCTCGGCAGCATCATTGACGCCGAGAGGGTCAATGGGCGAGGCAGGGGGCCAGCGCGAGGGCTCGTCGACCTCGGGCGCGCGGAAGGGAGTAGCAGCAACGACGGGTGCCGGGGCAGCGACAGGGGCAGCAGCCACGGGAGCGGCAGCAACAGCCTTGACGGGCTCAGCGGCAGCCGGCTTGGCGGCAACAGCGGGAGCAGTCGAGCCGGCCTTCTTCTGGCGCGTGGTCTCGGGGTCGGCGACGCGCCACGAGGCACCGCTCTGGGGCTGGACGCGGACGTCAGTGCCGGTGTCGCGGTTCTTGAAGGTGTTGCGGTTGGCAATGTTGGGGAAGCGCTTGCGGAACTCGAGCTCCTCGAGGTAGAGCACGGCCTGCTCGCCGTAGGGGACGTATTCGGTAAAGAAGTCGTGGAAGTTGTCGTTGACGCGCGAGTACCAGACACCGCCACCAAAGGCGAGGGCGCCGAGGATCGAAATGGTCAGGACGTAGTTGCGAAGCTTGCGGAAGAAGCCGCCCTTTCGCCGGGGAGTCGGGGGTGCAACAGGCGGCGGCGAGGGGGGTGTCAAGGGGACTTTGCTGGCGGGGATTGTCGCGGCGGCCACTTTGGAGGGCGAGGGAGGGGGGGTGGCAGCGGCGGTGTTGGTGGTCGAGGCCGGCAGGACGGGGGGCTTAACGTCGGTGTAGAAGCGCTGGCAGTATCAGAAACAATGATCAGAGTGAGTACGTGATGCCGTCGATGCCGGGACCTACCTGGGCAGCACCGAGGTTGCGCCATTGACGGCCAGAGAGCGCGGAGGCGGAAGCCAGAGGCCGGCCGCCGACGGCTCGTGCCGACTGCAGAGACGTGCGAAGCATTGCGAGGTGTGAGTGTGAGAGGGAGTGGCGATGTGTGACGTAGAGCTAGTCGACAAATCCGAGATCAAGGTCGTCGTCGTCGGGCTGGCGGAAGAAGGGAACGGCCGGAACGAGGAGCACCGAATAGCAAATTAAAGACGGTCAATCGCAACGACGACAGCGCCAATGATGCAATGGCAGAAAACGAGCACAAACGAGTGGTGGTGTGCGATGCAATTGCAGTTGGGGCTCGCGTGGTCGAGGTCGTGAGGATCAGGGAAGAAAGTTTGTGTGTCGTCCGAGAGGCAGACTCAGTGGTGGAGAGGAGACTAGAGCACTGTGGTCTTTTTTGGTGGTGAGTTTTGTATTTTTATTTACTATTTATTTTATTATTTTCTTGCTGCTCGAAAATGTGACGGGTTGAGGGATAAAAGGCTTGGAGCTGCTCGGCAATATGGAGAATTAAATTTATTCGCTTTTTAATTGGTTAATTGAGCTAAGCTCTGTGACGCCAACAGCCAGAATGTGCAGATGTGTTTCTGCAATGGCACTGTAAACACAATTATTGTTGTGAAGAGCATTCCGAGATTTATGGTCGAATATTGGCATTTTGTTTGGGAAGACAGGTTGAATCCAAGTGATGATACCCTTTTGTTGCATTTTGATTACATAAGCATCGATGATGCAGGACAGACGGACAATGAGACATGTGAATCAAGCTGAGTAAGTTGCTGCATTGCTTGCAGTTGTGCCGGAGACAGAACCAGAAGCCAGCACTTCATGGGGCAACCGATGAGCGTCTGGTTCACCTTACATGGTGAAAGACGATCGTGCCATGGTATGATGACTAATACACAAATGACGACGACGAGGTCCGCGAGGACAACATCATACAACTAAAGAAACAACGTTGTATATTTAGAATTCATATGACTAACTGCATGCATAGCAATACAACAGAGAAGCAATGCACCGGACAGAAAAGCAAACGAGCAGACAAGCAAAGAAATAAACGAATAAATAGAGGAATAAAAAGATGAAAACGTAAAGAAAATACAAAGACAATGACAAGAGTCTCCCATCGGGATGGCCATTCTATAGTCTTGTCCTCGTCGGCCCGGGTTGCCGTCGTCTGCGTCTCCATCACCGTATGATATTAAGACGGCACCGCGGGTTCGACACACCAGCATGACTGGGCCGTGGATAGCAGCCACTAGCGAGCAGAGGACAGCCAACAAACTAGCAAGCAAACGCCTAAGCAGCCAAGCGGTCGTAGCTAGTTGGTATCAGCCCGACCCTTGGTCATATGCTCCACGACCAGGTTCTGCTGCTCGGGCTGCTCCCCTTAACAGCCGCATGGTCCGGCAGACTGCGTGTTCATGCTCTCCGGTGCCAGACTGACGCCTGGCCGCTGTCCGGGCCGGGCACCGCCGCGACCGCCGGGGCCGCCGCTGCCCTGGTCCGTTGGCAGCTTCTTTGCTATCGCCGTAAACAGCTCCTTGACATTTTCGGCAGTCTTGGCAGACGTCTCAAAGAACAGCAGGCCGGCCTCCTTGGCGTAGGCCTCAGCGTCGGCCGTCGGGATGGCGCGCTTGTCGGGCTGCTCGGTGACGAGATCGAGCTTGTTGCCGGCGAGGGCAATGATAATGTTTTCGTTGGCCTGGCGCTGCAGCTCCTTGACCCAGGCCTTTGCCTTGTCGAGCGAGGACTGTCTTGATTAGCTGTGTACGAGTATTGCCGTCCGGAAGGAAAGAGGAACTTACAGCCTGGGTGATGTCGTAAACGACGACGGCGCAGTTGGCGTTGCGGTAGTACATGGGGGCCAGGGACTTGTAGCGCTCCTGGCCGGCGGTGTCCCAGATCTCAAACTTGACAGTTGTGGCCTCGTCGAGCGAGATGGTCTGTGTCAGGAAGGCGGCACCGATGGTAGACTCGCGATACGAGTCGAACTGGTCCTTGACAAAGCGCAGGACGATGGAGCTCTGCCGGTGTTAGTGCATGCAGAGGGAAAGAGAGTGACTACAGAGCATACCTTGCCGACGGCAGACTCGCCGAGGAGGACCAGCTTGAACTGGGCAAAGCGGTTGCTCAGACCGCGAGCGCCGGGGGGACCACGAGCAGCCATTGTATATGAGGTAGAGATGAGGCGATGTGAAGATGAAGCCGACAAGATCGGAGGGGTTGTTGGACAAGACGAGGCTGGTCTGGAATGGAGTGTGACCTAATAGCGGGTCGAGTCGAGTTGTCGGATGTTGAGCCAAGGGAACACTATAAACAGATCCCAATCAACTGCGAATGTATCGTTGTCGTCCTGTCGTCTCGATCAGGCTGACGGCGAGGTTGACGATGCCGGCAAGGTGACGATGCCGATTGCGCTTCGAGGAGTGCGTGTGCGAGTGGATGATCGGTGGATCGAGGGGAAAGGAGTGCGAGACGATAGTCGAGAGTTGCGTATTGACCAGCAGCGACGTGGACAATATCAGTGACGTGTGAAGCCGTTGAGACGTTGACGTTGGCAGAATGGAGTAGTAAGCAGCGTTGTTGGCGATGGCGGGCAGCAAGGCAGAGTACGGAGTAATGCAAAGAGGGCAGGTGCGTCTTCAGTACAGTGCTGTGAGAGACAGGATGTGTAATATGGAGCCTGCGTGTCTGAGGCTGGGCGGAAAGAGCGAGCGAGCGCCTGCCTTGTTTACGACTTTATCAGTCTATGCCTCTGACGACGAATGCGGCAGCAGCGCCTCAACACGGCGGCGCCTGCCTAGTCTAGCGTCTAATAGACATGTCGCCACAGCGGACTAACAAAAGTTCTGGGGGCTAATTAGTGAATTATAGGGGATTTAGGGGACATACGCAATTCACTGTGCTCTAATGTCTTTAGTGACAACACTCCTTATCTTAACGCCGCTTTCATCAGCTGCCCCTTTGCATAGCACGTGACTTCACCACAAGCCCAAACAGCTTGGAACCACAGGCCCAGAGCTTCCATGTGGGGTCATACCTCCTCCACCCAGCCAATCACAGACCCACATTCACCCTGGTGACGACAACGGTTGCTCTCCGTACTCGCTTTTGGAGAGCTCGAATGCGCTACGTGTTCAGCGGTTGCTGTGTAATCTCTCTCTGTAATCTTAGCCTCCAATCTGGACCACCACCACGTCCACCTTCATCCCACTCAACCTCACCACGAGCTGATACCACCTCATTTCACTCTACACCGGCTGTCTACCGACTTTTGCACGATTCTGCAAGCATCTACAACCATTCACAATAATTCGATCATCTACAATCAGCCGCCCTCCATCGCTGATAGCTCCGGTGTCATCGACATCCCCCCTACCGCCACCATGGCTCTCCCCTTCCGCGACATCAACGTCCAGGTCGCTCCCGACTGCTACATCTTCAAGTCGCCGTCGACCCCCGATGCCCCGGCCCTGACTATCGACCGGCCAACCGGTGAGGTCCGTCTGGGCGATGCGGCTCTGTTGTCCGGCAAGCGCGTTACCCGCACCACGAGCGTCCGCGGCATCCTCGGTGTCATCCAGCTGCGCCTCGACAAGTACGTCATTGTCATCACCAAGGACGAGCATGTTGGCCGTCTCAAGGGCCACATGGTCCACCGCATTCTCGAGGTCGAGTTCCTGAGTGTGCATGAGCGTGGCCTCCGCGACCCCGACGAGGACCGCTTCCTGTCGCTGCTGCGCAGCTTCCTCAAGGCCGGCCCCATGTACTTCTCCTACACCCTCGACCTCACCAACAGCTTCCAGCGCCAGGCTGCCCAGCAAGACCAGGCCGCTGCATCTGGTTCCGCTCTGGCGCCCCTCTGGATGCGTGCCGATGACCGCTTCTTCTGGAACCGCTTCGTGCAGTCCGACTTTATCGACTTCCGCCAGCGCGGCGCCCGCGGGCTGCCCGGCGCCCAGCCCGGCATCGACCCCTACATTCTGCCCGTCATCTACGGCATGCTCGAGATTCACCCGACCACCTTCCGCGGCCGCGCTCTGACTCTAGCACTCATCACCCGTCGCGCCCGCTTCCGGGCCGGCACCCGTTTCTTCTCGCGCGGTATCGACGAGGAGGGCCACGTCGCCAACTACAACGAGACCGAGCAGATCGTCGTGCTCAACGATACCGGCCGCAGCAACATGGGCAGCTTCTCGGCTGGCACTGGTGCCTCGGCTGCCTCGACACTCAAGACCCAGCCCCAGGAGGACACCCAGATCCTGTCGTACGTCCAGACCCGTGGCAGTGTGCCCGTGTACTGGAGCGAGATCAACAACCTCAAGTACACGCCGCGTCTGGTTGTGCGCGGCGACAACCGCGGCCTCGAGGCCGCCCTGCCTGCTGCCACGGCCCACTTTACCGAGCAGGTGCGCATCTACGGCGACAACTACCTTGTCAACCTTGTCAACCAAAAGGGCCGCGAACGTCAGGTCAAGGAGGCCTACGAGAACATGGTCAAGACGAGCAAGCACGCCGCGTCGTCGTCCAAGTCGGGCATGGAGCGCGTGCACTACATTTACTTTGACTTCCACAGCGAGACCAAGGGCATGCGCCTGGACCGTGCCAAGCTGCTGCTCGACCAGATGCACGACGCCCTGATCGCCCAGCAGTACTTTAGCGCTGTCACCTCGGCATCCGCAAGCGACCGCCTCGAGTCGCGCAACCTGCAGTCGTCGGTCGTGCGCACAAACTGCATGGACTGCCTGGACCGCACCAACGTCGTGCAGAGCATGCTGGCGCGCTGGACGCTCGAGCGCATGTTCTCCGACCTGGGCTTCATGTCGCGCGGCGGTACCCTGCTTGACCAGGACCCCATCTTCGAGGAGCTGTTCCGCAACCTGTGGGCTGACAACGCTGACCGCGTCGCCTTGGGCTATGCCGGCACCGGTGCCATGAAGACCGACATGACGCGTCTGGGCAAGCGCACCAAGCTGGGTGCCCTGCGCGACGGCCAGATCGCCGTGACGCGCTACTGCCTCAACAACTTTATGGACGGCCCGCGCCAGGACGCCTTTGACCTGTTCCTCGGCGCCTACTCGCCATCGTCGTCGTCGTCCATGTCCATGACCTCGGGCGCCTACTATGTGTTTGCCGACCGGCGGCCCGTGCTGATCCAGGCCGTGCCCTACGTGCTGGCCTTTTCGCTGTTCCTGCTGCTCATTGGTCTCTTCACACGCCGTCTGCCGGACGCCGCCGTGCTGCCGCTGCGCGTCTTTTTGCTCGCGTGGTTCGTCGTCGCCGCCTACAGTCTGCACTTTATCCTGCGCAGCGGCGAGCTCTACGTCAACTGGCCCAAGCTGGTGCCGCGGCCGGCGTCGATTGAGGACTACCACGAGGCCATGGCCAAGGCGCGCAAGGACAAGCTGCTGGGCACCTTTGTGGCACGGCACGAGCGCGGCCTCAGCACGGCGCGCTACCTCAGTGCCGAGGAGGGCAAGAAGAGGATTGAGTAGGCTGTAGTAGGGGTCTCCAGTGGTATTGTGGAAAAAGATGTACGATAGGTTGCTTGATTTACGGTGTTAATTTCCTTTGTATTTTATTTTATTTTTATTCTTTTGATGCTCGTGTCGTTTTATATACCTGATATCTAGCGACCGCGTATCTTGCTTTATATTTGATTATTTCAGAATTATTTTGATGTGATATGAATTTATTAAAAATGAATAAAATAAAATGCAACGAACTGAGTGGTCTTGGGTATCGTATTAGAACCAACATGATGCGAGATGCAGATAGTAGACAAACATGACCAAAATGATAAACAAGGATAGACAAAAGAAATAGCAAATAGGAAAAAGAAAGAAGGAAAGAAACGTCGAAAGACGAAGATGCTAGACAAACAACGCCTTGAGCTATGCCAGATGATACTGAAAAACAACAGAAAAATAAGAAATAAAACAAGCAGAAAAACAGAAAAATAGAAAAACAGAAAAACGAAGCAATAACCGCAGCAGCTGTGAATTTACAACCACAGCAGCCACCGCACACTGGCCGTCACGGCCCGGTACGCTCTGGTGTACACCTGGAAGATGACCACCACGAGCCACATCACCCACATCAAGCCGACAAGCGTCCACTCCACCGCCAGCCACCCGCCGCGCCGCAACCACCGCAGCCGCCGCTTACGCCGCCGCAGCATGTTTTCAATCTTGCTCTCCACCGCAATCACATCCTGCCGCTGCACCGCCTCCAGGTTGTGCGTCAGCGTGTCCGCCTCGTCGGCCGTCGCGCGCGCGAGACCCGACAGCTCAACCTCCAGATGCTCGCGCAGCCCGACCACACGCTCGCGCAGCGCCGGCACCGTCGTGCTCTGGAACCGCTCTGCCGACGTCTGCCACGACTGGCCCGACCGCTGGATGGCGCCGACGAGCACCTGTGCGGCCAGGGGGTACAGCTCGACGTGCTTAATCGGCCGCTGCACCAGCTCGGCAGGGTTGGTGCTGTAGGCGGCAATGTCCGGCCACGTCAGCATCACGCCGTCTCGCCTGGCCACCACCTTGCGCCGAGCACTTAATTCAGTACTCTCAAGACTCTCTGCACTGTCGGCAGCACCCATAATGTGCGGCTGGTGGGCGCGCCGCGAAAGCTCTCGGGCGAGCACGGCCGAGCTGTACATGGAGGCACGGAAACGAGCCAGCTCGCGGCGCGACAGCGAGCCGCCCTGGTTGCGGTACGTCGGCTGCGACACGGACCAGCGGGGACGGTCGGCATTGGAAAAGCCGTTTTTGTTGCCTGCTGGGACCGTAAGCTGTAGGTTCTGGCCCGCAGACGACATATCGGTGGGCTTTTCCACCGAAGCAAGAACATCACCCTCGATGATTTCCGAGTCCTGTGTGCCCCGCTTGCCGCGCTGTTGTCCAGAAGGTAGCACAGAATCACTGGTCTGTTTTCTTGGAAATTGTGGTCTGACGCTGGTAAAGTTGCTGCTTGGTGACGTTGCCTCCTGGACGTCGATCCGTGGCGGCTTGAGACGGTCAAAGCGAGTGGACCGACGGCTAGGTGGCCGGGAGACAGGGTCGGGCGATGGTGCCACATGGTGCCCGCCGCGGTGGTCTCGGCTGCCAAACGTCGGCATCACGTCCAGGTAGTGTCTATCGCCTGGCTTGGACATGAATGGTGCCGACTTTTCAGACCAGTCGGCATTCATCGACGGCGACCGGGAGTGGTGGGGTGTCTTTCTCAAACGTCCTCTAAACGTGAGCTCTGCATCCGAATCGTCGTCGGATGACGATGAGGCGACATCACCACCCGCAGCGCCGTCGTATGGAGCATCACTGCCGTCGCGGCGCCACAGGATATCGCTAACCTTGGAAACACTGCTTCGTAGCATAGTATCGATGCGCGGCCCACCCTTGAACAGGCCACGTAGGGTAGAGGATGCCGAGGCCGTAGAGACGCCGCTTTCTTCAGATCGGTGCAGATTTTGATTTTGATTTTGACCCTGGCTCTGGCTGCCGCTGCCAAAGCTCGGAATGTGCGCAGAGTGTCGGAGGCTGGCAATGCTAGTGATGCTGGCATGCGACTTGTGGCTGTCGAACGTGGCCGTATTGGAGCGAGACAGGGCTTTGCGAATGGGGCTCTGGGGATCCTTGCCGTCTGGAATCTTGTTGATTTCACCGGCCACCGAGCCATTTGCCGTGATGGGTGCTGACTGAGTTTCAGCAGCTTCATGCTGTACAAGGGACTGCGACTGGTTGTAGTTGTACGTGGCATTTGCCAGTTCGTCCCGCTCCTGCGAGCCACGGTCAAACCCTGAACTGTTTGTCCGCTCCCGTCCACGCTCGTGACTATGGTCGCGGAACATGTGCTTGACTTTGCTGAAGCGGCTCGGAGGCGGTGACGCTGCACGGCTGGGCGGCGGCGACAGGTCACCGCCGAGAACAGGAATCAGTCCCATACCCTCGTTGGAGAGTGGCCGCAGCTCAGGCGATGTAGGCAGTGACGAGTCGTAGTCCAGTGACCGACGTTTGCTGACACCGGGTATTTCAAGGCTTGCCCGGCTGGACCGCACAGAAGTATCAACAGCGCCAGTAGTAAAGGGTGTAGTTGGGTGTCTTGAAGGCACTTCGCCCTTTGCAGGCGTGGCTTGACTGGCGGGAGACGACCCAACGGAGACGTGGGCCTTTTGGTTCTTGTGGCCGCCGGACAGGGCAGGTGAGGCGCTGGAATTGCCGTCTCTTTCGCGGCTTTCGGCGGCAGCCTTGCGCAACAGAGCCACATTGGGAGTGCCGGTATTGCTCTGTGTGCTGAAGCGGTCTTTGGCTCTGCGGCCAAACAGGCCCCGGTCACTGTCCGAATCTGACGTACCGGTGAGTGAGTCGCGCCGCAGTCTGTGGTTGTCGTGGCTCTGAAACGAGCTGTTGTGGCGGTGGTGAAATGTCCGCAACTCGTTCAATTTCTGTCGAGCTCCCCGTTTTCGAGAACCTTGACTGCTGTCGACTGCTTGGCCTGAAGCGCGCAGTGAATGGTCTGTTGCAGGATCCAGGAAGCTCGTTGGTGGGTAGACCGATGGGTCGCCAGTCCTATCCAGCGCAATACCGTCACCGACTCTCTGAGAAACCGGCCGATAGAGGTTGGGATCCTGGGGAAAGATGCGGCGCCAGTGGTGGTCTTCAACCAACATCTTGTTGTCTCCTTGTTCGAGCCAGTACACATCGGCGAGCATGTCGGCAGGATCAATAGCCCAGTCGAGGCGTGGCCGCTTCGGCTTGGTCATGACACCTTGGCCTGCAGACCGCGATCCTGGCGGAGGGGAGCTCTGTAGCGCAGCAGTAAGAGCATCAGCAGGCGCAAAACTGGGTAGTGTTGGACCGCCGGAAATTCGGCTTTTTCCTGTGGCAGCCCATCGGGCCACCTCGTCCACCCACTCGGAGGCTTTTGAGACATCACCAAAGCCCAATGCCTCGCCATCAATAATCTTGCGCTCGCGCACTCTGGCCTTGCGGTTGCGGATGTATTGCAAGGGGTTGTATGGGCGGCCAAGGAGGGCTGAGTTGCCGACCAGGTCACCACTGCCGGACCCTGTTCCGATGAAAGGATGCGATGAGTTGCTCGAGGTCGTCGGAGGAGATGTAAGACTGGTAGATCGTACTTGGATGCTGGATTCTGGCGTCAAGGGTGGAATAAACTCTAGGAGACGTCTCTGCTGTGCCAGCAATTCGAGGTAGTCTTTGGCCTTTTGGGCACGTGCGAGCGTCGATTGCGAAAAGTGATAGCGGTATGAGCCCGAGCTTCCGTCGCCCATGGGATCAAATGGAGGTTGTAAACCACCACTTGAGCTGACGCGATGGCCGGGGCTTGCGACTGGAATCTGACCAGAAACGGTACGGCCGCCTCTGTCGGGCCGAGGAGATATCGTGCGCGAGATTCTTCGTTGTTGCTGCAACTGCCGGAGAAGACTACCGCCGACAGCGCTGTCTGGAAGAGGCGCGAGGCGAGGAGGCAGCTGCTGAGAAACGTTACGGCGCGAGGCAAGGCGGCGTGACTCGCTCAGGTTGAGAGCCATATTGACAATCTGTGCGGAGTCGATGTCCATGGCTTGGTTGGATATTGCCACAGAATCAGATCCAGCCGATGATGGGGGTGAAGGGAGTACAGCAGCAGTAGCAGTAGTGCTTGCAGCAGCAACTGGTAGCACCGCGGTATCTGCCGATGCAGGCGACACTGCACCGCCTGATGAGCCAGGTGCATTTCGTAGACGTTGTGCTTCCGGTGCCGACTCGGCAGACGACCGGCGAGCGCGCTTCTCTGGTGTTACAGAAGGCGCCAATGTAGCACCTGCGCGACGACTGCTGCCTTCGCCCCGGTGTTGTTCTCGTGCACTGGAGCGTGTAGCTTGCTGACTGGGCTTGCCATGGCTTGCGTCTTGGCTGGGACGGGCGCTGCCCAGCGCATCGTTCAGTAGAAAGGCGCCGCTGGACCTGTTGTGCCGGTGCGAGCTTCGGTGGCCGGCGCGCGCGGCCCGGGGCTGGCCGGGGTCTCGTCGTGCGAGGGGCGTTGGGCTTGCTGACGACAGGCGCGAGTTGGAATAAGAAGAGGCTGTGTTGGTGAGTTCGAGAAAGGAGAGGTTGCTGTTGCTGTCGGGTCCAGGGCCGTTTGCTTCAACGTGCGTGGTGCCCGAGACCATGGAGCTGCCGCCTGCCGAGCTCATGCTGTGTCTGGATTTGTCCGCCGAGGCTGAGCTACTGCTGCCGACACCCGAAGCAGCACGTCGTGCCCCGGGTGGCTGTAGTGAGTTCGCAGCCTCGTGGGGTTCGGCCATGGATGTTGGGTGTTGTCGCGATCAGGGGTCGAAGGGTCGGTGTTGGAGTGAGGGTGTCGGTATCATGAGTATCTAGGGAGGTAGTTTCGAGGATCAGGCGTCGGAGGCGAGTCAGTCCATGTCCGAATAAGGTGCAAGAAGGACGAAGAGAACGAGGAGTGTGGCTCTGGCTAGCAAGAATGAGAGCTGGCGAGCATTGTCGCAAGTGGAGCACGGGAGAGCTTGGGCGTGATCGTCAGGAATGCCGGCTGCAGACCGACGCGGTGCAGCGAGACTGAGAGTTGAAGGCTGGAGGTATAGCGAGATGTGCGTGACGTAGGTAAGGTTGGGATTTGTAAAGGTCGAAGGGTCGCGAAATGATGTAAAAGGACGACAGCAAGGGACGATGCGACGTAAGAGTGTACACCACAGAAAGCGTTGGGACCGTAGCGAATGCGATGACGATTCCACTGCAGCCGAAAGGGACAAAGACCCTAAGAATACGAAAAGAGGCGAAGCAGAAGTGAAGACTGAAGATGAAGGAAACAGAGGAAAACGGCAGATGCAGCCCAAGTAGCGATGAGTGTACGTGAATGGCAAGCAAGAGCCAAAATCAGGGAAACTGCGACCGAGAGTGACTGCCACACACAGATGCGGTTCGTCCTTACCTGCTGTCACGTCCAAGACGGCTGCCAATATTGGACGATATGGGCAAGATGGTGCAGAGGCGCAGCGCTTGATTGGTGGGTCGGTACTTTTTACAGTGCATAACTGTAGAAAGAAGGGGCGAGTGGACACTGAAGGGGCAGGGAACAATAGAACAAGGCACGGCAGGAGCTCTTGACGATCCAAATTCCAGGCGGGGAAAGAACAACCGGCTAGGCCACTGCCGAGCTGGTGTAGCACTGTACTCCTACTCTACTAGTCACCGAACCATACAGCCGCCAGCATCACTTTCTGCACTGCCGACAACAAGGACGACCTTTAATGAGAACTAGATACACTCGGCTATGTCTATGAAGTAGTGATCACCAAATTATATTTGATTTTTCTGTGAATATTGAGTAAATTCTAGGCAGAAATGGCCCACTGCTTAAATGTAATAATAAATTGAGCAGAAAATGAGGCAAAATAGCATCGACGAAGAGGTTGGTGATGATATCGACGGCATGAAATAATGAAGATGAAAAGAGTACGAAAGAAGCAGACTGGAGATGAAGACCTTGAAACGCCCTAACATGAAATACCCATGCCTTTCATGCCAACTAGAACACAGTCACAGCACTGACAAAGCCGTTCCGCAAAACCTCAAAGACAAGCCCGGGGAACCCATAGAGAGTGGTTGTCGACTCCTCGGCTCCCTTAACACCGCGAGCACCCCCAGCGCCCTGGTCGGTACCGCCAATAACCCGCTGGCCCTCTTCCCATCCTCCGAGAAGCTCGATACTGCTGCCCGGACTATCGCCCCAGCCGCGGTTGAGCACCATGCCGCGCTGCCGCTGCCGCGCCTCTTCGTCGGACGAGTAGATGGACTTCCACTCGCTGTGGAGGTGCTGCTCGATCTGCGAGAAGGGCGTCTCCGAGTTGACGACAACCTTTTCGGCATTGTTGTCGCTGGCCTTGTCCTCGACATAGGCAATCGACCAGCGGCAGCGGCGGTGTCGGTTGAAGGGATACGACCCGGGGACATTGCCGTGTAGCACGACCTTGCTAGCAACAAGCCGGTCTGGGGCTTCACTTCGAAGAGCAGATATAGGCACCTGGCTGGCACTCCCTGTTGTGTCTGCACTCTGCGACGGCGGTGTCCGAGACGGCGGTGTCGGCGTCGACACGAGCACGTCAAAGCCGAGGTAAAAGTAGTTAAAGAAGCACTCGCCCGATACGTTGCCCGTGATAAACTCGTCCTCGATAGCTTCTTCGTCGTCATCGTCATCCGAGGCCGTCGGTACTGATGACTGGTCTGTATCCGTCAACGCGTCGTCACCGCGGCGGTAGCCGTTGTGGTGCCGGTAGTCGAAGCCGTTGGGCCGCGTGCGACTGCTGCTGGCTGTGCGGATCTTATGGACGTACATGCGCTGGTCGCTCTTGCGGTAGATGGCGTCGGGTGGACCAAGCTCCGTCACGAGGTCCTGTGGTGTCGTCTCGCCCAGTGTGATCCAGCAGGACGATGCCGACGATAGAGATGTGCTCGGGCCTCCAGTGGGAGACGCTGACTCTCCATTGGTGCCAGTGTTGCCGTTGGCAGTCCCTCCTCCGGACAATGTACTGCCTGCCCACCGGCGGAACAGTTGCAGCTTGCCGCCGCCGTGGATCTTGATGAGCGACACCTCGTCGGGCGACACATCTTTGCCCTTGGCCACGGGCGCAAACGACTTGATGGCCGGCAGGACTTCGGTCCACAGTTGGTCGCGCGCTTGTGCCCACGAGTCACCGCTGAATACTGCCATCGATATGGCGGACAGGTTGCTGGGCGATGACAGCAGCGACACGACATCCTTGTCGGGCGAGTAGGCCGAGGGGGCCATGGGGAATGTGAATGCAACGCCTGGATAGCTCAGGACATAGGTCCCGGCACCATTTGTACCGGGCGTGTCGCCTGTGGGCGGGATAAACTCGCCGTCATAAGTAGGACCGAGGAAGCGAGAGTAGATGTGTCGAAACGTAGGTCCTCCCGACTGGCCGGATGACGTGGACGTGGTTTCGCCGTTGGCCCCGGCCGGCTTGACGAGATCGCGGTCCTTGTTCTGCTCTCTGAAGAAGATATGGTTCTTGGTAAAGTCGAGAACCTCAACTAGACGCAGGCGCTGCTCGGGGCCATCGAAGCGCAGCCGCAGCCCGTTGGCCGGCAGGGTGAGGATGACGGGGTCGAGGATGGGGTCCGAGGGCGAGTATGTGAGGTCGAGCTTGGGAAAGCGCTGAGGCTCTGCCTTGAGCCGGGTCAAGATGTCGTGGAGCGAAGCTCCAAGGACTTGGCTGTCAGCAAGGTACACTGATGCATGGTGTCTGCCTTCGTCAACTTACCGAGAAACCCAAGCGCCCGTCCAGGGTAGAGCTGTGCCGTCAAGAGAGACATCTTGGGTTGAGTATTTTTGCAAAGTTTAGCTCAACTTGAAACCTATACTAGAAGAAAAGGTATTTGAACTCTGGCGTCTTCCTGAACACGTAGTGATAAATGCACTGCGTCTGAGAACAAAGAGACCCCCTCAACGGTCCATGGGCTGGACGGATCGAGGTGGACGAAGGGAGACGGCTTTGGTGGGAGACTGATGGCAGTTGGTAAGTTGGTGATCGATTTCAGACTCAGAGCTGGGTTCAGAAGAGTCAAAAGTAGCCCGAAACAAAGTTTCGCGACGATGCGAGATGTGGTGGTCGAGTTCAGTCACTTCGCACCCTGCCTTGTGATAGTGATAGCGGCCAGCTCAGGCGGGGCTGTGATAGTGATACTGATAGCGATAGCGACTGACCAAGAGACGTCATCTGGACCTGGAGCGACCCCTACTAGCCTAGTCTAGCCCCAGGGGACCGCTGTGAACGTTAATAAACATGTGGAGAAGGCAGTCAGGCATCCACCAATCAGCAAACCCCAGCCTAGCTGACA